>JAYKXK010000011.1:1259225-1888838 GCA_037014335.1 Collybia sordida | reverse complement strand
CCTAACCCTAACCCTAACCCTAACCCTAACCCTAACCCTAACCCTAACCCTAACCCTAACCCTAACCCTAACCCTAACCCTAACCCTAACCCTAACCCTAACCCTAACCCTAACCCTAACCCTAACCCTAACCCTAACCCTAACCCTAACCCTAACCCTCAGCCATGCGAGCATTTCCACCAGGAAGCATATAGGCCAGACAAGAGAGCTTCTGATTGATCAAAGCAGCAGTTTGCATCACCTTAAACATAGCATCAAAGTTGAAGATAAGCTCCCCAGTCCTACCAATGGTACAGAGCCCCAGAGTAGAGTCATTGAGAAGAGCATTGACTAGAGGCCTCTGCTCAGAAACAAACTGGCCATTGTGTAGCCAAGAGTAACCACGGATAGTTTCAGTCCAGTCATCAGGAACATCCAGAGGAACAGTCACAGTAGCCTTAGTTGAAGCCAGAAGTTGAGCCAGATCCTCCTCAACCTCCTTTTGAAGTGAAGCTAGAGCACTTCTCCACTTGGGAACAGACAGAGTGTACTGCTTGTAAGAGATCATAGACCCATCTGCACTGACTCTAGCAGAGGGAGCAGAGTCAGTAGCAAATGCCAGACTGGAGGCAAACCTCTGATAGTCTTGAATGATATTGTATGGTGAGGAGATGCCTATAGCAATATTCTTTTCAGCAAGAAAAGTAGTAGCCCTAATTCCACAAAGATATTTATTAGCTCAATAAGGGGTTAGATTGAACCCTAACTCACTTGGCCAGATCATTATTATGCTCCTCTTTGATAAGGTTGGCTTCATATAGCATTGCCCCTCTAATGTGATAAGTAACTTGGGCCAGGATTGAAGTCACATTCTGAGACTGGGGGAAGTTCCCATCTTCTTGAACAAAATACACAGCCAGCAAACACTCCAAAGGTTCCAGCCACTTGTCTGAGTCCTCAATGAAAGCTTTACTGAAGAGAATGGGCCTAATGAAGTGATGAAGAGCAGGGACAGAGCTTTCAGAGTCACCACTAAGACTAGCCAGAAGGGATTTTCCAAGTAAAACATGCTCCCCAGTCATAGGAAACATATAGCCACTGTAGTCTTTGCCCAGAGTAGTCAACAAAGCATGCACAAAGTGGTGAAGAGTAGTTGCATAGTGATTGATGCTTTGTTCATCTGTCAGTGCCTTCCAGTGGTCATTTTCACCTTTAATTCTGTTCAAAGAATTAGTATCAATATTATGCTTTATTCTAATTCATATAACTTGCCTTGGATACTGCATTAAAGCACACCTCACATTTAAACTTGATTTGGAGTGCTGTTTTCCAATGGCTTTCATATAATCTCTGACCACTTTTCTAAGCTTTCCAAGAGGGCTGATATCCCTGACACTGGGCAGTTGCTGTAATTCTCTGAGCCTTTCCAAAGTTCTCTTATCCTTGATATAATCTGCCAAATGTTCATGCCACCCTGTCACCTGAAGAAGAGGAGGTATATCCTTGGAGTGTATGGCTTGAGTAATAGATGTATCAGATGCAAATTTGGGAACATGCTTTGATATGAAGATGTCAAAGGGAGTGGCAGTGGTGGCTGAATTAACAAGATTGGAATTGACTTGGAAAAAATCTGTAGGCCTAGGATAAAAGGTTTGAATGGAACAAGGGGTATAGGAGTCCTTGCATGTGCCAAAAGAATTGGAATGGCTATTATACCAATGGTTGGCAAATGATTTATATTCCTGAAAGCATTTAGAGCAATTAATGCAAGCAAAAGCATTGGGAATAATGTTTAGTCCTTCCACAGGAGGTCCTCCAGGAGCAGGTGTTGCAATATCCTTGTAAGATGCTAGAGGTTTATCCATAAAATACTCTTTCAAAGACTCCAAATCCTTTTGAGAGAATCTAATTGAGTGCTTGGCCAGATGATTATAGAGACTATCCAAAGCCATGACATTTAAACATGTCATACAGTGCAGAGTATTGTAGTACTGATGATATTTCAAGTTAAATTGTTCCAAAAGAGGGGTTGTCAAGAGATAAGACTTGGTTCCAGAAAGGTGACTCTGCTGAGTTAAAGCAAGTTGAGCAGGTGATGGTAAAGGAGTGGATGGGATGGTGGGGGGTTTTGCCAGAGCCAGGGATACAGACCTAGAGCCATGGGTTGCCTTGGTATAGGGCTCAAGTCTGACACTAGTGTGTCTGGTTCTAAGAGGGCCACCAGACAGAGCAGAAGGAAGATGGGATGGTCCAGCAAGGGGGGCAGGGGATCCAGCAGCAGAGGGAACAGGAACAACTTGAGGCACAAAGCCAGTCAAGTTAGGAGGTAGACTAGCTACAACTCCTTGGGATGATGACTTACTCAGAGGCTGGTGATCTTTGGTGACATGGTTTTTGAGTTTTCTGATATCCAGATTCTGCATGGAACAGTCAGAAATAGGACAAGCTACAATTCCAGCCACTCTGGTGATTGAATAAGTTGTATCTGAATCCAGATCAATAATAATTAAATAATAAATAGCCTAATCTCACTAGCAATAGAGACTTCATATGCATCTCCATGTATAAATCTCATATGAGACTTTAGTGCATTAGCATTAGTCTTGAAAACATTGCAGATAGTGCAGACAGGCCTAACCCAGTTGAAAAGATATCATTAGCTACAATAAAGGGTTCTAAGGGTTATAATAGACTTACATGATAATGGAAATAGGTGGATATAAGGTGGTTTAGTAGTTAAATGGAGCAAGAAGCTTGATATCAAGGATTTGACAGTGGTGGGAGGGATGGTTGAAAAAAGGAAATAATCTGATAGAATGTGAGTTTGAACAATGACCAAACAAACAAAGCTCTCACATGACTGTTCAATCTGGAGGCACCAGAATTGCCATCAATGACCAAAGAAATAAAGCCAGTACAGCACTTGTCAAATCTGAAGGCGGTCTGAATCAACAGAGCCCTAACTTAGATAGAGAAAAGAGGAGAAGTACCCTTCCACTTGCTTACCAGTCTAGGGCAGAACAGTTATATAGGTAGGTAGGAAGTGATCTGATGACTGCTTTGAAACTGTGACTTCTGTTATGCACCATCACAATAGCCAATTGTGATTGCTGGATGACTGTGACCTGTGTTATGCACTGTCACAATAGCCAATTGTGACTACTGGGTGACTGTGACCTGTGTTATGCAACCAGTGACCAGTGTTATGGACCATCACAATTGGCTATTGTGACTGCTAGACCACTGTGAACTTAGATAAATATCTCCCCAGACTGCAGAAAGTGAATGCTGGCTTACCTTTGGAGGGAAAGGTTCTTCAATTATATATAACTAATAATATGTACAATATAAACTGGTACCATCCAGTGGTTGGGGAGATATAGCCTCCTTGGCCAGGGGGTATGAGGAGAGGTTTGCTTCTGGGGAGTGTAGAAAGTGATTCCAGCCTTAAGTTGGGAGACAAAGTTTCATCTAATATATATATCTAAATATTTCTGCAATACCAAGTGGTACCGCCCCACGGTTGGGGAGATAGTTATTTATGTGAGGGGGGGTATGAGGAGAGGTTCGCTTCTGGAGGCTCTGGAAAGTGATTCCAGGCTCAAGTTGGGAGGCAAAGTTTCATCTATTATATGTATCTAAACATTTGTGCAATATCTAGTGGTACCATCCCACGGTTGTGGAGATAGCTATTGATGTGAGGGGGGTATGAGGAGAGGTTCGCTTGTGGGGAGTGTAGAAAGTGATTCCAGGCTTAACTTGGGAGACAAAGTTTCATCTATTACATATATCTAAACGTTTCTGCAATACCAAGTGGTACCATCCCACGGTTGTGGAGATAGCTACTGGCAGAGGGGGGGGCATGAGGAGAGGTACCTCTCTCCAAGCTGCAGAAAGTGAATGATGGCCTAACTTTGGAGAGAAAGTTTCTCCATTTACATGTATCTAATCATATGTACAATATAAACTGGTACCATCCAGGGGTTGTGGAGATACCAACCATCAGGGGGGGAGGCAGGAGGAGAGGTTCGCTTCTGGGGGGTCTGGAAAGTGATTCCAGGCTTAAGTTGGGAGACAAAGTTTCATTTATTACATATATCTAAACGTTTGTGCAATATGAACTGGTACCATCCAGTGGTTGTGGAGATACCAACCAGCAGATGGGGGGGCAGGAGGAGAGGTACCTCTCTGGAAGGTGCAGAAAGTGATTGATGGCCTAACTTTGGAGAGAAAGTTTCTTCAATTACATACATCTAATCATATGTACAATATAAACTGGTACCATCCAGGGGTTGTGGAGATATGGCCAACTTGGGCAGGGGGGCATGAGGAGAGGTTCGCTTCTGGAGGGTCTGGAAAGTGATTCCAGCCTTAAGTTGGGAGGGAAAGTTTCGTCTATTACATATATCTAAGTGTTCCTGCAGTTGCAAGTGGTACCATCCCACGGTTGTGGAGATAGCTATTGATGTGAGGGGGGTATGAGGAGAGGTTCGCTTGGGGGGAGTGTAGAAAGTGATTCCAGGCTTAAGTTGGGAGACAAAGTTTCATCTATTACATATATCTAAACGTTTCTGCAATATCTAGTGGTACCATCCCACGGTTGTGGAGATAGCTACCAGCAGATGGGGGGCATGAGGAGAGGTACCTCTCTCCAAGCTGCAGAAAGTGATTGATGGCCTAACTTTGGAGGGAAAGTTTCTGCATTTATATGTATCTAATGATATGTACAATATAAACTGGTACCATCCAGGGGTTGTGGAGATACCAACCAACAGATGGGGGGGCAGGAGGAGAGGTACCTCTCTGGAAGGTGCAGAAAGTGATTGATGGCCTAACTTTGGAGGGAAAGTTTCTTCATTTATATGTATCTAATGATATGTACAATATGAACTGGTACCATCCAGGGGTTGTGGAGATATGGTCAGTTTGGGGTAGGGGGGCATGAGGAAAGGTACCCTTCCCCAGGCTGCAGAAAGTGATTGATGGCCTAACTTGGGAGACAAAGTTGGTCCATTATACATATAAAATGAGTGTTTAAATTCTTAGGCGGTACCGTCCAGGATTGGTGGAGATCTGGAAATTTGGGTGGGGGGGACGAGGACGGTATCCTCTGTAGCACCTGGAGAAAGTTACGGATGGCTACCAAAATTTGGGACCATGTTTTCCCCCATAATACCTAACTTTTTTGTCCCGGCCAAACTGGTACCGAGCTGGTGTTGCCCTCTCGTTGAGAGGGCAACGGTAATATAGGTAGGATGTGAATTTGTGAAAGGTTTGATGGAGTGGCCGGACCTTCATTTTACCACAGCCCCTTGCCGCACACCATCACATTATACAAATTAATTAATCCACCCCAACTTCTTTCCTCACCCTGCACACAACCGCTAATGTCCCAACGACAACAAGGTAACCGGACTCCGGCCCAAAAGGCGGCTGACACGCGAGCATTTAATAAACTTCAAGATTCATTGAAAGAAAAACGAATACAAGACGAGGTTGGGGCGACGGGTAAATATCAACAATAAAAAGTTTGGGAGCGAAAGTACTTACCCTTCAATCTTCAATAGGTGGGCGTGCTACGAAGATATTGGCTTTGAAGAAAGCAGGTATTCAGCATCAATAAACATAAGTATAACATAGCATTAGGACTTACCAGAAATGGCTCAGTCTGGCTTGAAGGCCAAAAGAGACAAGCAAGTGGAGGCTCCACCTCGACAAAAACAAAACGGACTAGGGATACTGCCAGTGATGGTGAAGAAAACCAAGGAAAGGTGCAAACGAACAAGAAGCAGCGTAACACAGTGGCAGAAGATCTTCACAATGACTTCATGGATGCCGATGATCCCATGGGCGACGATGGTCCCATGGGCGACGATGATCCAATGGGCAGTGATGATCCAATGGGCGGCGATGAACCCCTGGCCGATGGTGATCCCGTGGGTAATGGTGATCCTGTGGGTGACGGTGACCCCATGGGCGACGATGTTATGACTGAGGAGTTAGAATATGCTCCGTTGAGAGCCAAAAAGACAACTGCTCCAGAACAAGGTCAGTGTCACAATATTCAAGAAGCACCATATATACTTACAGTTATCCAGAATCATATCGGTTTGCTCCCGAAACAATTCCCTTGGATAAGGTCGTCCACCGTGATTTAAAAGCCATGCAGCTTGCAAAGAAACCGCCAGCAATCAACGGGTCGCAGAAGAGCAGACAAGACCGTAATGGGACCCCCGCGGGAATGCCAGGCTTAGGATCAAGGCAGAAGAAAGGCACCACCCAGCAGAAAACATTGGTGGGGCCACAGCCGCAGCCCACTGTAAAAGCCAGGTCAGCTAAACATCATAATGAATATAACAAACCGGTAGCCCAGGTTGAGCAAAACAACTTTGAGGACCAGGATAGTGAGGGGGTCGTTGAACAGCTCTCTGAGGATGGAGAAGAAATGATGGGTGGTGGAGGGGGACGAGACGAAAGCGAATACGACGAAGAGGACGAAGACGATAATATAGAAACCGATATTACCGTGAGTGATTCTAAATGATGCACGCTGCCACCACGCGCTGACGAGTCATATCATCAAAGCGTCCCAAATGGGGTGATGTTGTCCCACGTGTTTCCAAAGGCAGTGCCAGTTCAGGATCCCGGTATCCAAACAAAGGCTTATCTTCTCATGACTCCCGTTGTAGTCCGGTCTCACGCGAGCCTGATTTCGATTTGGACCTTTCCACCACAGAGTTCCTCGAGACTGGATGTGGTTCAGAGGTGAGCTTTCACCCTTCCCAAACAGGTGGCCCGACGTCTTCCGGTTCAGAGGACGAAGTTGAGGAATCTCGTTCCACCCAACCCCACAAGAGCAGAGGTAGGGACAATAAACAATCCAAAGGGCAGGGAGTTGCCATCAAGAATAATGCCGGCACTCAGGCAGCCTGGGATGGCGGCGCCCAAACGCCACCCTTATCACAGCCCCGGACCTGGGGGAAGAACAAGGCCCCTGCGATAGTCGGCACCCACAAGCGCAATCTTTCAGAACCCAACATCCCAATCCCTCCCTTCACCCAACCACAACGGGAGACTACGGTATGTAACACCTGGTTTTTCAAAATTCGTACTAATTTAGGATATGACGCCAAGGTCAAGAAGTCCAAGCCACCCGGGAAATATCAACTTGCACGCGGACGCGAGGTGAGAATCCTTAATTTTATCTTGTTTTATCTTTGACGACTACTCATAAATTTTCTGTTAGATCCCAACATGGTCAGAAACTAACGAGGACACAAAGGTACGCTATTATATTAGTTTCAACAATTTTGGAATTGACATTGTTCAGATTGCACCAACGAAACCGGCTCGACACAGCGTTGAGACATCCAGGGCCTCATTGCCAATCGGACCCCGCGAGGAGAACCATTGGGACCCTGTCACACACCTCGTTTACGAAACAGGCTCGACGAATGCACTCGCCATCAAGCCCCAATCCATCATTATCCAAAGTATCATCCACGACGGCATCAAAGCCATCCAGGGCCTCGCACTGTGGTCAAACATGCTCCCTAACGCCGGAGAGCTCCACAAAATGATTGTGGCTTGCCTTCGCCAGGTTACCGAAAATGCAAACCAGCCGGAAATCCTGGACCGCCTCTTAAACGATAAAACATATCGAAAAGACCTTGGATCAGTGGTACGTACCCCCCTAATTAATTTGATCTTTTTGCACACTCATACTCGCGGCCCTACAGCTACAAAAGCGTCTTGGTGGAACCCGAACTCACATCCACAACTTCACGCTCAGCAAAATCGAAGGTTTCTACGACCTCAAGGCAAAACACAACTGTGAACAGAGGGTGAATGACCTTCTCCGGGACAACGCATTCATATATGCCCTCAAGGTAAGTTGTATTAGTTGCTATTCAGTTTATATTAAGATTTTCGACCCAGGCCAACGGATCTCCAAACGGGGCGTCCCCTTATTTCCATCCGGCCATTATCGCGACCATTCGCGAAATACATACAATGTTTGGCATTCCACATATGAGAAAATATAAGAGTAGTATCATCGACGGATCGGATCGTTTCAGAGAGCCTGAAATTCCCATCCCAATGCTCGCTTTCACAACTACAATGGTATATTCCCTTCCTAGTTTAATTATTCAGATCCCTTATATTTTTCAGCTTCGAGCTGCGCTACTTCATTGGAAGAACGGCAAATTCACAAAATCCAAATTCAACATCGACGAACACGTCAGCTCATATAACTGGCATGTCAAGTTTCTCTCCGAATTCAAAGAAGCACCAGGAACACTCCTCAAGTTTCACCGAATGATGACAAATTTGCATGCCGCTGCAGTGTAAGTACTCTTAAGTTGTCTTCCTGGTTCTTTAAACTGAATATTTCTCGTCACGAAGTACTGATTTAGAAGGTTCAAATACCACATTGTTAAACAGTATACAAATCCTTGACCTCGCGGCGATGGAGGAATAATTTTAATATCCTTACAAATATTTACTTTGATACTAGCCCCCTTGAAGCATTCTACCTACATTACTTTTTGTTAGCTTTAGATCCTAAAATATTAATGTGATTTTTCATTATTCCACAAAAAATGCTTGTGATATTAAATATTCTCGTTGACCATGGTGATTTTTCACAAGACTTGGTGTGATATAGTTGGAAATTCTTGTCAGATTCTTTGATTTATTATTACATATTGCAACATTCCAGAAGAAATTCTGATACGGAGAAAAGGGAGGTAGCTATAGCCAATATATTCAACATTACCAACATATCCAACATTCCTCAACAAACTGTAACGTTTACTGACAAAGTCGAACATTTCCCACAAATCTCAAACATAGTTTAAAAAGGTTGAATATTTTGCAACATTCCCACACCCTATTTTTCCTGATGTACTCTTAATTTTGTTTGACTTAAAACAGGTGCATCTTTTGGTTAAATGTATTATATTCAGTAGATAAAAATTCTCAATAACAGAATATGGGGAGAAAAAACCACAAACACACCTGTACAGCCTGCCGATGATCCCTATACACATTAATTCTAACAACCGCTTTCCGCCACTCCTCACCACTAGCTCTCATAACATCGTAATCCAAATGCTCCTCATACCCCAACCCATCCAACCCCCGAACCAAAAACTCAAAGACCGTCCCCAGATTCTCCGGACTCGAGATTGTCACAAAGATATCGTGTGTGCGAGGGATTCAAGTATCCCTTTCAGTTCTTTGTTTGCAGCGGTGGTGGTGGGAAGAGGGGGAATCAGAGAGGGGAGTGACGTCTTTTGCGCGAGAGAGAGGGAAGACGTTGAAGTCGTCGTCAAGGAAGAGACAATCTGAGCGTGCGCCAGGGGAGAGGATGAATTTTTGTTGGATCGGGCTATTATGGCGTCGTATGAGGATGTGCGATATAGTGCGTGTACGTCCTACGTGACCCCCTAAAAAAACCAGTCAAGCAAATCATGTCAGGTTCACAAAAAGGTGAGGTTCGGGAGGACGTACCATTGTCATTGTGTATAATTGCCGCAATGAACTCGTTGTTTTAAGTAGAAGAACAACCAACCCTCCACCTTCGACGGTCTTGATCGTACGCGGGGAGGTTGGGCGTGATGGCTTCGAAATCTTCAGGGATATTTTGGGATTCTTTGTAATACCTGTGCGCATGTAAATGTAGGTGAGATATTGCATTGAGAAGGGAGGAATTGGGGGGGCGCACGTACACCGGATGTCCGTAACAGTGACAAATAGTCAAACAAGTTCTGCTCATTTAATCCTTGGACCCCGCGTTTGATGTCTCGTTTGATCTTGTATTCGCATTGCTTGCAATGGCTGGGACGCAGGGGGATAATGAAGAAAAACGAAACGAAACGAGACGAGACGAAACGGAGGAGAGTGGGGGAGGGGCGTACCTAGTAAACCCGAGCCCTTTCTTATAACACTGTACCACCAAAGGACGTGCAGAGACGCGGGCTTGTGAGACTAGGAAATGGAGGTTCACGATCTACTACCTATCAAAGTCTATCAATGAGAATTGAATCCCTACTTAAAGACAGATTCAACGTACCTGATCACGACATCTATCACCGAGAAGCACGACAAACGACCGATGGTCTTTCTTCGCGTTGTAAATGATCAAAATGAGAATACGTGAATCGACTTGTTTGCATATTTCTCTTGATTGAGGTGTTGTTCTCAGTCCTGGACTTGGTTGTGGGTCTTGGTCCTGAACGTTAAACCTTGAGCAGACTGGACTGAGAGGAACCAGAAAGGAAAGAGGAAGAAGGAGTAGGGCTCCGATGGCGATAATGTTTCAAGGAGTCGTGTCAACATGGGAGGACAGGAACTGGGAGCCGGGAGACAGAAGACGGAAGACGGAAGAGACGTTGAAGTTCCCCGACGCGTCACGTGGATGTTCAATTCTTACTGGCCTGAAAATTAAATCAGCGAAGTTACTCGAACCTATCCTACCTCTAAAAGTTATAACCAAATTTTAAAAAATGAATTTAGAATGAAAAAGTGATAGAACCTGGGATGATTCAGATTATATTAAGGTGTAGGGATTACAAGAGCGCATTGCAATGGATTGCAGTGTGCTTTTGCCTCTCATTCGAGGGTAAAAGAACAACGGTTACAGAATAGAGAGGATACATGTGCTAGAATCCAAAAAGGCATAGAAAAACAAATCACAAAATAATATAGCCCACTCGATTATTGGTTTGTGCAGCGTACTGGGGAAAAAGAGTCAAGTCTTCCAGCGCATTCAAAGTGGGGGAGGTTACCCAACAGTACATTTACTGTTTTTTCTTCTTCGAAGCTACAACTTAAATCAACGCTATAGATCCCTATGGATGAGTTGTGCGACTTACCCCCAGCCTTTGCTTTCGGGGCCGCCTTCCTTTTTCCACCGGTTCCAGCGTCGTCGTCCGAAGGACTTGCTTGTCTTGCTGTTGTTTTTGTCCTCGGCTTCGTCTTCTTTCCGGCCCATGCACCGACCGGCGCTCCCGGGTCCTTCTTACAGTCCTCACAAAACCATTCACCTTCAGGTACAGCACTCAGTGGTGGGTTTAGACATCCGAGATGGTATGGCGCATCGCACTGTCTCACATCGTAAGCCAACACATTCGCCGATCCTAAATCGTATATTACCTTGTCGCACTCCAAAGGGGAATCGTCCTCTCCATTCTCCTTCCCGCAGGGCACGCACAGCTGGGGTGCCTGGACGTCTATTGGATGCCGTGGCAGGTCTGATAACTTGTCGTTTGGTTTGGCGAGGAACAGCGTCGTGTTTTGACCCGCGGCAATACTGGATGAAATTTTAGCCGAAAAGCGTACAAAAATTAGCATCAACACACTCGAAAACTTCAATTCCAGTAAGAGGAACATTTCGGGTGGGTTTTGTAGCGCTCTTGGGCTCGTCGGGGCCCAGTCCAAGTTCACCTGCTCTGGATAAGTATAGAGTGGGGATTTAACTGCAGGACTTACCGTTTGCTGCATTTTGACCCCATCCGACCGTCATCACGCTCTCGTCCTCATCCGGGGTAAGGGCCCAATGAGTCACACCTCCACACCTAGCAAGGCTAATCTTGCAACCCCTAACCAGGCACGTCAGCTTTGAATAAGTCAACAATAAAAATTCTCACATGATTTCTTGCATAAACCGGAACGAGGAGTAAGGCGAACCAGACGAGCCTAGACAAAGAAAGGTCAGCGGGGGGACAGGGGACTTCTCCGAACATACCTTCACCACTGTTTTTCCACTGTACGATATTTTGAGCGGGGCTATCTTGGATGTATATGGGTGCATACCTTTCCCGCCATCCAATACATTCCTTGCTTGTCAATGATGACACTATTCGAAGGCCCTGCAATAACCTGGGCTCCCATAGTTGCCTCATTCGGCCCAGCAAACTGTCGTTCCACATGAGCGTGACCCAATAAAATTAACGAGAAATTATCACACCTGAGGAACAGCTTTCGGCTTGAGGATGTCGACTTGGTTTCCAAGACCGAGACGACAATATCCATTATATCCCCACACATAGACCACTCCCGAAGAGTCAAGCGCCAAACTATGTTGTTGCCCGGAAGCTATTTGAACGATTTCCTTCGTATCAAGTTCTTTTATGTAGACTAAATCACGATTCATTTGTCTATTGAGGAAGGAAGTGGTGTTTGGGAATGGGGATAAGACACACCGGGAGAGCTCTCAATATCAAACGCGGTTTTGTTTCCGGTCGTAATCCTTTCTCCTGTTGTCCCATTGCCAAGTTGTCCCTTCTCGGCACTACCGAACGAAAACACTGAGAATCATCTTCAGCGTTGTTCTCAAGATCCAATAGCCAACGACGCACCTTTTCCAGACTCGGTAAGGACAATTGAGAATGAAATTCCCGCCGACACCTTCACAGCTCGCTCCTTTTCCCCACCATGCGAGATCCCGTTAACTTGCTTAAACGACGAGATTTCAGGGCATACGGAGTGTCCACACTGTAAAAGTTAGTTGTAGTGTCATAAAATGGTGTGTAAAGTAAAACTTACCTGGCCTAAGCTGTTAGCGCCCGCTGACCACACATTACCATCGCTCCCGACTAACAACGTATGATTCCTCCCACATGCTGCATGAATGAATTTCGTGCCCTTCGCCGCGCCCAACTCGCTCGGAAGAAGTTTCATTGGCGCGTTCTCCGAGATATGGTCATCCGTTGAAGGAATACCGAGGCAACCAAAGCCATTTCGACCGAACAACCACGCAGCGCCTTGGATGTCTAACACTACGAAATGACATCCGCTGCACGACGTGTGAATAGAAACGACTTCTACGTTACTGAGAGAGCGAAGAATATGTGGTTCGAGAAGGTCCGGCGTTCTGTTGGCGACCGTGAGTGAGACACATCTATGTTCGAAAAGTGGTAAACGCACAATGCCTCTTCTTCCTCCGTTTTTCCAGCCCCTCCTCGTTCTTTTTTACCCAACTTCGGCCTGTCAACGCGTAATATATGTCGAAGAAGGAAATAGTTGAAAGGCGTGGTCGTTTGTTGAATGTGGCGGGTGTGAGAAGTTGGAATTTACGCACCAGTCTGTGCCTCCACAAATTAAGACTTGACAATACCAATTATAAGAACAAATATCTTTTCAAAGTGTTACGAACACATACCTCGTCCCCATTGAGGACCAACGCTGGCTTGCTTTGCTTCGTCGCTCATGAGTAATTGTTTTGTTTAAGTGACAGCGAGTACAATAAGGGGTTAGGCGGACTCAAAACGGCAAAGTTGAATTCGCGGGCGTCATACCCGAGGACAAGAATGTTTGTGCTTCCATTACTCTACTTTACACATAACTTGGCGAGATATTAATATCGGAGCGTAGGGAAGGGGTATGTGAATGTATGTAGAGCGGAAAGTACAAAATGCATAAGGATGTGAAGCAAACTGGAGCGATGAGAACCAAATCTTATGAACCAATGAGGACTGTTTGATAAATGTCAACCTGAGAAGTCCTGGAAAAAATATCGAAAACCGTACGAATAGTGGTTCCAGAGCGCTTGATAGAATACTACAAATACATCAGGGGTTCCGTTCAAACTGCGAATAAGATAAATAATACCTCAAAATCATCTCCTGAGAGAATTAATAGGTCTCCGTGCACCAGAGTTATCGAAAGTGCAGGTTTCGCAGGTTTCGCGGCAGCTCGAGATTTCGTGGGGACGGAACCAGTGTCGAGTTCTACCTCAATCTCGCCTATAGGTATAACCCCATCTTCATTCATTAAATCGTTGTCCTGATCCTGAACGGCTGGATTTTCTGTTGGAATTGGCGGGGTCGATGTCCCCACAGTATGTTTCAATGCATCGATGTTAGATGTTACTGGTATATCTACGTCCATATTGTCTCTAAGAACCGGATCGCCATTATTTATTGTAGAATTGACAACCACGGGTTCGGGAGGGTCAGGAAAACCCGATTTGGGAATTAGCGAAATCACAGTATCAGCCCCAAGGCACATTATAACGATACTGTTTACTTTGCTCGGGAAAGGAGACACACCCTAAAACACGGTCGTCAGCTTAGATGAAGAACAGTATTATTTACCCACCTTTTTTGTTCCCGACGTAACCCAAGCGAGCACAGACAGGGTATTGATCGTAAGGTCAGGTTTCTCCCCATATCCCTGACCGCCATATACCAGACACTCTTTTGCTTGCATTACGCAAGGCGGAGTGTTCCCCCATGTTGTAGTGGGCGGCGACGACAAAATTTTAGATCCAGCCCCGTCAGCAAACTCAAACTCGAAATAAGGAACTTATAAGACGACAGTAAAGTATTAATAATAGTGATGAGTAAATTCATAAGATCACTCACACGTCGGCTTGCCTATCTTCCTTTGTAGTGGAACGTCCAACTGAAACGCCCGTAGGAGTTCAGTTGCCTCTCCTTGGAGCGTCTCACTATTGCAAGTGAATACGTGCTTCACAGTGACAGTTTCATCGGCATCTCCAGACAAGATGTACGTATACGTTCGCATGTCGTCATCCCATCGTGTCATACGACCATCAACACCTTTCGGATATGTATCGTAGGGTTGTGGGATAGGAGACTTTTGTTGCGATTCTCTAAGGGCATGAAGCGGTAACGCGTAGCTATCAGGCGACGGAATGTCCTAGTTTCGAGTTTCAAAATTAGTCCGAGTTCGATGGTAGAAGTTAGAAACGATATCTCACTTTACAATACGAACTTGAACATGTTCTATGGCGGAGCATGGATCTATAGTTGAGCTTCCCGCAATTAGCACAGTGCCAACCCAAAGGGAACATACTATCAGGAAAGCCATGGCTATCCGTCGCTCTGATATGTATCGGGAGAACACTTGGGAACCGATACACGTCTGGAATATTCCGATACTTATAGTTGGGATGTTCCATTCGAAGAGCCCGATATATGGAATTTGACTCGGTATCACTCTCTTCGTCATAACCATTCTTTGCGCGTCCTTTTCCCTTGCCCCGAGGAGAAGCCCACCAAGCTTCCGGAGAATCATCACTCGCCACCCAATCACATCGAAAACGCCATTCTACCTGTCCGGTGATATAATCTTGTGTCGAACCTCCGGGACTCAGAGACCTCGTAGATTCACTCTCCTTCAGATAGATCGATTGAACATAGAGAACGACAATAAACATTAGGATTTAACTCACCCAAACACGTTGTACTCTGAAGTATCCAAGAAAAGCATAAGCTAACTCGGGTGGCAGAGCGACGCCAAAACGCTCGAGCAGAATAGAATGCGAAGCAATGGCCAGAATAGGTGTCCCGGATACATAATGATCAAGTAACACTTGAACTTCGGGAGGAAATATGGTTGGAAAGCGACGACTGGGGCTGGTAAGCGGTAACTCTGGAGAGGGTGCCCTCTGAGGTTCGTCTATCGCAGAAAAACCTTGTTGATGGGCCGGCCTACCGAAGGGAAGGACGGGGAGAGCAGTAATTGTCAAATTTGATACAGAGTGTTTGTCTATGACTGGTATTGGTGACTCTCGAGGTTCAACTTTCACCTTAGTAAACTTTAAACCACTTGGAAGTTTTTTAGTTGGTTGTAAGGAAGGACGTATAGTCTCCGGTAAGTAATTTGGTGTGTATGTACGCGACATGGACCCAAATTGAGGACCGGAGTTGCTGTGTGGTATATTGGGGCGTTGCAGAATATTTTCTAAGATTATAAGCGTGTCAGGAATGATCGGCCCTCAAGGAGAATATTTACCGTATGCGTCCCTGTTTTTGGATGGCATAAGTTGCGGTAGCTGAGTACCTGGTAAAAAAGGCTCTGTCAAACCACTCAAAGGTACGTCCATCTGCTCGAGCTTGACACGCTTGGACGGGAATTCGTCGAGTTGAGCTCCATCGTCAGGCCCTCGTTTAAGAAGTAAATACTCCGGTGAAAGACGTGGGTCACTCTGCGACGGCGCATACGTGCGATTATTGGCATAATGAGGATTTTTCAGTGAGTAAGATCCTGAATAATCATCGTGTGGAATAGTTGGGGCGTGAAACATAGACACACTAGATGTGAAAAATCGAAGTTTAAGAAATAACAAAGGTTGGTAATCGTGAATAACTTACTCATGCTCTGTGATTAAAAGTTTATCATCGTTTGAAACTGGATCCTGAGGAAAGGTGAACAATGAATCGAAATTATAATGTTCTCTAACACGATCATTTGGTTTGACAGTATTGATAACGTAAATCCCAACTTGAGTTTTCCGAGGAGGGTTAAGGACAGGAACTTGAGATTCCGGCCGGTCATGATTGAATGCTTCTTTCCGAGCTACGGATGGAGTCATGGAAGATTCCGGAGGAATACCAACATCGTGTAAATTTGCCTGTCGCACCGCCAAATCAGAAGCCATACAGGCAAAATCCCTGGTCCTAAAGAAAGGTCAACTCCGAAAAACCTAAGGTGAAGGAGACCGACATGGTCAATTCAACTGAAGGTATTTTGTCTACTTGGACCTTCGATATGTTCAATCCTGCATTGTGTTCTTCAAAAACAAGGACTGGTACAGCCGACATAGCCCACGATACACCATTAGCCGCCTTTGTAAGTTCAGGTAATGCTGATGAAAGTTCCTCTTTGCTCTGAAATACAAATAAGGAAGATAACGGGCAAAATATGAAAGACTTACGCTAGCCCAGACTGTGGGCCTTATCTGCGGTTCAACTCTAGGACTCGACGAAACATCCATCTGAGCGAAAGCAGCTAATAGCTTTTTTGGTACAGTCCACTTGGGTTGGCCTGCGATCAATGTCCGGGCTGGACAAGGAATTCATATTCGGTATGTGCAATAAACCGTGTAAACTCACTAGTTCGTGGCTTAGCCGTCCCGGATGCCTTTGGCTTTTTGGTCTTCGCCAAAGAAACCTCCTCACCATCTTCGTTCTTTTCCACCTTACTGCCCCCCTCGGAAACGGAATTCACGGTCTTACGCTTCGCCCTCCCTACAGGTTTCATCCCGTCCTTCCCTTCCTTCGCACTAGCAGTAATCTTGGCCACCTTGCCACCACTCCCACTCTCCTTTGGAGCCTTAACTCTTGGTTTCTTGGCTACAGGTTGCCCCTCCGCATCATTTGAGACCTTGGTTTTAGACGTCGAAGTAAGGCGAGGTCGTTTAGGTGTCGAGCCAGTCTGTTGGACCCTCTTGACTGACTCAAAGGACTTCGAGACATCTTCGTTGGACGTTGAGAGCTGAGTGCTGGAGCTGGGTTGAAGGAGTGAGAGATTCGTTTGACTAGCCAAGGAGTGAGCGACTTCAGATTGTGGATAGTTCATCGCATCAACTTGTGTTCGGTTAAAAGCATAAATAGCTTCATCGTATTCCCCACTGTTGATACCTGACCCCATCGTAATCTTTGCGTCAGGCATAAACCTAAAATTGTCAGGATTAAATACGGTTTGAGCCGGTGAATACCCTACTTTAGATCCTTGGGTCGTAACGAAACACCAGAATATGGTAAAGGGCCGAGAAAATAGTCGTTCAGTCCTGGTTGAGGACGACTCTCTCTGGGATTGGTAACATGTGAGGAAAATTGTGATGGACATCTTGGTTCCTGGTTAAGCGTCAATTTACTTCAACAATTATTTACAAATCAAATAATACATCAATAAATAAGCCCATTCAAAGGAGGATTGATGAATATCACTGCATTCAGCGATATATCGGTTTATCAAACATCAAGCCCGCAAAAAGCAGTGATAACATGATGGTACCATGGAAAAAAACACAAAACGCCTTCATTTCAACTACAGTGAATAACGTGGAACCCCGGAAGTTCCCGACAGGTGGGCAGCGGGCTCTTCTTAAATGTTTCATACATTCGTAAGCAACCGAAACAGTGGATAAGCATGTATGGTAAAGCTTACACTCCCCCCCCCCCCCCAAATCGAAGGGGGCCCTTATCCTCGGCCAGGGGGAAGAGTTTCGAAGGGAAAAGGAGGGGTGAAAGAGGTTACTCCCGCGGCTTCCTTTTGATGACTTTTAAGTCTCGCTATGCATGGCCTAGCCGGAGTGAACCAGGTCATATGGGGGCTTTGCGATAGTTTTTACCCAGCCCGGGATCCTAGAAAGCCTAAGCCAAGCCGTTAGGACGCGGCTTTCATTACACATGGGGGAACATAATATATTTCGAGAATTTGTAGTCAGGTAATAATAAATAGTCTATCAAATAAAAGATTCACCGAGTGGTTTCGTCAAAATAAACTGTAACACACGATAACAGTGATATTTCGGGTCATCTAACGAATTTTGATTGAAATGTTACAATGAAATATATACCGCGGTACATCGAGGATGATTATTCATGTGGTTCAGACGCACTGTTTGCAAATCCTGCGGGAATGGGTAGCCGGTACGACATCCTTTATTTCTGTAAAGTCATACTAAATTGACGAGTGCTCCCCGCCATTCATTACATGATACGCTTCTAGCATTCGTATGGCCTCCTCCACAGAATCATCGAATGATGTAGACCACGCTTATGAATCAATACTTTTAGCTATAGTTGCCATTTCTTGGAGAAACGAAGGCTTACTCCATTTCCAATTCTCTTTAATAGCTTCCCCAAGCTCCGGCAGTCGGTGCGGATCATTATCCAACGAGATTCCGGGGAGTTGCAATCCAAATAACCGGCCGTTAAGTAAGGATCTCTCTGCGACTTCAGTGGCCATTGGACGCCGGACAGCGTCATAGACTGATAAGGCGTGTGGGATGTTTTTCAGTGTGGTAAGAGAATGCCCGAGCAGAGTCGCGAGTATGAACGCATCCTGAATGTAACAAATATTAATCAGAGTCTGCAAATGTGCCCTGGAGTCTTCAGGGATCGACGCACTTCGATGGCTTGTCCAGCACCTGATGCTTGTTGAGGCGACATTGCATGAGCCTACTATACCATAAGACAGCTTATTATATTGGTTGGATGCCATCACTTACGGCATCTCCCAATAAAACGACATTTCCGTAATTCCAGGACTTGAGGGTTTTCAATGTATGGATTGCCCACCTCGAAGGTTTATCGATACACTAATCAAATTGGGGTCATTCGTACTAGTCAGTGTCGAAACCGACCAAGTGGGCCAAGGTACACACTTGAAGAATCGCTTGGAGCTCTGGCTCCCAATGGGAATGAGCTTCTAAGAGTCTATTTTTGTCCACATTGGCCACCCATGGACCTTCGAATGATGTTGCGGCCAATTCCTCTTTCGCATGAAGCACTCCTACATTGATAAACTTTCCCGATGATATAGGGTAGACGACCGCGCTCTGGGTACCCATTGTTATGCTGTATTCCTGCAGGGGAAAAAGGTGCAGATACGTACCATATGTTGGCCCATGTACTTTGGGAGGTAGATTCGATCAACACCCAGAGTTGTGTTAAGAGCGTAAAAAACTCACAACAGCGGGTATAGAGTTAGCTTCCGGAACGCGAATATTCTCATTTGGGTGGGCATCGCGATAAGCTATTAGGCGTTCCGTCGGGATCAAAGCTCTATAGGCCACAGTACCCGTCCAAGACGGCTCAATACCATCCAGAATTGCTTCTGCTTCTTTCGGCTTCGCCATTCGCGTGGCGTGATTCGCTTGCTCTGTTAAAAGACAGCGTCTGACAGATGATTTTATACCATCTGCCCCAATTAGAACATCGCAAGACGCTGAAGATCCGTTCTCAAAGTGTAGAAAGACCGCCCCGGAGGCCTGCCGTGTATATGATTGGAGGCGGTGTGAAAAATGAATATTATAGGATGGTGGGAGGTGGTTCATCAGGACCTGCAATACGTCAGGTCGGTGGTATCCGATGAATTTTCCTGCGGAAATCGCTTAAATTATGAAAATATTCTATCAAGAGCTTAAGAATTTACCTTGAGTTTTCAGTGTGTAAAAGTCAACCCCCTGAGGCTGGTCACTTTTCCTGAAGGTGAAAGCATCGGCTGAAATGGAGATGGTGAGTTGGATAGCATGAGCTCCCATTATTCGTGCGACCACGTACAGAGCCCGTAACTTGGCTTCAGACCTGTAACTCGAGCAAGGTCCTCGTCTAACCCAAGATAAACGAGTATGTTCCACACTCGCGGCCAGAACCCTATTCCGGCGCCCACCTCTGAAAACTTTGCGGATGCTTCGTATATATTGACATCAATTTCAGAATACCTCGACAGTGCCACTATTGAAGGTTGATAATTCCTATTAGACTTTGAATTCTTGCCGTGTACATGGAGATATTCATACCAGCGGTCGCTAGACCTCCAATACCTCCCCCGCTGGAAACAGATAGAATTAGTCGGGACTCAGGATAAACATGCAAAGTGTATATATTTTACCAGATAGCCACTTGAAATTTTGTCGTTCGAGTCATGAAGGTAGAGACCACGTTTTGGACGCTTGAGAAAGGAAAGGGTCTTGTCAATAGATTGACCACAACATGCTATGAGGCAGTAGTTATATAGAAGGCTCCAAACCAACATCAACATCACAGTACTTGACTAAATTTCCTGTCTGGTTGGACTCCGGGAACTGGGATCTGATCATACAGATACTGGACTTAGGATCTATGATATTTTCCCAGAGTCTGCGAGGAGCCATAAGGATAGGAGATGTTAACAAAGAAGAATAATGATGGCATGCAGCAACTGAATTCGGATTTTATGTCACACATCACAGTTACATGCCGTGACGAATTGATTGAAATGTTGCATCTAGATTCTAATCTTCACTTAGCTCAAACTCAGACCCCTTCACTTACTTCTTCCAGGGATCGAATAGGTTGTGCTCTATCAAGTAATTCTTGTGATATTTGGTTCGTCAAAACTGGTCTACTAGGACCCAATCCTGGGGTAAGACTCCCACACAAGGTGATGATCGATCATGATTCATGAACTTTGAGGTGCATCTTCTCGTCTGCCTGCATCGTCATTCTAATTTATGTCCCTTTAAGATAACATCTCCATACAGGGATGTTCAAAGATCTGTTTCATAATACGAAACTCAAGCATCTTGAGGCCGTTCACCCTTCAATATGCAATGAGTCTATCCAAAAACATGATTACCTCAATATAAGATCACGATCAATTTCTTATCAGACGGCACCATCACGTTGCCGGTGTGCCCTCTACGGCGCCTTGACCCAGCATTCTCTCAAGCTACAGAATAAGACAATAATATACGCAAAAATCGCAATAGGTCACAAAGTATGTGCTATCCAGGCTTACCGTCCATACTAAATAGTCTAGATCACGAAGATGCTAAGAGATTTATTTCATGGAACAGTGAACCCCTGGTTTGCTCACGTTGTCAAACAGAAGCGCGGCTATTGCATTCGAAAATAGGTCACCTGGCGTAACAACTTTTGTATAAATTACGACCTCTGTTGTTAAACTTGGTTGAATGATGTTCACTGGCAGCCTGGGACAGCTTTCCCGTTACTGGCGGGTCATTTGTCACTAACGAAGTTCAAGTTATAATTTCATTCCCATGCGTGAGGTAAAGACAACCTGGTGGACCATTTGTATTCACCTTATCTCACTTTCAACACAATGTATGATAGGTTGTAATATTCGCAACCTTAGTTCAGCTTCTGATTAGTCACGAAATTGCTATATAATAAAAAGTTATACTAGTTTGCGATTGGACCATTGCAAGCATGGCAGATCCAAGTTTGTTTGTTTCATCGGATTGTAGGTCATTTCATCACGCATCATATGGCCCACTTCCTTATAGCTATTGTGGGTCCAGGGCTTCTAATAGATCTATTGATTCTTCTAATACTTGATTGATTCCAATGCAGACAATTCTATATCCCGTTTAAGTACCAAGAATTCCTCGGATCTCAGCAGATAAAATGACTAGAAATGCGAATGGTTCATTGTAGTGCAGAAATACTGTTGCAGGTACTCAAAAAAAAGCAGAATTAGCATGTGACAGGCAAGTATGTTTGACGAGGACACCAGGCGAGCATGAGTACCAACTAAAGAGGTGATTCCAGACGGCCACTGCAAGCAAAGGGCGGGAACGGAGATGGAAATGATGACCGGAATCAGGACTGAAATGATCGGAGTTAATTCAATCTCAGAAGCGGGTATCAATCAGGGAGTATTAAGCCTCCGACGCGGCAATCACCGCCACAACATGGGTCAGGCTGATAAGACCAGCTCTCAATGCTTCGATTCCTTCGAACAGCCTTTGAACTCGGAACTAGGCCCCGCTAACGACGAAGCGCATCTTCCGGTTCCCGCAGTATAATATTATGGTTAGTTCTTCATCAAGCAGTGCTATCATGTTACCGGTGCAACCTCTGCGGCCACTGGCGCGGCGCGCCTTGTGCCGCTGTGCGGCACGCGCTGGCGTTCTCTCGAACGCCCCCTTGCAAAATGACGCGATGATGGGCCCGAGAACGGCAATGGGCAGCAGGCCATAGTGTACGTGCGATACATCAATCCAATCCTTTTAGACTCAGATCCAGGCTTGCTATAGGTACCAAAAATTTAAATCGCGAAGATGCTAAAGCCTAAAAGATCCATTTCATGGAGCAGTGAACTCCCGGTTCGCCCACATCGTTAAACAAAAGCTTGGATAATGCATTCAAAAATAGATTACCCAACATAAAAGCCTTTGCATCGGACACGGGCTCTGTTGCTAAATTTGTTTGAATGATATGATATGTCCTCTGGCGGCCTGGGGCATCTTTTCCCGTTATTGACGGGTCATTTTATCACCAAACAAAGTTCAAGTTATCAACTTATTCCCACTCGTGAGGGAATGACAACCCGGTTGACCATCCATATTCATATTTAACCCCCTTTCAACAACGTATAGTAGATTGTTGCGTTCACAACCACTCGTTCAGCTCGCGGTTTGTTGCGAAATCACTGTATATACCAGGCCTGCGAGGGGGCCATTGCAAGCATAGCAGACCCAAATCTATCTTTTCGTGTCAAATTTTAGGTCATTGTATCACACATCATATAACTCCATTTCCTTATAGTTGCCGGAGGTGCAGCCTGGCTTTTTTTTGATAGATCAATTGATTCTTTTTAAACAGAGGAATTCCGATATGGGTAGGCAGAATGACTGGACATGGGAACGATTCACTGTAGCGCAGAAATACTACTGCGGATGCGCAAAGAAGTAGAATCAGTGTGTGATGGGCGGGCGTGCGTACCAACCTTGGAGGTGATTCCAGATGGCCATCGCGAGAAAGGGTTGAGATCTGGAACGGGCCATTAACTTGAACGGGACTGGCAGTTGGAACGACGAGGGACGGTAATGGAAATTCATTCAGTCTCAGAAGCAATTAACACTGTTAGAATAATGGTCAAAGCACATTGGAGTGTACCGACTTCTCAGTGCTTTCAGCTTGGCCACATTGTAAAATAGGCGCCAACGTCATTTTCTGGATCAATTATTGTTGACTGGGAATATCTTTCCGGTCTTTAATGATATAGAGTAAGTATCACTCACACCACTTACGCTGCAAGATACCAGTGCCTTTAGCGTCGGTCAAACACACATTGTAGAAGCCAAGTACACGAATCCCTATTCTAGTAAGATTACATCGCAACGGTGATTCATTGGTAGACCGTACGTTCAAAACATTATTAGCGCCTGGTTTGGACAGATCACACTTCCCACTTCTGCTCTTTCTTAACTTTCATCGATTCTATCACCCCTTCGATTTTTCGGAAACATTCCATTTATGAATCAAGCCTGCACATGCTCACAATAGCCGAATTTTATCGAGGCAGATGGGATAGCGGGCAACAAACTGATTGAGATAATTTTGATGTAACTGTGTCCACAGTTCGCTGCTAACCGGCGGCTCTTCCATAGCCAAGAGCCCAACGCTAGCGAAAGCGTTCCAAATTTCGCACCACCCACGGTTCCAATCCTCGATACATATAGTTGCACAACGTTACTCGTAACCTGATCGAACGATGCGGACCAGTAACTCATGATGGCTCTCAGCCGTAACCATACGCTACCTTTCCAGTTCCAGCAATGTTTTCGCTCGACGTCGGGAAACCGCGATCACGGTGGCATGATTACACAACATCCTTGGGATCATTCATCTCATTTTCCTCGGTTATTTAAATCCAGATGATGATCATGTATCAACATCTCGGCAGAAATACCTCGAACTTCACGAACTGCCGCTTAGACAAGGTAGCAAGATATATCCCACATTCTGCACAATTGCCCCCTCTTGCTGCTCGCACTACACAGCATCGCCTTCAGAGCGATCTCCCATATACCGCCATCCTGCACACTGGAGAAAGCATATATTCTCCAACGATGTAAGACCCACCTCGAGGTGTTTTTCTGAATCACATTATTCCGGCAGAGTACTCGCACTCCCAAATTGTACACGGTCACTCATTGTATTCAACATATCCTACCTCTGTCGTCTTGCGAACACCGTTGCTCTTCTTGAAATACTAAAAACACGCATAAGCTTTATTAAGTAACCCTGTGGTGATACTCAAATGCTCAGATTACATACCGACTGCGTATTCTGAAACTTGTCTGTTTTACCTGTGTTTTAGGTACCCGCCCTATAGCAATTAACTACAACTTTAACAGCATATCCGGTTTTACGAGGTTTGCAGGTACGCAAGGAGTCGCATTTTGTATATCTGTAACATAGGAGGTGCGCATTGGCGGACCCGACGATACTTTCGAAACATATCTGATACATCACAGATCAACATATACATATGTTGTCAAGTAAAAATAGCTCGCGAGCACAGCGCCTCCTTGGTGCTCGGAGTCCAGGTGGGTTTATTGGGGTACCTCCAACAGGTTGACGCTGGTATTTGCATTGTTCCTCGGTACACATAGTGAGTGGCTGCTTCATAGTGCTTCATCGGGATCAGCTTGGTCTGTTCAGTTATACTTCGAGGTACACCATCGTGGATTTCGGCCCAATGCTACATATAGCTCGCCTTTGACCCCCAAAGAGGAATACATCATACACCATTAGACGAGGATCATGGAGAAATGATGGAAATCATCTGAACGTGATTCCTGTAGGGAGTGCTTGAGATCAGACTCATCAAAGGACCCAGGTGGCGACTTACGCATACGTAGGTGAAAACCAAAGCCAAGCCGCTTCGAGGTACACACCACCTCCGAGTTTGATACATAGAACATGATGCTCACTATTCTTCGGTGTAACTCATTCGGACAAATTCGTTGTCGGTGCCTAACCTCGGTGAGGAACCTCGGGGTCCTTGGCATTTGATAAGTATCCAGGTTCTGCCATAATGATGTCGACAATCATGGAAAGCGAGAGAAATCTTCATGGTTTATACACGATAGCTGCAAAATTCGCGGTCCCCATGTTACCCTGACAGGCTCGCAACAGTCGACTGCATCAGTGTTTGCACGAGATCAGTTGTCGCCGATGCCGACCCGTGCAAATTTTATTGAACGGGGCTTGGTTGAAACCAAACAAGGACAAAGGTCCGAGCCTTGACAAAATTTTCTATCCACTGAGTCCCGACGGCTAAAGCCAAAACCAGAACATTCTGGTCAGACTATGATGCTGGGGGCTCGAGGAATGTGCTGGCACTCCAGAATTAATTTGGACCCACGCGACATCAAGGGGAAACGCGTTCCTGATCTCAACGAGGAAAAGATCACTATTCTCAGCATCAGTCCGCGGGTCCTAAGCGCAATCGAACTTTCTGGGATAATCAAACCTCACCAGATTCCAACATTTTCGATCATCCAGGCGGATCAGGAGAGATGAAGAGGAAGTGGGCGCGCCATATTGACATGTATAGCCCCAGTCGTCATCATTTCGGATTTAAATCTCAATTAAATCCTTTCTTCGAAACACGTCCAAAATTTATGTGAGTCCGAAACTGGAGGCTCAAAGATATTTAAGGCGGACCATCCACAACATATCCTCCAACGATCCTTATCAACTATTTCTCCTCTTACACTTTCCTTTCCTTCTCTATGATTTCTAATAAATTCGCTCGGCTCGTGTCGTGGAGTTTGCTCTCTATCGCCTACACCCAAGCAGCTCTTTTGTCAAATGTTGCGGACATACCTAATAATGTCCAGTTTGATTTTATCATTGTTGGTGGTAATTATGATTTTCTGCTTTATTTCGCACTGTCATTCATCGATTTCTAGGTGGCACAGCGGGGAACGTCGTTGCGAATAGATTGACTGAGAACCCCAAAGTCAACGTCCTTGTACTCGAGGCAGGGCCATCGTAAGGATACCGTTTTTTGTTGTCCTCCTCACGTTTATGAGTTTTATCGACAGTGATAACAATGTACTCCTTTCACAAGTTCCGTTTTTCTCTGCCGAGCTAGTTGCGCCTTCGCCTTATGAGTGGAATTACACAACAACTACTCAACCAGGTCTCAACAACCGCGCAGTTCCGTATCCTAGAGGTCACATCCTTGGGGGCAGCAGCAGCACAAGTAAAGAGGAAATCTTAGTATTTATACCGATACTGATATATAAATTCGATCTTAGATTGGTTAGTATATACTCGTGGATCTTCTGAGGACTACGACCGCTATGCAAAAGTCACAGGCGACCTAGGATGGTCGTGGAAGAACCTCTACCCGTACTTCAAAAAGAGTGAACAATGGACAGCGCCTGTCGATCAGCATGATACTACGGGGCAGTTCACTCCTTCCGTGCACGGTTTCTCTGGCCAGGTTGGCGTCAGTCTTTCCGGATCACCCAGCGGCATCGACTCGCAAGTCATCAAAGCCTCGTCGCAGTTGGGTGGTCCTTTCAAATTTAATCAAGATATGAACTCTGGCAACGAGCTCGGTCTGGGTGAGGACCTATTTAACAATAATTCTATTTGATCTTATTAGGCTCTTCAAGGCTGGGTACAATCTACGATCAAGGGTGGTGTACGAAGTAGTTCGTCCACCGCTTATTTGGCGCCTCAGTTCATCGCCCGCAACAACCTTTGGGTAGTTGTGAACGCCCAGGTTTCGAGAGTAGTCCCCACCGCGAGAGGTGCCGAAGCTACTGAAACTGCAGACGCGTCCAGTATTCTGCCTACTTTCCGTTCTGTCGAATTCCGTGATAGCGCAGGAGGTAAGTGCTAATGATTTGTCGCTTCCGAGGGTGTCCCGAGTGCTCATCATAGTGGCAGGTTCCCTGAAAACATTGACCGCCACCCGCGAAGTCATTCTTTCCGCTGGTGCTATTGGAACTCCTCATATTCTCCTCAATTCTGGAATCGGAAACGCTCGTGAACTTACCTCAAGCGGCGTCAATCCACTCGTTAACTTACCCGATGTTGGGGAGAATCTTTCGGATCACCCTGTTGTAGCGACTGCCTGGTTTGGTAAGTTTTCCCCTTTCTGATATTTACAAGCGTTGATCTTTGCGGTACCAGTAAACAGCACAGACACAACCGACAACTTTAGGCGAGGTGGACAGCTCCTCGACGACGTCCTCAATCAATGGCAAACAACCAAAACCGGTCCCCTCGTTAACCCCATCTTGGACCATCTTGGCTTTGCTCGCATAAGCGGGAGCCTCGCCCCCGTACCAGATACCGCCGCTGGGCCCAATAGCCCCCATTACGAGTATATTGTCGCTGTAAGTCCCCATCAAGTCGCCCACCTTCTCATCCGTGATTTTAATTTTCCGTTTCCAGAATGGTGGTCCTCCGGGCCCCACCCCACCCACTGGAAATTTTATGACTATGGTCACCGTTCTCGTCTCCCCTGCATCCCGCGGATCTGTCAAGCTGAGGTCCAATAATCCCTTCGACAGCCCAGTAATTGATCCCGCCCTCCTCAAAACAACTACCGATAAACTCGCAATGCGCGCATCTGTCAAGGCTGCCACGAACTTTGTTACGGCACCTGTGTGGAATGGCTATGTCCTTAACAGGGCCGGCGCCTTCGCAGATGCTACCACCGACGCGAAACTAGATTCTTTCATCTCTGCTAATACCGGAACGCTCTTCCACCCTGTTGGCACCGCTAGCATGTCTCCAAAGGGAGCAAGCAATGGCGTTACTGATCCCGATCTCAAGGTTAAGAAGGTTTCCGGTCTCCGTATCGTCGATCTTTCAGTTCTCGTACGTCTGACATATTTGATTGATGGTATGTCGTAAAGTTAACTTCTCAACAGCCTTACGTGCCTGCTGGGCATACCGTAGCATCCGCATACGTTGTTGGAGAAAGGGCCTCCGACTTGATCAAATTCGCATATAAGCTCTAAACCTCACATTCACTATTTAGTCGTCAAACTCTCCTTCCTTATTCCTCTTTAATCGCTACCATAATGGGGCTCGCCACAATCATTTTCTCTGCGTGATATTCTTTCTCTTAGGTCTGTCTCTAAATAATTCAACAATAATTCTTGTACTCCACATAGATAACATACGTAGCTTGAAGCTAGAATTATCATCTCTTTCTTTGAGTGAATTAAATTTCTGACTGAGGAGAGGATTGAGTTACTCGTGTTTTGAGCATTTGATTTATGATTGACGTATGATACCCCTAAAACATTGCAATGGGGTATCACGAGTAGGACTTTTCCATAGGTGCTGTGTTTAGAATATCGTTGCCAGGTTTCGGGTCTTCACAACTATAAAATTGAACATCCGACTCTCCCCTGCACATCGAAAATGGGGATAGAAATTGTCAGGATATATATCGCTTGTGATTGCACAAACCATCATCGACATTAAGCATTACGTCTAAGTAAGAGTTGAAACAAGTGATGTTTTTCCCCTTATCGACAATCAAGTCAACTTATAAAGACTGCGGAAACCGAAGAGGGGATATTGCTACATGCTATTGACGATAGAGGAGCGCATCAACGGTAACACTGCTTCATTACATCTACTTTGTACTACCTATAAAGGAATATTTGGTAAATAGACGTTCACGCAACACCGATCAATCCGATAATTTTCCCATCCCACTGCCAGTACTGACACTTAATGGGTAGCATGGCGTTGTCACGCCGTAGTGGAGGGTGAGGCAACGATAAGTGTACCCAAACTGAATAGTATCACCGGGAATAGGTGAAGGTAATGATAGGCACGTTTGTAGCGGAAGATGGGTCCTGAAGATGCGCATCATGTGTGTCAAATATAATAGCATGACGATCAAACGATCACCGAAATACATGCTCGGTTTTGTGGTTTGTGCACAAGGCCCACCCCTTGTGCCTCTTTGAGGAGAGGCGATATCTCATTTTGGTGATACGATAGATGAGATACAATGTAAGGCCGGCATTAATTCTCCTCATCCAAGTCTTCCGGCGCGATTCGACCGAGAAAAGTTCCATCGACAGCATCTGAGAATTGTATATCAATTCATTCAATTTATGTGGATATATTAGAATGATGACTCACGTCCAACACTGCCATTCAGATGTTTTCCTCGATAAGCAGAGATAATCGGGCTCGGCGTTGAATGGAAAGCCATTGTTGATGTTGACGATGCTTGTGT
This sequence comes from Collybia sordida, assembly GCA_037014335.1. Taxonomy (NCBI): domain Eukaryota; kingdom Fungi; phylum Basidiomycota; class Agaricomycetes; order Agaricales; family Clitocybaceae; genus Collybia; species Collybia sordida. Next base: position 1,859,351 of record JAYKXK010000011.1, on the reverse strand, counting down.
ATTAGTGGATGCCGGAAGTGTAGAATATTGGAGTACTCGTGAGGGACTTGACATGGGTGATGTTGGGTATTTTGAAGTCGAAGAAAGTGAAAATGGTTTTTGAGGTTGGGGGCTTGTCTGTGAGGCGCACGTGTCAGAAAGAAAGAGGTATTGTATGGGTAGGACGAACGTTTGGGGATAAGACTCTGAATGGTCGTTGCGGTGTTGGATTACCCTTAAAAATAGGTTTTGTTTTCGCGGGCGATGCGTAGGGCGCTAGCGGTGGCCGGGGATATTTTACTGCATAAAACCCCTCCACTAAATTAAATAGAAACACAGTCGTAGCTGCGACCTCTGGTGACGCGGTTAATCCCCACTCAAACATGTTTGTAAGCTACGCACCCAATATGCAAAACCACTTATACAACCAATCTGAAACCCATCTTTCGTGACTGTTCGCAGCGAGTACGGTTCTGATAGCCATCTGAAGTGATGGTATTGGAAGGAGATTTGAGAAAACCACGACTATGATAAGACAAAATCCGTTGACGCGGATTCTCTGCAAAGCTTCTGCTCGGTGGGGCTTGAAGTAATTAGCAATCGTTTGTAACGTTGAGGAAAATAAAGGTGAGGGTTTCGTATTGGGCATTTGTGCCATATTCAGTGAAGCTAAGACAAAAGGCGTTTGAAGAAATGCAGTATTCGTGAGGTCGTACAACTGAACGTTTCTGTGCCACTAAACTCGGAATCAACAATTTTGTGTTTGGCGATGTTTATTTACCTTCCGATTGTGAGGCAAACAAGGTCGCCTTTGTTTGTTATCACCAAAGTTACCTCCCGGCCCGTTTAATTCCACAATTCATCAACGTTTATCCTTCCACTCATTTGAACTTTTCCCTCGATTCACCACAGTTAATCTCCTCACGGTTTCTGTTCACAAGGAACCTACACGAAGGCAATGTAGAAATGTCGTAGGTAACGTTACTGTCATTGCCCGAGCTTTTTGGCTCACAGACATTTCCCCCTTCATAGATTTTGTTGAAAGTTCGCTTGGGCTATCATAGCTGATTCTTGAATCGTGGAACACTTATTCAGGTGGAAACTGCTTCTGTACACAACCACCATGATCATATTTTGATCAATAAGGGGTTGAACCGGCCACAGGTGGCTTCTGGTGTACATGTGACGACCTCCGGATAATGCATTCTCACCTATGTTCCGGCTCGGCGGGTATTAAGCCCAACATAAGGACTCCCACCCCCCTCTTCCTATCTTCGAATACTTCCTGCTCAGAATGGCTACCCTCGACGTTTCCAAGGCCCGAGCCAACTTTCCATCGCTCAAATCAGGCTACATCTTCGCCGACAATGCTGGTGGTTCACAAGCTACAAAAGGAGTCGTAGATAAGATTTCCGATTACCTGCTTAATACCAACGTTCAACTGGGCGCTGATTACTCTGTGTCGGTTCAAAGCACTGACAGGGTGTTGACCCAAGGGCCAACTATCGCAGCGAAGCTATTCAATGCCGAATCTCCTGAAGAAATTGTGTTCTCGTCAAGTTCCACAATGAATCTTGAGAATCTCTCTCGTGGTTTAGAGAAGGACATTCAAGAAGGAGATGAGTTTGTTATCACTGGAGAGCACGAAGGTACGTCTTTATAACTCCTGGACACCCAGGCCATAAATTCACGAATTTTGTTGTGCTTCCTAGCTAACGTCGGGCCATGGAAAAAACTTGCTGCCCGACGTGGTGCCACGGTGAAAGTTTGGAACGCGACCCCGACCAACCTCGATAACCCATATTCTGTTTCCCTCAAAATCGAAGAGCTTCTCCCTCTCATCACAGCGAAAACCCGTATTGTGGCATTCACTGCATGTTCCAACATCCTTGGGTCGATCGTCCCTGTCAAACAGGTTATCGCCGCCATCCGAGCGGATGCTAAGGCCAAAGGTGCCAAGAAGGTTGAGATCTCGGTCGATTGCGTAGCGTATGCCCCGCATCGATTCATTGATGCACGCGATTGGGATGTCGATTTCTGTGTCTTCTCTTTCTACAAGGTGCGTTTCACTCTACACATATCATCAAATATCCCGATCAGTGATCTTTCTCTCCTAAGGTATATGGTCCACATGCGTCAGTTCTATACGTGCGGCGTTCAGTCCTGCAAACGTCTGTCGCCTCCATCGCTCACCACTTCCTTGACGTGGAAACGAAAGCCTACAAGCTTCAGCCGGGTGGCCCAGGATACGAAATTGTTTATGGAACCACTGCCGTGGTCGACTACCTCCTTTCCCTGACGCCAGCCAATAACCTTATCAAGACGTTCGAAGCTATCGCAACACACGAGCAAGAGCTCTTAAAACCTCTTCTTGCGTACCTGACCGACCCCGTACGGCGTGCAAGAGGTGTGCGAATTGTCGGGGATGAAAAACCGGGGCCTACCAGGGTACCTACTATCAGCTTTGTGGTGGTAGGGCAGAACCCCATCAGGAGCAGGGATATCGTCGACGTGTTCGATAAGAAGGGTGGCGTGAGTTTCTTCCACTACTTCTAATCAAAGAAGTATACTGATACGAGGCGTAGATCGGAATTCGGTATGGTCACTTCTACGCCTACACGCTGGTCGATGGGTTGTCACCCAAACTCGATGTGAATGATGGAGTAGTTCGCATATCATTGGTGCACTACAACACGCTTGAGGAAGTGCAGAAGATTATTAGCATTCTCCAGGAAATTTTGGATAAGTAATAAGCCCGAACTTTGGACAACGAGAATTACGAAATTTATGTAACGTTGAATTCGTATCCTGTTACCCGCCTAAATTTAGAGCTGAAGGCATGGCGATTCAGTGCTTTCTCGTGTAAAGAGACTGGGGCTAAGGTTTAGCTGTCGGACCAATTCTGGACGGTGAAGGAAGTCATAAGATTATCTCAATTCAGCGTCGGAGAAACGAGTCGGCGTTCCGTGAATACGGTATCCGTTATCACTTTACGTATACTCTTCTAAAATTGTTTTCTCAGCTAATGATCATCATCTAAAATCACTGTCACGAGATCCTTATCCAGGAATGGACTTAATCAAACCGTACCAGGATCACTATCGTCTTGTTTATGAGGTTGCTATGAATCTCGTTTCGAAGGACATCGAAGTGTTGGTAATCAGACACTGAAGAATCTTCGGGTACCAGACGCCCTCCCTTCAAGCTATAATACTAGTTACAAAAGGCTCTGTTGGCAAGGAACTGATCATGGGAAATCACCGCGCAATATCGTGTTTGTTGCGGTGTTAGGCGATGCATTTAGCTGACCCCTCTTAGAAATACCATCCGGTCGTGCTTAGACACTAGACGCCAATAGGATTGCCCGGTCATCGGATCAATGAGGACACGAGACATCAAATAGATGTCCCAGAATTACGTCCACGTCCCGTGAATCAGGCTTATAAACGACACCGCTATTATCTATCTCACATCAAATTTACTCTTGAACTTGAACCACGATGTCGATTAGCATTCAAGCAGAGAAACTCGAGCGCGACGCATCTGCCGGTGAGTGATCTTCTGTCGATTTGAACTTTGGGGATGACGAGATCATCTGATTGCATTCCTCCGCCAGAGGTAAAGATCGGTGTACCGGTTGCCTTGATGAGTAAAACAGAACCTTTGATCGTAGAGGTCGATCGGACTAACGGCGATTTAGATCGTCTTCAGCATGACATGGATGAATTACAGACCTGTTCACTAGGAAGTTTAGAAATTGTCGGCTGCCTCGCAAAGATAGCGCATAATTTTGCTAAGATATTCTACAAAACACGACTGATGGAGTACTTACAACCGGCCATCAAGTACTTTTTGGCAGCTGTGAGCGGCGCTTTAGAGGACGATCAACGTTTGCCTAGGTGGAATAATCAATTGAGTGTTCTCTATAATTCTAGGTTCAAAGTCGAACAGAACTTCGACGATCTGGATACTGCTTGTAGGTTGGGGCTAGTTTCTATACAAACTTCTATCCTCGGGGATCCAGATTTGGTAGTATATCAGGCTAATATTGCGGCGATCTGCATAGAAAGATACAAATGGGCTGGTCATATTACAGATCTGGACTGTGCAATTCGTTGCTTAAAGGCAGTTGTGGACCCTGCTCCACCACGGACTGCTGGGCGGACTATAGATGCTTATGTGTTGTTTGGCACTGCCTATCACTGCTATTATGGGATAACGGGTGAATTGGAGGATATAGAGTCCGCACTTGGTTTCTTCTCAAAAGCTGTTGCTATGATTCCCACAGAGCACCCAATACCACCAAATCTGCTAATGAGATTGGGTGTATGTTTTCATAGCAAGTATTGTAGGTTTGGACAGCTGAATGACCTGACTACTGCATGGAAATACTGTTCAGCATCTTGGGCTGCAATGATCAGGCATTCTTCTATATTACCTGTAATATACCAAGGTTTTGGTGTTATTGCAAAGACATGGTACAAAGAAAATGGTGTCCTGGTTGACTTGGAGAATGCATCCAAGTATTTTAGGGAAGCTTTAATTAAACTTCCCCAGGGTCATCCTGTATCACTTCCCTTACAAACTACTACAGGGATACTGCATCTGGTAAAGTACAAGAGGACTCATAATGTGGAAGACTTGGAAATTGCCTCTAAAAACATGCTGGCAGCAGTAACTGCAACACCAGACAGACACCCAGATCTCAGGCACAGGCATGAGTATTTGGGCATGTGCTACAGTGAAAAATATGCTAAATATGGGGACTTGGAGGACCTTAAGGCTGCAATAAAATATCTTCATAAAGCAGTATCAAAGATTTCAGCTTTACACTATGATTCACCTCAAATTCAATCAAAGCTAGGGGACTGTTATTTGCAAAGATACTACCAACATTTAAATATCAAAGATTTAGAGTCTGCAATTAAGCATTCTCTTGTGGCTACAACCAAAACTCCAAAAGAATATCCAGATTTACCCTATATGATACTTACTCTTGGCTATGCACATATTGAGAGATACAATGAACTTAATACCTTGGGGGATCTGGATGATACAACTTTGGTTTTTTTGGACATCATGGGCACCATAACTGACAAACATCCTGGATCAGCTGCAGTGAGTGCTGGCTTAGGATTAGCATTTTTGGGCAGGTTCAAGGGCCTTGGGATTTTTGAGGATCTTGATACTGCTATTGATTTCAGCTATGATGCAGTGAATGCATCACTTCCAACTAATCCCAACTTACCTCAATGGCTATGTAATCTAGCAGAAAGCTATGCTATGTTACATATATACTTTCCTGAAGCTGAAGCTGATGCCTTGGAAGATTCATATGAATATTTTAAGCTTGCTTTAGAATCAAAAATAGCATCCCCTCAAATGATTTGGAAGGTTTCTGAAGTCTATACCTCCCTGGTAGAAATATTTTCATCTGATCAACTCCTAATGGGGTACAATGTAGCTCTAAACAATATTCCAACCCTGTTGTGGCTAGGAAGTACAATCAAGAAAAGACATAATATTCTTGTCCAGTACAATGTCTCAAAATTCATTTCAAAAGGAGTTTGGACTGCTCTGCAAGCTTCAAAGATAGAGACTGCAGTTGAGTTTATGGAACAAGGATTATCAACAACACATAAACAGACTTTACAACTTAGAGATGAGCATAATCTCCTTCAAGCCCATTTCCCAGTACTTTCAGAAAAATTGCAGGAAGTTTCAATACATCTGCAAAGAGCCTCTCATACATTAGACCAAAGTGAAAATTATTATGTTTTGGCTCAGGAAAGGCAAGAAATTATCTCAGAAATACATAAACAGGCAGGATTTGAGGGGTTTTTATTGGCACCAAAATATTCAAAACTTTGCCTTGCTGCTAGATATGGGCCTGTAGTACTGTTGAATTATGCAGATTCTAATGCTGATGCTATTATACTTCTTTCACCATCAGCATCTCCAGTGCACCTTTTCCTTTCTGGAGTAACTTCATTGGGCCTTCAAGAATGCATTACAGACTTGAAAAATCTTGTCAAAAATATTTCAAGTCACTCTCAAAATATCAGATTTGGGACAGAGTATAAATTTAGTACAGTATCTTCACATCAGACCCTTGATTCTATCACTGTATGGATCTGGGAAAAAATAGTAAAACCCATCTTTGATGTGATTTATGAGGCAAGTTCCAATTTTTGAAAATGTGTTAATTAAATAACCATGAAATAGAATGGAATTAAAGATGGAAGATTGTGGTGGTGTCCATCAGGCCAGTTTACATATCTACCATTGCATGCAGCTGCACCTTTGGAAAGCTCTTTTATTCAGTCCTATACCCCAACATTGGAAACTTTAATTCATGCCAATCAGATGTATTCTGCAAAAAGGTCCAAGGAATCTGATAATCTTACAGCAATTGGTGTAATCAAAGCACCAGGGACTTGGGGAGAATTACTCTATGTTGAGAATGAACTAGATTTTGTAGCTGAAATTTTTGGAGAGAACTCAAAACAACTGAAAGATTCCCAAGCTACAGTTGACAATGTAATGGAGGTCATTGAATCTTCATCTTGGCTTCATCTTGCATGTCATGGACAACAACACCCTACTGATCCTTTGAAAAGCTCTCTTATTTTACATGATGGAGTCATTGAACTTGGCCAGATTATGTATCTCAATCTTTCCAAAGCCAAGTTTGTTTATCTTTCGGCCTGTGAGACTGCTATGGGGGATTCTGAGCTAAGCAATGAAGCTATGCATCTTGTTGGAGGGTTTCTTGCTGCAGGATTCCAGGGTGCCATAGGAACACTTTGGAGCATGTCAGATGTATATGGACCAAAGGTGGCAGAGATTGTATATAATGAAATTCTTGGGGATGACAATATACCAGATCCTAGGAGGTGTAAGGGGAACCCCCTTACCGACTCCCATTTTTCACATTTCCGACCTCCTTACCATTCCCGACTCGATTCCCGAACGTACGAACGTTCGCGAACGCTCACTTTACCGACCATGTATTTACCGACAACATTACCGACTGTACAATTACCGACTACCTTACCGCCCCCACCCCGAGTCAAACCCGACTCACGCATTCATTTACACTACATTCGTTTATCACCACGCTCCCTTCACCGAGACTCTCTCACCGCTCCCCGACTGCCGCGCGACTTGTCGGGAATCGAGGGACACGCCCACGTGATCCTTTACCGACAACGCGTGTCGTCGTACCGTACCGGGAACGTGTAGTTAATGTAGCACCTCGTATATAGACATCGACCACTAGCTGGAGGACCCTTAGAGTATTCTCTTAGGATCCCCTCCGCTAGGTATGTAGCATGTGTACTATACAGTGAATACATAACTTAGGATCCCCTCCGCTAGCCCGACTTAAGAACCCGACTTCCGAACTCAGTTAAAACCCGACTTCCGTCAGCCGGTTTCCACTTGGTCGTGCGCACGCGGGGTTGCCCTTACATTAGAATACTCTCACCACCCGAGGCCTTAGATCGCACGAATGGCAATAACGAGCCGCCAACCCCCAAAACCCGTATCGCGCAATCTACCCCTCACCCCGAGTTAGTTAAAAGTAGAAACACGAGCAGTAAGATGTCCGACCCCAGTCGAATGGAACGCGTGGAGTCCGAACTCGAAAGACTACAACAACTACTCACCACAAGGTCGGAGGACCTCCAAAAACTCAAACACACCATTCGGGCGCTGTTGGATCGAGTCGGAAACCCCTCACCACACACCGATGTACCATCACCGACCCCAGCGACACCCCATGTAACACCAGCGATATCTAAACCCTTGTCGGTAAATCAGTCGGCAATTCGTCCGGCCCCACCACAACCCTTCGATGGGACACGAGAACGCGGCCGAGCGTTCATACAGTCCTGTGAACTCTACATCAAACTAGTACCCCACCAGTTTGAAGACCAAAATGCTCAAGTACAGTGGGCCTTCACCTTCATGCAAACGGGACGCGCATACAGCTTTACCGACCGAGCACTTCGCTTTGAAGAAAAGATCGGCGCACCGATGTACGAAACCTGGAAGGACTTCAAGTCCGACTTTGCATTAAGCTTCTATATCCAAGGAGAAGCCCAACGTGCGCGAATCCGACTTGAAACGAACAGTTACCACCAGGGTGACCGTTCGGTGGACGAATACACCGACGAGTTTCGGGAACTCATCGACAAGTCGGAATACAGAGAAGGGATCACTGTGGTGGTGAAGTACAGGAGAGGACTCAACCCAACCATCCAGTCGCTGATTGCAACCATGCCATTGGGAAGACCAAAGGACAATGACCCCCTCGCATGGTACGCCGCCGCCATCAGATATGACGAACTTCGGATGGACAATGAAGCATTTGCGAGCACGGAAATCGAGTCGTCACCGACAACACCCGAACCAACACAAAGCGCAAAGCCTGAGTCGGAAATGGACCAGTCCACACTTCCACCACCACCAATGCAAAACCCGACAAGTCGGGAAACGGGGATACAGACACTACCCCAGTCGGGAAGGACAAAAACACCCCCTTCGAGTCGAAAATCGAGCGGCAACCGATTCGAAAGCCTCACCGTCGAAGAGCCAACAGAACCCGAGCCCATACCCGAACCAGAGTCGAAACCCGAACGACTCCCACCCCAAGAGTCGATTCGAAACTTACGGGTCCCGCGATGGGAACGTAGACTACCCAAAAACTATAAGGTAGCTGCCACCCCGGGACCGCGGTCACTCAACCTAAAGGTAGAGCTCCAAACTACCGACACAGGAGAAACGTTCAGAGTAACGGGGTTACTCGACTCGGGAGCGACAGGGATATTCATCCACAAGCAGTTCGTGGACAAACACCGACTGACCACTCGGAAACTGCAACGACCCGTTCCGGTGTACAACGTGGATGGAACTCTGAACGAGTCGGGATCCATTCGGGAAGTCGTAGAACTGGTACTCAGATACAAAGGCCACTCGGAACGCACCACCCTCGCAGTAACGCAACTCGGGACTCACGACCTCATACTTGGCTACACCTGGCTCAGACAACACAACCCGGAGATAGACTGGGCAACGAACGAGGTGAAACTCAGTCGGTGTCCAGCCCAGTGTCGGGTGTGTAACGAAGAGGTCAAGGCGGAAACCAAGGAAAGGCGGAAGACCGAGGAGCGAGTGAATGCATGTCGCACAGGACAGTTCCCGACCGCGGGTTTGGACGAGGAAGACGAATCCGATTCGGACGCAGAGGACTCGAACCCCCTCTCCGAACTGCTTGAAGAAGGGGACCGCATCTTTGCGGTGACAATGCACCCACCCGACAAGTCGGAAAACACCATGAGAGGCCCACAAGAAATGTGTCGCGCGATCCCGAACATTTCGCAGCGACTTGCGGAGGCTTTCAATCGCAATTCCCGACCACCCAAGACGTTCCACGAAACAGCACCTGAGTACCTGCACGAGTTCGAAGATGTGTTCTCGAAAACCTCGTTCGATGCACTTCCCGACAAAAGGCCTTGGGATCACGCCATTGAACTCATTCCCGACTCAAAGGCTCGGTCATGCAAGGTATACCCCTTGTCGGTAATGGAGCAAGAGGAACTCGACAAGTTCTTGGAGGAGAACTTGTCGTCGGGACGCATTCGCCCATCGAAATCACCCATGGCCGCGCCCTTTTTCTTCATCAAGAAGAAAGACGGCTCACTCCGACCTGTACAAGATTACCGAGTGCTTAACGCGATGACAATCAAGAACGCGTACCCACTCCCCCTCATTTCCGAACTCATCAACCAACTACGGGGAGCCAAGTACTTCACTAAACTCGACGTACGATGGGGTTACAACAACGTTCGGATAAAAGAAGGCGACGAGTGGAAGGCAGCTTTCCGAACGAATCGGGGACTATTCGAACCGCTGGTGATGTTCTTTGGCCTCACTAACTCGCCCGCAACGTTCCAGACGATGATGAATGAAATATTCCAGGACCTCATCACGGCGGGAGTGGTCTGCGTGTACATCGACGACATCCTCATCTACACGAAAACCCGAGAAGAACACCGACGAATCACTCGGGAAGTGCTGAAACGTTGTCAGGAACACAAGCTATTCCTCAAGCTGGACAAATGCGAGTTTGAACAGGAAAAGATTGAGTATTTGGGACTCATTATCTCGGAAGGCAAGACGGAGATGGACCCAGTCAAGGTCAGCGGGATCGTCGAATGGCCAACTCCAACCAGCAAGAAGGAAGTACAATCCTTCCTCGGGTTCACGAACTTTTACCGCCGATTCATCGAAGGTTTCTCACATCATGCTCGGGCACTCTTTGACCTCACGCGCAAGGACTCGGCATGGAAGTGGGGTGAAACCGAACAGGCGGCATTTGACGAACTGAAGGCTAAAGTGGCTTCCCGACCTGTGCTGGTATTTCCCGACGACGACCGACCTTACCGCGTAGAAGCCGACTCGTCGGATTTTGCAACAGGCGCGGTGCTCTCCCAATTGAGTCGGGAAGACGATAAGTGGCACCCAGTAGCATTCCTGTCCAAGAGCCTGAACGCAGTCGAGAGGAATTACGAAATCCACGACAAGGAGATGTTAGCGATCATTCGATCCCTCGAGGAATGGAGACACTTTCTGGAGGGAGCCCGACACCCGTTCGAAGTCTGGACTGACCACAAAAACCTGGAGTACTTCCGGTCTGCCCAGAAACTTAATCGCCGACAAGCTCGTTGGTCGCTGTACCTTTCCCGATTCGATTTCTCGTTGCACCACAAACCCGGACGAAGTATGGGTAAACCCGACGCGTTATCTAGACGCGCCGACCACTCGGACGGCGCAGAAGACAATAAGGACATTGTACTTCTCAAACCCGAATTGTTCACCATACGCGCATTGGAAGGAATTAGGGCGGAAGGCGAGGAAAAGGAGATTATGAAGGACATCCGACGCGGGAACAGAGGCGGGCACCAGGAGGATTCAGTAGCAGAGGCTGCACGAAAACTCCGACTGGGAAAAGGCAAGTCGGTACACAGCGCCGAGTGGCGGGAAGACCAAGAAGTACTCTACTTCCGAGGTCGGGTCTACGTTCCCAATTTCGCCGACCTAAGAAGGCGCATCGTTCAACAGCACCACGACACACGAATAGCTGGACACGCCGGACAATGGAAGACACTGGAATTGGTATCCCGAAACTACTGGTGGCCACAGATGTCGCGCTACATAGGGCAGTATTGTCGGACATGCGATCTATGTCTACGGACGAAGATACAATGCCAACTACCGATCGGAGAATTGAAACCACTAGAAATTCCCGAGTCGCGTTGGGAGACAATCAGTGTAGACTTCGTTGGAGCGCTACCCGAATCAGACGGATTTGACGCGGTAATGGTGGTGGTGGAATCGGTCGCAAAGAGGTCTCACTTCATCCCGACTCACACCACGGTTACAGCACTGGGGGCCGCCCGCCTGTATTTGAAGGAAATCTGGAAGCACCATGGATTACCGAACGCAGTTGTGTCGGACAGGGGACCCCAATTTGTGGCCGAGTTCACTCAAGAACTTTACCGACTACTCGGAATCAAGCTGACGTCGTCGACGGCCTATCACCCACAGACCGACGGACAAACCGAGCGAGTCAACCAAGAACTCGAGCAATACCTCCGACTGTTTGTCGGTGAACGGCAAGACAATTGGTCGGACCTCCTCCCGCTCGCTGAATTCCAGTACAACAACCACGTTCACTCGGCAACGCAACAGACGCCCTTCTTTCTCGACACGGGACGTCACCCCCGAATGGGATTCGAGCCACAGGCCACGGAAACCCGACTGGAGACAGTCGGGGAGTTCACCGATCGGATGAAGTCCACACTAGAAGAAGCACGGGCGGCACTAGCCAAGTCAAAGGACGACATGGCACGGTACTACAACCGCCGACACCGACCAACTCCCGAATACAAGGTCGGCGACCTGGTATATGTGGACGCCACTGACATCCCAATCCAAAGGCCAACTCGGAAACTGGCCCACCGCTACGTAGGACCGTACCCGATCACCGAAAGAATAGGTACGCACGCATACCGACTCAAATTACCCAGGTCCATGGCACGCATACACCCAGTCTTCCACGTCGTGAAACTTCTGCCAGCGCCCGCCGACCCAATTCCTGGACAAAAGCCGACCACCGTTCCACCACCCGTACTAGTGGACGGAGAGGAAGAGTATGAAGTGAGAGATATACTGAATAGTCGGGTTAGTCGGGGGAAGTTGTTTTATCTCGTAGCCTGGAAGGGCTACGGGTATGAACACAACTCTTGGGAACCGGCCGATAATGTTCATGCAGATGATATCGTCGCCAAGTTCCACAAGGCAAACCCTCAGGCTCCTCGACGACTCCAGCGGGCTCAATTCGACTCCATCCCTTTCCGACCATTGCACGAGGTCGTGCAACCCTAGAGGGGGGGTAATGTAAGGGGAACCCCCTTACCGACTCCCATTTTTCACATTTCCGACCTCCTTACCATTCCCGACTCGATTCCCGAACGTACGAACGTTCGCGAACGCTCACTTTACCGACCATGTATTTACCGACAACATTACCGACTGTACAATTACCGACTACCTTACCGCCCCCACCCCGAGTCAAACCCGACTCACGCATTCATTTACACTACATTCGTTTATCACCACGCTCCCTTCACCGAGACTCTCTCACCGCTCCCCGACTGCCGCGCGACTTGTCGGGAATCGAGGGACACGCCCACGTGATCCTTTACCGACAACGCGTGTCGTCGTACCGTACCGGGAACGTGTAGTTAATGTAGCACCTCGTATATAGACATCGACCACTAGCTGGAGGACCCTTAGAGTATTCTCTTAGGATCCCCTCCGCTAGGTATGTAGCATGTGTACTATACAGTGAATACATAACTTAGGATCCCCTCCGCTAGCCCGACTTAAGAACCCGACTTCCGAACTCAGTTAAAACCCGACTTCCGTCAGCCGGTTTCCACTTGGTCGTGCGCACGCGGGGTTGCCCTTACAGGAGGGCTGCTAAAGGATTGCATCTTGCTATCAAAAGACTTAGGGAAGAAGGGGCATCCCCCCATCAATGGATGCCCTTCATCCACCTTGGGGTATAAGAGTCTGAACCATTCAGAAAGAAATTGTATATGGTATTGATCAACGATTTTTGATAGTTGTACTTTGTTGTTTGAGGCTAGTGTAAAAGACAGTAGTGAAAATAACATATCAGAATATAAGGGTTTCAATTTAAGTTAGGTAAATGTAAGGGGAACTCCATTTCTCCCTTACTTCGCCGATTCTTACTTCGCGACTCTTACTTCGCCGACCCACGACTCAGTTATCCCGCCGACTTACGATACAGTCTCTTTGCTTACTTCGCACTCACTCACTTACATTCGCTACACCATGCATTCATTACCTACGCCCACACACACCCCCATTCCTTAGTTCGCGCGTAGTTCGCCGCCGGACTTCGCACTCGCTCGGACTAGTCAGGGAACGGTCACGTGACCTTCGCTAGTCCAACGCGTGTCGTCGTACCGTACCGGGAACGTGTCTTTAATGTAGTACTAGGTATATAGCACTCCCCCCCCTGAAGGAGGCTCCTTAGAGTATTCTCTTAGGATCCCCTCCTCAGGTGCGTAGTTACATACTGTACATTTATAGACAATGCTTAGGATCCCCTCCTCAGCGTCGGCCCGCTCTACTTAAGTTCGCGCGCACTCCGCCGGAGTTGCCCTTACAGTAAAACAGTAAATATTGTTGATTCTACCACAACTTGCTCAGCCATGGTTACAAGGTAAGTAGAATTTAAGATGCAGAATCAGGGGTTCTGAATTGGCAATCTGCCAGCATTTAATCCCATTTACGGCTCACTATGTAGTCTGTTAGTGCAACTTTTTTACAGGTCCAAATCAAAAAATTATCCATCATATTTTACAGATGTATCGAAACATAAATTCATGTTCTACAATACCTTGTATAAGCTAATATCAAATGGGCACTTAGTTATAGTGCCGAACTACCACCCCATTTATGTATTCTTCTTGGACACCCTTCCGATTACTATCTTGCAATGTTGACTGGCCATAGCGCGATGCCCTCCCCTTTCTCCATTCGCCCATGGTTGGTGCGTCCTCGTCCTTGAAACGCCTCACAATCCCGACACGCTGTAGAACCGGACTCTCTGTGATTGGCGCCAGCTTCACATTATCGTTGGTCAACGCAAAGTAGAATGCTCCAAGCCGGGGCACATTGTGTTGGTCTTTGGGGGGCTGGACGACGCGATGGATCGTTCCTTTATAATACCCACCAGACAGGAATTCGAGGGCTTCACCTGTGTTGACAACCTGTGGTTATGATGTTAGAAGAGAGAGCGATTGGGCCGTAAATAGCGAGGTGGGGTGAACTCGCGACGTACCATAGCGTTCGGGATGTGTTTGACCCATTTCCACTGGCCTGAGGGAGTCATTATCTGAAGTGCGGAAACCGGTTGGCTCCATAACATGGTCAGACTTCCGAAATCTGTTATGTAGAAGAAAGTGTTATTAATGCAACACGTAGAGGATGGGGGGCTCACCGGTGTGTCCCTTCAGCCAGACATTCTTGGTCTTTTGTTCGTCTTCCTCAGAACGCGGATAACTGTAGAGTTAAGATATGATGTGCTTGGTGACCTGGGAAGAAACGCACTATTTCATGAATCGAACTATACATAGGGTAGTCAGTGGCAAACTCGTGAATCGAATAAAATTTCCTACTCCAAGTATCGGAAGGCGCCTCGAAGTCATGTTGATCGACAAACGTGTCTTCAGGGAGCTCAAGCCCGAGTGCAAGTAACCTTAGAGACGATAAGAAACTCCGGTGGCATTTGCAAACATAAGAGCTCACCTCAAGATGGGAAACATGACATTGAAGTGATTGTGTTTGGCGAAAGCTTGAATCTCGGGCATGAAAGGACGGAGAATTTCAGGGTGTTCTTTTTTGGTTACGTCGTGATGAACTGCAAAGAAAAAGGTCAGACTAAACAGAGTATGAGGAAACTAATTGTACTAACTGTTGTAATGTTCGAGCTGATCCCGAACACCAGCATCGATATGCTTCCAATAAATTAATTTAGCAGGCGATCAAATGTTGGCGCGAGAATTTACCCAGTATTGGCGTAATTTGTATCCTTGATAACTACCAGTCTCCTTGATATGCGCAATGTATTTCTGTTTGTCATCATCGTTGACCTGAGCAAACGGTAGATTCGCGATATCGAAAATGCGATCTGTCTGAAAAAACGCGGAGGTCAGGAAATTCTTTCCGAAAGCGTCAGGCCTACAGACCAACCTGTTCTTGAGTATAACCGTGATTGATGACGTAGAAAAAACCCGCAGTAGTCATAGCATTCCGAACATCTTCGACGAGCTGGGCCTTTCCTTCGGGCGTCTTGTATTTCTCAAGGTCGATGACAGCAAGATCAGCGAAATCCACTAGTATGAGCGTAAAACGAGGCTGTAATTTTCGAGATCAGTAGTAAGAACTTACGATCCTCTTTTGTTGGAGGAGGGTGAACGTAGTGAGGGACTTCAGGAACGACAAGGCCAGGCATTGTAACTGTGGGAGAATGCAATACGGATAACGGAGGAGCGAATAAGCTTTATATATTTGTCCGTCGCTTCTACTGGGAACCATATTGTATTTGGGGGTGCAGCTCCCACAGTAATCGTCATCAGCGTGGTGCCTTGACGGAGTGCAGAAGTTCCCATGCCCAAACGTTTCAGGCAAAACTTGCGTTGGAATAATGCCTACTAAACCTTTGAGTCAAGCAGTCATCGATCTTCCTGGTCTAGATACCCTTGAGCGGTAGACTGATAAGCAGAGAAGCACAATCAATACCTAACAAGTTTATACTTATGGGAAAGTATAGATCAATAGCCTCAGCCTCGGGCCGATGGGTCATGAATGATGAGGCCAGGCTTTCGGCATATAGGCCTAAAGTCATGACTCAGATAAGGCGAAAGCAGGGAGAATCTCTGAAGCACTTCATGTGATCGAGGTCGGACTTTTCGCTTTGGCGGCCGAAGCAATTAGTTCTTAAAAAAGATGATTTACGAGAGAAATACGAGCATATTGGGAGTCCATAAAGAGGTAAAACTATACACTTGATTACGCATGATGTCCATTTCTCAAGCAGTGATGGTGAACAATGGCGAGAAGTTCCCAGAATCTCCGAACACTGGAGTTTGCTGTTGGGGAAGTCGTAAAATAAGGATTGAATAACTTACCGACTACCTGATAATCTGAACCACTGACGACCCATGGGACCATAACCTCAATTCTTCCACGCAAAATGTTAAAGTTATCGGCAAGAATTACTGGTTCGTCCGTAAGTATGTGTCAAGCTCGGGATAAGTAAGAGATACGAACGTGGCGTCGTTAAGCCCCCTTTCCTCAGCATGATCCGACCAATCTTGTTTGTAATGTTAACCGGGGCATTTGAAGTGTCCCTGTATGGAACAGTTAGCGGATAATGAAGAGAAATAGGGGCCCGGTACCAAGTGACGTTATGGTGGTTATTGATTTTCCAAACAGTTCCTTGATGAGGGTATAGAACGGGGGGAACGAATACGTCTCTGGCGTCGAGGGCGACTGGTTGCCCTCGGACCAACAAGACAAACGAGAGAATAAAAAAGGCAAAAAAATTCGTTAAATTCATGAGGCGAATGACAGGGACGGTGGCGGGAAGCTTCTTTCCGTAGGCTTCCAATCGAGTGAGATGTCGTTTTATACTTTCTTAGCGCTGTGGGTGGCATGTGCAATGGTCATGTCATCATCCGCACTATCGACCAGAAGCTTAGTAAATTCTCATCCCGGGTTTCTTTCACCTCGTACGGTTAAAAGGAAGGGAGCTGCAAGAGCCAAATCTGTCGAGATGCACTCATGGTCATAAGATGAGGTTTGGATTGAAATTTATTGTCGGCAAAGCAAGGAACCTCACGTGACATTTGAGTGTCCTAAAAAAAGCCAAGCAAATATAGCCAAAGCGATGACTCATCATGCATCAGCGTTCAAACGTTCAACGTTCAACTCTCGGCTCAACACGCGTGACGCGCCTACTAGGACTCACCATGATCATCCTACTTATCTCTTGGTATCCTGCGAATCCTGGAAAGATGGATACCGCCAAGTTTTTATGCTCTTGTAATGTGTGAACTATATTCTCTCAACACCGATACCCTGACCCTTGCCAGACCACCAGATCTTTCTTATCGCATATTTTGCCACTTTTCCTCGGAGGTTCTTGACAGCCTGAGAGCATCACCATGCCAGATTCAGTGGAATCTCGGTGAACCCCCAACTCAAATATTGAAATCACCGACTTTTTTTGTGGTTGAGGCCGACCTTCACTCCTCGGTAAGAGTCAATTTAGAGAGGTTCTAACTGGGTCGATTTTTTCGCCACATATCTACCCCATTCGAACAATCTTGCTCGCTTCTCAAATGTACATCCACATGGATATATTATTATCGCTCCTTTTGGATATAGAAGAGCCGTTCGCAATACACCAGCTTTCTGTTCGTCAACAGTCCTAGTTTCATGGTGAATAAAAGAATATTCCCATGGATCTGGTAAAGATGACACGACAAATCCATGACATATCAGGCCGCCACAATATCAGAATAGAACACCTGCAATACAAAAAAACAACTCCGTTCTAGCCGGTATGTCGACAGCTTTGAGCCTTTACGTCTCTGGAGGGATCATCCCCTTAATTGCAGAAAAACTGCCGAGTTATTCTATGGGTGCGATCTCCGCGGTGGACTCGGCACATGACACCTCGTTAATTACAGTGGGAGCTGGGGGTTTCGCTGTTCATAGGCCAAACAAGCACCCAGTGCCACTTACTTCCGGCTTGATCAAGACCTTGGCTCCGCACAACCAAATGGATAGTGGCTTTGACGCCGGATGTCAATAAGGTCCAAATAAGCATACCCTGGTTAGATCTCATCAAGCAGTGGTGAAGGCCAGGCACGCGTCCTTCCAATTTAAAGATTTCTGTATAACAGCTCTCGCGTGGTTCGTCATAGACCGGTTGACTTTAGCCTCCCGTCCCAAACGTTTAGAACACATCCTGACTTTTCCCATCATGACCGAAACGAAAAAGTTTCAAGTAGCTATCTGGTAAAGAATTGATACAATTTTAAACGTTTCTCACTGGCTAAATAAAATTCAAGTGGAGGTGGTATTGGAGGGCTCGCCGCTTCAGGTATGTGGAGTTTCTATAGAAAGTCTCGATGCTCATTATCAGAACTCTCCCCAAGTGGCCTTGTCAAAATATCCTGATATTGACGTTGCTATATATGAAGCGGCCACCAAATTCTCAGAAGTAGGTGCAGGAATAGGCGTCTGGCCACGAGTATGGAAGATACTTGCCCACCTCGGTTTGGACGTGGACCTCGCTCGAGTTACAGCTTTAAAACCGAGTTACGAGCTTTGTGCGTAGTAGTTCCAACTCTTCAGATTCGATGGACTTACAAAATCAGCCGACACTTTCATTTTCAGGAAAAGCGACCAGGCTGAGGGAGTTGATTTCTATAAACTGCAAACTCAAGGTGAGTTTTATAGCCGCCTACAATAACACTCCCTTTTACGAAATTTTTATAGGAAGTTTTCTTCGTTATCACCGACCCGATGTACTGCAAGTTCTGATGAACCACCTCCCACCAAACTACAATACCTACTTCTCGCATCGCCTCCATTCATACACGCAAAATCCTTCCGGAAGAATTGACTTACAATTTGAGAACGGCACTTCAGCATCTTGCGATGTTCTTATTGGAGCAGATGGTATTAAGTCATCCGTCAGACGCTGTCTTCTAACAGAGCAAGCAAATCACGCTGCAAGAGTGGGGAACCGAAAGGAGTCTGAAGACATCTTGGATAGTATCGAGCCGTCTTGGACAGGCATCGTAGCGTATAGAGCTTTGATCCCGACGGACCGCCTCAAGAGTTACCGCGACGCCCATCCAAATGAGAAAATACGCATTCCAGAGATGAACTCTATACCTACAATGGTGCGTTTATTTCCGTTATTGACAAGGATCTCCATTTAAAGACTCGCCTCCTAAAGTACATGGGCCAACACGTGGTATGACACATCTTTTTTGTTTAGCGCGCCCACTATGACAACCAGCGCTTAGAATGTCGTCGTCTATCCTATATCATCGGGAAAACTTATCAACGTGGGTGCATTTCACGCGAAAGAAGAATTGGCCGGTACCCCATTTGATGGCCCATGGGTGACAAACGTGGAGAAGGACGAGCTTCTAGAAACACATGCCCACTGGGAACCGGAGCTCCAAGCGATTCTCCAAGTGCGTTTTTCAATCCGGTATTCAAATCAGAACCGAGGAGTGCTAATTGCATCGATGAAAGTGCATTGATAAACCTTCGAGGTGGGCAATACACACATCGAAACCACTAAAGTCTTGGAATTACGGGAACGTTGCTTTGTTGGGAGATGCTGTGAGTGGCGATGGCCGACAGACGCTTAGAAACTCCCTCACAACAAAATAGGCTCATGCGATGTCACCCCAACAAGCATCGGGTGCCGGACAAGCCATCGAAGTGCGTACGCCTCCCCCGTCCCGAGTCCGTCCCCGCATACAGACCCTGACTTATCCCCGTTCTATTCAGGATGCATTTATACTTGCGACTCTACTTGGCCACCGCTTCACCACGCTAAAACACGTCCCACACGCGCTATCAGTCTACGATACCATCCGGCGTCCAATCGCCACCGAAGTTGCCGAGAGATCCCTTATAAATGGTCGATTGTTCGGACTACAACTCCCTGGAGTCTCGTTAGATAACAATCCGGACCGGCTTCCGGAACTCGGAGAAGCTATTAAGGAGAATTGGAAATGGAGTAAGTCCTTGTCCGTTCAATAGATTGCAAATGTGGCTGATAATTTCCATCCTTTCTAAGCTTGGTCTACAACCTTAGACAACGCTACGAAAGAAGCCACGCGGATGCTGGAAATGCATCATACAACGAAAGAGGGCATTCGCCAGTTCAGTACTACTTCGCAGAGGGAAACCATGCAGCACCCGCCACCCAATCGTGCAGGATTTACAAACCTCATGTCAAAGTCGGTGTACGCGTAATGTTTCTCGATGAGTTGTCAACTATTTGTATTCTATTTCTTTATGAACGAATTAATTTTTCAACCGACCCATAAAGTCATCGGTTTCTCTATCCGAAGCGCTAAATAATCGAATTCTCCCACGCCCTAAATCCTAATAGGAATTCCGAATAGAGAAAAGATGCTCTTACTTATTCCACTCTCCTTTAACTTTCCTCCACCATGGACTCAAATCAGACCTATTTGAGGAAATACAATGCTTAGTCGATATGAAAGTCTAACACTTCACAAGCGCCTAGGAAACCGCCAAGTCACAAGGGGAAGTTATCTTAACTCTATCTGGACCATCTCCCCCGAAACGCCAAATTTTGACCATGCTATTAACGGATAATCTTTTTAAGGTTTTGCTAAATCTCCTCTCTCTCCCTATAACACGTAAGTCTCTCCTTGCCGCCTCTCTGGGCCTCTGTAGCTGCGACGCTAAAACATCCCCATTCTCGCCAGCTCGTCAACAACGTCAATTTTTGACGTCCCTGGTGGGGTCATGTCTTAATGTTGGGAAGGTGCTGGTCGCGCCGCCGTGTTTTTCGCGGTGAATTGAGCCCATGAACCCACTTCAGTTATACTGAGAGTTGTCGGGCAGCCCGGTCATAGGTAAAACAAAACAAAGTTTCATTTCTGGATTTATCGGAAATCCTTACTTCCCCGTAACCGAATGGTTAATACTTTATTGATGTCAGGTTGCAGTAAGGTCCGGTTAGGAGCTCTCTATATAACGACTGTCACTCAGGTGGTCATCAATTTATCGACAAGACCCTTTTCTTTCTCAAACGTTCAAACGCGGCCTTTACCTTCATGACTCGAACCACAAGATTTCAAGTGGCCATCTGGTGAAGAATGACTATGCTCTGCATGCCTACTCCACTAATTCTATCGATTTCCAGCGGAGGAGGCATTGGAGGTCTAGCTACCGCTGGTATGAGTGTCTCCATAGGTATTACAGGAGTTCAACAATTTACATTAATTATCACCCCCTTCAATAGTGGCGTTGTCGAAGTATTCCGAGATTGAAGTCACTATATATACGAAGCAGCGACCAAGTTTTCAGAGGTGGGCGCAGGAATAGGGTTCTGGCCGCGAGTGTGGGATATACTCGTTCGTCTCGGTTTAGACGATGACCTCGTTCGAGTTACAGCTCTGAAGTCAAGTTCCGGACTCTGTACGTGGTTGCACGAATAACGGGAGCCGATGCTATCCAGCTAAACACATTCATTTCAGCCGATGCTTTCACCTTCAGGAAAAGCGACCAACCTCAGGGGATTGACTTCTACACACTGCAAACTCAAGGTAAAATCTTTCTCTTGATCGAATGTTTTCATAATTTACAGGATTTTTGCAGGAAAATTCCTTGGATACCACCGGCCCGACGTACTGCAAGTCCTCATGAACCACCTCCCACCATCCTATAATATTCATTTCTCACACCGCCTCCAATCGTACATGCAGCAGGCCTCCGGGAAGGTCTTTCTACAATTTGAGAACGGATCTTTAGCGTCTTGCGATGTTCTAATTGGGGCAGATGGTATAAAATCATCTGTCAGACGCTGTCTTTTAACAGAGCAAGCGAATCACGCCAAGCGAATGGCGAAACCGAAAGAAGCAGAAGAAATGTTGGATAGTATTGAGCCGTCATGGACAGGTACTGTGGCCTATAGAGCCTTAATCCTGACGGAACGTCTCGTGGCTTACCGCGATGCCCACCCAAACGAGAAGATACGCATTCCAGAAGCCGACTCTATACCTACCGTTGTGAGTTTTTCCTACCCATCACATAACTTTGGATATTGATCAATCTACCTCTTAAAGTACATGGGCCAATATATGGTCCGTATCTGGCACTTTATTTCCCCCGCAAGAATACGGCGTGACAATAGGTACCAGAGCGTGGTAGTTTACCCTATATCATCGGGAAAGCTTATCAATGTAGGTGTGCTTCATGCGAAAGAGGAATTGGCTGCAACCCCATTCGAAGG
Source organism: Collybia sordida (assembly GCA_037014335.1). Classification (NCBI taxonomy): domain Eukaryota; kingdom Fungi; phylum Basidiomycota; class Agaricomycetes; order Agaricales; family Clitocybaceae; genus Collybia; species Collybia sordida. Next base: position 1,837,186 of record JAYKXK010000011.1, on the reverse strand, counting down.
TCCATGGGTGGCCAATGTGGACAAGGATATACTCTTACAAGCTCACTCCCACTGGGAGCCGGAAATCAAAGCGATTCTTCAAGTATGTACCTTGGCCCGCTTGGTCGGTTTTGACACTGACCAGTACGAATGACCCTAATTTGATTAGTGTATCGATAAACCTTCGAGGTGGGCAATTCACGCATTGAAAACTCTCAAGTCCTGGAATTACAGAAATGTCGTCTTGTTGGGTGATGCTGTAAGTGAAGACGACAGACCAACATAATTAGCTGTCTTATGGTACGGTAGGCTCATGCAATGTCGCCTCAACAAGCGTCAGGTGCCGGACAAGCCATCGAAGTACATCCATCCTTGAAGATCTTAGATTACAAAATACATGTGTAGATTCTGATTTATCTTTTCAGGATGTGTTTATACTTGCGACCCTACTTGGTCATTCTCTTACCACGTTGGAAAACATCCCATATGTCTTATCAGTCTACGATGCTGTCCGTCGTCCAATGGCCACTTGAACGGCCGGTTATTTGGATTGCAATTCCCCGGAATCTCATTGGATAATGATCCGCACCGACTGCCGGAACTCGGGGAAGCTATTAAAGAGAATTGGAAATGGAGTAAGCCTTCGTTTCTCCAAAAAGCTGTAGCGGTAGCTAAAGGTATTGATTCAAAAGCGTGGTCTACATCAGTCGATGATTCCGTGGACGAGGCCGTACGAATGTTAGAAGCGTATCATGCAATGGAGGCGAGCACTCGCCAATTTAGCACTACTTTACATAAATAAATCATGTCCTACTGGTCACCCACTCGCGCAGGGTTTGCAAACAGTGCGTCGCAAACATCACATGAATAGTCATTCTCTACGGGCGCAGCAGATATGTTATTCCTCTGTAACCAATTTATCGTTTCAATCCCACTAATGAAAGCGGTCAACCTGCCTTTATTGATAAAGTTGATGGATTATATTACAACCCGATAGATCCCGAATAAATACACATTACGGTATAGATAACAGTATAATCAACACCAGAAAGTCTAGAATCTAACAAAGAGTGAATATTAGCCCTGGGTTCCATTCGAGCCACTCGTGTCCATAATTCCACAATCCTGCATAAATGAGAACCACCCAGAATCAATCTCTGACTCTGTCAACAAACCCAACTCAAACATTGCACCCGCTGGCGCGGCAGGAGGCGCGCTTGCATTCATATAGCTGTTCCTCAAATATTGATCTTGCTGGCCGAAGTACTGTTGACTGGGAGGACTTAACCCCGCCACCGGTGGGGAAAATTGGGGCATGGCGGGTTCGTACCGTCCATTGAACCCGTTGTTCACTGGTGGTACTGCTGGCGCAAAGTTCTGTTGGCGAGGCGGCGGTGGAAGCCATCCGAACGAATTATCAACCTGTGGAAGGCCCGTCGTGTCTTCTACCAGTTGTCTATCCCATCCACCTGGCTCGCTGACCTGATAAGAGCTCGACACGGTGCTAGGTAACGTATTAGGGGGTCCAGTGGGAGTGCCATTCATTGTTTTAAGCGGGGTATTTGCAATATAGCCCATGAAAGCTGAATACGCATCTTCTATAGAAGGTGTAGTGTTGGGGAAGGATGTTGCGGTTGGTGTCGCATCTGCTTTTGGTTGTGGGCCCGTAGAAACCGTCGTCCTCGAAATTGCAGGGGTGGATGAGGTGATATGGGTAGGCGGGAAAGTTAATTCTTCGGCACTGAAGGAACCATGTCCGAGGTATTCCACAAGAGAAGGATGTACATCCGCCATCGACAGTAGGTTCCCATTAGGGTTCAAGTCCATCAGTTCCCTAATGTTTGGTGACGATACTGAGCTTGGAGGGGAAGGCGGTTCCTCGCTTGTTGAAATTGGGGAGTTTTTAATTCGAGACTTACGAGAAAGGACTCTTTTCTGTCCGCCAAAAATAGCCAAGTCGTCATCAAGATCGTCAGTTTTTTGACCTGAGAATGAGGAGACAAGTTTAGTGGCATTCGTATTTGGTGGCGTGGGTTGCGTCGAGCAATATTGTGCGTATGAACGAATGGCTTTTTCTTGCAATTTGCGAAGCACTCCCTTTAAAAAAAGATAATAAAATTAAGCGGAATATTATCAAGTAGACATCAGTTTCGAACATACCAATGCTATTTTCGCTCTTTGGGACTGTAGTGCAGTCCGCTCGAATAAGTCGACTGCCCTAGTAAGGTCCAGGAGGGCACTAGCAGCCACACTAGAATTTGGAGAACGAGTGACGACCGTTCCAACAATTACCTAAGTTACATCAGAAGCGGACTAAAACCTCCGTGCGTAGACTTACAGCGGCAGAAAATGTGTGGTACATTAAAAACCATACCCTCATGGCCATTTCTGCGCATCTATCGAATTGATGTGCTGATGCTTTAATGATGACCGAGGCACACCGGTACGCCGTCAAAAATGACGGAGCGAAAGGGCTGAGAAGAGGGTTCGAGGGGTGGTCTAACATGGCTTGGGCAAAGAAACTTCGATGGAGGTATAACATAGCTGCGTAGAGAAGTCTGAGAGACTACGAGTATAAGCGAGAGGGAAATATTTAACATACTAACTGTTCGATGTTGACTTGCATAGAACCCCTGTAGGCTCAACGAACTAGAGAAATATTCCTGCTCCCCGTCCTCACGGAGAACATACGGTTTGAATGATGTAGGGAAAGTTATCTCGCGAACCTTTCTGTCAAGATCGAGTACCGTGGAATAACTCGGTGAGGTGGCCGTTAATGTCGCCTCAGCGACCGCGAAAAACATATTTTTTGCAAAAGTGTATTTCATCCGCCAGACTAGCCAGGACTGAGCGTTGAGAATAAATAGAACAACATTGAATGGAGATACTCACAACCGTTCTGGACCTCCCCGGAGTCACTAAGAGTTGCTTCTTCATCGACTGGCAACTCACAGTCGACGTATGAAAGGTTTATTGCCGGCGGTCGGCCAAGAGCCAAACTCTGATACCTACCGGTCAATAAATGAGCTCAAGGGAAGGAGTTTCTAACACACATGTGAAACATCGGCCGAGAACACCTCCCAAAACAATGTCCTACGTTTTTGCACCATCTTCGGATCCATATGCCACCTGGCACTATCACGATCTGCGTATAAGGAGGGATGATGGTAAGGATATCTTGGCTTAGACTGTGAGACGATATTAACTTACGTAGACCAATCTGAACGTTCACGGGATTGTTAATTGGAGGAATTACAAAGAAAATGAGAGCATACACTTTGGGCCAATTTAGCAACGAAGCTCATCACGCACCACTACAAAACCAAATGTAAATGTTAGCCAAGGCGAGTAAGAACAGATAGATAGAACGCACTGCGCTATCTCGCGAGTATTTCTTTCCCGCCAAACTGTGGTACGTAGCCATGAGGCCCAGAGCTTGCACCGTATCGAGCTGGGGGGATTCGAAAACTGTGCGAAGGGATAAAGCGGCGCGTCCTAAATCATAATAATGCTCTGCCTCCGCGTTGTATGGTGGAAGATTCAAGTCGAGTAGTGCTCCAAGCGCGAAAATGAAGAATATGGTCGCAAGAGCATGAGGGCTGGTACTGTCGACAGATTCTAAATCACTGGAATTATCGGCGTCTGGTGAATCAGTGACGATGTGTGCCTTAGTCCGGGAGGTTGCAGTGCTATATATAGCAGGTAAATGAGTATTGAGGAGTTCATCTCGTTTGATCGGGCGGAAGAAGTAGGCGGCATGATTGAGGTAAGAGTCTCCTAGGGACCAGGCCCGTTCGTGAGATGGAAGGAATGATTCTAAAAGTTCAAGCGTATGGGTATTTGGTCGGTGTTTTACGGTGAATGGGAAAAGATTGGCGACTTTTTCCAGTTCAGGAGTCAATGCGATACGATTTTGCTCGTCTTCATCGTCAGAAGAGCTATCGTATTCTTCTTCAGCCTGGTGGTAGGTCAGTGAATATGGAAAAGGGGGCGTTGGGACCGTTATCTACCATCATCAGCGTCTGACAGGTGTCACGTTGTCAGAAGCAAAACGCGATAGAGAATTGATCGAGACGTACTTCAGAACCTGCTGATCTACCAAAATACTTCACTTCTCCAGAATCACCGAGGGTGAGCGTCCCCAATGCGTCGATAGACGGTTTCGTTTCGTTCTCTACTTCACCAGAAGAAAATTGGCGCGATTCCGGTGCTTCAGGTCCAAATTTAACCTTTAAGAGCTCATCTTGAAGTAGAGGATGTCTTTCAGCGGATACGGCCGACTGCATAATTGCTAATGCGTCTTCAAGCTGCCGTATGCGATGACTCATATCCGAAATCTTGCGGTGGAGTTGTTCTGTATCTGCTAGGATGAATCTGAAACGAATTTTGATGAACCCCGAAGGTTACCTAGGTGGCATTACAAGGGCTACGTACCGAGTACCCTGGCCCGCTGATAGGATACCTGTATAGGCTTATCAATATGGCTAAAATTCAAGGCAGAAAGGGTTTCGTACCACAAGGACATATACTCTCGCAACCTCTTCTACAACAAGAACTACACGGAACTTTCTTATCACATCGAAGCTTCAAACGTCGGCATTCAGCGCACGACAATTCCCCTAACATGCAACAGGAACATTAGTAAGGATTACTCCAGGATTCCCTAGACGATGAAACCGATGACTCACCCCGAATACGCTTCAACTCTATATCTCTTAGTTCCTCTTCTGTAATTTTGCGTTGTGTTCGTCGAGACGACGATGTTCTTGAAGAGTCAGGCGGCATGTTTTGAAAGTGGAGCCGAAGAAGCGTAAAATGGTGCCAGGAATCCTGTCAGTCTGGCCACGATACGGGGAGAAGAGATAGTGGTCGAAAGGCGACGCAAGATAGATGAGAACTTGGTCGAGTCGGTGTCGGTGACACTCGGATTTTGGTTTGACAGTCAATCGTCGATAGTCAGGGACACGAAAGCGCCTATGTCTGCCCTTCCCTCCCCAAGGGATCGGTTACCCACCCGAACATCATGACATGTGATCACCTTCGATCAGATTTTTTTACCAAATATATTTTAAGGGGTAAAGCGGGGGCTGCGGGGTAACATGCGCGCCCTCATCAAAACTGATAATCCCGCCAAATTATGGGCAGCTAATCGTCTCACGGGAATATAATTGGCCAATGAATTGCTCTGTATTTCGATTTTTTTTGTACGGTTTAATCCCTCAAACTTACAACCACGCTCAATATACGTTAGGCTGTTTCGAAGGTGGGACACGGACACAGAAAAGAACCTCGTTACTGGGAGGTGTGGTAGATCAAATTTGACGACAACTACACACGACCTGAAAATCTTCAATCTTGAACGGGCATGCCGAAAGCTTACCGCAAATTTAGTTTGTGTGACGTTCTCTGACCCATTACAATTTTTTACTAAACCGCAGATTCGAACATTTGACTTGCGCCACGCAATGCGGATGGATGTTTCGCCAGCACGATCGGAATGAAGACGATTCAGAGAATGTTCTTGTGATCCGATGGGTGCTAAATTGATGCTCCCGAGCTAAATTTCTGGAATAATGGGCCCCTGTACAAGTGCATTTGCCAACGCGTATATAGCCTAAAGATATGTCGTATTAGTGTAGATACATCTAGTGGAAACAACCCCAAATTCTTGTTATACACTCACCGTGGACCCAGGTGACTCGAGCTCAAGAGTCAAAGATCTGTGCTATTTATGATTATTGATGGGCATGCCCCTCCCCCTAATGGTGAGATATTAAAGCACGTTTCTGACAGCCAGACGGACGTCGAAGTCCTATAGCCGATACCGCCGGAGCTTCGGAAATGGGTTCAACTGGACCCGTAACGGATGCCATTTCTTTCAGCCACGTCTCAGTTGTAAATGAGAACGAATTACCACCTAATGGTTCACCGACCATCGAGGGTTGTACCAGAAGTGTGATAGAAAGCGCGAATATGGGGCATTCGGCGTTCAGGGAAAATGGTTGCATCGCTGAGTGGTCCGAACACACGCATGAAGATAAATTTGTATGATTATTTCCCAAGGGAGTAACCAGGCAGGTAAACGTCCTCGGCGTTCCTTCCATAGCCACGAAACATGAAGCGTGTCGCGAGTAGTCGGGTTTCAGAGCTTATTTATAGTGTGACTTCCCGGTGGCAGACGTGAGTGTTTATTACTCAATGGTACACGGCGAATGCAGACGCCTAGACTTGTGATAGTTTTTCCCCCCAGTGTAGATAGTTTCGAAGGATGGAACCCGGGAAATAAAGACGCATGGTATGAATAAGCAGAATATATCTGTTGTGGATTACGAAGAGGTGGAAGTTGTGGATAAATGGTTTATTTCGTAGGGTATCCCCTTGGTCCTTCGGTGGTATTCAAGGCAATAGTATTGTGCGTGACCAAGGCTGGGTTGGGGAGAATGTCGAATAACGCAACATTGAAGTCCGGAAAGGATAGGAAGGGTTCGTCCAATGGAAAAGGTCTTGGAAAGATAAAGAATTTGGTATTCGTTATTCGCCCGTTGCTAGTGGGAGACAGTATGCTTAATCCAGCGAAAAAAGAACGGGCAGCCTCCATCCTATGGGGGTTGAAACGAATGGTGCGTCATCGAGGTTGGATTTTCCATTTTAACCCATTTTTCTCAGATTCTATCCCCCAGGCAGAATGTATCCCTGAAACGAAACACCATAGATACGAGAATTGGGGCGAGAAGAGGGGTTTGAGGCAAGGTGTTCGAATTGGTCGGCGCTCGGATACATACAATCCTTGCACGTGAACCAAAAACACTGCCACATCGATAGCGCGTCAATCGATCACCAAGCTCATCCTTGAGCTCATAAGACAATAATGACCAACGCGCAAACCGAAGGGCGAAAGCCCAATACTGAAACTAGTGAGCCTATGCATAGTCGACTAAACCTTTCCAACCGTTGATGGATTTTCACAGGCGGCGTGACGAACAAACGAGACTCCAGTATGCACAATATGAGTTCCGGTGGGCTAGCTAACGCCCCCCACCCAGATGACCACGAACCGAATGAACTTCTAGGATGTCTTGAATATAAGGAACAAGAATTGTCAAAACTGGAACCCGGAGATCCCGAACTAGCCGCATGCCTAAACCACATATCTGAGATTTTTAGCAAGAGGTTTGGGACGACGAGTGACCTGGTGGATCTGGATGCTGCAATCAGGTACTGCCTTGCAGCAATTTCAGGGACCGTTGAAGGACATCCCGGTTTATCCGCAATGCGTCAAGCTCTCGCCGTATTCTTTTCCTCTAAATATGAAAGAACTAACGATCTGGGGTATCTGGGGGTCTCCATCAACCATTCTCTAGCGGCCATAGCTTCGACTCCGAAAGATAGTCCCACTCTGCCTGACAGGTACTCACATTTAGGCGCATCCTATAGGACTAGGCACAAGAAAATTGGAAAATTGGACGATCTAGCAGCGGCGTTTGACTGTATTCACACTGCTGTGATTGCCACCCCAGTAGGGGATCCCGATTTACCCTCTAGGCTCTATAGTTTGGGTGAGCTGTCTCGTGATAGATATTACGGAATTCTTGGAAAGCGGAAAGATCTCGATGCTATGCTCAAATTTTTCGAGGCAGCTATATCTAGCGCTCCGGAAGGGTATCCTACATTGCCTACCATGCACCAGAACCTGGGGTTTGTGCATGCTGATAGATACCGGAGACTTGGAGAACTCTCCGATCTTGATGCTGAAGTCAAATATTTTAGCTTAGCAGTGTTCGGAACTTCTGAAGGTGATCCTGGCTTGCCTCGCATGTATCAGAACCTGGGATTTGCTTATAAAACTAAGTATGAAATGATGGGAGAGCCTGTAGATCTGGGGGCTGCTATTGACTGCTTTTCAAAGGCTGTTCATACCTTACCTAAAGGGGCTCCCAACCTGTCTCTCCTGCAACAGAATCTGGGAAAAACCTATAGTGACAGGCACAGAAAAACCGGGCAACTAGATGATCTGACAAATGCAATTAAATATCAGCTAGCAGCTGTGTCTACCACTCCAGATAATCATCCTGGCCTTAGCAGTATGCAAAGTAATCTGGGTGAAAGTTACAATGATAGATATAAGACAACTGGGGATATACTAGATTTGGATGCTGCACTCCAATATCATTTAGCAGCAGTAGCTGGGACTTATAAAGAACATCCTGGTTTTCCCAGTATGCAACAAAATCTAGGTATATGTTACAATGACAGATATAAAAGAACTGGAAACCTAGATGATCTGAATGCCTCTCTCCAATGTTTCCAGACTGCTATATCTGCAACTCCAACTGGAAGCTCTAATTTAACTGGCATGTACCAAAACTTAGGGGCATGTTATGGTGATAGATATCAAAGAACTGGAAATATTGAAGATCTTGATGTGGCACTCAAAAACTTTTTGGCAGCTGTTGACAGACTCCCACTAGACCATCCTCACTTACCAGGCCTCTACCAAAGCTTGGGTGCATGTTATGGTAACAGATACCAGAGGCTTGGAAAAATCCAAGATATAGAGGCAGCACTCAAATATAATCAGGAAGCTGTAGCCAAAACTCCCAAGGGACATCCTCATTTACCTGCTATGTATCAGGATCTAGGTTTAGCATATGGCCAAAAATACCAAAGAATTGGGGATTTAAAGGATTTGGAATATGCTTTGAAGTACCAATCAGCAGGTATTGATGAATTACCAGAGGGTCATCCTGATTTACCATCCATGTACCAGGATCTAGGTACATCTTATATTGTGAGATATAAGAGAATAGGAGATATACAAGATTTAGACACTGCACTCAAGCATCATTTATCAGCTGTAGCTTCAACTCCAGAGGGGCATCCTAGTCTGCCCAGAAGGCAGCAGAACCTAGGATCATCTTATGGTGATAAATATCAAAGAACTGAGGATGTAAAAGATCTAGAAGCTTCTCTTAAATATTTTCTGGCAGCTGTTGCTGGAACACCTGAAGGACACCCTGAACTACCTACCATGAATGAAGGCTTGGGTGTTTGCTATATTAGCAGATATGCTATAACTAGAAATCCTCAAGACTTACAAGATGCTCTCAAGTGTGATTATGCAGCTATTTCTGGAGCACCAAAAGGCCATGCAGATTTACCTGCTATGTACTTGGCTTTGGCCATAGTATATATGGAGGGATATAAAGTAAATGAAGACACAGAATATTTGGGAAATGCACTCAAGCATTATGAATTGGCTGTAGATACAACACCAGAAACACACCCAACCTTGGCTAAGAGGCAGACTAGCTTGGCAAAAGCATATGCAGTAAAATTTGACAAATTCTCAAGTAAGGAAGATTTGAATAAGTCACACAACTTATATAAATCTGCTATGCAATCTAAGACAGCTTCACCACAGCAGATCTGGGATACTTCTGTTGAATTTTCTCAGCAAACCAAATACTTCACAGCTGAAAATATTATGGAAGGTTATAGATCTGCTCTTGCTATTCTCCCTTCTCTTTTGTGGTTGGGCAGTTCACTAAAAAACAGGCATGATACACTCATCCTCAAAAATATTCCAGGCTTCATTTCAAAAGCAGTTACTACTGCCCTTGAGGTTGGGGATGTTAAACTTGCTGTAGAGTTTTTGGAACAAGGATTATCTACTACTCACAAACAAACTTTACAACTCAGAGATGAACATGCTACACTCCAAGCATCTTTCCCTGCACTTTCAAACAAGTTACATGAAATATCAGCCCAGTTGCAAGGTGCTTCATATGGATTAAATCCTACTGCTAGTCATCATGAATTGGCTTATGAGAGGCAGCAGCTGATTACTCAAATTAGAAGCCAACCTGGCTTTGCAGACTTTTTGATAGCACCTACATATTCAAAGCTTTGTACTGCTGCCAAAAATGGACCCGTAGTCATGCTCAATTATACAACATTGAGAACTGATGCTTTGATAATTTTGAATCCTCAGATGCCTCCCTACCACCTTGCACTTTCTGGTGTAATGGGTTATGATGTCAAGCATCACCAGAATTTGTTAAAAACTGGTTTACAAATGCTTCAAATACACTCAAGAAATAAGGGTGGTGCAGATGTTTATTACCCACAGGGTGATTCAAAAGTAGCATGGGAGTCTCTTCATACTGTGACCACTTGGCTTTGGACATCTGTTGTTAAACCTATTTATAATTTCCTTGCAGAAGTAAGTGTATTGTTAGCTTTAAAGCTATATAGATCTAATAAAAAGCTAGAAACAAATTCAGAGTGGGAGGTTATGGTGGTGCCCATCAGGCCCATTTACATATTTGCCATTACATGCAGCTGCCCCACCAAACAAGAACTTCATTCAGTCATATATCCCAACTCTGGAGATCTTAATCAATGCAACCTTGAAACAGGAATCTGTATATGGAAATAATTCTTTGACAGCAGTTGGAGTTGTAAAAACTTTAGTAAATCCAGAAGATGGGTTTTGGGCTGAGCTTCCCTCTGTGGAACAAGAACTTGAAACTGTGACAAAAATGTTTGGCAATAATATACAAAAATTAGAGGGACCACAGGCTTCTGCTGTAGATGTTATGAGAGCCATGGAATCTTCATCCTGGCTACATCTGGCCTGCCATGGAGAGCAAGATACAACAGACCCACTCCAGAGTGGGCTGATTCTGCATGAGGAGAAACTCAGTCTTAGCCAAATCCTTGACATTGATCTTGATCATGCTAAATTTGTGTATCTCTCAGCATGTGAGACTGCTATGGGGGATGGACAACTGCCAAATGAAGCTATGCACCTTGCTGGTGGATTTCTCTCAGCTGGATTCCAAGGGGCAATTGGAACATTGTGGAATATGGCTGATACTGATGGACCTGCTGTTGCTGAAATGGTATATCAAGCTGTCCTTGGGGAAAATAATGTTCCAGATGTGACGAAGGCTGCAGAGGGATTACATATTGCTATCAAAAGGCTTAGGAAAGCTCATGTACCCAGGTACAGGTGGATGCCTTTTGTTCATTTTGGAATTTGATTATGGTAGGTATTTTGGTTTTCAGTCATATCACAATGGTTTAGTTACAAAAGAGTCTTGATTTGTATGTTCAATAAAAACATGTTTTGATTTTCTATTTATTGGTGGATTGTGTGGTTAGGAATGGCAAGCACCCAGAGGATTCAGAATTGTCATCATGATATGCCACGTGACAGCATTGATAGTACTTACCTGATCAGTCATTCACTCCAAATTTGCTATCCGATTCTCCAAAGTAGCCTTAGTTCTTGGAATAAAGATAGATGTTAACGCTGCAGAGAGTAGAGCCAGAACGGTATTATTAGGTGTGTTTATTGATGCAGAATATAATATACCCATGAATTGACCACCGTTGGAAATTTGCAGAAAGCTTGATAAGAGTGACTGCGCTTAGTAGCATGCAGAACCTCCCAGTCGTTTGTTTTATGTTAGTACATAGACACGCATTGTATGCAGGATGTAAGAGATCTCGGCGTCCGAGACGGCAGTGATCAGTCAATGATCGGCCGCATTTGCAAATTCCGACCGATATTTTTCTGCACGCTCACGCGACTCCAATTTTTTTTTGAACACTCAATAAGAAAGGCAGAAACATATGGATAGAGTTCGTTTTTGGCAGCTTGAGTGACGGCCCAAGCATAGATGATCAGTGTGGCAATGGTCAGGCGGGCCGTTTCCCAAAGAGGCGAATGCGGGTGGTATACTCTGTTATTGGCGTTTAACTTTTCAGGGTCCACGCGACTTACTCTCTAACCACGACCACCATGAGTCTTCGCCCCCGTTGGGGCCCCATCCGCTCTCTTATTGCACTCGCTCCTGGTCTTATTGGCGCTCCTTACTTGGCTTTGAGGCATCACTATGGTCTGTCTTCATTTTCCATTTTAGGATGTTGATTATTCATATTACTCACCTCAGCGTTGCCTACTCCCTTGACCGATTTGTGAGCCATCATCGTTGCAAAGCGTGTCATAGTACATATTGCTAAATCCCAGTATAGAACTAACCCTAGCACCGGCCTACCACAGATATCTGAAGCACGGATTCTGGGTTACGCGAAGCACCTTTCGGAAGATATTGGGTACCGGACGGTGGGAACGTATGAGCATGCGCTGGCAGATACGTGGATGGTGGAACAGGCGGAAGCTGTGAAACGAAATTGCGAAGAGGTGGTCGCTGCGAGCGGGCGTAAACTCGAGTGCGAAGTGTGGAGGCAAGAGGGCAGCGGGAGTCATCGGTGCGTAGATTACATACACGACCCATTACGGCGTTTTTGGCTTCAAGGGCTGATTCCCTTGATAGGTTTGATATGATGAACAAGCGTCTATACAAGACATACGTGAATCTCACCAACATCGTTGTGCGGATCTCGGATGGGACGCCTGCGGGGAAGGAACATGCAGTGCTCGTCAACTCTCACCTAGACAGTACGCTACCAAGTCCGGGGGCCGCGGATGATGCCATTTCGGTAGGGGTCATGCTGGAGTGCATGCGGGTATTGGTGAACACACCGGGTTGGGAGCCTAAGCATGCGATCGTCTTCCGTGAGTTGAGCCTGCCCTAATTCTTGTTTATGTCCTTACCTTTGTTCGTAGTATTTAATCATGCTGAAGAATCATTGCAAGATGGATCACATTTGTTCTCGACACAACATCCCATTGCCCCTACGTATGTTATTTTATGGTTCTACCTATGAGTGTCTTACCAAGGTGTTTTTTCGTAAGGATACGGGCAGCAATTAACCTCGAGGGTGAAAAAATCTCTTTCAGGTCATAAACAGACGTATCCTGATAATATTTGAAGCTGCTGGTACGACGGGTCGTGAAATATTGTTCCAAGCCACGTCAGAAGAGATGATCCAAGCGTATTCGCATGTTCCAAGGTATTCTATTTTTTTCTTGTTTTCACCACGCTTTCATTCTGACTGCTCCTCAAAGGCCATTCGGCACGATATTCGCAAACGATATCTTCAGTTCCGGTATAATTATGTCAGAGTACGGGCATTCCTTCTCCATCGATCGTTGTATAAAACTGCAATCTAACTCGTTATAGCACTGATTTCAGGCAGTTCGAACAATATTTGAACGTAACCGGACTTGATGTGAGCCTTTCCGCAAATTCGCGGCTGGATCTGATGTTCATGGATTGAATAGATGGCGATCATCGGTAACAGCTATTTGTACCACATGCGTAAAGTCCGTACGATTCATCTGAGCACAACTGAAAGATCTAATGGAGTCCAACAGGATTTGGTGGAAAACATTCAGGCGGGCGTAGCTCAAGTGAGCCCACCTTCCTTCAGTAACTCCTCTTGCTAATTCCCAGATAGAACATGGCTGAGAACACTCTTGCGCTCCTCCAGTACCTTTCCGCTCCAGGTTCCCCAATCCCAACGCTCACCGAATACACACCTCCCACAACCGTCTTCTTCTCGTACCTCAGCTTCTTCTTCATTTACTCCTTCACCACTGCCAAGGTCCTCTATTCTGCACTTCTCGCCGCCACACTATTGTTCGTACGACTCACGTGGGTGGACCCGGCACCAGCGATGAAGAAGGGCCGTGGGCTGTGGGCAGAACAACGTCGGGGGGCTGTAGCAGTTGTCGCGGGCATCACCGGGAGCCTGCTGGTACCGAATGCAGTAGCGGTGGTGATGCGCTACGGCCTCGGGAAGGGTATGAGTTGGTTTGCGAATGAGTACTCGGCGATTGCGCTATACGGACCCGCGGCCGTACTAGGTGCGTCATTATGTTACCTTCTATCGACCTCCACATTAATACTACATCTTTTATTCTATAGGTGCGTTATTGTCGCAGGCTATAATGGGACCTGTACACGAGCAGACAGTGTTTACCGCATTGCTACTGATGCAGGCTGCCTTTGCGTTCGGTGGCCAGATGCTCGGTGTAGGGTCTTCTGCAGTGTTTTTCCTTTCTGCCCTCCCGCTCCTTCTCTCACTATTCACAAATTGTGTCACCACTGGGGGCATGAAGGAGATTTCACTGATGACATACGCTCTGGGGCTACTATTCCCGTTGTTTGGGGGCGTGTTACTGCTTATCCCCGTTGTTGAAGTTTTTGTGCCATTGGTACGACGGCCCTCATCCTGCGATATCACTATCTGACCTTAAGTTTGATAGACCGGCCGGATGGGTGCCGATGCACCCGCGGAAAACATCATCGCTACAATTATATCAGTCATCGGAGCGCAGGCGTTACCCCTCGTACTACCCTTTTCGCATAGGTTTGGTCAGCGAGCACTGAGGCGCGGTGCCGTGTTTATGACTATGGTTACTGCACTCTCGATGGCGATTTTCTCAATGCGTATCCCGTTCGATGATATGCACCAGAAACGTGTATTCATCCTGCACCTAGAGAATGTGGGTCGTTCTACTCACCGTCTGAGATCACCTGACTAAATTTTCAATCCAAAATCTTTGTGTTGTAGGTCACAACACACGAGCAATCTTTGCATGTTGCTTCTGCAGATGGGGCGCCGGGCTTCGACGTCCTGGTGCGTGATATAGCGAAAGAATTCGCACCGGCTGTTGTTACAGACGCAGCATTTGCGCCCGTTGTCATGGACGATTATAACTCAGATTGGGACTCGCTGTACCCTTTCTCTGCCGTGAGCGTCTTGTACCTCCTACATGGATTATCATTCCTTATTGCTATGCCTCTAGTTCTTAACGCCATACAAATTCCCGCTCCCGGTCGAAACAGGCTATGTTTCGCCATGGACCACTGAAAGCCCATTCACGATATCAGCTGTGAATGACGTAAAAGATGTCACTGCTGGGACGCGGAGCCTCACCTTGAAAATCACTCATCCGGGCCTTATATGGACGGGTGGGCTTTCTTATCTCTTTTTTACAATATATTTGCTAATTCAATACACAGTTATTGCTTTCGACGCTCAGGTCGTCAAATGGAACCTTGACGATAACCCGCCCGCCGGACATGCCCGGCACGTGATCAAAGAGGCATCATTTTACGGAACGGACACTTGGTCTGTCGACATCGTGATCAAGCTCGACGAACGCACCGCCAACGGCTTGTCGATTAATTTTGTTGGGCTGCAGGAGAAGGGCATGTGGCCTGGGAAGAAGGCGGTCAAAGAGCAAGGCGGGGTCGCGATGCGGTTGTTTGAGAAACTGGATGCTTGGGTGGAGGAGAAGACGGCAGGGACGGTTGATGCGCTGCTTATGGGTTGTGTGGGTGGCATCATAACAGTGTAATGATTGTAGGACTTGGGAATTTTGGCTTGGGTAATATAGACACGCACTAATCATTGTTGCTGCATTTTGCTATCACGAAGTCAAATGAAATGCTATTTTAGGCCTGCTTAGAGTTGGCTGAGGAGCGCTTTGATACAGAAGATAAGTGCATTCCCATCAAGGTTTAGAAATGGGTTGTAATTTTGGCTTTGGCTCATAAGTATAGTGCCTATTACTTACGAGGTGAATATAAACACGATAACCACAAGTCAGAGATATGTATTTGGTTTAAGTTTGTTTAGGGATTGCACTTTAAGATGTGACTCAACAAATTGTAGACGATACATAAAATTATAAGTGCCACAAATTAAAATGGGAATAAATATCATTCGATCCTATTTTTTACATTTATTCCATGGAAGCAATTTAATGTCTAGGGTATATATGATGTCTGTTAATACAATTAATGACGCCAAAAATCCACTTAAATATCCCAGTCGAACAAACTCCAGTTAGTTCAACTCGCCTAACTATGACTCCAACATCGCTATCGCCTCACGCACCATCGCTTCGGCCTCCGTCGTCCACGCCCACTCCCAATTTCGTGTCACCGTCTCCCCAAGGAGGCGCAGCCTCTCTCTTAGTTCGCGCCCCGTGAGCCCTGTCAAGTCAGGTATACCCGTACCCCCATTTACGCTGGAGTGGAGGCTAAAATATTGACCATTGAGGCGCGAGCGTTCGACGACCTGAAGAGCCATCGGTCGGCGGATGTGATCATACACAGCCAAGGCACGACCTACAGACTCGCATGTCGTGCGGGGGTGCCCAAGTACCGTGGCAAGCACGTACGCGTCCTACCAGACAACAAAATTTGATTAGATAGGAGATTGAACTAGAGAGAAGCAAAGACGTGCCTCGACGGCCTGTCCAGCCCCGGAACCTTGATGTGGTGTCATAGCATGTGCCTTGGATAATATTAGTGTGAAATTTTTATAACGAAGTTTGAGCGCTTACAGCATCGCCTAGGAGAGCTACACCCCCAGAGACGAAAGACCCCAGGGGCCGTATCGTATGGATTGCCCATCGAAGGGGCGTGTCAACGCACTGTCGTTAGAGTGTCAGAAAAAAATTCAAAGTGACGTATACGCAATGACGTTGAGCACATACATCAATCAGGGCTTGTACTTCTGGTTCCCAATGCGTAAATATGCTTGCAAATTCGGCCTTGTTCGCAGGGGATACCCACGGTCCGCCGAATGTCGTATTCTCCAGATGGTGCTGTGATGAAAAAGCAACAAAGTTGATCATCTTGCCCTGCGAGATCGGGTATGCTATAATGTACTGGTATCAAATAGGGGCCGAGGTCAACATGCTATCTTAGTTCTAGCGCAGGTGAAAGGAAATCTTACGCCGTTCTTGCCCAGGTACTAACCATTATCATCAGGATGACTATCAGAAAAAAAGACACATTGGGAAGTATACATACCTGGGATGCCTGCGTAAACACCCGATGACCTGGCGAACGTGCATGCAATTTTTCAGCAGGTATCAGGGCTCGATACGCATTTGTGCCGCTCCATGCCGGATCCACCGCGGCTCTCATCACTGCTGCCTGTCGACCATTCTGGGCCCCAAGAGCCAATTCGTCCAAGAATGAGCGCCTCACCGCGGATTTGAGTCCATCCGCGCCGACGAGCACATCGCACGTCGTCGTCGATCCATCTTCGAAGAGAAGTTCGATGGGCCTAGACCCCGCTGAGCGGCGCTGGGTGTAGGACCGGAGCCGCTTCGAGCAGTGTGTTTTGCATGATTTGGGAAGCCGTCTGAGCAGGACCTTTTGGAAGTCGGCACGGTGAAAGACCATCAGGTTCCCTGGTGGGGTGGGTATATGGGTTACGAGAATAGGAGGGTGGGCGTTAGGGCGGAGGACGTACCGTTGGTCACAAGGGTGTAGAAATCGAAGCCCTCTCGCCGGTCGCTGATTCGGTACGTGAAGGCTGGAACTTCAAACTGCTGAGTCGAAAGGAATACTTTGACGATAGGATAGTCGTGCTTACCTGGCCCTTCCTCAGGCCTCATATCAGTCGTCTTGAGTAACTCTTGATCAAGACCCAATTTCTTGAGGATCGCCCATGGACCTACCACCACGGAGATCAATAAACGCCTGTGCTCGGAAGAAGAAAAGATAGGAAGGAATGCTCTACATACGTGAAAAAAATCCGATTCCAGCCCCAACCTCTCCAAATTTCTCCGCACCTTCGTAGATGTTAACTTCAATATCTGGATATCTGGAAAGTGCCACTGCCTCTAGAGTCAGACAGCAAAATAGGGGGAGGAGGGGACAACCGGTGAAACGTACCTGCGGTAGTCAGGCCCCCAATGCCACCTCCACTATATTACGCCATCACAAAATCACGGTCAGAACTGACAAAGAAGCGATCGGACTGCGGGAAACGAAGGAGGCTCACCAGATTGCGACTCGAAGTCTTGGTCTAGAGTTGTTATAGCCCATATCAACCTTAAAGAATAGTTTCTTGTGTCGTCAGCGTTGGGGATATCGACGATATTGAGGAAAGTATTCGTGTGTTCGAGGAAATAAATGAGAAAAATTCACGGGGGCTCAGTTGGGATAATTATACATTATGATTGAGCGATCGTCAGAAAAGACACGGTTAAACCGGACGATCAATTTTGACCACGCTCATGCAAGCGAGGATTTCCCTGACGCGGACACGCGAGGGGCCCGTGCCCTGGGATCAACAGAACACAAAACAGAAAACAGAAACGGAAGCAGAAACAGTAAGTATTATCTCGTGCCCCGGGTCTTGATCTGGGATTTATGATTTTTTGGGGCTCTAGACTCGCACCCGGACGCCAGTATCGAGGGTGGGGCTTGGTGGAGAGAGGCAACTTCGTGGCCCGATCCCACGATCCGGGCGCATTGGGATGGTCGCGGGTTCTCTGTAGAAGGTGACGGGAATTAATGGTGTTCTGCGGTCCAGGGTCAAGTGATCAATGCCATCACTGCATCACAAACAAGACCACGTTTGGATCGGCACCAAAGAGCCAAGGGCGAGGCACGCGGAGGGGCTTGAACGTTAGCCTTTGTGACTTGTAAGCACAGCTGACTTTTTTCTCGTGTTGTTATTTCGCTGTCGATTCAGACAGACTTTTTGGGTTATAATATATTTGAGGGATTTTTGCTGAATCTAAGCTGTCTCCCTCAACAAATCCTCATGAGAGACTTTGATTATACGGGGTACTTACATCTATATCTCCACTTGAGGTCATAATGATAGAGTTTGATGAAAACCACTCACACACCGCGAACTCTATGTCCGTTCTAAGAAACTTTGAAGTCTATAGGTCTCCTTGGGCTTACAGCTTTCGAAGGTTAATCGTGTAAATGTTGCCTATACTTTGACAGTTGCCTCGTGGTATAACGTGTCAATGCCCGACCACTCATCATTATATAGTTATTTTTCCATCTTCCTACTTATTTGCGCATTGCTATCATGTGCTGTGGATTGTGGTGGAGGTTTCGCTTCAAATATGCAGAGAACTTGGCAGATCTAGATTTCGAGGGAAGATTACGGAATTTGACCGATGATGTAATCCGCAGGATAAACAAGTTACCGGTCGCTGCTCCAAACTCGCCGAATTTATGTTCTGATTCAAGTGCAATATAGCCTAGCATGTGAAGGACCGATGTTTGAATGCTATATTGATGAGATAAAAGGAGAATATAGCCTTAATGATTTATTCGCTCAAATCGCGAGCGTTGTACCATTTATTTCAACCTCATGGAGCTATTGTGTCTTGACACAAGCCCTCCTTTCGTTCAAATTAAGTTTTGAGAATTCCCCAACAAAAATAAAAGTGTCATACAGTCATACTTGCATAGTAAAATATCGCCACCAATTAAACCCGATAATTACACTTCCGTTCACGGGGCACATGTTTGTGGTTAATATCGATTCGTTACCAATGAAACTAACCTAGTTTCACGAAGCGAATCCATCCCGAAATTCAACGCAAGAAACTATCATATGCATACTCTCGACTAGCCCTGAAGAGAAAAGTATTATAGTTAAGTCGGCGGTCTTTGATTGTTTCCCGTTCCCAGACAGCGGGGGTGAGAAACGCGAAACAAACGGGATTCGTGGCTCCCCAATTCTTCCTCCCAAATATACATCCATACATCAACCCATAATTGCCATCTTATCTTACCTTTAAACACTTACATCTTGATCATGAGCACTTCCCATCTGACATTCTTCGCACGCCGTAACCGGGGGACGTCTCTCCCCCTCTTGTCCTCCTCCCCGTCAGTATCCGTCTAATTATATTCCAGTAATATATGTGTGTATCCAATATAAATCTGCCGAGATAGATTCTTTGTCGTGCCGATAACCCCTCGAAGTCCGTTCGAATCGAAAGAAAAAATAAAGTAAAGAACCAACACGTGTGGAGGCACTAGGTATAATTAGTCTATCAGGACTAGAACCCGGGGCTTGCTCACACCGCATGTACACACTATCCACAGCAGGCGCAGTTACAGAAGTTATTGAGTTTACGAGTTACAGAGGCAGGTCGTGTCGCTGTAATTTGGTTTGCTTCCGGCTGGACTTTGTACCGGGTGCTCAAGGGACGACAAACGCACATCCGTGCTCTATTCTATCATAGCGCGTGAGGTGGACTTCCATGGCAGATGGTGGGAAACAAACGACTTGCTTCGAAAGGATATGGTCATATGACGCCAACCCTCGGCGCGGGGCAGACATTCAGCACCTTCCTGATAGATGCCATCGACGCACCCACACCTCGATAATTTAAAACGACAACCAGAGCGAGCGCAGGGTTCCCGGAGGAGAGAGTTTCTCTCACAAACGTGCAGTGTATCCCGTGTGTCCTTCCTTTTCTTTGCGCCACAACATTAATAGTTATATCGTTTCACTTTACGCTTACGAGAATACCCTCCTTTGACATTTATGTCCGAGTCTATGTTTCTTCCCGAATTCCGGAAACAAATTGAGGTCCTTTCTTTTCGGAAGTTTATGGGGGTGCAGGGCTGGTGGTGCGTGATGGCCATATATCCCTTTAAATGGATGGCTGCCCTGATATTAGTCGACTTCCGAAAATAGTTTGGCTGAGTGAGGTGTAACGTTGGTTTGATTGTTCACCACTTGTTGGAAGGAGAAAATACCTGAAACGCGAGCTCAAAATATTGAATAATGGAATATAATATACAATACACAGAAGGACTTCGCCTACGAACCCCGGTGGGGCGAGTCTCTTCATGAGAAGAACATTTGCCGCGAAACACTGTCATAGAACCTCGGCCACGGAACCAGATGCATTAACCGACGCGATAAACTCAAAACTTGTTTCTGTCCACTCAAGAAGCCCGAAGCATAACCGGAGAAAAACAAATGATCATCATGAGTGATATTACCAAACGCCCACAACACGATACAAACGTACACCTAACGACGATACAACATCCACTAAACGGGGTAGGTCTTAAACAGGGAATGCCAGCTCCTACCAGCCGAATATCAAATCCGACATCTGGCCTAACATGCCCTTGTTCGGTGAGGCCGTCGCAGGCGTACTTCCAGTTAAACCATTCGTAGCAGGGAACGCAGGGGAGCTGACACCAGGCATACTCGGACCCCAGCCTCGCTGAGGAGGAGGCACGGATGGTTTCTCCGCCGTACCCGTCCGTCGGAAGGCAGACGCGGCAGGAGCAAGTCTGATCGGTGTGCCTGGGGTAGGAGTGTGCGAGGTCGAATTCATAGGCGATGACGGGCCCTCGTCGATAGCCATTGCCGTGGATGGGGAATTAGGATCAGGAAGCAGTCCAATCACACCATTGCGCAACATGGGCTGGCCGAGCATCGCCTCGGCTTGTGCTGGATCCTATTATGAAAAGAGTGGGTGTCATTTATGATGTGAGATAAACGAGGTGGACTGGGGACGTACTGCCCATTTCGTGCCGATCATCCAACTTCCACCGAGCACTTCTCCGTTCTTTCGTACAGCTCTAAGTGCATCCCCTGGGTCTGCATAACCGATACGGAAGCAATTTTGAATGTCGAGGTTTGGGTCTGCATCCGTGCATTCGCCTAAAGAACGGAAATATTCAACAGTGATGCTATATTTATCTGCTGGGTAGCCGAACACAATGATATAGAGTATTTGCGAGGGTTGGGGAGCTGAAGGGGCTCGTGTATGACGACGAGGAAATATCGAGCCGTCGATGGTGGAGTTCTACGTGTGGGGTCAGTATGTAGCTCAAGGAAAAAAAGAGGGGGATATACTCGTGGTTGGAAGCGAGCAGGGGAGTCAAAATGAGTTTCGTTGGGGATGTCGTTTATAGAGTTCGTGGGTGGGGCATCTTCATCGGCTAAAGTTTGTCGTTGTCTATGTTCCGAATTAGCTTTTGTGCCACCGAACCGCGTCGGGTGCCCACCTGGAGCTCTCAAACATGGAATCCATGCCAAAGTCTGATGTGGATCCTCTCGAGAGAACATGATTCATCTTCGCTTTCGTTTGTACTATCGGAGCTTCGTCAACTCGTTGAGCTCCTTGTGGGGAGTTCTGTATTTCAACAGTTGAGTTTTTTTTCGTCATCCGTCGACTACCACGAGACACATACATTATTCTGCGAAGACTAAAGTGATGCGTTTTTAGTATACGTTTTTGCAGTCACTAAAACGCGTCGTACCATCAGATACCCCGCCTGATAATGACTTCTCGATTGTGAGAGTGTATCACTGAAAGATGAGGCTAGCGGTCCACTGGCACTCGTGCTCCCCCAAGTATTGAGATTTGGAGCGTGGTGTGCGTTGGTCGATGTCGACATTCCGGCAACTGTGAAAGGCGAGTTATGCATTTTTAGAGAGGACAAAAGGTATGGACGAGATAGAAGATGTTGTCGGTCCCGCAAAGTTGAAATCTGGAGGAATGTTTGTATTTGATTATTTTAGAGGATTTAGGTGGCGCGATCGGATCACTTCGGAAATAGCCGAAAGCCAGTTCCCTCTATGTAGCAGGCGTAGGTTTGGGATTTAGTGCGCTCAGTTTGTGGTAAAGTGTTGAATACTACATCCCATTTAATTCTTACACGATTAGATTTACCGATGCTATGTATCGTACATATTGAACCGAATGCAAACCTACAAATATCAATACCCATTTGCAGTGTTATACTCTCACTGGCAACCCATTAGCAGGGTACACGCGCCACTGAAGGCACGCTGACGATCTAGTTCATCGGCGATACCTCTTATCATTCCACATGTTGGCGGCTTAAAACGAATTATGTATTTCAACCTTTCGAGAAGGACAGAGCACGGGGGTGGTATATACAAAGGTAAAAAGTGTATACTTTATATTATAATAGCTTTTAAGATGTCGAAGTAGAGCATTCTGGAAGACGTGCAATGACCTGGTTTATGGTTGGGCGCTTTGTGGGTTCTTGGTGCCAGCACTCTTCGATGAGATTCCACATGTGGTCATCCAAACCCAGGTTTTCACATGATAATCCCGACGGGTGAGAATGGGTTGGGCGTTGAGGCTGTTTTCCTCCAACAATGTTGTGTATTACGGAGTAATCACGTTTGAGTTCATAAAACGGTAATTTCCCAGAGAAAATCTACATAATCCAATCCTATCGTTATAACATCAAATTTCATAATGAAAGAAGGTTGGGCCCGCACCTGATATAGTACACATCCAAAGGCATATATATCGGTGCTTGGAGAATGCGTAGATAAATCGTCCACCGAGTCATATGTCAGTAACTCGGGCGCCATGAATCGGATTCTCCCGCTTGGAGCCGCCAATTCTGATTCCGAATGATTTATTGGATCCTTCCATCCATAGACCCCCGCACTTCCAAAGTCTGCTAGGCAGGCTCGACCATCACCCGTGATGAAGATGCTACTCTAGACACCATCTCGTCAAAAAACGCTTGGGGATAAAGTTCGAAAATGGACTCACACTATTGAGGTCACGGTGAATGATAGTTGGTTGCATGTTATGAAGGTATTTAGCACCCTCTGAGATGTCTCGTATCTGGGTGGTTTGAGTAAGGGTGCCATATGCAAAAAATAGAACTGGAATGCCTACGAGAGACAAGCGATTTGCATTAGGATGACGTCGCAGATATTCATCAATAATGCCGTTTTCTATCCAGGGTGAGACCAATCCCAGAGTAGTCCCACTTCCCTGGCTATACGAATGGAGAGAAAGGAGTGGAACGATGTTTGCATGGCGTAATTGCCACCATATCAACGCTTCACGAGAAATTTCCTACAGAATATCAGGACGGTATGAAACACCGAGGGGGTTTACTGATCTTCATTAACTGGGCAACTTCTGTTGTTCGGTAGATTTTTCGAACAGCAACAGCGACTCTCTGGTTGTTAAAGGTTCCAGTCCATGTGGTTTTAAACCTCCCTACAGCAATCGGTTTTGTAGTATCCAGTATAATATCGTGTGTTCGAAGACCTTCAGGAAATAATCCAGTTTCTTTCGACATTTTGATTAAAGTATTGAAGAAGGAGACTCTGAATATCACGTCAAGAGATGGCGAATCTAACATCTACAGCTGTGTTAAATACGTATAGAAAGAGGTAAAATTGTAAATGGACTAACTGATTGCAAAAAGTCAACTATTACTTGTACTTGAGTATGAGAAAGCTTAATTAGCTGTTGGTATTGATTATAATCATGGAAAACAAGGTAGAGGTGAGCGCAGATGGCGTCAGTATCCAACGCATGAAGGGAGCTAGGTTTGGCACTGTCCCACTCGGCGAGGGTACACAAAGAGTTGTGAATCAGACGATGTTGTGAGATTGCCTCGATTATATTCCAGGTGGCCCATGTCTGCATAACTTCCAAAAGTTTGGCCAGTTGACGGGCCCCAGTTATGCGGTCCATCTTCCGCTTCAAAAGTTCATAAAAGCATACAGCGCCTCGCTGTATCCTGATTCAAGAAGCGCGCATTGAGTACTTTTTTGGGAGTGGCTTACCTGGTAAATTGGTACTTTTCTTACGAAATCGGCACATAATACCTTATCATCGGAGGTTAATGTTTCTCGAGTGGAGATATAGCTCAATAGATCCGCCTGATTGGAGTCTAGCCATCCATCCACCGAATCCCATTTTGAACAATACCTACGAAAGGTGTCCAACTGGGGGAGCCCAACTGGCTGGTGTGCCAGCTCCATACGTACACGCTCGTAATCAATCCGGAAGTTTTTATTAACGTTTTCGCCGGTAATGAAATCCAGGAATGATTTATGAACTCGAGGAATCGTCCGAAGGTTGACTGTTTCTATTCCAGTCACCAAAACTGTTCGCAGTCGACGAGCAAATTTGACCATGTCAACAGGAGCACTCTTTGGAGATCGACGCAAGTTAAGTATTCCACCAAGATCCGCAAGACAAGCAGGCTCCCGCAATACGATGATCGCACCCACGATTCTGCGAAATTTCTCGTACTCCCAGTCCGACGGTGGGGTGTAGATAAATTCGAGGATGACGTGATACAATGTGTATATATCCACCATTCCCTGGCTATTGAGTAAATCCAGGACGTCGTCAAGGCACTCAGTCCCCATAAAATCGATCTGTTGCTGGAGAAAGTCGGCAGCTGTTACTGCCCATATAAACAAGCCTGATGCCTGGCTAATTAGAGCCTTCATACGTTCGTCCCCTGGCCAAATACCCCAGTCAAGCTCATTTTTTTCAACAATTTCGACTAGTCTTCGCCTGAGGTAAGTGCCGACGTCATCGATTGACGACTGAGTAGATGTATCGAGATGTATGTGTTTAACACAATTATCTTTGATAGTCTTGTGAAAAGGGCTGGTTATGTCATCCTCGGTCCGACTAGATATGAAAATTTTGGCGTTAGGGTAGTCTTTCAGCGCTTCAAAGAGCCGCGAAATTATAGTCGCGGTTTCATATAAATGGCGCCGATCTGTTTCATCCAAGGCGTCGATAATCACGACTACAGGAGACTTCTGGGCGAGGGAACAAGCAACCCGGACGGCGCCTACAAATAGTTCTGTCGCTTGATCGGCACTCATTCCGTCCATCAGAGATGGCCGATTATCCAAAATCTCATATACTGCTTTTTGGACTACGGATGAATGATCTGAGAGTTGCCGAACAATGGTGGGGAAGTAATGGCGGGGCTTTGTTGTCTTCTCGTCCTTGCGATTAATGAATAGCTGCGCCCATAACATCTGATGATCCCCACACTCTCTGGTAATGTGTGCAGTAATAGCTGACTTCCCGCACCCGGGCTCCCCTGTGAGCCACAGGAAGTTTGGTGACCCAGGAGAAACATCGCGAATCCATGTCATAATCTCATTTAATATTTCGATCCTTGTCCCCTGATCACATGGTCGTTTTCCCTGGAGGACGTATGTTGCATTTTCGACCGTGTGTGGAACCAGTGTCTCCGATAGAAATTGGCGTCGCTCTAAAGCTTCTTGTTGAATCTTCATTTCAGTAGCCATGCTATCCTACCAAGAAATGTTATAAGAAAGATATGACGACGAAATTCAAGCCTCACTAATTGCCGTGATTGAAGTGTTTTTATCTTCTGTATTTCGATTATTATGGTCGATTCTTGTTTAAAAAAGCTTCTGTGAACGTCTTGCATGAATGCGTCGAGACCTGTAGATAGGCTGATAACAGAGAGGTCCTTGACCCAAGATTAGGTGGTTTCAAACGGCAAAATGAAGATCATACTATGAACAGATTTCGCGTTTCGGAGATGCGTTCCCTGAATTCAGAAAGGTCCCTATCAATTGTTAAGCCTTTTTGAAACCTCAACCATCGACTGTCTTTCTGTAAGTTCTGAATAAGGTATGGCATAGCACACAGTATCAAATGTTGCGAACCAGTCTAGTCTTCGCCCATCTACAAATTTCGTCAATTAATTCGCTATATAACGTGAGTGTTCCTAGCCCATCGTAAGATGACTAACCGGGCGCTTACCGCATATCCCCCAGATTCTTCCAAGTTGTTCTTGAAAACTGCCCAGGCTTCGAATCAAATGCCGATTTAACTCTGATAACCCAACGTAGGATGTTCTTTCCAAATTCGTAAACTTCAGCTGCTGCATGTGAGATGGTCTGAATAGAAGACGAGGTAAGTGACCCAGCCTGACTTGATCGGATGCCAGCCACGCACCACACCCAAAGTGAAAAGGTGAGCAATTGCAGTCACCAAACCACGCGCTGGGAAGGGCTGATCTGGTATCAGTTCAAAAAAATCCTGGCTTGCAGCAATCGCACTGGACATCCTCTCCAAAATACGATCGAGTGCAGTTTCAGGGTGGTCAAGAGTCCAGCGCGAAAGAGTCACGAAAAATTCTTCGTCCAGCTCCCAAGCATCCCATGGTGAATTTGAGGCTTCATTCTCTGGGCCGTAGACCGGTTCAAGTACTTCGCGCCTATGATAAGAGAATGTTGAGAAATAGTCTTCCGAGGCGGGTGATAATAGGCACAAACGGTAATGGCTTTTTCTCTTTGCGTCTGATAAGCCCGTCTAATAAGCCCTTCGACCGAGGATCCAATATAATTCCAAGAACCATCTGTGAAGATTGCAGAGCCAGTACAAAGAGCATGTGGGAGCGTGCCCAAGGGCACGAGGCTGATTTGTCCTTATTTACTGCGGAATAGTGGCCTCCACATGATCAAGAGCGCTTATAGGCAGACAGATGGTAGATATTGGTGTACAAACGCTTCCGTGTTGTACGTTGTATGTCTCGTGGTCTTAATTCAGCGGAAGGGGGTGATCAGTCTTCCTCAAAAAGGAGATCGGAGCAAGAATCTAGAAGTTTACTTTTACCACTCTTGTCGAAGTATAGGACACATATCGAGTGTGATGTTTTTGGCGAAAAGTATTTGCACACGTTGCCATATAGAATTTATGGACCACATCCATTCATTCAATAGAAATATAGGATATTATAAAAACACATACGACTGCAAAATTTTTCGTTGAATAAATTAGAATGAATAAAGAACCGGGAAACTGACCTTCCACCACGTTAATAAGATCGAACCTAAAACACTATAGGTTGTCGAAGGATTTTGTTATGAATGAGCGACGCGCTGTATGCATGGGGGTATAATCTGAAACAAGGAACCAAAGAAAACAAGAATTCGAGGAAATATAAGCTGAAGCTACGCTCAAAGATTAGGTTGAGCCTAGCCTACCCATAAGTTTACGTCTCCCTAATTTGCTTCACTGGGCAACCTCAGGCCTAAAAGCGACTCACATCTTCCAACAAACCAAAATCCACTCACACCTCACCTAATACCCCCGCTTACTATCTCGGGTGTAAAGTATAACACACTGAACCGAGGCATCGTCTACCACCGCCTGGATTCAGGAGTTGGTGTATGAGAATGTTCGTCATCAGGATGGGTAGAAGCCCCGGATGTGCAGTCGTTGGTAAAAGTGCATTCATTGTCATCCAGTGGTCGGCAGTCGCGTTCGAATCCTGTTCAATTGGTTTATTGGCGCTTTTTTCGTCAGGTTGTAGGTATACATAAAGTAACGGAAAGTTATGATTATTAGATATGAAATCCAAGTCGGAATCATGAGCTCGAGGGACCACACAATCAGGACAACCGCAAGTCACAAAACAGTGTCACAGTGTGGCAATTCGATCAAATCCAAACAAAGGACTAATCTCCCTTCCCTCAATTACACCAAAACAATTCACATTCATCCCAAACTATGATCCGTGATCTAATACAACCGAGATTACAAAAGTGACTTGGGTTGTTTTAGTTCAATGTTGACTACGACGGCCAGCCATTCAACCAAGCCACACCACTGACCAAATTTCAACAGATTCCAAACATATTGTGGATATGCGTTTTTGCAGCACGTAAAAGCGCTAAAGCCAAGGCCCTTTCATTTAAAAACGGCTCGCCTCATTACCGCCAGCCAAAATCTTCCATGGGCAACTACAAATGTATGGGTTGATTCTTCGCTACATTCGAGTTTGGTTATTGACATGGAGCTGGGAGGAGCACAAGGCTAGGAATGAGAAATGAAGATGGTGAGCACACATTTGGTCCTGACCCTCAATTTACTTACCAATCTTCATCCATTCACCTTTCACCCCTCCTCTCGGCCTTGAAGTCTATTGTTCATAGACTTTCCAAGTAGCACTGACCTCGAAAATATTGCCTAGTGGGAAACGCAAGTTCCCCTTGCCCCCACCCATACAGAACACATGTCCCTGATAAGTCGTTTGCCTACTCCCCCCCAATCGAGTGCCGCAATGAATGGAACGGCCGATGATAGCGCATGTGTCCGAAGGATAGGTTTCTTGTATGAATTTGGGCCCGACGACGACCTCACGATTCTCCTGCGTCACTATCCAAAGCTCTTATTTCCACATATAGATCAAGGCTGCGTCGAAGGCCTCTACACACTCTGTAGGCGCTCGCCAACTCAAATCCGCCAGCTCAATTCATCTCAGTCCATGAATCATGGTAGATTATTTAACTGAGTCTTAAATACCTATGGTATGAAACCGCAGTTTCCAACACTTCAATCTTACATTGGAGGTACAGAATATATACTAAATATTCTCAGGCGTCGAAACAACGGGGAAGCGCTCGAGGATTTCGCTCGTGGATGGCCGTATCAGGGGGTCCCGGAGCCAGCAATCTTCTAATATGCCCCACATACGATCGTCTAAACCGAGACTCTCGCATGACGCCCCCATTGAAGCGCATTGAGTAGGGCGTATAGAGTATTTTCCTTGGACAACTTGCTTGATGACAGCATAATCACTTTTTACGTCGTAAAATGGCCACTCGCCACAAAATACCTGGATAACGCATGTAAATCATATGTAATCTGAAAATTGGCCTGTTTTTCACCGAATAAAACACACATCCGAGAGCGTAAATGTCACTTCCGATAGTGCAATCTATACGTTCTCCACCAGTTAGCAATTCAGGTGCCATAAATCTCAGACTACTTGTCTCCGCTCTTAGTGAAGGCAAGGAGAGATCTAACATCTCTGACTGATAGCCCTTCGATAAACGAAAATCAATGATACAGGCTCTGTGTGTGTCGGTAATCAAAATGTTGGCCTATAGGTTGTCGTTGTAATATTTGTAGAAGTGAATGGGAAGATGTGTTTTTATAACTTACGGTCTTCAATTCTCCGTGAACGATACTTGGTTGCATTGTATGCAAATATTCGAGACCCATCACCACGTCGCGTGCCTGAACGCAGTAATAAATAAACAATCTCCGCCAGCTGTGAAATAACTCGATTCTCACTAATGACACGCGATCGGCGTCGGGGTCGCTATGTAAGAAGTTCATGATATCACCATTCTTCATCCATGGTGACATCAATCCGATTCTTGCGTGATCGCTCTCTCCATGGAATATACCAAGCAAAGGAAGGATATTACGATGATGTAACTGACGCCATAATAAGCCCTCCCGAACAAACTATTCAATAAGTTACGATCTCGTCTGGATTAAGGTGACACGGAGGATGGAACTTACCTCCAGATTTTCCCCATTGTTGCGATGCGCATATACGCTTGGGGTTTTGACGGCAATAAACTTTCCCCGGTACGTGCCACCCCAGATAGTCCTAAAGATTCCAGAGTAGATAGGTTCGTTCTGTAGTGCAACGTCATGCTGTATGAGACCCTCGGGATGCAATCCTGTCTCCATAGATGTTTTGATCATTGACTCCAAGAATGGGCCTCGAAAAGATATATCAAGAGTCTGTGAATCAAGCATCTGTTGCGGTTGTGATAAAGTAAGACCTCAACCCAAGAGAGACAGGAATTATTGACGAACCCCCTGTAATAAGTTAAGCACCGCCTGTATCTGGGCCTTGGGCTCTCCCACCAGCTTTTGATACTGTTTGCGGTCGTAGAGTATAAGATAAAGGTGTGCACACATGAAATCTGTGTCCAACTTGGCAGTCCTCCGAAAATCTTCCTCTCCCTTCCAACCTGGGAGGGCATTTATGTATTCACGGACGATGGGCGATTGGGTTATAGACTTAGTTACATCCCAGGAGCTCCATTTTTGAACAAACCCCTTAAGCTCGTCCAGACGGTCAGCTACTGCCCGGTTGTTAGCCC
Source organism: Collybia sordida (assembly GCA_037014335.1). Taxonomy (NCBI): domain Eukaryota; kingdom Fungi; phylum Basidiomycota; class Agaricomycetes; order Agaricales; family Clitocybaceae; genus Collybia; species Collybia sordida. The sequence continues at coordinate 1,806,778 of JAYKXK010000011.1, read as the reverse complement.
CATCGGCTTTTAGTAATTTGTAAATGTAGATAATAGCACGCTGTGTAATCATTAATGAATTGTTTGAGTACGGAGAAGGTAGCCTCACCTTATATATCACACCGGGACTTTGGACACAACTTATACAAAAAGCCTTATCTTCGGGCGTAAATTCGTCTTGGGAATAAATGTAAGCGCGCAGATCGATTTCGTTAGCATCCAGCCACTGGCTAACGGACTCCCATTTTGAAGAATAAACTCGAAAATTTTCCAATCCTGATGATAGTCCAAGAGGTTGATGACCCAGTTTAAGTCGCGTATCCTCTTCGTCGATGCGGAAACGGCTATCGACACGTTCACTAGTAATGAATTCAAAAAAGGATTTATGCAATCTTGGAATTGTCTTCGGTGTTATTGCCTCTGTCCCAGCTGCCAATAAAGTTCGCAATCTGCGAACAAAGGTGACAATATCAACAGGTGAACTTGTTGGGGATCGTCGAAGATCAAGCAAGGTGCCCAATTCAGCGAGGGACAGTGGCTCCCGAAGAACAACGATAGCACCCACTATCCTACGGAATTTCTCATATTCCCAATCAGACGACACAGGAGGATAGACCAGGCAGAGAATCGTATTATACAGCACATTGACGTCTGCCACATTCTCAGTATTGAGAAGATCGAGGACATCGTCTAGACATTCAGTGCCGAGAGTTTCAATCTGTTGTTGAATGAACCTTGTAGCTGTCACAGCCCATATAAACAGGCCCGACGAGCGGTTGATCAACTTTTGCAAACGCTCATCCCCTGGCCACACCTCCCAATTGAGATTGTTCTCGTCAACTATTTGGACTAACCGTCGTTTCAAGTAAATACCGACGTCATCAATTGATGACTGAGCAAATGTATCGAGGTGGATGTGTTTGACATGTTTGTTGTGGATGGTACGGGAAAATGGGCTAGATATGTCGTCTTCAGTCCGGCTTGAAATAAAGACTTTCGCATTAGGGTATTCGCTGAGGGCTTTGAATAACTGAGAAAATACTGTGGCAGTTTCCTTCAAACGAGTTCGGTCTGTTTCATCCAAAGCATCGATAACCATGACTACAGGAGATTTCTTGTCCAGAAAGCAAGCAACGCCAACGGCGTCCACAAAAAGCTTCGTAGCTTGGTCGAGATCTATATCATCCACTAAAGAAGGTTGGCCGACCAAAGCATCGTGGACCAAACGCTGTACTTCAGGTGAACGCTCCGCAAACTGGCGAGCGATGGATGGGAAATAGGCATTTGGTTTTGTTGTCGCGTCGTTCTTACGATTGATGAAGAATTGTGCCCATAGTATTCGTTTGTCTTTGCACTCTCTGGCAATAGATGCTGTAATAGCCGATTTCCCACAGCCAGGATCTCCCGTGAGCCAGAGGAAGTTACAGGACCCAGGCGTGATGTCATATATCCAACTGGTTATATCGCTCAAAATGCTAACTCGAGTGCCGGCGTCGCATGGTTGCTTTCCTTGGTGGATATAAGTTGGATTGTCAACCGTGTGCGGGACCAGCGTCTCTAACAAGAATTTGTGTCGCCCGTTGATTTGTTTCTGTTCATCCATTTCGGCCACAATGTGGACCTTAAGCTAGCAGTTAGTATTGAATATAGTCAGAATAGCTTATGGTTCACCAGCTGTTCGGCTTGAGATGTCTTGATCTTCTTTATCTCAAGCGTTATGGCTAATTCCTGGTTGGTGAAAAGATCATGTATATCCCGTTTGAGTTCGTCAGCGCCAAGGGATAGATTCAAGATTGAAAGATCCTAGGGTATGTATGTGATTTGGATATAAGCATCTGGGCAAAGAGCGTACCATAAACAGACGTTGAACATCTTGTATACGAACTTTGAATTCGGCAATCTCTTTATGAATAATTAACCCATGTTTGACTCGCAACCATCTTCCGTCCTGCTGTAATCGATATTAGCTTTATCCTGAAACACAAAAACGTTTTAAAACCAATCTAGCTGCTGCCCATTTACAAATTTCGTCAATCAATTCTCTAGATAAACCGTTTAGTGTATGTTAGATGACATGAGTCGCCTAGCTCACCGCATATGTGCGAGGTTTCTCCAAGCCACTCTCGAGAATCTGCCATCTGGAGTTGAGTTGAATGTCGATTTTACGTGAATAACCCATTGTAGAATTCCCTTAGCGAACGTGTATACTTCGGTAGAGGCACGCGAGATAAGCTTGCGAGGTGTATTGATCAGTGATTCAAAACCATTGATCAATTACGAGTTACACACAACGCTGAGAGTGAAAAGGTGAGCAATCGCAGTGACTAGGCCGCGTGCCGGGAATGGCTGATCCGGAATGAGGGCAAAGATATCTTTACTAGTCTCTATTCCAGCAGTTATCTTATCGAGAAGATGATCAAGAGATGTCTCTGGGTGGTCCAAGGTCCAGGAGGAAAGTGCTCGGAAAAAGGTTTCATCCAACTCCCAAGATTCCCATGGCAAACCGGAACGTGAAATTGCTGGAGTACAAATCTGTTCTGGTACCCGAGTGCTACAATATAAAATGTGAAGGAATAATATTGTTTTATCAAAGCAGATGAACAAACCAAAAAGCCTTCGATTCAGCACGTTTCGCCAGTTGGTCCAGTGAAGTTTGTGCGCGAATATCGATTTCGAATTTCATGCGGAATCAGAAGGGAGAAATGAGGTTCAAGGATGTGGTTGACCTACATAGGTGTGTGTGGCTCTGTTTTATAATAGCTGTGGCCGATAGTCTACTGGTCGAAATTGACGCCAGGCGCACATGATTAGAAACCTCTGTATTTCTGCCATAATTTGACATTTTGATGTGCCTCCCGGGATAATTGCGTAACACTTTATAAAAAAACTATGCTGGGTTGACAACGTTGCAAAAGCTGGACTGGGCAGTAGAAAAATGGCAAGAAAACAATGACGCGTGGTAAATGTTTGTACGTGTCCGTTGTACGTCGAGAGGCGAGTACAAGTTGAGACACTTAGTCTGCGAATCTCAGGATGTTGTTGGACGAAGATGAGTGGTGCCGAAAGAGGCCAGGCAGACCGGCCGGCCCCCACAACCCCAACTCGACATCGGGATTCGGAATTCGGAATCCTTTTTCCACCTTTCTCTCACCATCGTTCAACTTCGTGACCTGTATATGTATACACAAGTTACACCATGATTTCGCGTTCAATGATCATATTAATCAATGCATGACCTCCAAAAAAGCAAGATATGACGGCGAGAGAAGCCTTTGCGGACGACCAAACTATCATCAACAGGCGAAAAGATGACAACATGTCCCGATGTTGAGGTTTTAAATCTACAATTTGGCCGTATACCTGCGTGTTCTATCAAAGCAACGATAATTCGAAACAATATATGAAGTTGGCAGAGCATTGGGACGGCTTACGGGTTAAGGCAATGGAAGGATGGGTATGTGCGCCTCTAAAGCCTTGTGATTGAGGCAGATACGCAAAGTTACGATTCACTTGAACTAGGTCATATCTGAAGTACCTCAGTCAACTACCTCCTAGTGGGAAAGAACCCCACTTTGTGCACTGTGCTACGAGAACAGCCAACGTGTTTATATTATCAGCTCGACTGATTCACATATACTCACTTCCTTTGGCAGAGCGGTTCCTAAGATATTTCCTGGCGTGAAGAATCCATTGTGGACCTGGGGAGGAATACTTAGTATTCTGGCCTCCCAATAGGAACATAGGCATACCACTTAATTCTCGGTCGTCGAAGTTCACTTCGTCAGCCTTCTGGAGACGAAAGAGATGGTTAACTACCCCTTGTAGTGCAGCTACCAAAAGAGTCGACAATAAATGAATATTAGCTAGTATGTCCTCATGTCTATCTCTGAATATCTGACAAGCTCCGACCTCATTGTTCGTGCAAGATATGGAGTTAAATCGTCGCTATTTTCTGTTCAAAGTCCACATGCGGCCAGATTCACTGGTTGTGTCGACACATTTACGACCTCAAACTCAACCCCATGGCCCCCCTATTAAGTTATCCATCGCTTTGTGTGTGATATAAAACCCATTATCTGCATGGTCGAGTGCGGTGACTGATAAAAATGAGGTTTATATTCCCTACGGATGTATGTGATCTTCCAGCATGATCCACAACGTGCTGATATCCATCCAGCGATAGAATCCGAAGATGCGACGTACGGGTATGACGGAAGGGAACCAACGGTGGTATATCCTCGGGTCATGAGCCCATTCATACCGTCAGAACATACAATACCGGTGAGGGAATTATCATCATGGCCGTGCTTTCTTATCTAACAAGAAGTTCAGCTCACACTACACGAACCTCGGGGTACGAGTTTGGAACGTTGTCCGAATAATCATATCTCGTTATCAGTAATAGAGCAGAGACCTTAGATGGTATCCTATTCAAGCGTGCACCACAAGATGGGTCACTGGGATCACGGGTCATATTATCTAGTCGGGCCGACGGCGAATCACGATCAATTTATGGCAGTAGTAAACACTCTCATATTCTACGCGTTACGATATATTGAAGCAATTTACAGAGACAATTACATTCGAACAAACCAAAATAGGGGCCTGAACATTGGGATCTTATTCCAGAGATTTGGAGCGCAGACCAACAATACCCAAAATGGATGACTGGACGATGGTATTCTACGACTCGGAAGACAAGGATGCCAACATAAGCTTTGAACCCTGGCGGGCCGCATGCAGCTTCAGTCACCCATACTGACACGGTTCCGTATTCGAACGAAGGCTCATCTGTTACCTCGTTCGTTGCTCTTTATAGGCAGTTTTCTGAGGTGCAACGGGGTTGATAACCGGAACAAAAAACGGCTTATTAGATACACATGATCGTCCAATACGCTCCGTGCTATGATATTAAATATTATGCTGGGATGGCTTCGGAGATGCGACGTATAGGAAAAAGGGATGTATTCGTTTAGGTCGTCCAAACAAGTAACGATGCCAAAGAAGGCATAATTGCCATGCATTGTAGCTAAGGGATGTTTGGAAAACTGGTAGAGCTATAAGGATGGCAAGTAGGGTGGAAGAAGCTATGACAAAGTTCGCTTTGTTTTCCCCGAACGGCGGAAATCTCGTCTTTGGGGCTATGCACCCGTCGCCACCATGCCGACGAAATTTGGGAGTACGAGACTCCATCACTGTTTTAAGCCTTGGGGGGTTGGAGCTCGTCCTAGGCAAATTCACGAGGATGGGATTGGGGTGTGAAGAAATTTACGAATAAATCCTCCCCGATCAAACCGACTGGCCTATGAGTTTGTAAAATCGTACCGTTTCATTGTTGGTCCCGATGACTATCATTACCTGGAAAACAGGTTATCGTGTCAAACAAATGACTCATAGAACTGACTAGGTCTGATTAAGCGGTGCGTTGCCAGTTAGAGGAGAGGTGGTGAGTTTGACTGATTGTTGCACACAGGTTCCTGTACCGCCGTCATGAATAGGTATCTCGTCAACTGCTCACCTTGGATGAGTGACACAATTGGAAGTAGAGATAACCCAAGAGAAATGGTGTATTGGACATTGTGTGCTCATGGAAACGCTTACTCTGGTTGGGGTTTCAGATCCTTTTTTTTGCGCCGGGTTCGGTACATTTCATCGGATCGCCAATCGCGTTGCAGCTACGCATACACACACAAGTTCCTACGGTTACTGACTGAATACCAAGATCCACGCGTTTTCGGGGCCTCTTCACGACCCAAAACAGACTTATCTCCTTTGTTGTTAACGTCGGTTAACCACTACCTCGAAGAAGCATTAGTTATTCTAGCACTCACCTCGCCAATGCTAAATTTAGAACCTGTCCCCACTCGTAACGGTTGTCAATCAACGGATGGATTCATTTCTGTTATTTTCTCATCAAACCCCAACTCCTCCTGTCAACCTCACACAAACGTCGAGCTGGACTTGTCAGCGGCGCGTATCCGGCATTCTCCAGAAGCAGTGTTCAGCGAATGACCTGTGTTTGTGACTCGCCTTCGGCTATTTATGTTGTATTCCTCGCAGATGCACGGTGGAGGTTATTAACCCCGATTCACGGCTATCCTCGGGAGTTTAAATACAAGTAAACCTAATGAACGGTTTATCACTCGGCCCACACAACTTCAAGCTACAATATTCAACATAATCATGCCTAGTCTGCGATGGGTCATCGCATCTATTTTCGTCATCCCTACATTGGGGAAGATCTATAATAGCCCGTCTCATTTAGTTAAAAGAACGTATGACTACATCGTCGTTGGTGGTAAGTCAACAGATTACAAGTAAAAGATGGTGTTTTTGACTACTTGTGTTTTATAGCTGGCGCTGCTGGAGCGGTCGTCGCAGCACGATTATCAGAGAATCCGAGGGTATCAGTGTTATTGGTAGAGGCGGGGGCATCGTGCGTTGTACAAACTTATCGTTCGAATTTCTTAAACTCAGTTAACTAGGGATGAAAATTTTACAGACATTCCCATCCCCTTGAAAGGCCTTCATCTCGTACCAAATAGCCCGTTGGACTGGAACTTCACGACGGTCCCTCTACCTGCTCTCAACAATCGAGCAATACCTTATCCCCGTGGTAAAGTCCTAGGTGGGTCGACCTCTGTTAGTAAGTTATTGTTATTCATCATGTCACACCGAGTCCTCCGATTTCTAATTTGTCCACGGTCGTAGATTACATGGTCTACATGCGTGGGTCTAAAGAAGATTTCAACCGATACGCCTCGGTGACAGGAGATTCTGGATGGGACTGGGACCATATGCAAAAGTACGCCTTGAAGGTAGATCTCATTTATCTATCAATGATGAAAAAGGTTTTCCATTCTATTTACGACGCGTAAAAATAGAATGAAGACCTAGTCCCTCCCGCGGATCACCACGACACCAAGGGTGAATTCGTGCCTTCCCTACACGGCACGAGGGGTGCGATTTCGGTCAGTCTTGGCGGGAATCCAACACCTCTGGACTCGCGTGTCATTGCCACGACGCAAGAATTGCCAGATGAATTTCCGTTTAATCCCGATATGATTGGAGGCAACGTTCTCGGAATAGGTGATTCTCTTATCCTTCAGGTCTTCAAGTATTGATGGGTTATATTTGGGTTGGAAGGTTGGGCGTTTGCGTCTATTGGGAATGGAACGAGGAGTAGCTCTTCAACTGGTTATCTCACACCTGCATCCGGCCGCTGGAATTTAGATATAGTTCTCAATGCTCAAGCGACGAAACTCGTGATGACTGGAAAAGACGGGAACACTCCATGTTTTCGGAGTGTTCGAGTGGCTGAAAAAGCAGGAGGTGCGTTATGGGACCGCGTCTTTGGATGACTCTCGGGCCTCAACGTTTTATTCAGATAGTGTTTATACTTTGACCGCCAGGAACGAAATTATCCTATCAGCCGGAACCATTGGAACCCCGGCATTACTCCAACTCTCCGGTATTGGTGACAAAACTGAACTTACAGCAGCAGGCGTTACCACTATCATTAATAACCCATCGGTCGGGAAGAACTTGTCAGACCACGTATTACTACCCAATGTATGGAATGCGAATACCACAGATACCTACGATTCTGTCTTCAGGAATCCGGGACCATTCCTGGATCAATGGGAAAAAAATCGGACAGGACCGTTCGCGAGTCATGTTGCCAATCATATCGGCTGGTTGAGGTTCCCTGATACGTCTGATATCTTCAAGCTACATCCGGACCCCGCTGCAGGCCCGAAGTCGTCGCATTTTGAAATGATCTTCCTTGTAAGATATCGTTTTGTGCATATACCAAACTCTGATCCCGCGACAAGAACTTTTGGCTGAATCCTAGTTTGTCGCCTCCCACTACGGGGAATTATGTGAGTGAATCGACGGTTCTTATTTCTCCTACAGCACGTAAGGGGTCCTCCACTGAAGTTTATACGTTGTCGATGATCCTAATAAACTGGGCCGAAATAGGTGGCTTCGTCCAAATTACATCCTCAAACGCATTCATTCATCCTCTCGTCAACCCTAATTGGATCGGTACCGATTTCGACATCGCGGCTCTGATGGAAACCGTAAAAGTCTCGAAACGTTTCTTTGATGCCAAGGCATGGGAAGGATATGTTCTTGATGGCCTGTATGGCCTGGAGACTGCGGAAACCGACGAAGAGATTGAAGCCTATGTTAGGAGCAACGCGCACGGTATTTGGCACGCAGTCGGAACTGCTGCTATGTCTGCCAAGAATGCGAAATATGGTGTTGTGGATCCTGACCTTAAGGTCAAAGGGGTCCAAGGGTTGAGAATTGTTGATGGATCGGTTCTAGTGAGTCAAGAGCTTTTCTGTCCTGATGCAGAATATTTATATGTATGCGGCAATACAGCCTTTCGTCCCCAATGCTCACACCCAAGGGACAATCTATCTCATTGCGGAGCGTGGTGCGGATTTGATCAAGGCTGACTACGAAAATTGGTGGCTTTGACTCTTTACCTCTTTTTTTAGTCTATTGTAAGTTCCGAGAGACTCTGAGCACCCGTACCCGATACATCCATTTAATAGCGTAATAACGATAATACCCTTTGATAACTTTAAAAATTCTTCTCCTAATCAATTACCTTTAATTGCGACGTGTTATTGGTCCAAGATTTCAACTGTGAGGCGTTTTAAGACTCTTCTAAGCTTCAAATTACAACATGGCCTTAACGTCTATTCTCCCAATTTGCCTCTTCAATATCCGACCCGACGCTCTATTGGCCCGATCGGAATGATTAGGGCGGGATTGGATAATGGGGCGGGGCGGGGCCGGATCGGGATCGGGTAGGTTCTTCGCCCGCCGAACCTTCTTCTTCCTTTTCCTCTTCTTCTCTGTCATCTTCATTGTCGTCATCGTCGTCATCATCCTCCCCTTTGTAATCCCCAACTATTTGCCCGCCTCAGCGCTGACGTCACCCTATCACCTCCAACCCCGGCGCGATGAAGTCCGTCCCCAAAAGTGTGCCCTTTAAATGCACACTTGACCAGCGCGTCGCGTCTATTACTCATCGCCCCCCACGTATATCCGTTTCTCTCACTTTTTTTCTCTTCTTCTTCCCTTCCGCCTCCTCACCCGCCTCCTTTACTTTCCCGTTTCCTTTAACCAACTTCCCCCTCCCCTTCCCTGTCGCACTTGGAGCAGTCTAGTCCTCCATCATAGGTGGGAGAGTAGACTCGTGACAACCCTCTCTGGCTCGTGATGAAGAGGCGATCCTTCAACGAAAGCATCGTCGTTTCATCTTGAGTAAGAAGGAGCGGTTACCGGTCTAGTGGGAGAGGTCTTGCCGGGTGCATCTTCACTGTGTACACGACACACCCCATCGGAGCGATCTCCCGCCCCGCTCGGCCTGAGGTGTTAGAAGGCATGACGAGCGACATATCGAACGCGTATGTCCTATGTAAATATGGGCATTTACGTTTTCCCGGCGTAGGGGGCTCGTCACGCTCTTTGGCGAATCTATACAGTAAGAAATAGGTGAGGACGTGGGGGAACTGTAGAGCGATTGAATGGACATACCGTTCACGAAACCCGGCTTGGTCTCTCCAATTCATAGTCTCGCACTTTTCCACGTCAATCCACTCGGTAATTCAGAACATTTCTTCACGCTTTCCAGCGCGGTGATGGGTCACCAAGGTAGTAATTGTTTTGGAGGCAACGATATTGAAGTTAGAGCGAGGTTAAACCGGAATCGTTTAAGTTCTTCAATAATCGAGCCTTCCTTTTCCCGTCTTCATCTTCGTCATCATCAACACCTTTCCCCTCATCATCCCCAACAAACTCATTTGCCCGCACGCCGAAGTTAACCAATACCCCCAACCCTGATGTGGCGAAGTCCATCTCCGAAAATATGCCCTTTAAATGCGTGCTCGGCCAACGTGTCAGGCTAATCGTCCGCCGCCTCGAACAAATATCGGGTTCTTTCGTCATCTTCTTTTTCTTCTCTTCCGCCTCCTCACCCCACGTCCTTCTTCCTCCCGTACTTGATTTCTCCTCCAAAGGGCTTCTCCTTTCCCTTCGCTTTGCAGTATTCCGGCCCTTAGCCATAGGCTGCAGTCTCTTCACTCGCGCGCACAAAGTATTCCATTAGCATGGCCTCTCACCCTGTCTTAACCACCGCACTTGAAGGTGTGGCGAGTGACGTGGTGGACACATATGTCCTATGAGAACGTAAACTTTTGCGTCTTCCGAGCATAGAAGATTCCTCACGCTGTTCGGCAAGTCTGTGAATTTCGAATCGATTGAGAAATAAATAGGGGTATTGGAAAGTAAGTGAATGGACATACTGTTCACGAGAATCTGGATTGACTTTTCTGATTCATAGTTCGATGATACAATACACCCGAATCTTGGTGACCCCGCCTAGCACATGTCCGCTGCTCTGGCCGTTCTGAAAGTCAATAGCCACGGTCTGAGGGTTTTCTGTAAGCCCTGATATATGCTATTTTTTCGTCAGTGATCCAGCGGAGCCTATCATCAGGAATGGGTTTAAGATCGATGAGGATGTTGAGGAGAAATTTTTGTTGGGTATTACCTAATTGGGAATTCGGGTTGGTTGAGGTCGGCCCGGCTCTAGCCTCTCTCACTACCATCTGGCAACCAACCTCGTTGGGTCATACAGTAAGTGTTTGAATTCGTACTCGCCTCCTTGACGTACAGCAAATGTGCATATTTACCCCATGATAGTGTTCTATTGCCACTTTTTTTCACTGAATAGCACAGATTTTTCCAATGTTCGCGTCAACTCGGCATGGCACTTTGGTAAAGTATCACGCAAAGATCCCAGAGTATGGCAGAAATACGAAGTTTCTGATCATATGCGCCTGGCGTTCAATTCTGATTTCGACTAGTAGGCCACAGCTGCTATGGAACAGAGTCACACATGCCTGAGCCCATCACGGTCTTGCATGGTCGTATACAAGATGTTCAATATCTATTTATGGTATGTCCTCTGCCCGGATACTTACACAAGCTGAACATGTCCAATATTAATTGTTGGTTTAAGACCCACATTAAAACTGAAATGGATGAACAGAAACACTTCTTCTGCTAGGAAGCTTTGTAGTCAGCCTTAATCAAATCCGCACCACGTTCTGCGATCAAATAGATTGTCCCCTGTGTGTGAGCATTAGGGACAAAAGGCTGAATTGACGCATGAATATAAACGGCATCAGAACGAAAAAGCTCTTGACTCACAAGAACCGATCCATCAACGATCCTCAATCCACTAACTCCTTTGACCTTGAGGTCAGGATCCACAACACCATAATCCGCATCCTTTGCCGACATCATAGCAGTCCCGACCGCATGCCAAATGCCGTGCGCGTTGCTCCTAACGTACGCCTCGATCTCTTCGTCAGTTTCTGCTGTATCGATACCGTACAGCCCATCGAGAACATATCCTTCCCATGCCTTGGCAGCAAAGAAACGTTTAGAGACTTTTACGGTTTCCACCAGAGCTGCGACGTCGAAATCGGTACCGATCCAATTAGGGTTGACGAGAGGATGGGTAAATGGGTCTGAGGATGTAATCTGGACGAAGCCACCTGTTTCAGTCCGCGCTATTAGAATCATCGACAATGTATAAACTTAAATGGAGGACCCCTTACGTGCTGTAGGAGAGATAAGAACCGTCGATTCACTCACATAATTACCTGTAGTGGGAGGCGACAAACTAGGATTGAGCCAAAAATTCTTGTCGCGAAATCAGAGCTTGGTATATATCAACAGGGGTAAGGAATATCGTACAACGAAGATCATTTCAAAGTGCGATGACTTTGGACCTGCGGCGGGGTCCGGATGTAGCTTGAAGATATCAGATGTATCAGGGAACCTCAACCATCCGATATGATTGGCAACATGACTCGCGAATGGTCCTGTCCTATTGTTTTCCCATTGATCCAGGAATGGTCCCGGATTCCTGAAGACAGAATCGTAGGTATCTGTGGTGTTCGCATTCCATACATTGGGTAGTAATACGTGGTCTGACAAGTTCTTCCCGACAGATGGGTTGTCAACGATGGTAGCCACGCCCGCAGCTGTAAGTTCAGTTTTGTCACCAATACCGGAGAGTTGGAGTAATGCCGGGGTTCCTATGGTTCCGGCTGATAGAATAATTTCGTTCCTGGCGGTCAAATTATAAACAGTAGCTGAATAAAACGGTGAGGTTCATCCAAAGAAGTCATCTCAAAACTTACCCCCTGATTCCTTAGCCACAAGAACGCTCCGAAAAGATGGGATGTCCCCAGCCTTTCCTGTCATCACAAGTTTCGTCGCTTGAGCATGGAGAACTATATCTAAATTCGAACGCCCCGACGCAGGTGTGAGATAACCAGTTGAGGAGGTACTCCTTGTTCCATTCCCGATAGACGCAAACGCCCAACCTTCCAAACCAAATATATCAATGTTTATGTAGAAATCGGAAAGATAAGAGAATCACCTATTCCGAGAACGTCACCTCCAATCATATCGGGATTAAACGGAAATTCATCCGGTAATTCTTGCGTCGTGGCAATGACACGCGAATCGAGAGGTGTTGGGTTTCCGCCAAGGCTGACCGAAATAGCACCACTTGTCCCATGTAGGGAAGGTACGAATTCACCTTGAGTGTCGTGGTGATCCGCGGGGGGGACTAGGTCTTCATTCTATTTTTACGCGTCGTAAATAGAATAGAAAACCTTTTTCATCATTGATAGATAGATGGAATATACCTTCAAGGCGTAGTTTTGCATATTGTCCCAGTCCCATCCAGAATCTCCTGTCACCGAGGCATACCGGTCGAAATCTTCTTTAGACCCACGCACGTAGACCATGTAATCTACGACCGTGGACAAATTAGAAATCGGATGACTCGGTGTGACATGGTGTATAACAATAACTTACTAACTGAGGTCGAACCGCCTAGGACTTTACCCCGGGGATAAGGTATCGCTCGATTATTGAGACCAGGTAAAGGAACGGTCGTGAAGTTCCAGTCTAGCGGGGTATTTGGTGCGAGATAGCGAGCCATTAAAGGGATGGAAATTTCTGTAAAGTCGTCATCGCTAGTCAACTAAGTTAGGAAATTCGAACGAAAAAATTGTGTAACGCACGATGCCCCCGCCTCTACCAATAACACTGATACTCCCGAGTTCTCTGATAACCGTGCTGCGACAACCGCTCCGGCCGCGCCGGCTATAGAGCATATGTGTTCAAAAACGTCATTCCATAGTTGAAATATGAATCCGTCGACTTACCACCGATGATGATGTAGTCATATGTTGTTTCAACCAACTCAGACGCGTCATTGTAAAGTTTCCCAAATGTGGGAATGACGAGAATGGATGTGATGACCCACAACAGACTAGGCGTGATCATCTCAAATATTGTAGCCTGAAGTTGCGTGGGCCGAGCGATAAACCATCCATTGGGTTCGCTTGTATTTAAACGCATGAAGATAGCCGTGAATCGGGGTTAATTAACCTTCACCGCACCTCTGGGAGGAATGTACTACAATAACCGAGGACAAACCCGGGTTTCTCGCAGGAACCTGCTTCTGAAGAATGATGGATACGTGCCACTCTCAAATCCAGCCCAATGATAGTGTGGGATAAAGTAGTCATTGACAGGAGGGTGTTGGGTTTTGATGAGAGAATAAGGGAAGGATAAATCCACGTGTCAATTGACAAGCGTCAAGAGCAGGGACATTTTCTAAATTTAGCACTGCAAGGATAATGGTTTTTTGACAGTAGTTGATTGACACTCACAATAAGGGAGGTCAAGCCGCCCGAAAACGCGTGGGTCTTGATATTTTAGTCAAGATTCCTAAGAATCTATGTGTAAAAATATAACGCAATTGATGATCCGATGACTCGAGTTGCATCAGATCCTACGTCAAATAGGACTCGAAGTCCCAGTACTAGTCGGAGTGGGTGTTTTCGTGAGCACATACTGCTCAATACACTGTTTACATTGAATTGTACCCTCTCCCAATTGCATCATTCATCCAAGGTCCAATTCTAGCAGTTGAAAAAATTGCTAGGCAGGACAGCGGCCCGGATTTTTTGATCGCACAGTCGCGTTCCGGAGGCGACTTGCAGTGGTAGTTATCTGGGCCAATAATGATACGACATGCTTTTATAAAATAGCAGACTGGCCGGCTTGATCGGAGAGGGTTCATTTGTAAATCTCCTCACACCTTACTCCCATCCCCATGAAATTGGCTCCAACAAACTTCGGCTCCTCAGGGCTCAAAGTCGGGATGGGGTAGAGTAGTCCCGGATTTCGTCGATATGGCAGCGACAGGTGGACATCGCCCTAAGGCCAAACAGCTTTGACGCAAGTGAGTGGCCGCCTGGAGGATTTCAGCCACGATAAGAGGCGTTTTAGAAACACAATAAGTTGGTGAGGTAACATTATTAATATAGTTCACATCACGAACTTTGTCATAGCTTCTTCCACGCCCGCCAGTTTTTCAAACAACCTTTAGCTACAATTCCTACATACGTGACAGTAATGCCTTCTTCGCTTGTGTTGATGACCCAAACAAATGCCTACTTTTTGCCTGTGCGTCACATCTTCGAGGCGACCCCAGCATAGAACCTGATACCGTAGCGTGAATCGTAACAAAGGATCGTATATATCGAACAGCTCTTTTTTTTGTTCCTGTTACCACCCTCGTCACCCTCGCAGAAAACGGCCTATGAACATTGAAGGGCAATGAATGCGGTAACGGATGGGCATTTGGGAACACGGAACCATGTCAATGAGTCACTGAAGCTGCATGCGGCCCGCCAGGATTTAAAGCTTATGTTGGCATTCTTGTCTTCGAAGCCATAGAATACCATCGCCCAGTCATCCATTTCGAGTTGTTGGTCTGCGCTCTGAATCTCTGAAATAAACTCTCAACGTCCAGGCCTCTATGTTGGTTTATTCAAAATGTCACTGTCTCTGTAAAATTCTTCAATATATTGTAACGCATAGGGTATGAAGGTGTTTACCACTGCCATAAATTGATCGTGATCGGCCCGACTAGGTAATGTGACCTGTGATTACGGAGAACTAAAGCCATTATTCGGTGCACGCTTGAATGGGATACCATCCAAGGCCTCCGCTCTGTTACCGATAACGAGCGATGATTGTTCGGATAACGTTCCAAAGTCGTGCCCTGCGGTTCATGTAGCGTGAGCTGAACCTCTTTTGTCAGATAAAGAATCTAATTCTCTCGGGATTGATGCGCTGTTAACCCATAGATCCGCTGAGTATGGATCAATCTGGAGAAATTGTTAGAGGAGATAGGGCGCACATGTTACGCGGTATGTATGTGTAGGCTTTGGGAGCGATATACGAATCAAGTTCGTGGTTTATGGACGCGCTGAGGAGGTTTCGACCTACTCCTACCCAAGTCCAAATGCAGGCTCACTACTCAAAATCTTCACCAGAGGTCCTATACCCCGTATTCGATAACCCAATGAATGCGAACACGGATGACAATCCTATCGCTATGTGAGACTATTTCAGGGATCGGGGTTTCCGATATTTTCGCGCACGGAGAGCAAGAGGTACTCTAACAGGGCTACTTCAGGCTTGATCGCCACACAGAAGCAGCTGTTATAGAGATTAGTAGATGGTGATCATATGAGAGTTTGGTAGTAGGTGGCGTCTTTGGCCCGGAAATTCCTCGATACTGACCTAATGGGACAAGGCAAGTTTTCGCCGCTTTGTGGAACCCCCATCCACATCCCATGGTGGTCAAGATGCACCGAATGTCGGACGAAAAACACGCGGGGGTAGAATTGAATATTAAATGGCTCGGAACTTCTTTCAATATTTGTTTAGCTGATGAGCCTCGTTCAGCTGACACAATTTGAGAGCCTCGTGGTCCCGAAGCCGCCGCTTCATCCCATCATTGCTTAATGCTTTTGGTGGTACTGTTGGCCGCTGTTTGGACAGAACGGACGTATAAAGAGATGGTACTGGAACGTAAAATTTAGGAGTGTCTCATCATCAATAGGCCTTCATTATGAAACTAACCACTTCTTTCACCGTCCCATTCCTTGCGTTCCTTCCTTCCGCACTAGCCACAACCCTCGGCTACGATCTCTTCTACAGCCATGGTGATAATTCCCTCACCGGCGTTGCATGTTCTGACGGTACGAATGGGCTCATGACCCGGGGGTACACCACCATTGGTTCCCTTCCGTCTTACCCATACGTCGCATCTTCGGATTCTATCGCTGGGTGGAATTCAGCACGATGTGGGTCATGCTGGAAGATCACATACATCGATGGAGAAAATAAACCCCATTTTATCACGGTCACCGCAATCGACCATGCAGATAGTGGATTTTATACCACTCAGAAAGCGATGGATAATTTGACGGGGGGTCATGCAGTTGAATTTGGAGTGGTAAACGTTTCGACACAACCAGTGAATCCCGCTGCGTGTGGACTTTGAACGGAAAGTCACGGTGTTTTTAATTTCAATCTTTCACGAACAACGAGGTCGGAGCTTGTCGGATACTTAGAGATGAACACGAAGACATACTAGCTAATATTTAGTTATTGTCGACTCTTGCCAGACTTTTAGTGACGTGGTAGTTTACCTGAAACAGACGGTTACCAAATTCTTGCGTTGTATTTCAATCCAGAACTCTGATGAATAAATGTTATTACATTTCGACCACTGAAGATTATTGTAGCATACCTATACTTATTATTGGAGGCCCGAATACCAAATATCCCGCTCAGGTCCACAGTGGATTCTTCACGCTGGGAACTATCTTAAAAACCGCGCTGCCAAAGGAAGTGGGTTACGTGAATCCATCAGTATGTGAGCTGATAATATAAACCTATCGGCTGTTCTTGTAACCCAGTGCACAAAGCAGCGTTCCTTTCCACCAGGAGGTGGGTAATTGAGGTACTCCGGATATGACCTAGTTTGCGTGGATCTTAGCTTGCATATCTGCCCCAATAACCGAGGCTTCAGAGGAGCACGTACCCATTCTTTCATTGCCTTGACCCGCAAATTGCCCTAATGCTCTGCCAACCTCATGTACTGTCTCAAAATATTGTTTCTTCCATAGAGCACGCAGGTGTGCGCCCAAATCGTAGGTTAAAAATCTCAACATCGGGACAAGTTGTCATCCTTTTGCCTGTCAGTCGTAGTTCCGTCGTTCGTAAAGGTTGCTTCGGCTGTAATACTGCGCTTTTGGGGTCCATGCATTGTTTGATATGGTCGTCAAGTGCGACATCATGGTGGTAATTTGTGTATACATATACAGGTCATGAAGTTGAACGGTGGAAAAAGGATCCCGAGTTCCGAACTCCGATTGACCCAAATTCATGCAACATCAGGGTCAACAGGCTACAGCAGTTGAGAGAATGATTTCCTTGTCGGGTATGCCACATCAATGACTACCCTGATAATACGTTGAAGCTATAATCCAATATATTGAACATGCAAGTTGTAAGGGGAACCCCCTTACCGACTTCCATTTTCACATTTCCGACCTCCTTACCATTCCCGACTCGATTCCCGAACGTACGAACGTTCGCGAACGCTCCCTTCACCGACCGTGTATTTACCGACCACCTCACCGATTGTACAATTACCGACTATCTTACCGCCCCACCCCGAGTCAAGCCCGACTCACGCACTCACTTACGCTACATTCGTTTACCATCACGCTCCCTTCCCCGACACTCCTTTACCGCTCCCCGACTGATGCGCGACTTGTCGGGAACCTAGGGACACGCCCACGTGATCCTTTACCGACAACGCGTGTCATCGTACCGTACTGGGAACGTGTAGTTAATGTAGTACCTCGTATATAGACATAGACCACTAGCTGGAGGACCCTTAGAGTATTCTCTTAGGATCCCCTCCGCTAGGTATGTAGTATGTGTACTATACAGTGAATACATGACTTAGGATCCCCTCCGCTAGCCCGACTTAAGAACCCGACTTCCGAACTCAGTTAAAACCCGACTTCCGTCAGTCGGTTTCCACTTGGTCGGGCGCACGCGGGGTTGCCCTTACATTAGAATACTCTCACCACCCGAGGCCTTAGATCGCACGGACGGCAATAACGAGCCGCCAACTCCCAAAACCCGTATCGCGCAATCTACCCCTCACCCCGAGTTAGTTAAAAGTAGAAACACGAGCAGTAAGATGTCCGACCCCAGTCGAATGGAACGCGTGGAGTCCGAACTCGAAAGACTACAACAGCTACTCACCACAAGGTCGGAGGACCTCCAAAAACTCAAACACACCATTCGGGCGCTGCTGGATTGAGTCGGAAACCCCTCACCACACACCGATGTACCATCACCGACCCCAGCGACACCCCATGTAACACCAGCGATACCTAAACCCTTGTCGGTAAATCAGTCGGCAATTCGTCCCGCCCCACCCCAACCTTTCGACGGTACACGAGAACGCGGTCGAGCGTTCATACAGTCCTGCGAACTCTACATCAAACTGGTACCCCACCAGTTCGAGGACCAGAACGCCCAGGTACAATGGGCCTTCACCTTCATGCAAACGGGACGCGCGTACAACTTTACCGACCGCGCGCTCCGCTTCGAAGAGAAGGTCGGCGCACCAATGTACGAAACATGGAAGGATTTCAAGTCCGACTTCGCCCTAAGCTTCTACATTCAAGGAGAAGCCCAACGCGCACGAATCCGACTTGAAACAAGCAGTTACCACCAGGGTAACCGCTCGGTGGACGAATACACTGACGAGTTTCGGGAACTCATTGACAAGTCGGAATACAAAGAAGGGATCACGGTGGTTGTGAAATACAGGAAGGGACTCAACCCGACCATCCAGTCGCAGATTGCGACCATGCCATTGGGAAGACCAAATGACAACGACCCCCTCGCATGGTACGCCGCCGCCATCAGATGCGACGAACTTCGGATGGACAACGAAGCATTTGCGAGCACGGAAATCGAATCCTCACCGACAACGCCCGCACTAGTACAAAGCGCAGAGCGTGAACCGGAAACGGACCATTCGACGCTCCCTCCACCCCCAAGGCAAAATCCGACAAGTCGGGAAACGGGGATACAGACACTACCCCAGTCGGGGAAGACAAAAACACCCCCACCGAGTCGAAAATCGAGCGGCAACCGATTCGAAAGCCTCACCGTCGAAGAGCCAGCGGAATCCGAAACCATGCCCGAACCAGAATCGAAACCCGAACGACCCTCGCTCCCAGAGTCAATTCGGAGCATGCGGATACCACGCTGGGAGCGCAGACTACCCAAAGTCTACAAGGTAGCTGCAACCCCAGGACCACGGTCACTCAATCTGAAGGTAGAACTACAAACTACCGACACCGGGGAGACGTTCGGAGTGAGTGGACTCCTCGACTCGGGAGCAACGGGGATGTTCATCCAACAACGGTTCGTGGACAAACACCGAATTGCGACGCGAAAACTGCAACGCCCGATCCCGGTATACAACGTTGACGGAACCCCAAACGAGTCGGGATCCATTCGGGAAGTTGTCGAATTGGTACTTAGGTACAAGGGACACTCGGAACGCACCACCTTCGCGGTAACGCAGATCAACACTCATGACCTCATACTTGGCTACACCTGGCTCAGACAGCACAACCCGGAGATAGACTGGACGACGAATGAGGTAAAACTCAGTCGGTGTCCAGCCCAGTGTCGGGTGTGCACCGAAGAGGTCAAGGCGGAAACCAAGGAAAGGCGGAAGACCGAGGAACGAGTGAATGCATGTCGCACGGGACAATTCCCGACCGCGGGTTTGGACGAGGAAGACGAGTCCGAATTGGACGCAGAGGACTCGAACCCCCTCTCCGAACTGCTCGAGGAAGGAGACCGCATCTTCGCCGTGACTATGCACTCGCCCGACAAGTCGGGAAACACCACGAAAGGCCCACAAGAGATGTGCCGCGCGATCCCGAACATTTCGCAGCGACTTGCGGAGGCTTTCCATCGCAATTCCCGACCAACCAAGACGTTCCGCGAAACGGCACCCGAATACGTGCATGAGTTCGAAGACGTATTCTCCAAAACCTCGTTTGACGCACTTCCCGACAAGAGACCTTGGGACCACGCCATCGAACTCATTCCCGACGCGAAGGCTTGGTCGTGCAAGGTGTATCCCTTGTCGGTAACGGAACAGGAAGAACTCGACAAGTTCCTGGAAGAGAATCTGTCGTCAGGACGCATTCGTCCGTCGAAATCACCTATGGCCGCCCCCTTTTTCTTCATCAAGAAGAAGGACGGCTCGCTCCGACCGGTGCAAGACTACCGAGTGCTCAACGCGATGACGATCAAGAACGCGTACCCACTCCCCCTCATTTCCGAACTCATCAACCAACTACGATGAAAGGGGTATTCTACTCTTAAGTGTATAAAATCAAAGTTATGATCTCACACTACTCCTCTAATACACACAAAAAGGCAGAAGTACGCCTGTAAGTTCGTGGGTACGGATATAGAAATATCACTGGATTTGACTTCAAAAGATTAGTTACTTGTGCGTGGAGGTAACAATCTTTCAGAACGGTTTGTTATATTCAACCGGGTGTGTGGGTGTGGGTGTGTGTAGCTTTGTTACTCTCAAAGAGATAACTCGACTAAGTGCGCGCGCGCGTGTGTGTGTATAACACTGGGGTAGAAACAGGACTATGCCAAATAGCCTAGATCTCAAATACAATTAACAAGGTCTTGCCGTTACAAGGAAGGACCCCAGCTGAGTCGTCTCGTCAACGGGGCTTGTCACGAATACCAAATTCTGACAAGTCTTTAATCAAAGTTCTTACCGTTACGAGGAAGGATTCTTACTGAATCGTCTCGCCAACGGGGCCTATCACGAATACCAAATTCTGAAAGGTCTTTAATTAAATACCAGCAATCTGGATTTTCTATTCAAGTTCTTAGGTTCTTAGTTCGGTCAAGTTTCTGAAGTGATCACTACTCTTATATTCAAATGCTACTGCAAGTGAAGAGGTGGATTCCCTTGCTCTTCCTTACAGGTTTGGTGGGTTTATATACAGTTTAGAGAGTAAAGTAACAAATAAAGAACAAATAATTAGAAATGCCGATACGGAATTGTACTGCCCACGTGCGCGTGCGTGTGAGTCAGCTTTTGAGTGCCAAGAGTGTTGAACTCCTGGTTATACCGATAGGATTTGTTAATCCTAAGGTCTAGGTGTTATAATTTTACTGTTAAACAGTATGTTATTTTTAGTGCACGCTTACGCGTGGCTGACTAAGTGTAGTCGGTACACTTAATTTGGAAACGTCGGTGATCGTTCCACTAGTTCGGTTCCGGTTACTTCTCGTTTAGTCACCGGTCTTGTCCTATTATTAAAATTTTCATATTATCAATACTATTGTTCGCGAACGCTCCCGAACTGTCGTACGATAATAATTCTTTGGGTACCAGCACAGTTCCGTTTACACGGGGCTGAGTCATTGCCAAGTCCAATCTGGTCTGCGGGGTGCTACCCGTTTGGTTCGTCTTCTGGGTGGACAAGTTGTGATAGAACGTCATAGGTCACGTGGTCACGTGCACAGGTGCGCGTGCGCGTGTGTCTATTATTGGCGATTCTTAAGTCGTAACCGGGCATACATAGGAGGCTCTAATGTACAGATACCATCGCATGTGTCCACTGTACTTGGTAGTGTAGTGTGCAATGATCGTTCTAACTTGTTTTGACTACAAGGGCGAAGATAATCCCTATTAGTCCTCACACGTCCGCGTGTACGGCTGTAATACGATTATGTAATCGTAAATTGAAGAATTACAGGCCTGGGTGGTTGCACACCCTATCATCTCCCCCCAAGGATAATAATGACTGCCCTCAGTCAATTGGCAAGGATTGATGTACACGAAATTCTATTCTTAGCACTTTCAGATTTCCAGATTGGGCAACCGTCGGTGAACGGAGGCTGATTTTCGGCAAATGCCGAGCCTCGAGGCTCTTCAACGGCGCGCATTAAACTGTTCTGGTATTGTTGCGCGTGCGTGCGTATGTTTGCACAACAATAGCATACCCGATATGGTATGTTCTTTCTATGTCGAATAGCCAAAAGAGCTTCTTTTGACATATCTCGAGCTTAAGTCCTCGATTGGCATGTTCGTTACCGAATCGGGATTTTTCAAACTCAGCGGCATAGGTCCATATATACCGCATAGTTTTTCTGTCTTTTCTCTCTTTATTGACGCGTACTCGCACTGTTCAACGGCGCACGTACACGGAAACTTTTCCTTCCAACTCGTCACTATGTCTGCTTCTCGTTCTGCCACCCCTGCCTCGTCCGTCTACTCTGCTCAGCCGCCTGAGGTGAAAGACTTCTCGGTCCTGCCTCGTATCTTCGAGGACTTCTCTAATGTCCACTTCGACGTCGAGGCCTCTTCCGGTCAGGAGATGACGGAGGCCTACGAAAACTTGGAGAACCTTCTCGACGCTGTGGACGACGCGCCCGAGTACGTGGGGTCGACGGCGTTGCAAGAGAGTCTGGCCGCCCTAGGTTCTTTTCTGGTGTGTTTTCCTTTTTCTTTTGTCGTTCTTTCGTGCTTAACTACCTCACATCGTTAGCCTACCTTCTATCAGACGCTCTGGCTAGGGGGTATGCTTCCTGATGAGAGGGCCGAAAGGCGTATCCGTACAGCGACTTCGCACTTGTACGCGCTTCCTGCCGGTTCCGTTCCTAATTTCTGGTTGGATTTAAAATATCCTCGGACCTTAGTAAGTCCCTTCTTTTCTCATGTGTCTTTCTTTCTCGTCTGCTAATAGCGGGTTTTTATTCTTTCTTAGGACACGCCTCCTCGTTCACCTGTACGCGCGTCTACTCCTCCGGAGTCAGACAAGGACTTTGGTGCCGATGGTTTTATTATCCCTGAGTCAGTCGGGGCGCGCTCGACACATTCCCCGTCCTCTCGTGCATCTCGGACCGTGTTTAGCCACGTTGAGGTTTCCGCACCACCATCACACGCCCCCAGTCGTGTGGCACCCGTACTTCCACCGCCTCCTACTCCTTCCGCCCGCGCATTGCGTTATCGCAAGCGCCACGCAGGTTCTGACGATCCGGATGCTGAATACGTGCCCGATAGTGCTCCGTCGAAGAAGAAGGCCCGTACTGATGGCAAACCAAAGGGGGCACCAAAAGGTGCGCGCCCGCTCGTGGGTCCAGTTCCTGCGCTGGCTAGGCCAGTTCCTCCTGCTTCGTTAATCGTGCCGTCTGAGGACGTGCTATCTGGAGCAATTCCTGCTCCTCTAGCACGTTTTCCTTGTTTCAACTGCATTATTCGGTACGGGGGCAAAGTGAGTCGGGAGTGTACATGGAAGGCCCGTCACGACAAATGTGACCAGTGCGCAAAAGGTGCTATCCAATGTCCGGGTTCTTGGACTATGGAGCGCCTTGTCACTATCAATGGTCATTTGCATGAGTCGTCCCGTTTCTGTTCAGCTCGTGCGTGTTTTCTTTCTTGGTTCTTTTTCTTTTTGTAGGGTTAATTCCTCCTTTAGACCTCAACGATTTGGTCCAGGGCCTGATGCGCGATATCCGGCTGGTTCAATCATTGCAGGGGACATTGGTGGAGGCTTTCCGGTCTCTGGCTGTGTCCCTTCGTAATGTTGTTGAATTTATCTCAACCCTTGACCGTACTCCTCACGCGCCAAACGTCGAGACAGTTCTTGGGAGCACTTATGACGGACGCCGCTTGCGCGCGTTCATTGCTGCTCTTGAGACCGCCTTGGCTCTTTTGGAGGATGACATGTCTGAATAATTGTTCTTTCTTATTTCACTATTCTTGCCCTGGTCCTCTGGACAATATAATTACTGATCTTTCTTTGTACATACATTTGTGACTTGTGATATTTTGTAGTATAGTTCTTATTACTATACCAGTTATAATCATATCTAAAATGTATATAGTCTATTTATAGTCCTAATAGTAATGGACTTCGTCTCTGTCTTTCTTTTTGTGTGACTTAAGTGATTGCTTTTATTACTAAGTCAAAATTGTCTTGTAAAATGAATTCACACTTTACACATTCTCTCCCCCCAAGGATAAGACTGGTGCCCTCACCATCAAGTCCTAGTGGTTTGGTTCGCAAAGCTTGTGCGTGCGCGTGAATTTCCGATACTCGGACGAGCATATGAAATTCAGTTATTTTTATCAAGTACCTCCACAGTTCTTATGTGTAAGCACTGAGTTATGAAATAATGGTTACGCGTACGTCCTTGAAAATTTTCAGAGTTCATGCCAAGGTTTAGTGTTATCGATGGTGTCTTATCATGATCTGGGATGTCCTCTTTTTCCTATAAGAGGACTTAAGTTTTTCTGTCAACTCAGAAAAACATAAGTCCCACACCCGAGTACACTTATCTCTCGTTACTTGTCATGTCTACTCTGCCTGTTCCTTTCAACGACATCCAGTCTAGTCTGGTCTCCTTTGGTGCTATACCACTTGGAGGTCCAGGGAATCTTTCCGCAAAGACTGCTGTTACTCTGTTAGACAGCCTTGTTGACCAACTGGTGCGTCTATTACAATTTACTACACACGCGCGCGCGCGTGTGTAATAAATTCTTTCGTTTATTGATTTCCTTATGATAGGTTGATCAATTAGAGTCTGAGGCTATGAAGAATAATCGGTTCTGTCAGGATATTGCTTATCAACTTCGCATTGTATACCAAGGTCTTCGTGCCAAGGTGGACTTTATTTGTGAAAAGCATCCTAAGTACGAGAAGCTTCAGGCCCTCATTCAGACTATCACTGCCTATCGTCGAGGCCCTGCTCCTGCTGTAGCTGCTGCTATCAACACAGCTAGTGCTCCTCAAGTCATTACTGCTACCCCAGCTTCAACTGGTGGTGTTCCTGTCACCCCAGCTCCTTCGTCTAAGAATGGATTAATAGCCTTAGGCAAGAAGCCAGTAAGTGTCTGTAATTTTCTTTCTAGTCTTGTCTGATGTTCAACACCCACGCGCGCGTGTGTAGGTTAAGAAACCTAGGGCACGTCCTGTTCCCAAGTCAAAACCTGACATCGGCACTATTACCGATGAAGAAGTTGAATTCATTGAAGATCCAACTTCTAACCACGTTCCGCGCACACTGGTGAGTGTAATCAATATTTTTCTCGTTATTCAGTTTCGGACAAAATGTCAAGTTTATTGATCAACTGTTGAACACCTTGTGTCCTGTGGGCCCTGATGACGGTGTTCCCACAATCTTGTCATATACTTATGGCTTGTTCAAGCATAAGCAAGTCCGTTGTCTTTTATTTCTTCTGGTGTCTTGATAAGTCAATGATCGTTACTGACTTATTCACTTTCCTCTAGGCCATTTCGACTAAGGAACCTCTGAATCTTGCAGAGGCTCTACCTATCGAGACGCGCGGATCTAAAAAGAGACGCTTACGCGGACGCTCGTTTACTCATGAGGAGGCCCTTATGATTCGTTGTAAGTCTCTTACTTTAATCCATGTGTATCAATTTCGTTATTAATACTTGTTTCTTTCAGCGTCCGCGGACGACATTATCGAGACCGAAGAGACACGCGCGTTAATAAACCGCTGTCGTGAAGTCTTGAATTCTCCAACTCATATGTTTCCGGACTCCGTTTATCACAGTAAAGCCCTTATTCAACTGAAGGCACACATCGCTCAGCAAGAGGCCCTCATCCAAGTCTACCTCGCTAATCGTGAGTCCAGCATTGAAGTCTTCAAAACTATGGGTGGACGTATCTTTGTCCCTGACTCTGTAATGGAGACTGGCTCAGCTCAGTCTTCAGTTACTGAAGTCGGTTCTTCCACTGGCACTGCAGTTGTAGAGGACACTATTATGGAGGAGTAGAACTAGTCTGTAGTTCGTCTCAATAGCTTCTTAGCTAGGTAATATGCCCCATACGCATTGTCCTGTCGTTACTGTAGTCTGTCTTTACAATCGTCAAACACACGTGCACGCGTGTCTATACTTTCAGCTGGCGCGTGGTCTAAGTTTTCTGGGTTCATTCCAATTGTCTTCTTGTGAATCATCTGATTCAGTATCAGAGTCTGAATCGTCTTGGTCCCCCAGTTTGCTTCCCAACTTTTTGTTATCAAAGTTGTAGTCTCTATCATGTATTTCACGCTCGCCGGTGTATATACCATCTTCCAATGCTTTCAGAGTCTTTTCTGAACAGTCAATAAGCTCGTGAATATTACTTGGTAGTTCAATTTCTTTCCGCGCAAAGTATGGTATTACTCGAAATGCTGCCACTTTCTCTTGAAAGACTGAACCATCCATTTCGGCTAAGATGTAAGCACCACCTTTGTTTCTACTGATCACTATCATAGGTCCTAGATATCTTTCATACATCTTCCTGTTCAAATGATCCTTGATTTGACTATTCCGCATAAGGACAAGACTACCCGGTGGAAAGTTGTAGTTTCTAATGGTAGCTTTGTGTTCCTCGGCATACTTAATAAGTCTTTGTCTCTTTTCCTGGGACACGCGCGCGCGCATGTCTTCAACATGTTCTATATGCTTGGCCAGTGCGCGTGCGCGTAAACCAATAAGTTCTTCTGTTGTCAATGTTCTTCCTGGTATCTTGACTAACCATGTGGCCTCGACTACATCCAAAGGCATGATTGGATGGGCTCCTGTTATCATGAAGAACGGCGAGCATCCAAAGCCTTTTCTGATTGTAATTCTGTCTGCCCAAAGTACATGGTAGAAGAAGAAGTACCACTTGTCTTGGTATTTGCCTGCTGCCTTAGATAGAGACGCGCGGATATCACCATGTGGTCTTTCTATCTTTCCTTGTGCTTGTGAATTGTACGCGGAAATTCTAATTCCTTTGATTCCCCATTTCTTCTCAAGCCAGTCAAGTACTGCAACGTATTGCTTTCCATTGTCTGTTACTATTTCAATAAGGCAACCCCATCTGCATATGATGTCTTCAAATAGCCATTGAGCTATTGCCTTAGCAGTTTCTTTCTTCAGCGGACGCCCTTCTACCCAAGAAGATAGTGAACATCTTCCGTGTACAATATATTCATGTCCCATTGACTTAGGTGACATGTGCATAGTGTCAATATGCAACTTTTGAAATATTGAGGGTGTATGCGTTTCCACTGGTGGAATTCTTAATAGTAACTTTTGTCTTTCTTGACATACATGACATGACTTAAGAAACCATTTGATATCAGCCTGGCATTCTGGCCACCAAAATCTCTTTGATATTAAGTCATGGGTAGCATATAGACCTTTGTGTCCAACACTATCATGAGAAGCTCTCATCATGTACATTCTTCTGTCTTTATTTACTACAAGCTTGTGCATGGTGTCTTGACCTTTTCTGTAAAGTCTGCCTTCTTCATCTACAAAGAAGTTGGCTGCTTGTCTAGTAAATCTTTCAAAAGCCTTATCCGACATATCTCCTGGTCTAAAAGAAGGGTTCAACAACCATTCTTTTATTTGAGGTAGTAAGTCATCTTGGATTCTAGCTGTCTTGGTCCTTTGTTCTTCTGGATAAGGTTCTGACTCGTCAGGATCAGACCTAAAGCTTTCTTCTGGTAACACGGACGTGTTAACTAATTGTTCATAGAACCTCTTCTGTTGATGTCCTAGTTTTCCAGTGCCCATGTGTCTTTTGATTTCCTTAATAAAATCCGTTTCAAAAGTTTGCGCGTGCGCGCATTCTTCTGCAAAGTCTGATGGGTCCTTGGCAAGTGTCTGCATGTATCCAGTTCGGTTATCAATGTCTCCCATGAAGTCATCAAGTTCAAGAGGGTCATCAAATCCTTCTTCTGGATTAATGAAGTCCACTAGTCCAACTGGATCATCTAAGTCTGCATCTGGACTAGGTATTTCCGGGTCTCCAGGTTTCTTGTCTCTTCTGGATAAACCATCTGGTCCAAATGTTCTTCCTGATTTGTGTACCAGTGTAAAGTGATACAACAAGATCTTGTCTATCCATCTGTTGATAGTAGCATTAGGTCCCATACTCGGATTGGTTAACATTCCTTTGATGTACTTTGCGTCTGTTTCAACGACTAAGTTTCTGACACCAAATAACCAATATGAACATGCATCTAGTGCTCTACGTAAACCATAGAGTTCTCTCTTAGGTTGTGAAAATCTAGACTCGCGCGCGTTGAGAGTTACAGAGTCAAAACGCGCGTAGTATTTCTTTGAGTCATCTTCAGGGTCTACTTGATAGATGTAAAATCCCACTGCCTTCCATGAAGTATCCACAGCAAGCACTACTGGTGTAGGCCATTCTGGTCTTATAGGCATCAGTGCAGGACATGTCTTTACTGCCTCTATCAAGATTTCTTGTGATTCTTCTTGTTCAGGTCCCCAGACCCAAGGTTCATCCGTGCGCGTCAACTTTTGTATTGGGTTTGCTTTCTTTGCAAAGTCTTTGATGAAATTCCTAAGTACACCAACTGTCCCAAGGAATGCCCTAACATCACTGACATCTTTGCAAGGTCCCCATCGTTCAATGACGCCAACTCTGTCCGTTGAAGGTTTCCTGCCTTCATAGGTACATCTAGGTCCCACTACAATGATTTCTTCCGCGCAAAGTACTGACTTGAACCCGGAAAAGGTTGCATGTGAATACTTAATGTGTTGTAACACGCGGTTCAAATTTTGTAAGTGTTCCCAGACAAAGCGTCTAATGCCTGTGTCTGGTTCCTGACCCTTTAGTACTTCATACCCACCATTGGGTAGTTCATATCTAGACGCGGGTCCGCGTATACCAACATCATCAATGTAAGGAATTGTGACATGTGGTATTTCATCTTTCAAAATAAATGTAACGTCATCATGAAATATAGGCACTGAGTTTGTCCAACCCATTGGTAAACTTGTCAGTCTAAGCGCGCCAAAGGGTGTCTGAAATGTTGTCAAGTCTCTGGAAGATTCAGCTAAGGGTCTTTCATCATACCCTACATAGAGATCTAACATGCCTCCACAAGCTCTGCCTGCAAAGTGTGCTGCTATTTCCTCTGTAGCTGGTGGTAAACCCGAGTGTGCAATAGTCACTGCATTCAATGGTTCTAGACTATGTACAATTCTGAGTTTGCCTCCCCCTTTTCTTACAACTGTGAACCATCTTGATCTATAAGATGAATTCGAAGGTTCATAGACTTTTGCAGCCATTTTAGTTTTAATGACTTCGCACACGTCCTTGTAAATCCCTGGTGGAATTTTATGATTTCTTTCTGTCCAAGGCTTGTGTGGTACAGTAGGCATCTCAACTGGAGGAAAGAAGTCTGTCCTAAAACTTCCGCGCTCGCTGTCTGTCCACGCAAATGCTTTGTCGTGTACTAATACCAATTGATGTATTAGGTCCATTTCTCGTCTTCTGAGAAAGTTTAAATCATGTACTTTCTCAAATGCTTCCATTCTTTCTTGAGTGTATCTACCAGCTGGTACGAAGTCAGGTGGGTTCTCTGGTAAGACTGGTAGGTCTTTCAAAGGGTCCCCAATGATGTTTCTTACAATCCTGAATTTGTCTGGTAGATCCGTGTACACGGGTCTGACTTTCAAGTGCACTGGTTTATATTTCTTGCCTGCAAACACTTCACGAGTTTCTGACTCATGTCGCAAGGGTTTATCCCAGTCTGAGGCTTCATAGACCCCATACTTGAGTGTCTGTAATGTCTTTCCGTCTATTTCTATTTCTTCCGCGCGCGTGCGTGTATTTATAGCTTCAACTGTCATTGAAGTAGTAAGGTATCTGTCAAATAGCTTACTGTCTTCAACATTGTCTTTTGTACTCTGTTGAATATACAAATCTCTAACTTCACGCACGTGGAAACTTTCTTTCTGGTAAGGTGTCCAAATGTTCTCGATTTCGACCTCATTGTTCTCGTTGAAGTAGAATTGTACGGCTAACTCTTGTTGATCGCTCAATTCATCGAGGACCGAAAATCCTGATCAACTTTCTTCTTTCCGAGGATGCTCTTAGATCTACCCTTTTCAAAAGTACTCAAGGTACACCTCTTTCCTGTGTTAGGGTCTGTGATAGTCACTAGTTGACCACCATCCTCATAGTTTTGCACTGTACTCTTGGTAAGAGTGTCAAACGGTCTACCAAGTAGCACATCGTACGCGGGGTTCTTGATAATATGCACTTGTAGGTAGATAGTAATATCATTGAACCTGAAAGGTACATTTCGAGCCAGACCGACCGTTTTCTCAACCTGTTTGTTGGCACTTTGCATAAATATCTTTATGTCAGGGTCCCAAGCAATCTTAAGGTCTATGGCGATGTCCTTGTCCATTGATACTATTTGGGATCCCCCATCTAGTACACATTCACCGGTATTCATACCATTGATTACTGGAAATATAGTCCTTAGAGAGTTCGATTCTTTGGCTACATAGATCTCTGGCATGTCTTCTCCTTTATAATCTTGAAGGAATGCTAACACTGGGTCATCACAGATGACCGCGCCCGCGGGAATGTCTCCGTTCCTTTCTGTAGAGATCATTATCTGCGCCTCAGGCAAAGTGTTAATATCAATTGCTGTGTTAGACAATTGATAATTATCATCCTCTTCATAGTCGTCATTATTATCATCATACAAGTCCGCGTATTCACCAAGGTCGTGTAGAAGTGCTTCTTCAAAAGCATCTTCAACTTCCTTCTCTACTTCCTTGATTCTGCGCTTAGTGACATTTTTCTTGACTTGTTCCCTCACACCAGGTGAGATATCCATCAAGTCACGCGTGGTTACAGTAACCGGACTGTTCATGATTCTGGAGACTACTTCATGTTCTCCTCTTTCTGTCTGAACTGGGGCCCTAGTCCTGTAAGCTGGGGCTTTGGGTACCATCGGAATAGGTATCTTAGCATTGCTTACTGCAGGAACTGGACTTTTCCAATTCTCACGCGGAGGCTTGAGTGCGGGTACTTGAACGTACGGCAGCTCACGCGCGCGCGCGGTTTTGCTTTTGTCACTAGGAGTAACATCCCTCTACTTTCTTATCTTTCTTTTTCTTAGGAGGGGGAGGAACGTCCTCCTCTTCATCTTCATCTGATTCATTATCCTTATCTTCTTCCACTTCCACGGGTTCAGGTTCAAGTCTTTTGTCCTCTGGTTTCTTAGCTCGGCTAGGCCCCTGTTTTGCCTGTGTATTGCCGGCCGTCCCCATCATTGGACTCTTTAAAAACCCTGGGCAGGGTTCGTACCCGACCTAGTGGCTGCAAAGTTATCCCTAGTTAATATTGTAGGGACTCTATTACTTCCACTTGTATCCGCGCGAAGCTCGTTGTTCTGATAGTTAGGATTTCCTCTGGTCTGTTGTATATAATCGAGCGCTTGCTTGAACGAATAAAACATATCATCCACGGGCGCGTGTGCTTGCGTGTACACGGGTGCTTCATGGTTGAACATTTGTTCAAGCATGTTATTCTCGGCCGAGTTCAAAGCGGCTGCCTGAGATTCCACTCTTTCATACCAACTTCCATTTGTTCTTCTAACTTGAGAGCCGTCTGCGAGTGCAAACTTCCCACCAACTAACTTGAGTTTTCCGGAATCTAGTTGTTGTTGTTTCCGCGGGCACGCAGCTACTACATGACCCTCCTCATTGCAATAGAAACATGTCCCAAGTCCTCCCGTAGTAGGTCTTGGAGCTGGTCTAGGTACTGCATTATTCTGAGTATAGTTCTGCTGCGGTGCACTTGTCGTGGACGCGCTCATGGTCTGTCTTACTGTCTTGACAAGTTGGTCAAAGTCTGCCGTAGACTTTTTACTCTGAGCCACCATCATATCCTTGATGTTGACTACGTCTTGTCTTATCTGCTCCATCTCTTGCTTTACTATATGATTGTCTCGAGATGATGTGTTAGTTGCCCGCCCGGAATAAGTATAATTTTGTTCCGTGGACGTGAGGCTAGAGGTATTTCCAGAAATACTCAAGGCTACCCTAATTACATCATCCAAATCATAGGGATCATCGTTTCTTCTTTCATTTTGGTTGGCCTGCTGAGGGGGCCTATATTCACTTCCTAATCTCGTGAAGACAGCCTCTCTGAAGCTTGCGTGTAAACAATTCAGGAATTTATTGACCAACTCTCTATTTGAGATAATCACAGGGACTATGCCTCTAAGCTTCTTAGCTTCGGCCATGAACTCCCTCTTGAATTTTAAAAGGAGAGTTTGATCTTTACTCCCGATTCCGTTGTAATTACTGCAAACTACATCCAACTTCGTTACAGAACCGCCTGCAATGTCTACTGCTTCCGGGTAACTCGCAACTAGTTCTTTCCGGAAATTGGCATAGCTTCCATTTTCATAGGCGGGCAATGCGCGCCATTCAGACTCAGTCTGCGCGTCCGCGTATTGCATAATTTCTTCTTTCTTAGTATAATCATCCCTGATGCCAACTTGGTCCAGAAGTTTTTCGTATCGACTGAGGAACCTTAACAAATTCTCAGGTTCGTCTCCGCGGAACTTTGGAGCGTCTCTACTTTCTGGTGAAGGCAAACAATTCCTTGTCTGATGATTCTGAGCTTGGACTTGCTGTCCTTGCCCTTGGTTATTTTGTACAGGTCCCGGTGGGACTTGTTGAGGTGCTTGCCCTCCGAGTTGTAATTGCTCTAATTGATCCATTGATCTTTGTGTAGTAATCCGGAGGCTGGACGAGTTCGCTTGGCCTTTGGATACTGCTTTTCCCTTTCCTTTGCCCTTAGTAGGTCCCTTAAAAACTCTGTTGGTTTGAGCCGGTCTTTGCTCCTGCCTAACGACTTGCCTAGATGGGCCAGCTACTGGTGTTCCGCGCGCGCGTGAAGTACTGCTCGCGGGGATACTCTGAGTGGTTTTCTTAGGTCGTGTAGTTGGGGGTAATTCTGGCTCTAACCCTGCTTGTGCAGAATTTCTAGTAGTTTGCTTCTTAGGTGCGGAAGGGCCACTGACGACTTGTTCAGTGTTAGTTCTGAAAGTCTGACTGTTTCTAGTTGGAGGTTTTCCCCAACTCAGTTTGACTTGTTGTTACGCGGACCTGATATAAATCAATGCCCGTGGTAATCCGTGCAAGGTATTTCTTTCTTTCAAAATCAAATCTGTACCCTCGCGGTGGGCTCCAGATGAAAGGGGTATTCTACTCTTAAGTGTATAAAATCAAAGTTATGATCTCACACTACTCCTCTAATACACACAAAAAGGCAGAAGTACGCCTGTAAGTTCGTGGGTACGGATATAGAAATATCACTGGATTTGACTTCAAAAGATTAGTTACTTGTGCGTGGAGGTAACAATCTTTCAGAACGGTTTGTTATATTCAACCGGGTGTGTGGGTGTGGGTGTGTGTAGCTTTGTTACTCTCAAAGAGATAACTCGACTAAGTGCGCGCGCGCGTGTGTGTGTATAACACTGGGGTAGAAACAGGACTATGCCAAATAGCCTAGATCTCAAATACAATTAACAAGGTCTTGCCGTTACAAGGAAGGACCCCAGCTGAGTCGTCTCGTCAACGGGGCTTGTCACGAATACCAAATTCTGACAAGTCTTTAATCAAAGTTCTTACCGTTACGAGGAAGGATTCTTACTGAATCGTCTCGCCAACGGGGCCTATCACGAATACCAAATTCTGAAAGGTCTTTAATTAAATACCAGCAATCTGGATTTTCTATTCAAGTTCTTAGGTTCTTAGTTCGGTCAAGTTTCTGAAGTGATCACTACTCTTATATTCAAATGCTACTGCAAGTGAAGAGGTGGATTCCCTTGCTCTTCCTTACAGGTTTGGTGGGTTTATATACAGTTTAGAGAGTAAAGTAACAAATAAAGAACAAATAATTAGAAATGCCGATACGGAATTGTACTGCCCACGTGCGCGTGCGTGTGAGTCAGCTTTTGAGTGCCAAGAGTGTTGAACTCCTGGTTATACCGATAGGATTTGTTAATCCTAAGGTCTAGGTGTTATAATTTTACTGTTAAACAGTATGTTATTTTTAGTGCACGCTTACGCGTGGCTGACTAAGTGTAGTCGGTACACTTAATTTGGAAACGTCGGTGATCGTTCCACTAGTTCGGTTCCGGTTACTTCTCGTTTAGTCACCGGTCTTGTCCTATTATTAAAATTTTCATATTATCAATACTATTGTTCGCGAACGCTCCCGAACTGTCGTACGATAATAATTCTTTGGGTACCAGCACAGTTCCGTTTACACGGGGCTGAGTCATTGCCAAGTCCAATCTGGTCTGCGGGGTGCTACCCGTTTGGTTCGTCTTCTGGGTGGACAAGTTGTGATAGAACGTCATAGGTCACGTGGTCACGTGCACAGGTGCGCGTGCGCGTGTGTCTATTATTGGCGATTCTTAAGTCGTAACCGGGCATACATAGGAGGCTCTAATGTACAGATACCATCGCATGTGTCCACTGTACTTGGTAGTGTAGTGTGCAATGATCGTTCTAACTTGTTTTGACTACAAGGGCGAAGATAATCCCTATTAGTCCTCACACGTCCGCGTGTACGGCTGTAATACGATTATGTAATCGTAAATTGAAGAATTACAGGCCTGGGTGGTTGCACACCCTATCAACGAGGAGCCAAATACTTCACTAAGCTCGACGTACGATGGGGTTACAACAACGTTCGGATAAAAGAAGGTGACGAGTGGAAGGCGGCGTTCCGAACGAATCGGGGATTGTTCGAACCGTTGGTAATGTTCTTCGGACTCACGAACTCCCCCGCCACATTCCAGACAATGATGAATGAAATATTTCAGGATCTCATCGTAGCGGGAGTGGTTTGTGTGTACATCGACGACATCCTCATCTATACGAAAACCCGAGAAGAACACTGACGAATCACTCGGGAAGTATTGAAACGTTGTCGGGAACACAAACTATTCCTTAAACTGGACAAGTGCGAGTTCGAACAGGAAAAAATCGAGTACTTGGGACTGATCATTTCGGAGGGCAAAACAGAGATGGACCCCGTAAAGGTTAGCGGAATCGTAGAATGGCCGACCCCGACCAATAAAAAGGAAGTACAATCCTTTCTTGGATTCACTAACTTTTACCGCCGATTCATCGAAGGGTTCTCACACCATGCTCGAGCTCTCTTCGACCTCACGCGCAAGGATTCAACGTGGAAATGGGGCGAGACCGAACAGTCGGCATTTGACGAACTGAAGGCTAGAGTGGCTTCCCGACCTGTGTTGGTATTTCCCGACAACGACCGACCTTACCGCGTAGAAGCCGACTCGTCGGATTTTGCAACGGGCGCGGTGCTCTCCCAATTGAGTCGGGAAGACGATAAGTGGCACCCGGTGGCCTTCATGTCAAAAAGCCTCAACGCGGTCGAACGGAATTACGAAATCCACGACAAGGAGATGTTAGCGATTATTCGGTCTCTCGAGGAATGGAGGCACTTCCTAGAAGGAGCCCGACACCCGTTTGAGGTCTGGACCGACCACAAGAACTTGGAGTACTTTCGGTCGGCCCAGAAACTCAACCGCCGACAAGCGCGTTGGTCATTATACCTATCCCGATTCGACTTCTCGCTGCATCACAAACCAGGACGAAGTATGGGTAAGCCCGACGCGTTATCCAGACGCGCTGATCACTCGGACGGCGCAGAGGACAACAAGGATATTGTACTCCTCAAACCCGAGTTGTTCATGATACGCGCATTGGAAGGAGTCAAGGCGGAAGGCGAGGAAAGAGAGATTTTGAAGGATATCCGACGCGGAAATCGAGGCGGACATCAAGAGGATTCGGTGGCAGAGGCAGCACGGAAACTCCGACTAGGAAAAGGCAAGTCGGTCCACAGCGCCGAGTGGCGGGAAGACCAGGAGGTACTTTACTTTCGAGGTCGGGTTTACGTCCCCAACTTCGCCGATCTAAGAAGACGCATCGTCCAACAACACCACGACACCCGAATAGCTGGACACGCAGGTCGGTGGAAGACACTGGAACTAATTTCCCAAAATTACTGGTGGCCCCAGATGTCGCGCTACATAGGACAATATTGTCGGACATGCGACCTATGCCTACGGACGAAGATACAGCGCCAACTACCAATCGGAGAACTGAAGCCACTCGAAATTCCCGAGTCACGATGGGAGACGATCAGCGTAGACTTTGTCGGCGCACTACCCGAGTCGGACGGATTTGACGCGGTAATGGTTGTAGTGGAGTCGGTAGCCAAAAGGTCTCACTTCATCCCGACCCACACTACGGTCACAGCGCTGGGGGCTGCACGCCTTTACCTAAAGGAAATCTGGAAACACCACGGGCTGCCGAACGCAGTGGTGTCCGACCGAGGGCCGCAATTCGTGGCTGAGTTCACCCAAGAACTTTACCGACTACTCGGGATCAAGCTAATGTCGTCCACAGCCTACCACCCGCAGACCGACGGACAAACCGAACGAGTTAACCAAGAACTCGAACAGTACCTCCGACTGTTCGTCGGTGAACGGCAAGACAATTGGTCAGACCTTCTCCCACTCGCCGAGTTCCAATATAACAACCACGCCCACTCGGCAACGCAACAGACGCCCTTCTTCCTCGACACGGGACGCCACCCCCGAATGGGATTTGAGCCGCAGACCACGGAAACCCGACTAGAGACAGTCGGGGAATTCACCGAGCGAATGAAGTCCGCGTTAGAAGAAGCACGGGCGGCACTCGCCAAATCGAAGGACGACATGGCGCGATACTACAATCGAAAACACCGACCAACTCCCGAGTACGAAGTCGGCGATTTAGTATACGTGGATTCCACGGACATCCCGATCCAGAGGCCCACTCGGAAACTGGCCCATCGATACATGGGACCATACCCGATTGTCGAAAAGATAGGTACGCACGCCTACCGACTAAAGCTACCCAGGTCGATGGCGCGCATACATCCAGTCTTCCACGTCGTGAAACTTCTGCCAGCACCCGCCGACCCAATTCCTGGACGAAAACCGACCACCGTCCCACCACCCGTACTAGTGGACGGAGAGGAAGAGTACGAAGTGAGAGATATACTGAATAGTCGGGTTAGTCAGGGGAAGTTGTTTTATCTCGTAGCCTGGAAGGGCTACGGGTATGAACACAACTCTTGGGAACCGGCCGACAATGTTCATGCAGATGATATTGTCGCCAAGTTCCACAAGGCAAACCCTCAGGCCCCTCGACGACTTCAGCGGGCTCAATTCGACTCCATCCCTTTCCGACCATTGCACGAGGTCGTGCAACCCTAGAGGGGGGGTAATGTAAGGGGAACCCCCTTACCGACTTCCATTTTCACATTTCCGACCTCCTTACCATTCCCGACTCGATTCCCGAACGTACGAACGTTCGCGAACGCTCCCTTCACCGACCGTGTATTTACCGACCACCTCACCGATTGTACAATTACCGACTATCTTACCGCCCCACCCCGAGTCAAGCCCGACTCACGCACTCACTTACGCTACATTCGTTTACCATCACGCTCCCTTCCCCGACACTCCTTTACCGCTCCCCGACTGATGCGCGACTTGTCGGGAACCTAGGGACACGCCCACGTGATCCTTTACCGACAACGCGTGTCATCGTACCGTACTGGGAACGTGTAGTTAATGTAGTACCTCGTATATAGACATAGACCACTAGCTGGAGGACCCTTAGAGTATTCTCTTAGGATCCCCTCCGCTAGGTATGTAGTATGTGTACTATACAGTGAATACATGACTTAGGATCCCCTCCGCTAGCCCGACTTAAGAACCCGACTTCCGAACTCAGTTAAAACCCGACTTCCGTCAGTCGGTTTCCACTTGGTCGGGCGCACGCGGGGTTGCCCTTACACAAGTAAGTATACAAGACATTTCAACAAATTTTCTGGTGGCCATTGATATCATCCAAGGAAATATATGGTTATCTACCTTTCTTCCCTTGCTCACACTTAGATTGGTGGATATTTTGTTCTAATGAATACACAAATAGCTAGCTGATTTTCATACTATTATGTGAGAATATTTCTATTACTTCAAAGCATGTAACATATAAATAGTTTCTGGTTTGGCTTACAACTTAATATACATTTTTCTCAACTTTGTAACAATCTTGTTTTTAGATTAACCTACGTAAGACAAAATCAAGTCAGACTAAAAATCAGACAATTATACCCCAAAGTGGATAAAGGGCATCCACTGATGAAGAGGAGCTCCTTCTTTCCTGAGTTTTTCAATTGCAAAATGCAATCCTCTTGCAGCCATTTTCACATCAGGACTTTCCTCCTTAACAATTGTTTTGTAAACAACTTCAGCAACCTTGGGTCCATAAGCATCAGCCATACTCCACAATGTTCCAATAGCACCTTGAAACCCAGCAGCAAGGAACCCTCCTGCCAGGTGCATAGCTTCATTGGTTAACATAGTATCTCCCATGGCCGTCTCACAAGCAGAGAGATAAACAAACTTGGCATAAGAAAGATTGAGGTTCAAGATTTGGCCTAGTTCCAACTTTCCATCATATAAAATTAACCCACTTTTTAGTGGATCAGCAAGATTCTGCTGGCCATGACAAGCAAGGTGTAGCCAAGGTGATGATTGGATTACTTTCAACACATTTTCTCTAGTTGCATGTAAATCTTGAACCCTGATTGATCTGTCCCCAAAAATTGTGGTGACAATGTCAAGTTCTTGTGCTACAGATGGAAGTGATCCCCATGATCCCAAGCCAGCTGATGTTGAAATTAATCCAATTGCAGCCAAAGCATCTGATTTTATAGCAGAAGTAAACTTTTTATTGCCATGAATCAAAGTTTCCAATGTTGGAGTGTATGACTGAATAAACAGGCTGTCCAATGGTGCAGCTGCATGGAGTGGGAGATAAGTAAATGGTCCAGTTGGGCACCACCACAATCTTCCATGGGTAAATCCATTCTAATCAACAATTTAACAAAGGAATTATTTTTGCAACACAGGAACTTACTTCTTTGAGAGTATTGAATATAGGTCCAACTACAGATTCCCAGAGCCAAGATACTACAGATTGAAGTAAATTATCTGAGGATGTATTCATCATATAAGGCCTCCCAGCACGAATATCTCTAGAATGAATCATAAAATGATTTAAAGCCATTTTCAACTTTTCCATATAGCTTCCAATGATGGATGCTGATACACCAGACAACAAAAAATGAACAGGTGGTGTGGAAGGGGAAAGGACAACTATGACATCAGTGTGTTTGCCATTACAGCTCAGCATGATTACAGGGCCCAGTTCTGCAGCAAAGCATAGCTTTGAATACTCTGGTGGAACTAAAAAGTCTTCAAAGCCTAGTTTACCACGGATGGTTAAAATCAATTGTTCCCTTTCATGGGCCAAAGCATGAGTATTGGTCAATGAATCTACTGAATAAGGTGTGTCATGCAGCTGGGCTGATATTTCATGAAGTCTTTGAGATAATAAAGGAAACTGAGCTTCAAGAAGTTTATCTTCATGTCTAAGTTGCAGAATTTGCTTGTGTGTTGTTGAGAGTCCTTGTTCCAGAAATGTGACAGCAAGCTGTACTTCTGAGGCTTGGAGAGCACAAGAAACAGCTTTGGAAATAATATCTGGGACATCTTTAAAAATAAGTGTATTATGTCTATTCCCAATTGAACTGCCTAGCCATAGAAGGGATGGGAGAACATTGAGTGCAGCACTATATCCCTCCAAGGTTTGATGGATTGAAAAATATGACTTATGCTGTGTAAATGCTACAGAAATGTCCCAAAGTTGATCAGGTGGAGCTACTTTGGATTGACATGCAGATTTAAATAATCTATATGCTTCATTCAAATGCTCCACATTTTGGGAAATTCTATATTTCTGAACATATGATTGTGCTAAGCCTGACTGTCTTTCAGGAAGAGAAGGATGAGTTTCTGGAGTTTCTTCTACAGCTGCTAAGTAGGAGGTAAAAGCAGCATCCAGGTCTGTTATCTCCTCTGAAATTTCATATCTTACATGATAGGACACACCCAGTGTTTGATTAATACTAGGCAATTCAGGATGCCCTTGTGGAATAGCATTTTTTGCTTGTAAGCAATACTTAATGGAAGCTTCCAGATCACCACTGTCTCCTAATTTCCCAAATTTATCATAATGATATAAAGCCAAATTGTGGTACAAGTTAGACAACTTGGGGTGCTCCTCTGGAGTTTGTTGTACAGCAGCCAGAAAATGACCTCCCACAGCTTCTAAATCATTTAAATTTCCTAGTCTTCTGTATCTGTGACCATATGATGCACCCAAACTTGTGTGTAGTGAAGGTAAATTAGGATGACCTTCTGGAGTATTCTTCATACTTGTTTGATAATGACTGATTGCAGTTTCTAAATCACTTATGTCTCCAAGCCTGTTGTATCTCCTCAGATAAGCCCCTCCCAAAGATTGTTGCATAAACAATAGATCAGGATAGCCCCTTGAAATTATTTTCATTGCTTCTTGGAAAAATCTGATAGATGTTTCCAGATCAGGAAGATCTCCTGTTGTTATGAACATTTGACCATAAGATACACCTAAACCATGATATATAAAAGCTTTATGAGAATTTTCTTCCTTTATTGCATCTACAGCTAAGGTATGATATCTGATAGAATGATGTATATTTTTAATATCTCCAGTCCTATCAAACATATCACTATAGGAGACACCCAGAATTTGGTATATTTTGGGTAAATCAGAATGCTCCCCTGAAGTTATTGCCTCAGCTCTTTGAAGATGATCAATGGCAGCATTTAAGTCAGATACTGTACCAAGCCTTCTGTATCTGTCATTATAAGATGAACCCAAAGTTTGATACATGAAAGATAGGCCAGGATAGCCCTGTGGGGCTGCATTGACAGCTGCTGAACAATATTTCACTGTGGCATCCAGAGCCTTTAAATCACCTGTTCTTTCAAACAGGTGGTGATAGGCTGTACCCAAGGATTGATATCTAGAGGGTAGCTTGGGATGATATTTTGGAGTCATGTCTACAGCTTCCAAAGAATGTTTGACTGCAGCCTTCAGATTAGCCAAATCTGCTGTCTGTTTGAACAGGTCATGGTAGCACAAGCCCAAGAAATAATGTATGGCAGGTAATTCAAGTTCATGCTTTTGACTTCCAGAGATAGCTATCAAGCAAATATCTACTGCAGTATTGAGATCTTTCAAATCTCCCAATCCTTCAAATCTGCTATGGTAGGAAAAGGCCAAATTCTTATACATTGAAACCAGAGCAGGACTTCCTTTGGGTGCTGTGTCCACAGCTGCTTGTAAATACTGGAGGGAAGCTTCTAGGATTTCTAAGTCTCTCCTATTTGTATACATCTCACCATAACATCCGCCCAGACCTTGGTATAACCAAGGTAGATTGGAATGCCCAGCTGGAGTTGAATTGATCGCAGCCAGGTAATATTTGGCTGCTATTTCCATATCCTCATAGACCTGAGTTCGCACATACTTTTCGGCATAAGATGCACCCAAACCTTGGTGCATCACAGGTAAGTTAGGATGCCCCAGTGGTGTTTCGAGTAGACCCGCTAGAAAGTAACCAACAGCAATGTCCAAATCTTTTAACTCTCCAACTCTACTATATTTAGCACGGTAGCCAATCCCCAAGGATACATAGACCCTAGGCAGATACAGATGCCCATCAGAGTTCATCGACATAGCACTCTGGAAATATTTCAAATATCTCACAGCCGCCTCCAGATCTGAATCAGTTCCGGTCGTGTGGTACCTATTACTATAGCATACAACCAAAGTGTGACAAACTTCGAGTAGATTGGGATCCTCAAGTATCATTCCTGAAACGGCCGCTCGACCATACTTGAGAGCAATGTCAAGGTAAGCTAGGTCTCCAGACTCGTCATACTTTTCTGCGAATAACTGGAACAGGACCGAAAAACAAAGAGCAAGCTTCGGGTCGCCAGGAGAGAGCTTATGCAGTTTATCCACCTGATCTCGAAGAAATTGTAATCTTATATCCTGGGGATCGTCAAATGAGATAAGATCTTTTACGACACCATGGTTTT
The DNA here is from genome assembly GCA_037014335.1 of Collybia sordida. Classification (NCBI taxonomy): domain Eukaryota; kingdom Fungi; phylum Basidiomycota; class Agaricomycetes; order Agaricales; family Clitocybaceae; genus Collybia; species Collybia sordida. The sequence goes on along the minus strand of JAYKXK010000011.1, from coordinate 1,764,804 downwards.
TATCGATCTCAACATCTGAGGTGTATATATTATCCAACGTTATTCGGCCAAAAGAAATGGACTCATACTCACACTTATCAACTTTCGCTTCAAAATTCTTCTCACTTTGTACGTCGTTCATGGTGGTTCGGGTTCAAGTTTGCGATATCTCTTATCGATGGCGACGCGCACCCGATACACGTGCAATACGTGCACATGATGTGGATGATTCCTATCCGATCACCAGCCGAGTGCAGAGATTATGCACATTTGGATACGAACCTGCGACTCGTGACAGCCCCGATGCGTAATGATACAGGTCGAATATGGGGTATCTTGCCCAAATTTGCTCCGAGCTTGACTGCTCAACGCCGCGATTGCTGTTGGTTGCCCTGATTATGCATTCCGTGTAATATTGTGCCCGATATCGGAGGATTCGACCTGTAACTAAGAGTTAGCTTTTTAAACGATGGCGCAGCTGTTTCAAGCATTATTAAACACATTTCTAATTTCTAAACTGCCCCCTAAACCTTGGGTGACAGGATAACGACGATACGTACGAGTAATTTTGCGTGAACTGATTCATGGGCATCCTCGAGTAGGGCGCGCACGGGCACCCGGGGGGCGGATAGTTACGGTCCAATCGTCTTCCGGTTCTGCATGGTACAAGGCGGGAAACTACCTTTCGGGGTGCCATAGTATCCGTTTCAGACATTGAACACGAAAATACGCGATGAGACGATAGCCGGAGATGAGACCCAATAGGTGACTTTTCTAATATTGTCCGCAACTCCTCGAACTAAGCTTGTTACTAGTTGGTTGGGTTTCTTGATAATACGTTTAAGGACCTATGTTTCACCCTGGGTCCCTGACAGTCTTTCTGTTAATCTACCCGTCATTTTTCGTCCACACTGCGTTGGGAGTCGGCTGGTGCCATATTCTTTTAAGGGCATACATCCGACATATCATCTACGGTTTAAGGGTTCTAAAACATCAGGTTACGTGTCGATGAAAATTTAGGGTGGGCACGCACCAGCTTCCACGTGGAATAAAAATTTCACTCCTTCAATGCCATACCCTTTCAACTTCAAAGCGCATAGCATGCGCAAGGCTTGTTTGGTGATATCGTATTGTAGGTGAGCTGGACCTAAAGGGGTTGGTTTAGCGATTACTATTTCTTAACCTGTTTCTTCAAAAGTTTGACGCCTATTAAAACCGTAGTCGTTGAGGGTGTTGACATGTTTCGGAGAGTTTGATGAGGTGGGGGTTGGGTGTAGGTCTCCATACAAATAATACACTGATAACCCAACGCCTGTTAGAATTGGCACAATTATATGGACGGCATATAACAACTTACTCACAATCAAATAGGCCTACCCAACAGCCTAAGTCTTTCACTTATAAACCGACCCTACCTGTCGCAATGCCCCTCAAAAAACAAGAACGAGATGGCTGAGACTCGAACAGATACTCGATACGGTTCAAAAGCATGGAGGATCGGAACTCGGATGTTTCCCGAAATTCAACTCCCGTCACCGTGCCAATGGTTTTTCGCCGGGTCAATGATAATTGTTAGGTTCCCGCCGTCAGACATTATAGCCTCTGCCAAGTGCCTATACCTCACATTGAAGACTACCATACATTGACCCCTCGAATTTACAAAGGGATTCGCGTGTTACAAGATTTTTCGGGGCTCACGATAGCAACCAATTGAAACTATCTAGATTAATGCTTGCCCGTTTTTAACGTCTCCGTTTGCTCATTATCACGGTTTTGATCCAAGACATACTCAAAATATGGAAAGTTACCCCTATTGGTCGTGATGGAGAATAAGGGAAGGTTTGTGGAAGTTGTAGAACGCTGTTCAAGTTTTGCACACAGTGAGTAACTATTTCTCATTCCAAGATCCTTCACTTTCAACACCTGCAGTTAAAACCAAAATGTCGCGCAAAGTTCACCGAATACTCACACCTGTCAAATAGGCCTTGCCTATCACATCTAGGCCTAAAACCCACTCAAACTTTGAATACGATCGAACCCTCTCTGCCGTAAAGGCGGTTTTTTATCCTCACGGGACTCACCCTTTACACGTACCTATTCCCACTATGACCGAATCTTGATCTCGATAGCCCTACAAATAATGTTACAACGTATGGGTTCCCTGATGTGGGCGGGCTACCATTTACTACCCCATCGGACTTGTTTTATTTACATCGTTGACCAAGACACAGTATAACACAACGACGACATCAAATGGAACTAAAGCTGAATGAGACTTTCCGACACAATGATTCAACATATATAGGTGTGTTCTGAGGGGATTGACCATAGAAGATTTTCCACAAACGAGACAATCAATAGGTGCTTTTCCCATTTATCTTTTTAAATATCTCTTTCGCAAGATTCCTTCCAGTTTGTTCACTTGGATGAAGTTCGTCCCACCACATGTACGAATCTCGTTCGTCGCCAACACAATCCCCGCTACGGCGGAGTATTAGCTCAAAAATCGATCACAGACATGTCAACTCACATTCCGCAAAAATGCCAATCAAGTGGGTTTGGACACTTGTGACACCATTCTGTGGAACTCGGAGGGAGTGTCCCATTGAAATACAACTCTGGATGGTTATACAACTCTTCAAAAAAAGAATATGTGTTAAAATATTCCACATGGCCGCCCCGGCCAGCCTTAGTCCACTCTTCGTTCAAATCCTTGATACCCGCCTTTACAAGGGCGTTCAAGCTGTTGACTAGATTGAACATCCTAATGTTCCACCCAGGTCCATCGTGTTCCTCCGGCCAATAAATCAACGGTTCAGAAGAGTTTGAATATAATTTTGTCAGATGCAAAGGGATGAGAGAGTTGACAATGAAATGTCTTGCTCCGAGGGAATACATCCTCTTCACGGACTCCATTTGGCATGTAGCAAGGTCTACCAATGAGAGCCCAGGCTTTTGATCATCTGTAATAAAATTATTGATGCCGACGTCGTTGGTGCCAATCCAGACAACGACCACAAATTCATCGGGGTCTAAACGAAGTTTCTGATGAGGCGTTCCAATGTCCTGTACGTGGTCCAAAACGAACCAGTCTGGCTGCCCGTGCAAGACGTCCGGATAATCAAACAACGGCGTTCTGTTGTCGAAAGATGAGCTACCTCAAAATTCCAAAGACAGATGGCTTACAGGTCGTTGTTACAAACAGCACCTCCAACAGCATAATTCCAAATAGTATAGTTTCCATATAGACCTAGATACCTGAGTAATGAATGAGCATTGAATTCGACCTAGAGGACAACATAGCGTACCAGGGCCACTGGACACCGCCATCTGGGGCCGTATCATCCTTGCTGGAAGAGTAAATATCATTGATGAAAAAAATCATCGCTGAAAGACTCACGGGAGGAAAAACCTCTTGATATCCCTTCCCAGGGAATGTACCATTAGCTATACTATGTGACCGAGATTGATCTATGGTGCAATATTAGCGTGACTTGAAAGATTACGATTCACGAATAAACTAACCTGTAAATGAATCTCCAAAAAGTACAACATGCTTAATTTTTTTCGAGGCGACCTGCAGAGCACCAAAAACAGTGACTAAAAGTAACGAGAAATAAACAGGCCATCTCAACATGGTTACGAAGTTCTCTCTTAGTTTATGCCCACCTCAAGAATTTATATGGTGGGGGTTCGTTTAATACTCCGAAGTCGCACCGAGCTCATGATTGACCCAGAGCTGATAGAAGACACACTCCAGCACCCCTCGTGACGAGCTCGTTGGCGGCCGGTCCGCCATTTTCTGATTTACCGTCGTATCTTAAATTATACAGCAGAGCCCACTTCGAATTTTCACAAATCGTGTTTGTAGTAGTTGGACATGCGGGGGGCTATTTAATGAACGCAATAGGTGCTGGTTCATACAGATTATGCTGTGACTTATGCTCGGGACGGCTCGTAATGGGTAACACTTGACGGAGTAGAACGCGGTGGAGGCGATAAGCAGGTGCAACGAAGCAGCGGGATTTAGAACGGGATAGGAAATCTCGACAAATTTGCAAGAATATAGCTCTTAACTGAAGTTTAGGCGTTGCTTTCCCTCGGCATATCAACCTAATGCAAGGCGAATGCTCAGTCACTGTCCAAATTTCAAACCCACTTCTCAACGAAGTTGGACGGAGTTCGCTGCGAGCTTTAAAACTTCGCCTAGCAATATACTAGTCAATATACCCTGTGAGTTATATAATTATAAGTGAACTACTCAAGAAATTTAAGAACGGCTTCGAACATACTTTCTTCGACCCCAGGTTTCAGCTTTGTTTCAACACAACTGTAATCTTTTTCGAATTTTGCCCTCAGCGGTGACCTATGACGTTCAAACTGTCAAAATAATCATTGCGCGCAAATTATGTAATTGTTGTGCCGCACAAACATTCTAACAGCGCGCTGAATTTTTTTCGTGTGCTTATTTTTTCGGGTGTGCGGAATTTTTTTTTTTTGGTGCGCGGAATTTTTTTTTTGGTGCGCGGAATTCTTTTCTGGTGTGCGAAACTTTTTATTTTTTCGTGTATGTGAATTCCTGTCTTTTCCATATGTGTACTCAGTTGTCTTCCAAGGGTATTTTACACGAATGAAAATTAGTATTGATGATTAAAGTTGGTATATTGTAGAGATAATTATTCGATAGACTTGAATGAGAGTTAAAGGAATGTATGTACTAACAAGTAGGATGGATTATCTGTAGTGAGTTGGTATATAAGGGAGTGTGTCAAAAGTCATCAAAGTTGAACTGCGAAGGGTGGGTGGAAACTGGTTTATCATCACTGAATGATGGACCCGAGACTAACTTGGGAAGTTTTTGGCTGGAGCCACTACTGACTTCATTGCCACCAAAATCTTGTTCATCATCGGTCGAACTGGTGAGGTCAACAATTGATTTTCTGGACTTTGCCTTGCGAGGTCGTAAGACACGAGATTTAATATCTGGCCCACCAATTATAGCCCCAGATTCACCTATTGGAAGTGATATTCGGTCATTACTCGACAAACCCAGGTAATAAAAGAATGTTATTTCTCACCATCAGTAGTCTCACTGGCAATATCTTTTGACATCTCGTCATCAAGGAGAGGGCTCAGGAATAATGGCTCAATTGAAGCTGATCGAGACTGCTGTATCCCTTGATGACATGAATAAGATGTTTTAGCTGGATAGAATCATATACATGGTAAATAACCATACCTGCTTCACCACAGTGTCGCTTTCTAGGCAGCTGTGAACTATCACTATCATCGTCACCTAGGTCCCATTGATCACTGCCAGCTGATTCGGACATCTCTGAGGCAAAGTCTTCTGAGATTGCTCGTCCTGTCATGAGAGTTGCTATCAGGTGTAGCAGGAAACAGTAGATATCGAAAGTAAGACTTACCCTTTCCTTTCCTTTTAAGCTGATTATCAAGATTGAAGACGAGACCCCCAAAACTTGGGTCTGAGGTGCTAGGACTTGATTGGGACCATAAAGCGAGAATCTTTGTGGGTATAGGGAGGCAAGTGACTAGAAAAAACATATATAAGTGTTGTTGGCATTGAAAATATGGAGAATAGAGTATGTCATACCGAAGTAGATATGATGATCCAGCCACCTTACTTTTTTGGCTCCTCGATTTAGTAACAGCCGCATGCCATTGATAATAGGATTTGTTATCAGGCAAAGCTCCTTTTTTTCTCGTGTACAAAGCAAGAAATGTGGTTGCCCAGAAGTTGAAGGCAGCAGGTCGAAATACTGAAAGATTTGAGGGAATATTTGTCGCAAAAAGGTTAGAACTTCCTCATGTGTCCATTCTGAGTTGATTGAAATGCCAGTAACAGGACTCTCATGCAGCAATGCTTGTGGAAGGTTTTGTCGCTCAGAGTCATTTGGAATCAATTTATCAACAAGCCCAGTTATGCGACCAGCTGAATCCTATTTCAAATAAAATATCATTGTCTAGTAATCAAAATTGGGTAAATTTAAATACCTTTTTAAGTCCAGTGGCAATCCATACAATACAAGATACTTTAAACTCGGTGGAAGACTGGTCCTTCGGCTGTTGCTGTTGGAACTTGTGAACAGTTTTGACTAGAATTACAGGATGACTAACCTTTTTTCTTGTCAAGGAAATAGCTCTTGAGTTACGAGGTTCTCTTTTCAAACCTTTGTTAGCTTCATGGTTTGCAGCAGTGAATGCGACAGAGCCTGAGGCGACAGCATTTGAAGAACTTGAGCCTAAAGCAAGAGACCCTGCCGAAGAAGCAATGATTTTTTGCAAAATAGACTGTACATCAACACCAGAATGTTGAGGATTCATAGGGGGAAAATAGTAAAAGAGTGTCGTTGAGTGAGGTTGAAAATAATGGGAGCAGGTAAAATTTTTCTCGTGTGCCTTGGTTCAATTTCCCTGAGGAGAATTCAGGGCCAGTGAGTAATTCCCAGGCTGTTCCCCAGTCATCATACCAAAGAGTCATACTAGGTATCTATAGAGGGGTTATTAGCAGATGATCCATTTGACATATTTGACCTAGTATAACAGAGAAAATAACATTAACCTTATCACCCACAGGTCAAATGGAGAACCTAATTTGGATACCATATACAGCTGTACAAATGGCCGTACTGTGCTGTCTGACCCTATTTTAGGGGACTTACAGTACAGTTATGGCCTAAACTGTCACTGTCAACACCATTGATTTTATGACCATACACTGTATACATAGGGCTGCACACCGTACTGTATATGGTGTATGGCTGTAAGATTGACGGTGTTGATGGCGATGGTTTAAGCCGTAACCATACCGTAAGCCCCCCAAAATAGGGTCAGATGGCATGGTATGGCTGTTTGTATGGCCGTATATGGTATCCAGACCACTTTTGCACACCAGATGTATCCATCACCGGAATGCCCCCAAAACCCATTTTATGGCGGGGGCTTCCCCATTCCCGGTGAGTCAGACAACAAGTGGCGACAGTAGGGCTGTTTTTGCACACAAAAAAAGATGAGGTAAGCAGAAAATATATTATCACATGATTGGTTAGCAAGAACAAACAATGACAAATATACGGTAGGTGTATGGCTGTCAAATATGGCCGTAAAACGGTAAATTCCGTACCGTCCACCGTACCGTTGAAGAGAGTTTGAAACCTTTGACGGGACAGATACGGTGACCATATTACGGGTGCCGTATCACCATAAATATGGCTATGGCGTGCAGTCCTATGTATACAGTACAGTGTGCAGCCCTAGTTTTACTTAGCAAAGAATTTCAAAGTTACTTTCAAACTACATAAGTTCCATAATCTTCTAACTACACTTCTAGTCAACATTACCCTCACCAGCACCAGCACCTGATTCAATTCCACTGCCCAACTGTGCCTTCCTGAATGCATCACCAATATGCTTAGAGGAGGTAATGGTTACCATACGGTTATGGGCACCACAGAGCCGGGTAGTCCCATGTGGATGCTCAGGCAGGAATGCCATAAGTGTACCCACAGCCTGCTGAACTACAACACGGAGAGTGGTATCCACAAAGTTACCTCCACCTAGAATTGGCCACAGCTCTTGATTTTCAGTAGCACTGCCTGTGCGAGTGCGGTAGTTGACCCCATCAACTGTGCGCTCAACACACCATGATAATCCATAACGAGCATAGCACTTGTCTTTATGAAGCCAGCTAAGGGAAAAAAATTAGTTATAGTAAGATTAAAATTTAATGTGACTTACGCAACATAATCCTGTGTCATGTATCCTTCAGGAGGTGCCCGCTCAAACAATGGAAAATTGTATTCCATCCCATTGATATTGAGACAATATCCAGTTCCTAGTATCAGAGGACTATTAGAACTATTATAAATAATATTAAAAAGTTAACACACCTTCTGGAATATTTCGAGTTGCAATGCGAGGCATACCAGTCTCAGCAAGAGCAGATTCAATAGGCTGGGTGACTTCTGCTGGCAGAAAAACTTTGGATAAACTCCAGCAAAGAGTTAAAAGTGAAATCGCATCTTTATCATGCTCAGCTTTCACATCCTCACTAAGCTGCTTATTGTAGCTTTTGGCTAGTCCCCAGACACTGGCATGCCGAGGACCAGCATTCCAGCCAAGCTGAGCCATATGCCCAGGATGATCAGGCTAATAATCAGCATTTAGTATAAAGGCTAATAGAATTTGGCCATGTTACATACCCGAACATTTCTCCTTTCACCACAGGCAGTACTAACCACTCCGGATCACTACCAATTCAACAGCTGTAATTGATATGACTATATTAGACTATAATAGTAGTATATAGCCAAATTGCTTACTAGTAATCCCATCAGATGACTTGGATGCAAAGATAACCGATTCTTCAGGATCAACAACATAGAATCCTGTTGAGGTGTTAACCACAGAGTCCTGCTCCTTAGGACGGCAATTGGTATCAGAGAGTACACTCTTCAACCGGATGGTGCTAGCAGTGCGTTCACGCCAGACAATCTTGATATCTGGAAAAGACATTGGGCTGGTTTCAATGTCATGAAAAGTATAGGCCTTCTGGCGAAGACCCAGATTTGCAATCTGGAAAAAATTTCTCGGGTTAATAGCTTTTAAAGCATTTTAATATTAAACAACTTACCAATGCACGTCGCTCACGGTGGTCAGCACCAGTTAACTTCTGACCTGTTTTGTAGAGATCCTGGAACTTCTTGAGAGCTCCATAAGCATGGCTACCCCGGTCAACTGCATTGAAAGCCGAAGTAAAAAATTCCCCGAGCTAAATTATCAAACTTAGACCGATGTATACCAAAAATAAGGAACTTACTGTGGAAATTTTTGGGCTGATAGTCTGGACAGTAGCCAAGAATTTCACAAGTTCAGGGCCACTAAATTCAGTCTGTCCAAGTGCCTGGATGGTTTGATTGTCCTCGAGAAAATTTTTTACTGCACAAGGAGTGACCAGTGCTGTTTAGATCAGAAATCAGATAAGAGATAAGGTCTTACAGGCAATAAGATGCTGCTTGGCCTCGATTCGGCGCTTGAAGGTTTTGCCTTGGCCCATGGTGAGTTGTAAAAAGTGTTTTGTAAGAATAAAAAAGGTGTTGACTGTATGTGTAGCAACAAAAAGAGAGGAAGAGATGTGATCAGATAAGAACTGATAACAGAAAATGTGATGACAAATCAATGTTTCCCCCCAAAAAAGTGCTGACATAATCCATTCTTGTATATCTAAGCAAAATACCTGAATTACCTAATTTGTTCTGTACAGTGTCAGAATTTTTTTTACAATCACCCAGAATTGAACCTGGGACCTCACCTTTTCGACTTCTGGTCACATCCACCAGCCTTGCACAGTGCTGTTGAGCGTCGTCCATTAGTCTATGAGAGCTTGTTAAACACTGCTCATCAAATCAATATTACACAACAAATGGATTATATCCTCAATTGTATGTAACACAATTGAGATACTTCCAGTGCTATCACCCCCCAGATGAGCCTAAACACACTATATAATACCTACAGTGCAGTATATATATATGAAGGTAATATTTGATTTAATCTAGATTTGTGTTTATAGGGTAAAATCTGAAACTGATACTTCAAATATTAAAGCTTAGCTACTCATATACTGGAGCTGTAGCATAGTATCAAGTGCTTGCACCCATAGAATTGCCCTAGGTCTCCATACTCTATCAGGAAGAGCCACCCGAAGATTTTTTCGACCACGACGATTGGATCGTATAATCTCATAAGGTGGATATTCTCCCCCCTCCCATTCAGAGGGATGAATTCCAAACCCAGTAGGAATAACCCCAGCTTCAGATATTGCTTGAAGAGCCTCTGCAAATACTCCCATCTGTTCAGTAGTAAAAGGGCAGGTATGCTTTGGGGTATTGACTTGGTCCGATAGAAAGTTCTGGGAAAAGGCAGGCCCCAGGTGTGCCTCAGCCTCCTGGAAGCTGGGACTAAGGTCCCTGTCACTTATCCCAGCATTGCTTCCAGGCATTAGATCTTCATCATCATCAGAGGTTTCTGCATCAGACTGCTCATGCATTTCCCCTGGACCATCAATACCATAACACATCCCAATTTCTTCGGCTGTTAGGCCATCGCAATCATCAGTGTAGACCCCATACTTGAGCTGGCCTGTCAGATGCATATCCTATCATATAGTATTAGTTAGGGTTACTGCAGATTCATAATTGAAAAAATTTACCATAGGTGACATGTCATGTGCAATCCCCGAGATTGGATGAGCATTCCATTCCTGCTGAAATGCAACACAGTCACTGTTAATTAGTCCCAAAAATAGCAGATGGATCAGCCATAAGTGGTGGGAATTGGAGCGATCCAGAGTATGTAATGCTTCTAGGCGATGAAAAAATGCCCTCCATTGGCGAATACACTGTTTTCCCAGCTCAACCCAGAGCCTCTCAATGCGAGTATTGTGGGTTGACCTAATTTAAAGCACACATTCATTTTAGAAGATATAAAAAGAAGTTTCTTACTTACGTTCCCCAGATAAAAGATCCCCGATTGAGTCCTTGTGATAATATCATATAAATTGATACAGCCTTATTTTCAAGCCCACGATCGGCTCGAACCCGTGATGGCTGACCATATTTTCCAACAGCATGAAGAAAAACCTCTAAAACGGTTGAAGCACGATTATTGTCACTAGCCTGAAGACCAGTAACCTGGTCCATAATAAAAGCTAATTGGCAAATTTTCAATTGAAAAATCTGAACTTGAACATACCATTCGTGAATAACCATCAATAAATCCATGAATCACAATTCCCCACAGAATTAGTTTATGGTGCCCATCAACGTGCCATAGTGCATTTGGACGAGAAACATGGTATTCACGGCGCTGGATGGTGGTGCGCTGCCGCAGCCTCTGCCCCAATCCATCAATGCGGTGAACAGAAGCCCAGACCCGCCGTTTTTGGACACGGAGTCCATGGCGACGAAGATATCCAGTAAGGTACCGGAGGCCTGACTCTGGCTTTGAATCACGATAAAGTTTAACAAGAATGTCCAAGTCGGCATTGGATAGCTGTGAAAACTTATACCCAACACCATTCCGCTGCAGATGTTGAATAAGAGTGGGCCTGCTAACTCCCAGAATTCGTGCTAGTCGGGACACTGAAATGTTTCGGCTGGCAGACATAGCCTCATGAAGCAGAGCAGGATCAATATGTTTGTGAGGCCGTCCTCTTTTACCATTATGCACAATTGTGACAGGCTTAGGGATCTGAACATGATTATCGTCACTGATGGTAATAGAATAAGTATAATTAGCTATTATGCTATAAATGGAGAGACTTACTGTTGTTTTGCTGTTTCTTGAGCTTGACAGAGATGTAAGATTAGAGTACCAACCGACTCTGTAAGCTGATGGATCCAAGGTAAAGGCAGTCCCTCCTCTCCTGCATGCTTCTCCATGGCCAAAAGTATTGGTACAGTATCCCTGGTTAAAGAATCAACATGATATTTGAGACGATTTGACTCGGCTTCGCTGTGGAGCACCTGAGCTCCATGGTGCCACACATCTGATATTCCCTGGTATGCTCCATAGACTGCTGGTGACCATATTCCACCACCAGGATGATTTGGAAGTGGGGGTAGTGCTGGTAGTGCTGCCATATAAATAACTCAGAGGTGATAAAAGATAGTTGAGAGAGCAAAATGGATATACATACTCTTGGCATGAATGCTGACCAAGCCTAGGTCGCTAAATCACAACTGCCCTCCCATCGTAAACTCAACATACTGCACCAGACATGTTTGCCCCTCCTGAATCATTTTCCCTACCCAAAACCCCTTATCCTGTTAATGAATTATTGGAGGCCATGCCACAAACTCAATTTCGTCAGTCTAATGTACACTGGTATGATTCAACAACAGTTGTAGTTCGGGCAAGCCTCTCTCAAATACTGTATACCCTGCACACTTTTATTAAATCTTTCATTTGTTTCATAGGCCTTAAAATCTGATATGGCAGTGAAAGTTCATGTTTCAATGCTGGTTCAGCATTCAGAGGTGCTGCGAGATATGTTCTTGCTCCCCCACCCGAACACCACCAGCAACAACAGCTTCGCTACTGAGGACTCAGATACAGACCCAACCCAGATGGAAACTGATGGAATACCACCACCACCACCTACACCAGTTCAAGTTGAGGGCACAATCAGCAACCCCATTGAGCTTCCTATTACAATCGACGAACTTGAAGATGTTGTGGGGTGGCTATACAGGTAAGTAGTTAAATGTATTGTTTTGTCGTTTTATCATTGGGCTCATGAGTCAAATAATAGGCGATGGGATGAAGGGGCCCTTCAAGCAGACAGGGAGCTACGAGAACGAAAAAACATCAACCTTCTCAAAGTCAGTCGCATGTGGATCATGGAAGTAGCTGCCAACTCGGCCATCAGGGAACTTGAAGATCTGTATCTCCTTCCAGCTCGTCGAGTTGAAATTGCTAGGCTTTACAATATCTACCACTGGTTAAAACCAGCTTTGCGAGTTCTTCTCATTCTCAAGCATACTGACCTAGGGGCCGAAGAAGTTCATCAGATAGGGTTTGGGCTATATGAAATACTTGCTCGAGGAAAAGAACGACTGGAACTATACCGAAGATCTGTTGCTTTTGTTGCTCCTGATTTGACCTTCAATACCAATGACGACAACAATGATGAGGTTTGGGAGGGGTGTGCAAGACATGAGCAGTGTATATCGGCCTGGAAATCATACTGGTGGCGACATATGGCCCGAGATCTCCTCCACCCTGATACCCCACTTTCACTTGATGATATCCCAAAAACCATCTCAGAGGCCACTATTCAAGGTCTTGCAAATGGCTGTAAGGCTGCTGTTCTTCGCAGCCTCAGGATTGATGGGCACCAGAAAATTCTTGACCGAGTGGTTTCGCTTGCAGAGAACCATATCAAGAGCCTTGGTTGATGTATTAGTTATATGGATCTTTTGTTATCTAGTCTTCGTTATCTCAGGTTGTTATTCTACCTCTATGAATCTATATAACATGTCCTACTACTATAGAACGAGAAAAAAACAACAGACTACAAGAAAAGAGGTTGGTATAAAAATTTCGCTCACCAAAAAAAAAAATTCCGCGCACCAAAAAAAAAATTCCGCACACCCGAAAAATCAGCACAGAAAAAAATTCAGCACGCTGTTAGAATGTTTGTGCGGCACAACAATTACATAATTTGCGCGCACTGAATATTTTTACAATTGGACCGTCATAGTGACCCGGATAGTGGCGGAAAAGTTCTCCAGGTGTAGATGGCGCAGATGAATTGCATTAAAGACATTTGAATTTGACGAGTGGTATGACTGATAATAAGTCATGTACACAACCCCGGACGCCTGAAAGGAACACATTATAAAATAATGATTCGGTAAGGTCCGTGAAATATATCCCACGAATCACGATATGATAATGATGACCCCATCGTGCAGTTCCATAATCTCAACACCGCATTCGTTCAGTTTTGTAAATATCCCACCGTCAAATAAGATCCGAGATATTCTTATGAGTCAAATTTATAAATCCTCGAAAGGGATGGAGAAATTTTTTGATTAGAGTTGAAGGTTCCATCATCATTTCGGATGTGCCTGGGGATTTATGAAAATAATGGAATCTCGGAGCACTTTTATGGTTTGGTTCTGCACCATACCACCCGCTTCCTTGTGGCGTTTTTTGGCGGCAATTTATGGAAATATGTAGGTAGTAGTTTATGACAGAGACAGTGTACGAGATATCATACGTATTAGATAAAAATAATATTTACAACAAAAAGTCCATCTGTAACGACTGGAATAATGAGCGACTGAGATTCAGCCTTAGAGGCTTACTATGTCCGGTTTTCTTTCAAAACCTACTTTCAAACACAATCCTTCTTGATCAAATCTGCACCACGTTCAGCGACGAGATAAATTGGTCCTTGAGTGTGGGCATTTGGGACGAAAGGCTGTATGTACTCATAAGAATACGACCAATAAAATGAAATACATAAACTCACAAGAACGGAACCATCAACAATCCTCAAACCATCTACACCTTTAACTTTAAGATCTGGGTCCACAACACCATAATTTGCGTTTTTCGCCGACATCTTCGCGGTCCCACATGCGTGCCAAACGGTAGCAGCATGCCCTCTGACATATGTCTCAAGCTCAGCATCTGTGTTGGCGGTCTTGAGGTCACCAGCCGGTTCAAGAACATAGCCTTCCCATGCTTTGGCGGCAAGGAAGCGTTTAGATGCTTTTACGGATTCGACCATCGTGAAAATATCAAAATCGGTGGTGAGGAAATTAGGATTCAAAAGAGGCTTGGCGAATGGATTTGAAGATGTGATTTTAATAGAGCCGCCTGTTGATGAATCTATAAGAAATCCCACCGTTATGATATCGAACCGACTTACGGGAAGTGGGAGAAATAAGTGCCGTCGTAATAGACATAAAGTTTCCGGTGGCAGGGGCAGGAATAATAGGGTCGACCCATAGATTCTTTGCTTGTGGGTAAGCTTTGTATGGGGATATCAGATGAGGAACGCACCGAAAAAATCATTTCATAGTGGGCTGATCCCGGTCCTGCGGCAGGATCAGGGGTCTTTTTGAAAATACTTGCTGAGTTAGGAAGCCTAAGCCAGCCAATATTGTTGGCGACGGTGCCCGTCATTGGCCCGGTCTTATTCACAGTCCATTGGTTCATAGCGGCATTGAACAAATTTGGGTCCCTGAACAGAGAATCGAAGGAGTTCGGGTTGTTAACAGACCACATGTTTGCCAGCAAGGCATGATCAGACATGTTTTTTCCAACAGATGGATTGTGGACAACAGTAGGAACTCCAGCCGCTCGAAGTTCATCTCTGTCCCCAATTCCGGAGAGCTGAAGTAGTGTAGGGGTTCCGAAAGCGCCAGCTGATAGAATTATTTCTCGTTTGGCAGTTAGTAGCTTGACAGGAGCTGGAAAGAATTTCAAAAAACACGGTCAAGGGAATAGCTAAAACTTACCTCCTGCTTTCTCAGAGACGAGAACACCTTTAAATGATGGGACTCCCTTGACTATCCCTGTAACTTGAAGTTTTGTCGCTTGTGCGCTCGTAACGATGTCCAGATTAGAACGACTGGATGCAGGACGAAGGTAGCCTGTCCAAGCGCTAGACCTTGTCCCATTACCAATTGTCGCGAAGTTATAACCTTGTAAATATGTGAGAAACAAATACTAGAGGGTAAATAATAGTATTACCGATTCCAAGAACCTCGCCACCGGAGCCATCAGGATTGAACGGGAATTCGCCTGAGAGTTCTTTGGTTGTAGCGATGACCCGAGCGTCCAAAGGAGATGGGCTCCCACTGAGACTTACAGAGATCGCGCCGTTGGTGCCATGGTGGGAAAGTATAAATTGTCCCGTCGTATTATGGTTATCGGCAGGCGGAACTAGGTGCTCATTCTAGCATTGGTTAATGCACGGTGAATCATGAAAATTGTCGTTTGTAGGGCTAACCTTTTGGATATATTGTTGCATATTATCCCAGTTCCAACCAGAATCTTTGGTTACTGAAGCATACCTGTCAAAGTCCCCAATCGACCCATGCATGTAGGCCATAAAATCTGGAATGAATATAAGAAAACCTGGACTCAATGCCTCCAACAGAAGTGGTGACATACTAATAGAGGTAGATCCGCCAAGAAGTTTGCCCCGAGGGTAAGGTACCGTGCGGTTGAACATACCCAGCTGGTTCGACGTAGTAAAGTTCCAGTCAAAGGGTGTATTTGGCGAGAGGGAAGGGCCAAGGAACGGAATGGTCAGAGGAACTATACCCTCAGGTCTGAACAAGAATAATTAGACCCTTTGAGAATGAAAGCAGGTTTGCAATTTACGATGTTCCTGCTTCTACAACAAGTACTGATATTTTTTGGTTTTCGGATAACCTTGCAGCGACGACAGCTCCGGCAGCGCCAGCTATAGAAATATATATGAATCAATTATAGTTCAGTGCAAGGGGCTAAGCAACGTACCGCCAATAACAATGTAGTCATAGTTCGTTTTGGTCAGTTGAGAAGGATTATTGTAAAGCTTGCCCAACGTAGGCAGAACGAGAGCAGAGGCAATGACCCATCGTAGGGTAGAGGAAATCATTGTGAGCCTTCAGACACCCGGGAATCAAGTGAACCTCGTCCACCTCACTCTCCGGTATTTTATGATGTGAGAGTCGTGTAATATTTGGCGACTGGCGATCGTCCATGGAGATGTGGGGTATTTCTGGCGAGAATTCACACGTCTGCCAAAGACATGAGCGACGTTTAACTTTCTCATACCATGAATCAGCTGATAGGGAGTAATCAATTGATGGACATGTGCCGCACTAGCTGCACCTGCGGCGATGATCATCAACAAGCACCTCAAAGTTCTAGTCACAGCAAGAGTGAGCAGAACGCCTGTTTTTAGCGATCTGCTTCAAATACGGGGCATGCATAAAGGTTTAATGACGTTACGTCGGGTCGAGAAGATGTGTATAGGAGGTAGACTGTGCGTTAGGGTCTTTAAGATGATCTGGATTCGTATATTAAATGCCTGGAACACACTCAGTATCGAGACTCCGAGAATCTACTCATGAAGTGGATATGCCGGCAGTTAGGTCGGCATGATCGGAGTCCAGATCCAATGGAGGTGATATTTTCTTCGAAAGACACTGATGTTTGAACAATCCCGACGGCTCCGAGCCCCCCCGTGAACTATGTTGGGACGTGCCATGAGGTCCTCCCGGTTGATGAGTAAAGGAAAACTTGTTTTATCAGGAACGTCTCTGGTACACCACACGCACGATATGGCCAAGCAAAAGTACTTTTCTTAATGCTGTGCTCTTCTCTCGGCTTCCATCTTCTTCAACTTGGATGCTCGTAACCTTCGCTGCATTCGGAATGATGTCTCAATGAATGCACCAGGGCTCCCAGGAAACGAATTAATGTACCAATCCAGGATGGCATGTCCCCAGAAGGGTGACGAGGTATTAGGCCGCCCTGTATTTGCGGCGCCACAAGCTAACCCAAGTTTGGATAGCACAGCATTGACATACCGTTCAGCCGTTGGCACAAAGAGACTTGTCCGAGATATTTTAGATAATTTGGTAACCTGAGTGGGGAGAAAAATCAGACTTTTGGACAGGGGTATGGCAGATTACTCACGATAAAATAAGCGTTCAGGTGTTCAACTGAAATTCTATGCTGGCGAACCTCCTCCGCCAGTGCAGTGGAAAAAGTTGCCAAAAATGCCTTGGTCGCAGAGTATGTCTGAAGCATAGGAACCGGCACAGCTCCCGAGAATGAGCCAACGTTTATTATTAACCCCCGATTTTTCTCAGATCTTGCACTTCTCTTGATCATCAAAGGAAGGATGACACGAGTGACGCGAACATTTGCAGTGACGTTGACAGCAACAATATCTTCAAATTCCTGACGGCTCACATCCACAAAATCGGCAGAAATTGAGTGTCCACATCCAACGTTATTTACTGAAAGTATATGGACTTAGTTTCGCTTGAAAAGTCCGGTTACGGATCTACGTACCAAGCACTCCGATATCAAGGTCAGAGAGTTGTTCCGTGATTTCACCGTAAGAGGTTTCATCAGTTTTCGTAAAATCGATGAGGTGTATTTTTGTCGAAACGCCCGATCGTTGCTCTGTAAACAATTTTTACAAACCACCTTGGCAAGGGAAAATAAATTCGTACCGATTTCTCTTGCTAAGTCCTTGAGTGCCAATTCATTGCGTGCCATTAGAACTAGATTGAAACCGGCTGCGCCCAACTGTAAGGCGAATTCGCGACCTATACCGTCAGAAGCCCCAGTAACGACTGGTGGAACAAAGTTATTCAGTATAATATTACTACTTTTTCTTCGGTGACTGACCCGCCCAAGCACTTCCGGCTCCAAAAAGCGACAACTAGGAAATTTGGGGTTAGATTGTGGGTGTAGTGTAGGCATAAGAAAGGTAACTAACGCTTTGTCCAGGAATCAAAAACGTTTGGACAACGACTGACCCCGTACGCCAAAGAAAACGGAGAGATTTCCATAGTCCAAGGAGTAAAAAAAACCAGGTTACACAAGCCCATTTGTTACCTGTACCTTGAACTTGAATTCCGGAATCTTTAATCAAACATGAATAATGAAACACCTACCCACAAACAACGAAGAGATATTTTCATTTAGAAGGGTATCCATGGCACTTTATCGAACGACTTGGAACCAAAAATCGCTGGAGTGTTGGTAGAAATGAACCGTGAGAAAACTAGTTGATGACTCAAAATTACAAATGACATTCGAACCAAAAATTAGCTATGAACTTTGATTATCCTACATATCGAAAGCTTTCATTCATCACAGTTTCAACCTGAAACTTGCCCTCTTTCACTATGGGTAAACGAAAAGGAGGCCTCACTGGCCTATCAAGATTTGTACTAGACGCGTTCAAAAATGACTCAGCATCCCAACCCACGATGTCTAATCCCAAAAAACCACAAACCGATGTTTTAGACAATCGCGAGGAAAGCCGTCCGGTGAAAAGACGAAAAACCCAAAAGAATAATAACCCAAAGGCCAATGTAGACAACGAGACATGGGCAGCACAATGGGTGGATAAATACGATGCAACAGGGCTGGTGCCTCACTATACCAACGCATCGGAAGTGCCAGATCACCTTCAGAAATGTGCGTCTTCAACCCCTTCGAACTCATCACAACTCGATTTCGACGTTTGACATGTCAGATTTCTCACAGAGAAACCGATACTTCTCATTATATTCCACGCCACCAGGATGTCTTCTTGATGAAGAGGGGTGGTATAGTATCACCCCGGAGCTCGTCGCAGACCAAATTGCAGAACGGTGTCGCTGCGATACTATACTGGATGCATTCTGTGGGGTAGGAGGAAACGCAATTGCGTTCGCAAAAACATGTCAACGCGGTGCGTCAGTCTGTGCAACTCGTGTATTGTTTAGTGAAACGTGACACAATCTTCCCATCTCTAAGTCATCGCCCTTGACACTTCTCCGACTCGGCTTTCTCTGGCACGACATAACGCTCAAATCTATGGTGTCGCTGATCGTATCGAATTTGTATTGGCTGACTACATCTCCTTTGCCAAATCATACCTGTCATTCCCATCTTCTGATCCATGCGCTGCCGCAACACGTCGTATCGACGTCGTATTCCTAAGTCCTCCATGGGGAGGGCCATCCTATCTTTCCGGTACTACCGTCCCGGACACTCCAACACCCACGAAAAATAGTAGCGACGGGGATAAAATCTTCACAGGCAGTGACCCAGATTCACAACCCATAGAAACACACCCTACATACTCGCTTTCATCAATACAGCCTATCCATGGGGCAGAATTATTTCGCTTAAGCAGACGTATCACTCGAAATATCGCATATTACCTTCCGAGAAATACTCGCTTAGAGGAAATTAGTGGCCTTTTAGAGTTCGAGGTTACCAGCTCATTCCCGCCTTCAACGACAACCAACCCATTTTTATCAAGTGAAAATGCTCCCAAACAAACCGAAATACGGGAGGACCAAGAAAAAGAAGAGATGGTAGAGGTCGAAGAAGCGTGGATGGGAACAAAATTAAAAGCACTCACGTGTTATTTCGGAGGCTTGGTGGGCGGTCAGGATGACTTGTTTTAGCGACAGCTTCCCACTCTGTCAAACTGGATACACATACAGTGTGTAATACCTGACGCCAAACCTTGTGGTCGTTACCAAAGTTGGGATTTCGTATCCTCCCATATTACACTGCTGGTCTAATACTTTTTGTGTTCCCGAGGGTCCGTGGAATAACATCAGCAAGGTGTACACCCCAAAACGGCAATTTTCCCACTAAGTAGTATCTTTTAAATCATTATTACACTTGTTGGTCCGTCCTAGATCTATTTCTCGTGGGGTCTATTGTGATGGCGGTTGCGTCTAAGGATGTGACGGACGAGTCACGGAAGGCAAGAGTCGTAAATTGTCGTGTTAGCTTCGTCCCTGAGGCTATGTTAAAATGCACCAATGCGATTATAAGAGTTGGTACAAGCCCCTAGTCAGAACACATTTCAATGATCAGAAATATGAATACGCGTAATTGTTTACGATTATAGGTATTTCCATGTTGAGCATGACTGATAATCCTGCACTGTTTGTGTAGTAGAGGATGAGGCCCATGAGCTAGTCGGGTACAGTAAACCAATAGACAGATCTTGTCAACAAAAGCTTCGCTCACCTGGCTTGTCATATATAGTGCACCTGATTCCACTACGAGTGCCGCTGTGCCACGCCAACTACTCGCTGGACGCCAAAGAAAGGCAGCACTAGTAACTCTTTTGAGACAATAATACATATACCTAGGAAGGTAGACGACTATGAAATTTAGTAAGATAATCAAGGCAGTCAGCCTACATACCATATCCTCGCAGCGATTAAAAGCGTGCACAGGGATGTGTTTGCAATGATTAATGCGACGGGTACAATGAGAAAAAAATCTCGAATATCTTGTTTAGCGGCGTTGGCCGAAGTAAATCCTGAGAAGTGATTGGGTCTGTTCAAATGCTCAATGAGGCATTATGTAGCGTACCTATGGCCACAGCCATGATCATAAATGGACCCGCAGCGACATAATAAGAACGCCCCCAGACAACCCATACTCTTTCAATCATGTCAGACTGAGAACTCGGGAATTATGTAACAACTTACCTCCATATCAAAATAAGGTCACTAATAACGAACTGTGTACCGATTTGCGTAGTAACCACAGTTGTTTTGATTAAGAACAAAACCTTACCTGGAACATTGAAAGAATTATCAATGCTTTCGCAACCGGCAGGGACGGCCTCACACCAACGCTGGCTTCCAGTATGAGAAGAGCCAGATGACCAACAGAGATGAAGAACATCGTGATAGAAGCTCCAAATAATATTTTGTGCATTGTAGGTACCTTTCGCCTACCATGTCTACGATCCGGAATTAGTCCATGATTCTTTTGAGAAGCCTACGACAGACAGAAGAAAACAAGCTACCAAGATGAGCAGTGCCCCATATACACCTAAAGCAAAAGGTGAGTCTATCATTTGACGCATGCTCCTGGAGATAGTAACGTACCAACCAAAAACCCTTCACACATGACGGACACAAATTGCATTTCGCTTGAGGAGAGTCCCATAATCCCTGAGCGCGTCTCCGCGCTAAAGATTGGCGGGCTGGACGCCCGCTATCACCGAGACAAAAACGTCGCAAAGGATAGGCCTGGAGGCGTGGAGTGTAATATTAGGTCCAAATTTTGCTATTTTCTGTCGCACTAAATACTGGAAGACGATGAGATGTATGTCACTCGTCCGGGTCAAGCAATGATCAGGGCACCGCCAATCTGTCAAGTTAAATTCCACGATCTTTCAACGAAATCCGGATCCGTAGATAGAGTTACGCCTCAGTCGACCGTGAACATTTGGGTATTGGGAGAGCATGGGTACTTCGAGTCTTAGATGCAACAAAACTCGCGGTAGCGAAGGGGTACGAGTCCTACGCGTGTAGCTTGTAGACTCCAAAGGCCTCGGACTACGATGAACGTGGCCTCATCGGGAAGGTGTTGATACTCCAAGGAGCCACTCTTATCAGGCACGAATTGCGTTAGATGTGTATCAGACTATTAGTTCCGGGTTGAGCGTAAGTATGAATTGACTGAGTTTGTCCTTTATGTAAAGGTTTAGATTATAATCAGAAGTATTGGGTATACGGGCTATTTTGCTGTACTTACTATATCATTCAAATCCATTGGTTCAGGACTAATGGGCTTAATTTGAACCTGACGTTTAAATTGAATAAAATGGGAGGGTACATTCGTAGTGAGAATATTTCTTCCCTTTGGTACTATGCGTCTTAATGAATGGACAATGGTCTTCGTTGGGCTTGACAAAACGGGGTGATCTTTTAACAAAAAGAAGCAAGAAAGGATCTATCGCAGCGCCTTGGGCCGTGCAGCGACTTGGCATGGTTCATGTGCCTCATCACGTGCTTGTCAATATGACCCCGCCAACCGTTGGGTGCATGGTCAAGCAGTCCAACTTCCACCACGCTCAGGTTCATCTGCCATTTTATCCTCTAAACCTGGAAAATCATGGAAAAAAGAAGGCAGTATTTACTCAGCTTCGCGACAGATGCGATTGCGAAACTACTCCGGCGCAGACAATTGTCGTTCTTGTTGTGTGGCGATCTGGCGCGCGCCAAATACGCTACCACGAGCTTTGTACCTTCTGTGAGTTTTTGCTCTCGTTCGTCTGTTGAATACTTAAAGTAGCCTCAAGAAAGTAGAAATCATAATCATTTCCGGTGATACCGTTTTGGGAGACCTAAAGCGTTCTATTATCCAAGAACAACCTATTCACTTTTCGCTGCGGGAAACGGGCACTTTACGATTCAGAGACTACTCTTTACCACGTGGTGGGCAACGAGCCATTGATGTGGACCTCGCCATTTCCAGAGAGGTTCATTCGTTGACCCGATTCCCTGTCATCGATGGCTTTGGGCTGGTACCATATTCGTATGTCCTTCTTCGCAATCTGGAAGATTGGGACAAAATGAGGGAGTCAACAGACGAATCATTGAACGGCCGGGAAAAAACGTTGTCCAGAGTTATCGACTCTATGCTGAAAAATTATAGTGGCCAACGACATGTCCTTCCCGGCGATCCGTTTGATCCAGTCTTAGAACTTGCCTCTGTAGAAAGGGTGGCTCGTTTCAGTGCCACTTACCCAAGGACCATACACGACTGGAAACGACTCGGGTTTGTTCATGCCACATCCTCTGACACACATGCGCAGGCTAGAGCCTCATTCAAAACGTCAAACTCAGACACTAAAATACAACCCAAACCGAAAATACCCCCAACTCCTATTCCAAACGCGTCCACCTCTGGTGCCCATCAACATCCAGTAGTCACAGCCCCCGGTATGCCAACTCCCCCAATCGCTGCCAACAAACGGCAAAAAAGAAAACCGCGAATCTCTCGAACTCAAATACGTAATATGGCAGCCAAAACTACTGTGGCTGTGCTTCGTGAGTTGGGTGTCCCCTGCGCAATTTTCGGGAGTATGGGTTGTAGAATGTTCGGCAACTCACGCCCGCCCAACGTAGGTCTTCTGAGGCTATGCACGAATTTTTCTCATGTACTCAAATTTCATGTTCCATAGGATGTTGATGTACTACTCCTACCGCCACCTGAGAATGCCTCCACGCAAGAAGATCTCAAAGCAGCTATGGTAGCACGTGATCCAGTTCATTTTTTTCTCAAGAACGCGAAAGATCCCGAAGCGACCTACAAGGTTTTATACTACCGAATGGAGGCATCGTCAAAAGATAAAAGTAAGGTTGATATCCTTTTGCCAGGTGTGATGCACCTTCCAGCTCTACCCCTTGATAAGATCGTGTGGCAATGGCGAGGCGAGAATGTACTTCCCGTCGTGCCATTTTCGGTGCTTTTATTGCAGAAACTCCAGGGATGGGATGACCACCGCAAAGCGTCTGAAAAAAGATATATTGAAAAGGCCCCAATCGACGTATCAGATCTTCGACAAATGCTACAAATGCGACATGTCCAGCCACTGACTATATCACAACCGTGGTCGGACCGAAGACTCTTCAGTGAAGAGTTTGAGCAACTCTCGAGAGAACGGGTGTTAGACTTTTGTGCAGAGTTTCCGGAACATGGAGAAATCTGGGAACGCCTTGGCTTTGAGACCGAGGTGCTGCGCTTGGGTTATTTGAGACTCGGTGTGTAAATTAGCACTCTAGCTTGCTTCTCTGGTCTTCAATAGACCATTATAATCTGTATATTTCCGTAACAGCAACCCATATGTAATTCACCTAGCACTATATTTCTAACGACCGTGTAAAGTTGACAGACTTAGCAAATAAAAACATATCACGTTCGTATTGACATGTAAGCAACAGACAATTCCTGCGATATTCTGAACTGTTTGGCAAATGTTACTTACGGCGATCTCCTTGGAAAAATTCTCTCGGTTGTAAACAAACTTGAAAAGACGAAGAAAGTCTTTATCCAGTCACAAATACATGGTGATAAACATATGTGAGTAGGTATAGTGTGATAGTACAATGAAATCCAAAATTATGCGATATCACGAACGCTCACTTTCACAAACAACGTGGAGAACAAATACTGCATGAGTTGAGAGTCATGTAATGGAAGGTGTCGGTATCCTGGTGAGGCTATGAATAAATGTTCGAGATTTGGCACAAGAGCAGAACGTACCACTCTCTAAGCACGACAGAGGCGTGCAATATATTGCAATAGCTGCATCATCATCATCGTCTTTGCCCTCCTGGCGAACAGCGAATTCAACAAAGATCAACTCTTTCATGTCGCCGATACAATCAAATGGCAAGGATAGTTTTTCCTGCCAAACGGGATTAAAGCCGTTATTCTTGACGACAAGGGTGCTGAAAGATACGGTCCGCGCAGAGGTCGCTGCCGTAAGTGTAGCATCGGTTGATTCGGAGTACCTGGCCCCGGCCGATTTTGCGGATTCTGGCAAGAATGGTGAATGGGTCCAGTCTGGAATGTGAAGAGATACTTGAACGAAGGGATCGACCACGGATTTCTCGACTATTTCTTGCCCGCTGCTATCTTTCAGGCGAGGAAGCTGCTGGGCTGATATGATCTAATAATAACTATTTTTTCATTTCAGTTTCGAACTGAGAAAAAGATGCTTACGGTGACGTCGAGGAAGTGCTTCGTGTACTTGGAGAGTAGATCCTTTGCGCCTTCGCGGAGTGCTGGAGGCTTTAAAATATAGCCCGAACGTCCATTACGCTGGAACATCGCCTGGTTTATCATATACCCCAAATCTACGGTTAGATAAATGTGATAAGTTTTCGGCACAACTATTATTAAAGGAGAGAACACACCAAAAGTCTGCCAATTGATTGCAACGACCTGGGCTCCAGCGGCCCAATACCGATGAGGCTCAAAGTTAGTAGAGTTGACCCTCGTACCCTTCGGGTATATTCTGACCATATGGGTCTGGTTGTGCTTTACGAGATCCGTCATACTTGCTTTGACCAGCTTGTTTGCCGTGTTCTCCGAGAGTGAAAAGATATGTTCAGGCGCGTATTGGATGGACGGGTCAATTCCATGGCACTTGACGCCCACAGTGTAAACCAGGAGCGAGGCCAGTTTGAACGACATGTGCACTTTCGGCTTGCTAGATTGTATCGGATCCTTGCCGCGTGCTTTTCGCCACTTCTCCTTTAGTTGGTCGATGCTGCCCCGCACGCCACCCCTCTTTCCTTCTGTGGCATCTCTGTCCGAGTCGGAAGAAGAAGATGGATCAGCTTCCAGGGCCGCTTTGTCCGTGATCGTCTTTTGCAGCCTGAGGGCTTCGAGTTGAGCGACAACATATAGGTTCTTGGCCTGAATAGACAAATCAGCTTTTCTACGATGTATCAAAATTTTTTCATACCTTCAACAAGAACTTTCCTTTCAGGTCTTCTGGGCTTGGGAGAACTTCGATCCTGGGCCGTCCTTCAACAGGGGCACTGATCAAAGTTTCTCCAAAAATGTTCGTCATGATCTCCACCATTTTGTCCTGTTGTTCAAGCCCACAATGGACCTCCGCCGAGATAAGGACAGCGTACGGTGACGTGACGAATGCATATTTGGCGA
Organism: Collybia sordida; assembly: GCA_037014335.1. Classification (NCBI taxonomy): domain Eukaryota; kingdom Fungi; phylum Basidiomycota; class Agaricomycetes; order Agaricales; family Clitocybaceae; genus Collybia; species Collybia sordida. Next base: position 1,739,061 of record JAYKXK010000011.1, on the reverse strand, counting down.
TAGCTTGACATATTTCCCTGAGTGGTACCTTCGATGTCAAAGTCTTGCCGTGAAAAATAACAGGTTCACTGTCGCCATCATATATGTCCACTATATGAAAATTTTTTAATTTTAGTTTGTTGGTGCGACGATTATAGAATGAAAAGTTTACGTACATTCGACGCTTCGACAACTATGAAGCAAAGCACGTATATATCCTTCGATAGTGCTGACACCCACGAGTTGATGCCCCACAAGGTATGTATTATGGGAAGATGAAATATAATATTCCGAGATGGGAAGAGTCATATCTTGCCAGATGACGTCGGTTTTCTCGGAAAATGGTCCGTTATCGGGCGAGAGCAAAAATGAAGTAAAACCATCAAGGGAAAGGACTTCGGTAGGTGCTACCTGCGTGGTACTCGCGGCGGCATACGCTATTGTTGTTGGTTGGGCAGGAGACGACGGTGAACCTTGGACTGGAGCTTGTTCGACTGATACCACGGACGCTGGAGGAAGAAGAGGATATTGTGAAACATATTTGGTGAAAATTGTTTGTAATTCTGCTTGATTGAGCCTCGACTACAAAAAAGGTAAACATAGAATATGAAATCTTGGAAGTACTAAAAAAGACCTTCTGGGTTTCACGCATGAACTTCTCAAATGCATCAAAGTTTAGATTTCCAGCATTAGTGGCGCGGAGTTGATCATATACAAGCTCAATGTCCGGACGCCGTTTTATGAATTTCACAAAGCGTTGGAAAGCAGGGAAATCAAGAAAACCCTGTTTGTTCGCATCAATAAGCTAGGAAGTAATATTAGTTAAGAACTAGCCGCCAACTGATCTCATAATACGTACTGCGAACGCCCTTTTCAACTCTTCACGCGAAAGATTGACATTCAGCCGTTTGCACATCGTTTCGACCTCGTCGAATATCAACCTCTGGTCACCCTCCTTATCTGCACCCTTCCAGTACTGGCGCTCCCAGACCGCCTGCCTCATGTTCACGTTGCCTAATCCCGTCATCAGCCCTTGCCGGATTGCCAACAATTTGTGGAGTGCCTGGTCCCACATGAGGAAAATATCACGCGTAGGAGAGAGTATGTGGAGCGTCTTGTACGTTCCCTCAAGGATATATATAATAGTGATCCAACGGGCTTCGACTTCTTCCGGAAATTTGAACTGCTCGCGATAATAATGAGCATTCACTCCAGTCCTGATTTCCTTGATAGTTTCAATCGGTACTACGCAAATGGCGCGTATTATTGAGTAAATCTATGGAGTGTACAAAGAATACGCACTCATGCCAGTCTTCCTCGATTTATACAATATCCGCCCCTCGTCAGGGTCCAGATGAAAGGTGACCTGTTTCTGCTTCTTTTCAGAAACCTTCATCATAACTGTTCCCTTCAACAATTCTTCGGGTACGCTGAAATCCGTGCTGTGTGGGTGAAGGGGTGTAGATAGACCAGACTTGGGGAGATCGTCGTTGGAGGTGCCTAGCACCATACCGCTCAGGTCTGCCGACATCCTAACCAGATGCCTGCGTTCCTTTCGTATCCACTCTTTTGGCCCGTGGGACGCCGTGATGGTTATATATTTTGTTTAAGAATTAAAAGAGCCTTTTCCTCGCGTTCTTTGGGTAAAGAACAAAGATGGGCAACAGCAATCGATAAATGAGATACGCCATCGTGACCCTTGGCGTCACGTGATTCTATTTTGGTGGAGCTATGTTGACAGCCTTTTTTCTTTTGTTCAACGTTTGAGGTTCCTCCTGTAATAAGTGGCTGTACAACAGCCCCAAATGCACTGAGTTAGCTTTGCCGAAATTTAGTTTAAATTCCGACGGAGGATTTCCGACGCAGTGATCGCACAGGTTCCGGTGTTGAAACGTCTCGATCGATATTGGAAAACCGCACAACTGTCTATAAAGCTGCAAAATGAGTAAGGGGCAATACCTCTTCCTGAACGGTGAGCCCCCACGTTTTCAAGCAAGTAGATTTGTTGCCGACAAATGATATAAATGAAGTTGGGAAACGATCTGATCAGGAATCTGTCAGTAAATATTGAGCCCTTAAATCAAGCATATGGCATTATAAACACACCTTGAAGAATTTGCAAGCTATTTTTTTGTGTTACGAGACGCGATTAGATATATTTCATGAGTGTTTCTAACAGAGACGAGGGTGATTCATTTGAACCATAATCTGCTCCCTGTGACATATTGTCACACATTTTTGGCGAAAATTGATTTTGATTGGCTCACGCGCATCCCCTTAGCCGAAGGAAAATTCGAGTTGAGATTTCGTAAATTCTGGCTCATCCCCATATCTCCATAATCCATCGCTCACCATGGAGTCCGTATCATCTAATGCAACATCTCAGCCAGTGGTATTTGCCACTCAGACACCCTATCCTCTACCATCTCAAAAATTCATGATCCCAACAACATGGAAGCGGTACCAGCTTTCTCAACTGATCAACAAGGCACTTTCGCTCGCGACACCGGTACCATTCGACTTCTTGGTGAAGGGGGAGATATTGAGGACCTCACTAAGCGAATGGTGCGCGGAGCATGGCGTTGGAGAGGTACGTCCATCGATTCCTCATAATTTCGGAAGGTTTAAAATCATATCTAGGAAGAAACACTCGAATTGGAGTACATAGAATCAGTGATGCCACCTCAAAAAATGTCCGATTTTCCTCACGAAGATTGGGTATCTTCGGTTTCATGTAAGGTTCAAGGGTGTGTGTCACGATATAAATATCAAGGTTGCTTTTAATACAAATGCGCAGACACTTTTTGACATCATCGTATGACGGACACATACGTTCATTCGACTATTCTAAAAATCTGGTATCTACATCACAGATCCACGCCGCCCCTATCACCTCATTTTGTATCGTGCCACGTTCGGATAATTCAAACAATTCAACCTACCTCGTGGCAAGCGCATCACACGACCTAACTGGTCAACTCACCGAAATTACCTTCGATTCGTCGACAAAAGCGAAACCCCTTGCATCTCTCCACCTCCACACTGCCCCAGTGTCATCCATCGCGTCAAACCCTGCCGGCTCGCATCTTCTAACGTCTTCATGGGACAGCCTCATCTGTCTCTGGGATACCACTATTCCTTCAACGGACGAAGTACCGGAACAAACAAATGACAGGGACAGAAAGAAACGCAGGAGAGTCGAAGAGGAGTCCAAACCGAAACGAAAAGCCCCAGTAATGGTGCTCAAGTCGCATACGAATCGTGTTTCCACAGCCGTGTTTGGTTCAGGGGCAGAGGCATACAGTTGTGGGTTCGACTCGACAGTAAGGGTGTGGGATACAGAACACGGGTTGTGCACAAGAACTATTGTTCGTATATTATTTCTTGGTCCCTCAACTTGAGAACTAAAGCGAAGAACAACAGAACGCTTCGGAGAAACCATTTTTGAGTTTGGCGGCAATGCAGGATGGGGGGACGCTTCTCGCAACATCAACGGACCGGACGATGACTATGTACGACTTGCGTGCAGATGGGCTGGCAGCATCAGCAGGATCTTTCATGCACGCCTCGACGCCGTCGTGTATCGCTGTGGGTTCAGCCGGGTCGCACCAGGTGGTGAGCGGGGCATACGATGGAGTGGTGCGACTCTGGGACCTAAGGAGTGTGAAAAACGCGATGGCGAGCTTCAAAGCATGGGATGGCACGAAGAAAGTGCTAAGCGTCGATTGGCAAAATGGGGTTGTGGCTGTCGGTGGCGAAGGTGGACTGGAGGTATGGAAGGTCGGTGAAGAACGGATGTAAGATAGGGCTTGTATCTCGATTTGAGGGTGCTTTGGAGCCCTTTGTCAGTTTCCAATGTGCTCGGCGTTCCCTATTGCTATCGCGACACCCTAAAAAGACCCTGTCTCCATTCTTGACCCTTTCCCCCCCTTCAAACTTAGGTATTTCCTTCTCTTCGGATTCGCACCCTATTCACATTTTTTTTCTGATCGTCACCTCGGTACTTGAACGATTAGCAGGCTACCTCCACACAACCGCCACTAGGAAGCAAAAACCAAGGTCGAAGCGGAAAGAGTGGGAAGTCTTCCTATTGCTTAAAAAGATTTCCAGAATCATGCCCGGCCTTCATTCAAGTTGTCGGTCTCAGCCTCGAACTCAACACAAAAACACTAAATTTCATAAATAGCGTTTCTGATCACTTCAGATTGACTGCTTTTCCAACTCTTCATTCAGCTTGAGCGATCATTACAACTCCTCGTGATCTCAATATGATTGGGCGCCTCGATCGCTCATAATGCGGCTCCTGTTGGAATGATTCCCGGAGCTTCGACCCCGCCACCTGCTATTCAACGTGTATTCACCCCACAGCGGCTCCAATTCAGTTTTCGAACTTGGAAGCCGAAGAGGTCTCGCCATCCGCCTTGTTCTTTTAGGGTGCCGAAGATGACAGATCACAAAAACGCTATCTCTAATACTTGAGAATCATATTATGCATCACATGTTAGTTTCCCATTTGTGACAAAGACAAACCTCGCGTGTTGGTCGTGGCAATAAGCGCCCACCTCATTGTGTCAGACAACACAGATTTAGTTCCCTCAACCATACCCCTACGCGTGTGCCTGAAGGTAATGGGACCCGAATTCCACCCTGAAAACAACGAGGTGCAAAGGTACTTGCTTCAAGGGTCCACAAGGCTGCCAGGCAACTCAAAGAATGATTGTGGTTATGGACAATAGTGGGTCCGTGATATCACGCCTAATCCTCGATGCCTCGAGGCGGATCCAAGGTGGCAGTATATGTACGTACGGTTATTCAACGATTTGTCTTCTATCACTCCTTCTCCCTCCCTAACGCTTCTACTACCAAACTAGCAGAGCTTCGACTGGTTCCCTCCGACCCTCATCTACTCTGTTATAGCCAACACATAGCAGAACCCGACAATTATCCCTCCCGCCTCCTTTTTTGTTAGACTCCGTACGGGCGCGATCGATATCATCCAACTTGCACGATGTCGTTCGGACGGAACCCATTGTCCGCATTCGTACCCGATCATTCACCCTCTTCCGACCAGACAACACCTCGCCAGTATGGGTATGGTTGGTCTCAGCAATCGCAGAGCCCTATACACACCGAAACTAGCATGAGCTCTAGCCTGTGTTATAGTGCCGGATCTCCGAGAGACCAATCTGAACAGCCTCAGTACTCGGAGTTGTACGAAAGACTCGTCGCAGAAGCAAGGCACCAGTCGTTGCACAACAAAAACGACGACCCTTCCTCTAGGGATCAGGTGAGAGGATAGTCCTTGTGTGCACAAGCTCCGTTGACAAGAATCATTCAAAGTGTGGTTCCGGTATAAGGCCATATGCAGTATCCCCACTCTCCACAAACGCGTATCGGAGCGACCCTGAAGGGCGGTATGACTCAGGGTGCCCTGCGGAAGATATCTACGAATACGACGGTGACGCCATCCTGCAACAATACTCAGACCTCTCGTCTTTACATTCTAATGAGGGCTATACCGACACCCAATCATATACCCATCCTATTAAGCATTCCGCTGTTTCTAACGTTCATTACGACCCATCCCGCTATGCACCAGTTCCTCTTCTCTACCAAGGGCTTACGGAAGAAGGGTCGTGCGACCCTGATAAAAACTCGGAACATATCGAACAAGTGAGTTGTTTGTTTCCCCTGCAAGGTTAAATTTTAATATATCCGTCTAGGACTCTACAGCGCGATATTCACCATCCCCACCCGCTTATCACCAATTGTATACTGAAACACCATCGGATACCACCCACGGTGGCATTGAGTATATTTCCACCGCTCCCATAAACACCTACGATATAACTCATCACGCGACATGTCCATCCCATCCTCAATCACAACATCACCCTGTTCCAACCTCTCGTCACTCCTCCTACTCTGAACTTTCCGCGAACGTCGCATTCATACTCGGCATGGCTTCGCAAACCACAGCTAAGGTTCCTAAGCAGGCCTCTCCAAAGGGAACACCCACGAGCCCAACTCGGGCATCTGTATACCGGTACCCGAATGCTGCGGGATTCATACCACCCGAACCCCAAATTACCCACCGTTCCGTGGGAGGTTCACCTTCTTCAAGAGGGTCAAAGTCAATTGTGGGCAAAGACTCCGAACACATCGACATCTCACCACCTACAACACCCACAACACCCACTCAGAATGATTACTTGGCGAAAAGAAACCCGCTGAGGAGGCGTCCCAGCTTGGCGTGTTTCTTTTGTCGGGAAAGGAAGATAGCCTGTGGCAGACCCGCTGAGGGGAGTTCTGACCCGACTTGCAAGTGCGTTGTTAGTTCCGTGTACGATGCGAACACCATTGACGACCCCATTAGTCAATGTGCGCGTCGCTCGTTCAAATGCGATTACCCTACCGAATCACTGCGCGGGCAGCATCGGCGGGGTCGCAAGAAGGTTCACTCGTATAGTGTCGAACGCGTTGCTTAACCAGTCACCCCTCCTTGCAAGATTTTTGGTACCAGCTTGAATAACAAGACCCCTCTTTTACCCTACTCACAATCACGATTTACTTAAATTGCACCTTATTTACCCTATATAATCTTATACCCATGTTTCTAGTTCTTGTATGCATGTCCCGCATTGGTATTTGGTCTTGCTGTCTTTCGCTTTGGTTCATCAACTTTCCTAGTGCCAGGGCCCTGAGCCCTTCGATACCAGCACACTGTTTCACGTTTTGTATGTACATTATGTATTAATACAACCCACAAGCAAGCCACGTTGCCCAACAGCGCCCCCAGCCCGAGTGCATCCTGCATAGTTTCGGCACCACGCCACTCCTCGACCTTTCAAGGGTGTTAATTCATGTCTCGACATTCACCCTGTCGTGAAACGAGAACAATGACGCAGTGTTGTAATTCAGGGTTCCGGATCAAGTGAGAACGTACTGAGGTCGCTTGTCTTTCTTCCCAGCTTCAACACCTGATCGAGGTTAACAATGTTTAATGTGACCCCAGGTTTGTATCAGCTTCACGAAGCATAATCCAAATAGGTGTGAACAACGCTACGTTTGACTTAAATTCAGTCTCAATAAAATTGTTATCGTTGTTATCGCGGAAACTAAGCGGAAGCACACTGTGAACCGGCTTCCGGCCACTAATTACCCAAGACCTCCGGTACAAACAAGCGTCAATATTGAGGTTAGAATAGCCACTGGTTCCTGCATCCGTTGTCATTGTTATTCATTATTCGAGTCCATGACGGGGCCGGGACCTGATGATCTTGACTCATTCATGCTTTCAAGAACGTGCCAGCTGGCACCACGAAGTATATACCACCGCCGTCATCTTGACATATTTCCCTGACTCCTATGTGCAGATGATGAATCCTGAACAGAGTTACAGACGATTACATAGAAGGCTGAGCCGAAGCTCTCTCCGCCCAAGTTTCGCAACCTTGATTGATAGCGGCCCCGGCCGAAACCATTCCGCATCACGCGCCGTGACTCGGAGTACGTCAAGATAGGACCTAGGCTATCGCTTCGGTAAACATTAGCTCTAAATGTGGCCCGATAGTATATATATACCTTGTCATGTAAGACATTTATTGTGCACTAAACAAACCCGCCTTACACTAGTTTAGCACGGGCCTTTACTGCTCCTCTTCGAACCCTTATCACCTCTACAACCTTCACCACTACTTACTACCTCTCTCTTCCCCCCCTTATACAATGGCAAGATCAGCACTTTCACCCTACTCTCCCAAAGTCGCCAAGAAAGTAAGTATGGAGGGTAATCATTTACTAGTCATAGCTAACAGGTCTCGCTATAAAGGCTTTTAGAGCGAAAGCACAACAGGAAGGAGTGTCTTATAGGGCCGCCATGGAACAGCATAAAGCGGATCTCAAGGCGCAGAAAGTCAGTGATGAGTCACGCAACCTTCTATACATGCATCGAATCTAACAGACCCTCAAGTTCCTCTCTCCCACTGGCGTTGCCCGCCGCAACCCAGGGCGTATGGATGGCTCCCGGTGGAATGGCAGTGCCTTCATTTGCGTTGACCAGGTGGACGGGTCCGACCCGGACACTTCCGATGACGCCAACGACTACGACGCAACTGACGATGATTACGGCTATACCCCATCGTATACTACCCAACCCCTAACCATCTCTATTCTCGATATTGCTCGGCCCGCGAAACGGAAAGGTAACATCTATATTTAGAACCGTTGCGTATCTCGGTCTAAACGTCGCCGTCTGCTATTTAGGTGTAGCAAAGGATTTCGAAATAATCGACGGCGTGAGCAGAATAATCGCTTTAGAAGACGATATTCCGTATGAGGAAGCAGAATGGTTGGATAATGACGAGTGGGAGGCAGTAGATATTGGGGAGCAACCCACCGGGGAACGCAAATCCTATTCTTCCGTTCTTGCAGGGTCTCGTGACCAGCACTAGACGGAGACTTCTAGAGACGGATGATGTACCCGGAGTTTACCTTGGGTCTTATGAGATCCTGGCGAGTGCTGGACATCACTAGGAAACCTGGTATCTTATAGTATCATATATACAGTCTAATAGTTTCGATATAATGGGGCAGCAGCGTAAGCCAGTCCCTGTGGGGCTTTACGTAGGCTTCTCAGGAATCGCCTAATTGAAATGTGGTTTCTGGGGCTGCTTCGATAATGCTCTGCCATAAACCGGAGAGGCGAACATAGCGGTCCGACCCCGCCGGGCGTTGTATGAATGGTGTCAAGCAACTCTGGGTATGGTTTTTCCGCACCTCTGCGTTGTGCAATGGTCAGGTGGCGTCCACGGCTGAGTATTATTTTGTCTAGGTATTATCATAATATGCTATAGATAGCACGTAGCGGTTTGCGCGCCTTCTGAAATAAACTTTCCAAGACTACCTTTTCTTGGTTGCTTGCATACGTCGTCTGTGGCCAATAGGAGTTAGCGTTAACGCTTCCGCTAACTGATGAATTGCACAAGAATAGACTTGAACAGTGCTCGGCAGCATTATTGATAGATGAATTATCACATAACTGGCGATTCCATGATGCTTGGTGATGCACAAATTTCGTAACGGCCTCTCGGCTCTAGCACATCAACTTGCCTGAGCCAGCTCGCGGCGAGACACGTAATTACTATACACCTTCACTGAAACTTTCCTTATCGCTTCGGACGGCTCTTTGAGAGTGTCTCTCACCCAAAACGGGGTTTCGAGTAAGGGATGTGCTTGGAAGGAGGACTCGGCGACCTCCAGACCAGAATCACCAATGTGATCAGATAGGGAGAGGAGATGGACGCAAAAGTAGATGACGCTGCTCGCCACGGATAATATCACTTCAGAGATGATGCGCGCCTGGACTCGCAGGCCAATCTTCACCGAAAGCCTGATAAATGACATGCACAAGAACGATCCCTGTTCTTTAGTTATGACATGCGTAATGCGGAGTACGAGAAACACTTCGCTGGCCAAGGAATAGGGATTGGAGGTGTATCCACAAGGAGGTCGACGCTAAGATCCGTAGAGGAATGGGGTACGTGATGTGATGTGAGGAATCACGGAGCGGTGCTGAGATTACCCTAGATTTGAAGTTTATGAGCTCAAGTCAGCAAGATTTACAGGCGAAGGTGATGATGGGGGTACCTCGACGTGGGCAACATGTACAATCTTTTATATTCCACGCTCCGTTGATTACCATGGTGGACCCTGCCCTCATTGGTGTTCCACCTTGAGATTGAATTTCGCCTTCAAAATTCGCCTACAGAGTTAGCTATCGTATTCGGCAGTTCGCGACCAGCTCAAGATGTCTAGAACAGTGAAAACACATATCGGAGCTATGTGGTGTCGAAGATCAACGTCTGTGATTCAACAGAGGTTCAAAAGGCTTCATTTTTGCGGCGCCAAGCCGATCTGTACCCACAGGCTGATTGTAGCAGCGATCGTTAGACCGTAGATGTAACTGGGAAGACTCCTGAGCTGAGATTTGATTGGGCATGTCCGAGAGCACACAGCTTCAATCCCGAACAACGATTCTTCATAGTTAGTCGGGCTCTGGATGGCTGAACTTGAACTAAATTCCCTTTTGTTGGAAGATTCATACAGGCGGTGGACGACAATGGCCATTTCTGGCAAGAAGGTAAAACGTCTTAGACCAGAATCAACAGTTCTGGGACGGAACTAAGTGGTATTATTTGGTATTGTTTGCCCTACGACTTGAAAAATAAACTATAAGATTTATTAGATTAGTGGCCACTCAGTACTCAGCAATGATCACCTTCCCTTGAAACCATATCATTTCTCTGATTCAATTTCTAACCCGCCGTCAACGATGCGCTATTCATCACCTCCACATATCATCTATGATCTATCTACTTATCCATCTATCAACCAATCTATCTACTTATGATATCAGATAATCGAAAAGCTCGTTTTTGTTACTTGTATGTGGTCCCGAATTTTTTTTTATACATACCTATATATATTCAAGGATTCCATGCCAAGGAAAATAAGCTAATAATCCTATTCAATAGATAGATTGTAGTGGCGTTGACGGTGGGATGAGTATTGCCTCACGCCGTGTAGTCGTAAAAATATGCACACTGATTTTACTTCAAATTCTTATAAAGGTCGTGGTGTTCCCCCATATTTCTGCACACCAGCTGGCCTGGATTAGTTCGCAGTGCGACACGCAACCTCCAAACGTCTTCATCATGAAATTCTCTCTCATCTACGCTTCTACCATCTGCATTGCGATAATGTCTACATCCGCAATTCCTATCTTTGACACTGCTAGCGAATATATAGCATCCCGTGCCGAGTCCGTACCCACACCATCTACCCCAAAGTCCATTTCGGGGGGGGGTCTTGGAGCTGCTTTGAAAGTTGGAGAAACACTTCTTTCGTTCATTCCTCAAATAATTGATGGTATCAAAGATATTAACCACGGAAAGGCGATGGATAAACAAGTAGGTACCATTATATGATCCACTTACGTCGTTCCTTTCCAAGTGATGATGTATATTGAGACTCGTGGAACCTTCACTCAAACATTGGTAGGCAAGATGCATGACAAAGATCCCTCATTCAACTACGTTGTGTGCCATACGGCTCATGATAAACAGTTTGATGGCCAAGAGGGCAAAGACTGGATGCATAGCCACCAGGAGATTGACGTTAAGGTTGGCGGGACGATTGGGTGCGTAATTTTCTTCCGTCAATGTAAGAGGTTATTTGGAGCTGATATGGCACTCTAGATTTGAGGTGTACCAATTCAAGTCGGGAAAATTTATAAGAAAAGGCGATGGAGGATATCTTAATGTGGGTGGCACACGTACTTTTGTATTTCGCAATTTCCTGATGGTTAAATTAAAATCATCACAGTGGGCCTATGTGGGGAACATTATAAACACATCTTCAAATGGGAAGGAGGTTACATTTGCGGCACCATAAAATAGGCACCTAATGGTAATCAGCTGAACGCTGGGTAAGGACTCACCTGTATGTATCTTGTACACCAAAAATAATTACAAGTTCCTTCGTCGCAGCGCGACTTTAAGATTAAACTATGCTGTTCCTGGAGCTGGCTATACTACTACAGTGAAACTTTCACAATAACACATCCCGGTAACCCATAACCTCTGACGCCCCGCAAGTTTCGGCAGATTCTCCATTTTATGCCACAAATTTAACAACCCGTTCATCACTTGTAGTTTTTTCTGCTCCGGCTCTCACTAGTATGGTTTAATACAAGTTTGGCTGTAGTGTATTTGTCAGTATTACAGTATGAAATCGGCCGATTTTATCGCGGGAACGAAGTAAGTATGAGCTGGAATTGATATCAAGGGTAAATGTTCACTATTTGGTGTTTCGATCTGAGAAACATAACTGCTGTGGCGTTAGGTCAATTTGTTTCTTATATAACCGTCTCAACAGTAATAGTGATGGACAAGGTAGGGATACTTGAATAGAGAATACCACTGTACCAGCACTACATATCTCACGCATCTTCACCAGGATTAACAACTGAAAGAATTGATCTTGCCAAGAAAATCAAAGAAATCAACAACAAACGTTTCTGAACACGATCATCCTTCCATCTATCTTGCGATAATCAATATATCTGAATTTAATCTAAGCGATATAGTAATAGTATTGATTGATTTGACTTTTGAATCTTGATAGCATGATATGGGGGGTGAATTATTTTTAGTAGAGTCTTGGCTTGCGCTGCATTATCGTCACAACAGGTTGGCTGTTACAACCCCATTCCCAGAAAGGAAGCGGTTGTTCGGCTATAGGGAGTAGTGGCATGATGAAAAAAATTGAACTGTTCTAAACGATGATAGATTTATGTTGTTGAAATGATTTTTGAGGTTAATATCACCCTGCGCTCTATTATAGTCGCAACAGATGCACTGGTTCCACTTCAAACTCGTATAAAAGCTAGAGTTATCTCCTCTATTATGACCATCAGCTGGTCTGTATTAGTTCGCAGTGCGACATATATCTTCCATACACTCTCACCATGAAATTTTCTCTTGTTTTTATCTCCACGGCCTGCATCGCAATAACGACATCATTAGCGGTGCCCATTTTGTACGCTATTGATAATGGGGTTATAACCCGTGCTGTGGCCAGTTCAGAGCAGGTCTTTGGGCGACAGGCAGCCCTCGTGGCAGAAGCATTTGCTACTTTAGTTCCTCAAATCATTGGGGGCATTAAAAATGGAAAGGCGATGGACGAACAGGTAGGTAGCAGTTTCTATCACGTATCATCCTCTACTGAGCAGTCGTTGTCGTTGAGACCCGTGGCACTTTCACTCAAACATTGGTAGGCAAGATGCATGACGACGATCCTTCCTTCAATTATGTTGTGTGCCATACGGCTCATGATAAACAATTCGATGGCCAGGAAGGTAAGGACTGGATGCATAGCCACCAAGAAGTCGATGTTAAAATTGGTGGGACAATTGGGTGCGTGAATGCTTTTCCATAACGCGAGGGCTATTTGAGTTCGATATGAAAACCCCAGGTTTGAGGTGTACAAATTCAAGTCGGGGAAATTCATAAGAAAGGGTGATGGGGGCTACCTCAACGTAGGCGACGCAATCATGTCTCACGCTTCACTATATGTTGATGGTTTATTTGCCACAGTGGGCCTATACGGGGAACATTATACACAAATCACCAGACGGAAAGGAGCTTACTTTTGCAGCGGCAAAGTAATCAATTCCTACAGGACTATTGGTTATCTGAGTATTAGGCGGAGGCACATTTTTATATGTGCTAGGGAGTGTCGCATTATATTTTCGCCTGGCTGTTATTTTTAGGATCAAAAATGTCAGCTCCCACCCTCCAAAGTACTTGTGATGAATATAACCTTGAGAATACTATGATGTCGACGCTCTCCGTTGAGAGAGTTAGCGAGTAGATGATGTAAAGGTATGATTGTGATGTTGCGCCCAAACATGTCCATCAAGCATCTAATAAAAATTATTATTCCTGAATATCAAAGACTGAGGTAAATCGTTACTCCCAAATACACCAATTTTTGTTGGATTAGAACCAGTAATTTGGACTATGATCGAAAAGATGTCGGAAACCTGCGCAAAACTGTGACGATAAATAAAGGCCAGCGGTGCTCGGTAAATGATGGAAAACGGCCAAGTATATATGACTATGTTTGCCATTCAGGTTGACCGTTGATTAGACTCTCATTATGTTTAACTTCGACTGATTTCTTGGCTCGGTGCCAAGAGTTCTCACCCACACTTATGTCACCTGACAGTTCATATCGTAATCCACACTCATCAGCATTCCGCATTCCAACGTGACCGTCGCGACGCCTACCGCAATTCACAATGATCCAAGACTATTACGAATCTTGCGGGCCAACTCATGAATCGGCGCCCACCATTCGCGAACACGGACGTGAATAGTCTCGATGGGTTTGGGGAGAAATCGAGAGTCTTGTGAGCATCAGAGTGCGTTGAGAAATATGGTGTCAAGACGTCAAGTGCGTTCCTACACTACTCCCGATTCCCATACTAACTCTCTGCGCTGTTACATCGGGAGTGTCATACTTTACATATGGAGGAATTCATAGAGGCCCAAACGTGAACTCGAAGTTGAAACGAAGGAACTTGGTATTCTGCATCACGTATCGCTTCAGGCTCGAGTACTGGCGAAACTGGCGAGAATCGGTAACTTTGCCTTGGTCGTTCTTCTGCCCTCGCTTTCAAGATACATGGCATTTGATGTAACAGGGCCAATGCTCGGTGATTCTCCAAACCCATGTTTCGATAGTCCTCCCTTGTCTCCCGTGGTCGACAACTTCGGTCGAGCTAAAACCTTTAGTCTGTTGACTCACGACCAGCGCGGAAGAAATATATTGGCGACGGTATAGCCATCTAACCTAGCTGTCTCAGCCCTAGACACTATACAAGGAGCCCCATTTGTTGCAAATCCAACCCAACCGAGATTGTGTCAAAGGCAATCATATTCAACCGTCAACGCGAGCTGATCACATGTTCTTGGGTAGTGATTACAGTGCTCCACACGAACAAACTTGGGATCATAGCAATGCATATTTATGATGGGAGGCACAGCAACACGGGCTAGAAGTCTTGTACTTTTAATGCTTTACGCCATTTCCGATCACAAATAGAACATATGATCGCACAAGTAGCTCTTGCTTGCGCAACATCAGACCATCGTTCCCATGTCAAATCATTCTACATTATGCGACTCTACAGGAACTCGTCAGGGAGGGTACATTATTTACGGAGGGTAGTTAGCGCCTGAACCGGCGCGGATGCCGATCGGTGTCAAATGAGTTGGACTGCGGAGACGAGACCAAACCCTCTCCGGACCGTAGACGGCAGCACGGGACGACGATAATCCCGGGCGACAAACAAGCTAGAAACTGTCAAGGCAAGAATGAATTATAGTCTCGATGTCATTTTGGCGTGTTCATCCCCACAGCGCCTCTAGGACACGTTCGGTTCGAAGTCAAACTTAGCGCAGCATTTTGATGTCACGAAGTCAACCCGAGGTAAGATTATTCCTCAAACATGGAGGGCGGCAAAAATCCCATCAGGGAGGTTCAGGGAGGTCCTAAGGTGTGTACGGTCGTGTCGTTTACGAAGTTCGGCTGACGATCCCCGAGTGTCCCTGCTCTTAGTTCAAAATGGGACATGTCCCCCTAAAGTCAACGTTGCGGTTAGTCGAGTCGAGGAGCAGGCGAATATGCTCATCGACTCGGAAGTTACACTTAAAAACACTTAAGTTCACTTCGAAATCTCAATAAACACATCAAGGGCGTGCCCGAACTTGCCTGACAAAGCAAGCCGTCATTTGATCTCCTCGACCTCCTGATAGAACGGCAAAAACGATCCTTGATACGGCGCGTACAAGGATTTAGTGCCTCGAGAAATCGAATTCGTGCGACGGGATCTCTTGCCGAAACAAACTAGTAGCATCCTGTATATTTGGCCTTTTGGATTCCCATAAGGCACCAATGGCAGCACTGAAGTGAGGCACGAGATACAAGCAATTCAAGCAATAGTTCGAATGCCAAAATACGAAGCAACCTTACTTTTATTCAAGCACAAAAGGCAAGGAGGAAACACAACGAGACGCAAATCATTACTGATTAAATAAACTAAAATATTTCTTCCCCATTGTCACAGGTTTTCTACCCACGTCGAGAACGTTAGGGTAAAGATATAACACTTTCCCCGAAGCCAAATTTGATCCTGCCCTCTCCGGGACAAACAACCTCGATAATCGCAGACAAATACAAGTACCCGCTCATTTCGGACAGATAACAAATTATACCTTTTTCGAGCACTTGAATGACTTGGGCTATTGTTTTGTTCGTCTTAAACTACAGAGTTTTGACGGGGAACATACCGAGAACTACGCTGTCTCCGATCAGCTCGGTGAATAGTGATTGAGGGCTCTCTGGACCACCACATGTGCTCATTGGAATTTTCAAGCAACTGCAGTACCTGCGGGTTTGATGCGTCGAAATAATCAATGTTCGTTCCTGCACGGATCTTCAATCCAGAAAGCATTACCTAGGAACTCAGCAATGCCGGCGGCGCATTAAACCAACAAACAACTCGTTATGGGTTGACAACATATACCATGATTCGGTTTATCTCTAAACGAATCTTATACTGGACAACTGACAGCCGCTTGTACCCGCTATGCGCCACGGGGAAAGGTTGATGGTCATGCTAGTTCGTTCAATCCTGATACAGGAACTGCTCATTCCAAGAGTCTTTAAAGAAGTAAATATCTGAAACAAACCGATTGTGAGGGGAAAATTGAGCGGGTGTACTCGAAGACATTGGCACGTTATATGACCGCTGATAATCTCCCTATGGGTGGTTCGCCACTGGCCGCTGAAAACCCGATACGACTTGCGAATTGTCTCCAGAGCCCGACTGGTCAACCAACAGTGGAATGACAGCAGTTATGTGTGAGAGCTGTGATTGCCAAAATTAGGATTCCGAAGGACACGGCGTTTTAATACACCCACAACTAAGACAAGAGTCCAGGCGAGCTTGATCGACCATAGTGAACTCGCAACGGATAGTGCGTACAAAACAACGAAAACGTCTTCTTCATGCCCACCATATAATTCTTGGTGTTCGGCGGGAATACCAAGGTATACCCGTGCCTTTCCAGGTCGGTTTACGTTAAGAGGGGGGTAGGGTTATCTTGAGTCTCCTCGGTGTGACCAAGAAAAACTATTATCCACTTCCATTTCCTTGATACTTCCTCGAGACGCAGCTTTGATTTTGACACATCCAAATTCGGATCCAACTAACCGATCGCAGGGATGCTATTTTTGCGACAGATCTTAACCATTTCCACATTGGTAGGCCCGCGCAACCGTTGCTCACACGATTCCATCAACAGGATTTGACCGTACCTGGGAGTGGTGCACCTCCTTTGTCCAGAAAGCCGATCTCTATTGGGGAATCCGGACTTGTCTTCGGCAATCGCGGAATGCCACTCCAAAAGTGCGATGAACCATATTTACATCCCTGTTTCACGAATATTGTAGCGGTGTTCCTTAAAGGTATTTAAGCAATCTTAGCAGCCTAGTTTTGCACAGAACCATTTAGCTCTTGAACATTCAAGATGATCTCTTCTCTTCTTCCCTGGGTCATCGCGTCCTTCTTTTTCTTGCCCTCGTCAGCGAAACTCTACCAAAACCCGACTAAATTAGTCAAGACCGATTACGACTACATTGTCGTTGGAGGTACGTAAAAGATTATAAACACGGAGGCTTTTTTAAACATAGCCATTTGCAGCTGGCGCCGCTGGGGCAGCCGTAGCGGCTCGATTATCAGAAAATCCGAAAATATCAGTGCTCTTAGTCGAGGCTGGAATATCGTGCGTTCAAGGTCGTCTTGACTGGAATAATGTTAAGTGAATTGAGTAGGAATGAGGCTGTCCCACCTGTCGCCATTCCTTTAATGGGTCTTTCTCTTACACCAAATACAATGTTGGACTGGAATTATACAACAACACCTCAGTCGGGACTTAACAATCGCTCCATAGCCTACCCTCGAGGTAGATTGCTTGGGGGATCAACCTCAGTTAGTAAGTGGTTGGTCTAACGCTTTGTGTTGTGTTCATCCTGATTGGTTATTTGTAGATTACATGGTTTACATGCGTGGATCTTCGGACGACTTCGATAGATATGCTTCAGTCACGGGAGATGCAGGATGGAACTGGAATAATATGCAAAAATACGCCATGAGGGTAAGCCTTCTACAAGATTCTACTCACCTGACTCATCCCTGATTTTTTTATTTACTGATAGAATGAAAAACTCGTCGCCCCTGGTGATCAACATAATACAACAGGAGAGTTCACACCATCCCTGCATGGCACCTCCGGTGCTATCTCTGTCAGTCTTGGCGGAAATCCAACACCTGTGGACTCTCGCGTTATTGCCACGACCCAAGAGCTTTCAGATGAATTTCCTTTCAACCGTGATATGATTGGCGGCGATATACTTGGAATAGGTAATTGTTTCGTGTCCTTCCCCAGCCGTAAATTAACATCTTCATTACAAGGCTGGGCATTCGCGTCCATTGGCAATGGAACACGAAGCAGTTCCGCTGTGGGTTATCTCGCACCTGCTGCCGGCCGCCCAAACCTAGACATCGTCATCAATGCCCAAGCAACAAAACTCGAGGTAACAGGAAAGGTCCGCGGTGTTCCATCTTTCCGCAGAGTTCTCGTAACTGAGAAAGCGGGAGGTAAGTTTTCAAATCTTCCTTTTTTTGATTGGATCTAATCCTCACTTCTCGCATCAGCTCCTGTTCGTGCCTTGACAGCCAAACAAGAAATTGTTTTGTCTGCCGGAACCTTCGGGACCCCCGCGTTGCTCCAACTCTCGGGTATTGGTGACAGAAATGAACTCCGAGCGGCTGGCGTCGCTACAATTGTTCACAATCCATCCGTCGGAAAAAACATGTCAGATCATGCACTGCTTCCTAATGTTTGGAACGTGAACAATACGAACACCTATGATTCTGTCTTGAGAAATCCCGATGAATTCAGCGCCAGCATGACGCAATGGACGAAAGATAAATCAGGACCTCTCGGAAGTCACATCACCAATAACCTCGGCTGGTTGAGACTTCCTAAATCCGCCAGTATCTTCAAGACAACTCCCGACCCTTCTGCGGGACCGAAATCCTCACATTTCG
Organism: Collybia sordida; assembly: GCA_037014335.1. Lineage (NCBI taxonomy): Eukaryota > Fungi > Basidiomycota > Agaricomycetes > Agaricales > Clitocybaceae > Collybia > Collybia sordida. Next base: position 1,720,340 of record JAYKXK010000011.1, on the reverse strand, counting down.
AAATGATCTTTGTTGTAAGCCTCCTTTTTTTTACGTCTTCAGGCTTTTACGAAATACTCACGATAATACCAAGAATATGTGGGTGAACCCCAATGTCCCTCCTCCTCCCACTGGCAATTTCATGAGTGTCGTGTTAGCCTTGATTTCCCCCACCTCCCGTGAGCCTTAAGTTGTGTCGGTTTTAATCATGCCCTAAACGATTCCGCAGGTGGTTCCGTGAAAATTGCATCCTCTAATCCTTTCATGAAGCCTCTTATTAATCCCAACCTCGTGGCCACTGATTTTGACATTTTCACTCTGATCGAGGCCGTGAAAGCTGCTAAGCGTTTCATTGCCGCCAAAGCATGGAACGGATATATTGGCACCCCCGTCGGTAATCTTGGAACTGCCGAAACCGACAAGGAGATAGAAGCGTATGTCAGGGAAAACGCGAACACCATCTGGCACGCAACCGGAACCGCCATGATGAGCGCAAAAGGCGCGAGTTATGGCGTAGTAGACCCTGACCTCAAGGTAAAGGGAGTTGACGGACTGAGAGTCGTCGATGGTTCGATTCTTGTGAGTATCATAATCTTCTTGTCAATTAAACCTCACCTATATACGTATATAGCCTTTCGTCCCTAACGCTCACACCGAAGGCCCAATTTACCTCGTCGCCGAACGCGGCGCCGATCTCATCAAGAAGGATTTCCGTCCCCGCCCCTAGGAGATTTTTCCCATCATTCTAAATCCACAGGTCTTTAAACATCTTTTAAAATTCACTTAATAAGCGTTCTCCATCCATACACTATTCAATATCTACCAACAGGCCCTCCTTTTATCTATTTAATATCTATTTAAATAATGTGGCCCCCATGTCTTGAATTAATATTCCCTTTGTAGTGCGCAGTTCGTGCCCGGCGCATGTAATGTAGCGTTAAATAACATTATTTCCACCATTGTGCTTGCTAGCCCCGGGGAGCTATTAATAAAGTCGCCTTACTCATTCTGATGCGGAAAAGATACACAAGTGACGACACTTACATGCTTGAGCAAGGGGGGCGACACATACAATATTAGTAACGAGTTACGACAATTTCCTTGGATCAGCAACACATAGGACTCGAATGTGTCGAGACCGAACTTTTGATGTGTCGGGAGGGGTGATCAGTGTGTAGAGAGGGATAATTCGCGGGTCGCGACACATAGTGCAATAAACGATGCATCACGCCGATTTTCGTCACTTCGTGTAAGTGCATATACGTGGGGAGGGGGAGTAGTTACGACCCGTACATGACATGAATTCGAAAATTATATAGTCAAGACTGATCCCTAGTCAATCGTTATGCTATGGGAAGATGCTTTAACCAAGGGTAGGGTTGGCTGTAAATCAATAACCTGTTCGATATATATGATATAATGTTCTCCAGAGTATAGTATTACAAGTCACCGCAGTCTAGGTCGAGCCAAGCTGCGCACAGCACTAGTCGACCGGCTTACCACAACGCTTAACTACATTTGTTATCCGCATCGGATGGGAAGTCCTCGAGCCCTCGAGATCCAGAGTTCAAAATTCAAATCAATTTTTTTTTGCTTTAACTCCTTAGTCTCGGAACGGTTGTCTACTTTCGGATTGAAAGTTCTATCACCTTTTTTCATTTAGATGATTTGAACCGTAGCTTCTCAGACATCTATGGTTAACTTTACAATTTTAACATGATATCTTTGACAACACCAATCTCTAAGTCCACTCAAATGTATTGATCTTCTTATTCTCGACACACTTGACCAACTCCGGTAATAGTACTGGTGTTTCTTCGTGTCGGCGATCTCACTGACGTTTGCACATGTCACATGTGTCGTCATTGCCATTTACGGCCTACTTATTACCTTTTCCCACTAGATACATTCGAGCTGCATGGGTCGTTGATATCATGCTACGTGAGGCTAATCTAAGGTAAGTGTCGCGATTTGTTGTGTGTCAGCCTTCTCGCCTACGCATATGAGTGTCTTTCCTTGTTTGCAAATTACTCCGTGACGCGGCACAATCATGGACCATATTTATGTATGGCAAGGCTTAATTCCGGGCCTGAGTCAGACCGGTCACTCTAAATAATTGAAAGGACGACATGAATCAACAGCAAGGTTACTAACGAGTGAAGAGGTGATAAGGTTATAAATAATTAAGGAGAAGGCTACCCGAGACCAGTGCAACGGACAAACGACACATCTTAGTCACAGGGTTTGAAGTCCTTCTTGATCAAATCGGCGGCACGTTCAGCAATAATATAGGTAGGTCCTCCGGTGTGAGCATTTGGTATAAAGGGCTGTATGGTTATTAGTAAGCATTCTCCCTAGAGCGGATGTTGACTCACGAAAATAGAGGCATCGACAATTCTCAGTCCGTCAGCTCCCTTTACTTTGAGATCCGGGTTCACAACACCGTAGCTCGCGTCCTTCGCACTCATGGCGGCAGTGCCGCTCGCGTGCCAGATAGTATTTGCATTTTCCCGGACGTATGCCTCTATCTCCTCATCTGTGTTTGCTGCGTCAAGACCACCAACGGCGTCAATGAGGTATCCACTCCAGGCTTTTGCAGAGGCGAAACGTTTCGCAGCTTTCACGGCTTCAACCATTGTGAAGATATCAAATTTGGTGGCCAAAAGATTGGTGTCGATGAGAGGTTTGACAAAAGGATTTGAAGACACGATTTTGACGGAACCACCTAAGGATTGTTGGTTGTAGTTTCACTAACTCCGGATAGAACCAGAGAGGGCTTACGTGAGGTTGGGGAAATAAGTGCCAACACTATACTCATGAAATTTCCGGTGGAAGGAAGGGGAATATTGGGATTTACCCAGGCATTCTATCAAAATTCATCATTACTATGACGAATTCATTGAGGTGGAAGGTAAACAAATCTTACAACGAAGATCATTTCGAAATGCGATGACTTTGGTCCGGCTGCTGGGTCAGGAGTTGTCTTGAAGATGCTGGCAGTTTTCGGAAGTCTCAACCAGCCAAGGTTGTTTGTAATATGGCTTCCAAGCGGACCCGTTTTATCTTTTATCCACTGTGCCAAACTAGCGTTAAACTTATCTGGATTCCTAGAGATTGAATCGTAGGTGTCTGGGTTGTTTACGGTCCAAATATTTGGAACTGATGCATGATCTGACATATTCTTTCCGACAGATGGGTTGTGAATGACAGTAGGGATGCCTGCTGCTTGAAGTTCGTTTCTATCACCGATACCAGAAAGTTGGAGTAGGGTGGGAGTTCCGAAAACTCCAGCAGATAAAACAATTTCTTGTTTCGCCGTCAACGCAAGAACAGGAGCTGGTGAAAGAATTAGAATCAACCAAGAAGGGAGGATTTAAAAATTTACCTCCATCTTTCTCAGTTACGAGAACCCTGCGGAAGGATGGAACACCGTCAACCTTTCCCGTTACCTCAAGCTTTGTTGCTTGGGCATTGATAACAATGTCTAAGTTTGAGCGGCCGGCTGCAGGTGCAAGATAACCCACAGCGGAACTGCTTCGTGTTCCATTACCAATGGCTGCAAATGCCCAACCTTGAGAATGGAGATGTCAATTTACAGCTGGGGAATGGCATGGAATAGTTACCTATTCCAAGTACATCGCCGCCGATCAGATCAGGATTAAAGGAAAATTCATCTGAAAGCTCTTGGGTCGTGGCAATCACACGAGGGTCCACAGGTGTTGGGTTTCCGCCAAGACTGACAGGGAGAGCCCCGGAAGTGCTATGTAAAGATGGAATAAATTCTCCAGTCGTATTGTGGTGGTCTCCGGGAGAAACTAATTTTTCATTCTAACGTCAAATCAGTGGTGAGTTGGGAGTAGGATCGCGATAAAATCTTACCATCAGAGCGTACTTCTGCATGTCATCCCATTTCCACCCAGATTCGTTAGTGACTGAGGCATATCTATCGAAATCATCCGAAGAACCGCGCGAATAGACCATAAAATCTACCCGTATGATTCAGTATATATTATCACAAGAATATAATAAATAATTGAGACCACTTACTAATTGACGTCGATCCACCCAGTAATTTACCCCGCTGGTAGGCTATAGAACGATTATTCAGACCAACCTGAGGTGCGGTTGTATAATTCCAATCAAATCTTGTGTTTGGCGCTAAGGAAGGGCCCAATAACGGTATAGCGACTTCCATAATTCCTTCATTCCTGGGAAGATATTGAGAAAAAAGAGGAAGGAATAAATGCTAAAACGCACGATATCCCAGCCTCGACCAAAAGTACTGATATATCGGGATTTTCTGATAATCGGGAGGCGACGACCGCTCCGCCAGCACCAGCTATGAATAAGTGATATTCAGTATATTAAACTAGAAATTTGGTCTAGTAGTTTGACTTACCACCAACAACAATATAATCATAAGTCGTTTTGACGAGTTCAGTTGGGTTCTGGTAAACCTTTGCTGACGAAGGCAAAAAGTAGAAGGACGCGACTATCCATGGGAGGAGAGAAGAGATCATCTTGACGATTCAAGAGTTTTTTTCTTCGGTGAGTGACCAGTTGATCAAGCTTGCTTAAATACCTTTTGGACTGTGCTAAAAACCGTGAAGCAGAGTAGCGATGACTTAGCGTGCTTCCAAAGGTGCATTGCACCCGGCGAGAAAAAGATTCCCAAAGGGGTCGGATACTGGAGTAAGAGGCGCTATCCATTCCATTGGTCGTTGAGCAACGGCCGCCAGGACGTTAATACAAATAAGTCTGCCTCCGAAGCTTGTATGGGACACAACGCGAATATTCAATCCCGATTTACTAGGAATCGGGCAAACCCATAACATAATCGAAGTTGATGCTGACCCAACTCTATGAAATTCAAGGGTCATCCATCCCGCCTCGATCGCATATTGATCGAAAAAACGCATAATCTGGCAAGTCGGATTCACGTCAGAAGCTATGATTAAGCGATATTTTGATATGAACTTCTCAACATCGCGTGTGTATCTCCCATGATACTTTTGCCATGATTGTCCCAGGCCGCACGAAAATTCATAGCTGTGGCCGCTCAACTGACTCGGATTTTACTCAAAGCCAAGGTCTTCTGAACAGCATGTTACGCCTCGCTTCGCTGTCAGTTGAATTCTCAAGTAAAACAAACAATCTTCTTTGGTCAATGGAGTTAGAGTATCCAGGAAAAAATCACGAGCTCCGGCCATTACACTGACGAACCGCAGGTATCACTTTGGAGATATTAGACGGGTTTCTCCACTATGACGATCGGCTTCCTTCGGACTGCACACCCCCGAGGTTCGGTTGTGGTGGAAAAGCACGTCCCGGATCAAAGTTAGGGTGTCAACATTCCCTCTTGATGATGGTAAAACGTGGTGACCATAAGTGAATGCCGGAGATTCCATTCGGACTTCACCAAAGGTAATCTGAATTCTGGATTATTCGTTGATCACCACTGCATTTTGGCCTTTCCTAGCGAGTACTTCTTTGATTGGAAATGTAAGTATGACCGAGATCCCCTATCGCCTGAAATAAGCGGTGAGCCGTTGTGTTCGAAGATGGTGTGGGCGGGCGCACAAACTCGACCCGAAAGGGTGGGACAGAGTGTGTTGTACGATGACTGTTACAATTCCAACGAAGTCTCATATTGAACCTTCCAGCACAGGACGCGGCGATAAAGCGTACACGGAATAGCTTATAGCCCGTCGATTCAGGCCTGCGGTCTGTGGTCTAGGTGTGCTGCTGACACCCCCTGAGATGGATATAGGTCCCTGTAGCTCTCTATGATGAATAATTCCTCGGGGGGCATGTGTCATACTAATTCTAAGAACGTGGTCGGCGCATGATAAGGAAAAGCGGCTCGCTTGATGTGCTTATTGGGATTCAGGTGATGCTATAATGCACTAGGGTTTATTTCCCATAATACAATAGCCCTGAGTAGCGCCGAATAATAAGACCGATGTATTTCCCTCAAGGACAGAGCATCAGACTATCACGTATCTGCGAGGGCCGATATAGATATCAAGGCTTCTAGGCGGAGAAGTGCGTATCCCGAATTTGAGAAGATTTTCCTTGCCCTGAACCATTACGGTGTTAATGTTATTTTTTTTTGTACCTGAGAACGGAAATAAATCACTGAGTAAGACAAACGAGGATTGAGGCTTTGAAAACACAATTCACTCGAGGTTGCCATGACACGTCAGCACATATCGCATTTCCTCCACCTGACTTCTAATCATAAAAACAACTCGGCACAATTTTTTTGCGAGGCTGGCACCGTTGTTGACTAACATACGAAGATGGCACGTGACGCGCGTGACGGTTGTGCGTTGGGCTCTCGCATCTAAAATGGGCGAACCCGCCCATCCAGGGTGACAACAAAAGGAATTAGAAGACACAATTCTAGGAATGAATCGGGTTTTCTCTACCTGTCGAATAGATTTTGTGGAGCATAAAAGACTGTGGTACAACCTTGCGCGCTTTTCGAACGCGAGTATATAAAATTCGATTGATGCATGGGCTAAAGTTTATAAATATATACACACCGGTGTCGGGCCAGTTGTGGGCCGCCCATCCTACATACTCCGTTGCTTGCGGAGAGCTCGTACAAGAATTAGAATGGAAGGTGTATTTGGCGTATATATTTACCACAATTTGCTAACCTGCTGACGAAGGAGTTGAAGTTGAGCACACATTCACGCCGATTGGGGTGTGCGAAAGTAATATAGGCTTTTTTGGCGTCCACCTGAAGCTGACAGTGTGTATGTCGTGGGGTTGGGTAAGACGGGGGTGGCTAGGCATGGAGATCTACAAAAAATATCGCAAAGATTTTGAATGACTGAGCTGAAACCAGGAAGTCAGCCCCAACGACGAGACGACTTCTGAAATCACCTTAGATAACCTTAATTCTATCCCCGCACATTTCACTGCCAAACTCCCACAATATAGGTAGACCTTACTCGGTGGCTATTTGTGGGGCGCCCGGGATTGTACTAAAGGTAGATGGGACTAACAGAGTCTTCCAATCAACCCAATCTACAAAGGGACTCTAGTGTCAAACCACGGCATGATTGCCTCCAACCTGGGAAACATACCCATCTTGTATGTTACAGGCATAAATTCCTTTCATGCCATGCCGGGCGCCTTGTTCTCATATCTTCGGTCACCAAGATCCGGTGAGCCAACATAGCCTTCCCTCAGCGAATGTACTCTGCGCTCTTTGGGGCTAACCAGGTCTACATTTGCCTTTCCCAAGCTTCATATTCAGTTCATGTGGCGCCGACGGACTGGGAAGCTCGAACGAGGAAGGGACTCTCCGAAAATACCGCCTTTCTGAGAATGGGAAACTTAAACGCATGTGTACGGTACTCATCGTCCTATTCATCCCGGATTCTAAATCCCGTCAAGTCCTGAGACTTCTTTTCTTCGTTGACGAACACGAAACCTTAGCCGAGGTGCTTGCGTGTTTCCTCCCGACACTGGTATCGGCGCTAACCTACTACCGCCGAAGGGTGTGGTTTGAAGGAGTTCTGATAAGTTTAAGATATTCCTTGAGGCAATAACCTGTCGCTATCTAAACGTTAATCTAGGACTTCTGATTCGTATTTGATTCGATATTGATGTCCAGTTCAAGCCCACGAGAAGAAACACTAGTCATCAGTTTACAACCTGTGGTCTAAGTTCCGAAATCAATATACACTGAAACTTCAAGATATAACCTCGTACTGATAACTTGGTCTCTAGTGGCCCGCGACAATGCGGCTATAACGTGCAACGATGCCCCCCAAGAACTTCGTCTGATAACCCATGACCCTGGATCCACTGTTGTCCTCTCATCCCACCAATTGGCAGCGGTTGGCCTAGTAGAACATCTGAAGGACATAAAAGAAACCGCATGGATGAATCATGACAATCTTCAAGAAACTCGGATAGTTTTGTTCAGTGGGGCACTTGACCAAACAAAAAGTGAGAACCAAAATAGCAGGCACGCGACACGAACCATGGGATCAATGTTTTGCCATATTTGGCCAACCTGTGCGGCCACAAAGCGAGAAGGAAGCGATGCCGGCGGCTGAACTGATTTTTCTAATACAGATGGGTGTAAGTACAAGGTCCATCATAAATAGACCACTTCTCTCAAATCACCTTTGTTTTTCTTCCAGAAAAAAAAAGCTTCTGCCCAAAGGGGTGGCGGAATGGAAAAATAAAAACAAGGACCCTGGATAGGTACTCCTTTCTTTCGCGACCGTTCAGCTACCCTTTCCCCCCTTTCTTTCTATGTATGCTGCTGCGATCATGTGTACATGCTTTTTCCAGAATATGTAGTGTTTTTTGTTCAACCCAATTGAATTGATGTATTACATGTGCGTACACTTCCTAGCCACACCGCTAGATTTACATTTTGGACAGGACGTACTCTTGGAAGTTGGGTGCGAATTCATGGGATGTACATATGGTCGGTCTGAGCACACTTTGGTCTTGCAAAACTTCTTCCGCAGAATCCGGTTTGATGTTATTTTGCAGGTTTTCGATGTTCAGCGACTCTCCAAAATTTTTTCACCTCATGTGCCAGGCCCATACGTTGACATATCGCTCATATCACCGTTAATTCAATTGAGCGTCCGGCGTTGGATATCGGCTTATGAGCCATACCCCTCTTTCATCGCTACACTTCCTGATTGGCTTTACTACATGGCACAATAGTCTTCGAAAGAACCCCTGTATTGCGAATTATTTTCAGCCGAAATGGGCCTTCTTGCCGTTCAAATGAAGAAGTTCCATTACTTCATATATGAACATTCAAGAATACCCCAGTGGGCTTCTTCCATACCGATTTAACCTGGATGACCCCTGGGTCAGTCAGCTTTATTTTGTTCGGCCTCCTGGCGAAGTCTCCCCCCGCTACCCCGGGTGCAGGGTTCCTGTTCCGCCAACCTCTTGCCTCCGCCCTGCCACAGCCCACTTGACTTTACTGACGTCGCAGCTTGTGCTCAGTTTTCTTCCAGAAACGCATTGAACACGTATACGAACGGGCCTATACAGTCAAAGTTATTTCACACGATTTGGGCGGAGCGATACAGTTCATGCATACATACTTGTACATACCTCGGCGTTACATCCCAGTTGAAACCCAGATGAGTCAGATTCACAACCCCATCCAAGACTATCCCCCACCCTCTTACTCCCAGCTCCCAAGTCTCGATAATAGGTAATGGAACGGTTTCCTATTAGCAGGTAGGGACCGTAGGGTCGCGGACAGAGGTCGCGACGAAATCACGATTTCGTAGTCAAGATCCAGTTGCCAAACGTTGAACTCTGGTCCACGCCTATACCTCCGGCTCCCCATCCAGCCTCCAAGTCCCCCCAGATATGGAGCACGTTAAACATAGTCCAAGACGGAGGTAAATAGCAAGCATTCATCCATGATTCATTCAGGAACGTGCAATTCCCCACATTAAATACATGCAATGGCGGTAAAGATACATAATCACACTCACACTCCGAACCCACCAAATCAAAAAACCTATTTTCCCTCCCCCTCCTCAGCCGCGCAGGGTCGCGAACGCAAGTCGCGGCGATTTCGTAGTCAAACACACCTACACAAAGAGCGCTTAAAAACTTAATCCAAGACCGAGCCTGAGCCTTGGATAAGCGAGGGAAGATCATATTTGAGGATACACCCATCCGTGTTGAAGCTACGTAAGGATGATTATAGTTCAGTTCTCCCGGGGAGGCCAAGCCATGCAGCCCAAAACGAACCGCAAACTTCCAAAATTTCAAAATCCGGGCACGCGACAACTCGAAGAAGGACCATGAAATATGTTTTCGTTCTGGATCACGAACGAGACGATGCAGCGTGTACATTACGTATCACTACATACTTCGGCATCCTACCCAGATGGGTCAGATCCACGGTCCCCAACCCCCCAGGTCCCAAGTCCCAGGGGCCAGTAATGGAGCAGTTTCTCATATACGCAGCTAAGACGTTCGTCCTGGATCGTAAAACCCTCCAGACAGAAAAATACCAATAAAGACCCAAATCAAACCCTAAAACCCCTTCAATAGTCCCAGTCCAACACTAAACCAAATATGTTCGTTCCAAATCGCAATATGTTTTAAATAGAAACCATACACAATAACCATAAAAAAATACAAATCAAATCCAAAAGGCATCTGTGTCGAAGGTAAGTACGTATGGGTGATAGTGCTCCGGTTCTCTGAGCTCCTAGGCAGCTCGAAACTTACCGCAAACTTCCAAATTCTTGAAACCCGGACACGCAACAACTCTGGTACGGATTCGACCAAGGCAGATTACGAGATTCACCAGCTTTGATTTCCTTATACTGTCTTTTTGTGTGTATCGAATATCGTATATTGTAAGTCTCTCGAGATATCCAGGCCCCCACCCCCTCCACCCACCCTACTCTCCCAACTCCCCACCCGCACCCGCACCCGCCCCCGCCCCAACACCCCTCCCCCTCCTCCTCCCAACCTTCCCAGCCTCCCTCCACCTCTTCCTCCACCCCCTCGTCAACTCCCCCCTTCCCTCCTCCCAAACCGCACGTATCTCCGCCTCCGTCCCCGTCCGGAAGAACTCCGTGCCCGTGCTTGGGGTCCCACGCGCCCCGGTGGGGCGTGCGAGTTCGAATAGGTCTGGTGGGTGTGCTTTGAGGGTTGTGTTGGAGGAATGGGGATGGGAGTGGGAGAGGGGGAGGGGGAAGAAGAGGGGGTATTTGGGGTTTGGATGTGGTATCTGTGCGTGTGCGTGTTTGGGTGTTTGGGTGGGGTGGGTGGTGTGCAGGGGAGATTCGTCCTCGTGTTCGTTCTCGTGCCCGCCCTCGGGATCGTGGGCTTGAGCATGGGTGATGTGAAAAGGAATCTCATCGTCTAGTTCAAGATCGAGGTCGAGGTCGAGGTGCCCTACGAGAGAGAACCCGGCTGGATACGAAGGAGGTGGTTAGTTATATATTTTATAAAAAATATCTTGAGTGAGAAAGAAAGAAGGGGGGTACCCACCGTCCGTTTCCCGAGGGGCGAATAGATCTTTAAGTTTTTGTTTGATAGGTTGGGATGCGTTTTGTGGTTGAGGTTTCGTCGTTTCCGTTTCCATTTCCATTTCCATTTCCATTTCCACATCCCCTCCCACCTCTCCTTCCCCATCGACCTCCATCCCACCACCACCACCCTCACCTCCGCCCCCTCCACGCCCCAAACGCCCACTTTCCACAGAAGCAGGGACGATCTCAAACCCAACCTCCTCATCCTCACCTCCATCCCCATCAATCACCACCACCCCTTTCATAAGCGCCTCTTCATCGATATCCGACCCTACGCTCTCACTCCCACCCCAGTCCCCACCTCCGCCCGAGTCGCCGAATAGTGAGTTGAGGAGGGAGAGGGATTGGAGTGTTTCTTGCTGGAGTGAGGTGAGGGAAGTGGCATCCGTGGGGTTGGGGTTAGGGTTGGAGGTGGTGGTTGGGTTGGAGGTGGTGTTGTGAGGGGTTGGGGTGACTTGGGTGGGATGGGATGTTGGGACGGCGGGATTGGAGAGGGGTTGGGTGGGTTCTTCGCCTGTCGGAGCTTCTTTTTCTTTTTCTTTTTCTTGTTCTTTTTCCTCTTCCCGTCCCTCATCCTCATCCTCCTCATCGTCATCATCATCATCCTCATCGCCCCCAACGACTTCACCCCCCTCAGCGCTAACGGCACCTCCCACCCCCACACCGACCCCCGGCACAACAAGGTCCATCCCCAAAAATGAACCCTTCAAATACACACTCGGCCAACGCGTAACATCAATAACGCGTCTCCTCGCACGTCCATCCGGTTCCCTCACTCTCTTCTTTTTCTTCTTCCCTTCCTCCTCACCCTTCCCCTTCCCTTTCCCCCTCGCACTCCCCCTCGCTCTCGCAAAAGCCAAATCCTCAGACATAGGCGGAAGCGGCCTCACAGGACGCATCTTCATCGACCGCACGACGCGGCCCATAGGAGTGACTTTCCACCCTGCCCGACCCGCTGCGTTAGAGGGCGTGATGAGTGACATGTCGGGTGCGTATGTCCCGTGTGAGTGGGGGCGTTTGTGGGGTTTGGGTGGGGGGGGTGAGGTGCGTTCTTTAGCGAGTCTGGTATGGGTGATAAGATTAGGTAGAAGTAGTAGTTAGGTAAGAAATGGGTGAGGTGGGGAAGGAGGGAGGGGGGACGGACCGGGAGAGGAAATCAGGCTTGGCTTCTCCGATACGTAGTTTGGCGCCTTTCCATGTTGATCCACTTAATAAATTCAAACCTACCCCCCCCAAAAAAAAAGCAAAAAAAACGACAATCATAAATCATCATAAGCCATCATCCCACCTCCCAAAAAAAACAGAAAAAAGACACCCACATCTCGCTAACCCACTACTCGTCCCCTCCAACGTAACATACCCAAACCCTCTCCGCCTACCCAACCCATCTACGCACTCCGGTCCAAACCCATCCACCGAAACCACCCTTCCGAACGTCGATAGTCTGTTCTTGAGGTCTTCTGGTGTGATGGACTCTGTGAGGCCTGATATGTGGAGGCGTTTTGTTAGGGTTGCTTTTGGTGGTGGTGAGGTGGGGTTTGGCATTGGGGATTTGGGATTGGAGTGAGGATCGATTTGGAGGGAATGGGCATTGGGAAGTTTTTTTTTGGGTGAGGGGGGGTTACGTAATGGGTCTTGTGATTGATGCATAGTGACACGCGATGGAGCTCACGTGAGAGACTTTTTTTTCTTTCTCTCTTTTCTCTTCTTGATTCTTGTCATTTGAGTTGGTTTGGTTGAGAGAGATATGCTTGCTCTTCGACGGTGTAACAGTCTGCGCTTAGGGTACAAAACCACACCCTCATCTTTGGCGAAATTGGTGACGCTAGTTCCACGGAATCGGGGCTTGACGCGTTGGGCTTTGCAGAGCCCGAGTCAGAAAATGGGGTCTGGGGCTGGTCGGATGGGTATTCGGTATACTTCCAGGTAGGGAAGAAGAATCAAGCTCAAGCTCAAGGAGTTTTTCTTTTATTGAGGTTGACATCACTCCCTTCTTACAGTACCAAACACCCCACACCCTCCCAACCCATCCGAACCATCGAAAGGAACGGTATCAACATCAACATCGTACGTCCCCCCCTTCCCTCCTCCTACCTATCTAAAACCCATGTATCACAGGACGACTCCGACCACTTCCAATTCATCAAACGCGCCTCCCAAGTCTGGCCCTCCCTCGGCTCCACCCCTTCCACACCCTCCCCACCCCTCCCTCCCGGATGGAGCAGCACCTGGTCCGCCTGGCCTTACCTATTAACATATTACTGGTTCTCCCCATATTTCCTCATGCTCCCACAAATCGAGATGCTGCTTAACGTACGGTACGGGATCCCAGGTGAGGCGCGTCCGTTGTGTTTTGAGATGGGGGGAGGAATAGGTGGGTTATGACTGTTGTTGGGGTGTGGAAAGGGAAGGATGTAGGAGTAGGAGTAGGAGGGGGGTTTTATTTAGTCGAGGGAGGGGAGGAAGGGGTGTTATGGAAATTCAAAGGTATCCAAACCGAATCCGACCTTCTCAAGCTCTTACACTCCGACCCCTCACTCACCACCTCCCAAACAAACGGTACACTCCTCCGTATGGACATAAACCCAGAAGGCGAAGCCGCGCTTGAGAGGATCCTCCGGCGGGACGTAGGCGTGATCCCTGTGCTTGCGGAGAAGTTTTTGGATTACGTGCCGGAGGTGACTAGGGTTGAGGAGGAGAGTGTCGTTGGTGGGAACGAGGAGGAGGTCGTTAAGAAGCTTGTAGAGGAGATGGAGATGGAGGGGGAGTTTGGGGTGAAGCTTGGGGGGGATGAGGAGTTGATTAGGATGATGGAGGGGCTTGTTGATGAGATTAAGGTGGGGTTGGAGAAGGAGCCCAAGGAGGAGATCTAGAGGGTGAGGTAATTTTGAGTATTTTATTTATTTTATTATTGTAATAATCGTTCGGTGTATAAGGCCCAGATCGGAAACACGATTAGGGCAGGGTAGGGCACAGTAAGATTGGAATCCTACTTTTCTACCTTCGGGATAATAGAGTTCCCACATTAGTCACAAAATGTCACAACCATCAGACGTTAGATAACAAAAGGATGATAATAAATTGAGCTTTGATTAGATTTAACTATGGCCCTCACAAACGACTCAACATGTTTGAAGAGACCACAAAAAATCCCAGCAAGAGTGGTCCGGCTGCAGTCCATGCCAATGTGTGCCAACTAGCATTATCAGTTCGTCGGCCTCCTTGATGCTCCTTGAACAAAACATCAAGTGGGATGGCATCACACCCATCAGTCCAGATAGCACAAGTGTTAAAAAGATAATAAATAGAGGGATGATGAATAAAGACTGTACAATAAAGAGTGTAGTACCGGGCCAAGTTCAAGAGGGCCCAACTTGATTTATAGTGAAAAGACATGCATCCTCATATGCAAACTGCAGATAAGGCTATGATAATCATCAAGATTAGATATTGTGGAATCAGCGTGACATTTCTACCCTACCAAGTTGTACTCAAGTTGTACCTTTGGTATGGTAGAGCTACCCTGCCCTGCCCTACCCTGCCCTAATCGTGTTTCCGATCTGGGCCTAATACTTTCCGTTATGGAGGATGCTATGCAAGACACAGCCCGGGTATAATGAGCTATAGTGATGACGTAAGCAGTCAGGATAAAGGCAAGATCGACAGCTTCCCTTCTTCCATCCTCGGCCCAAAAAAATGACAACATCCATAACTTCAGCACATAACCCATTCAGATCTCCTGCTTCAACACCTCAAACAACAGGTACATCCCCAGGTAACACAACTGGAACAACCACAACAACCACAACTACGACGGGGGAGAGGACGGGCTCCGCAGCAGCAGCAGAAAGAGCTGACCCGATAGGATTGAACGAGGAACCTCCTCCTGCGTATACACCTTCGCCGGATGTCTACCAAGGAGAAGAAACGATACAGTATGGACCTAGAAGGCCATTCCAGTCCGCTCTGCCTCCTCTCCAACAACAACAACACCAGCCACAGCAGCAGTATCGCCCCCCACCTGGGGCCCCACTCAGCCAATCGCATACTGGCATAAGCATGGCCACGAGTACGGGTACGGGTACGAGTTCGGGGGGGTCATTATGGCGTCAACTGACAGGCCAACTCGCTGCTTCACTTTCGAACATCCCATCTTCGTCTTCTTCGTCAAATTGGACGGCGTACCCTGGTGTAGGGAGGCAGG
Organism: Collybia sordida; assembly: GCA_037014335.1. Classification (NCBI taxonomy): domain Eukaryota; kingdom Fungi; phylum Basidiomycota; class Agaricomycetes; order Agaricales; family Clitocybaceae; genus Collybia; species Collybia sordida. The sequence goes on along the minus strand of JAYKXK010000011.1, from coordinate 1,705,097 downwards.
AGGTAGAGGTGCAGTACCCTCATAATAATACTACACAACCGGGTCAAGGTCAGAGTAATCATCATCTCCGAGTCCCAGCTCCACCACGGCATCCCTCCACATCAAACCCTACACTCTCCCTCTCCCTCTCCCCACCCTCGGGAACGAATTCGGGACCATCCCCAACGTCAGATTTCGCTCGGGATTTTTACGCAGCAGGTACAGGACCCGAAACGACCACCTTATCATCTTCCCCACCCCAATCTCGATCAGCACCCACCTCGCCAAAGACATACGCCCCTCCACCCGGCCCGCCTCCATCCTCATCCTCACCCTCGTCAAGTTCGCATAGGAGGCATAGTACGACGCATAGAGAGGGTAGGGACGCTCCGAGACTCCCACCGAGGCCGGATACAAGGGGGGAAGGGGACGGACGACCGACGGATACGCCGGTACCTGGACACCCGCTCCTTCGTGCTGGGAAGTTGTTGGTGTACCCTAGAGGGTACGTTTGTGAGAAATGTACGTCTTTCCCTCCTACCCTACCCTCCTTTCCTTTCCTTTCCTTTCCTTTGCTTTTACTCAACCCACCCTTAGGCAACAACACAGGCTACAAACACGCAGACCCCTCCCACCCATGCAAGAAATGCTGGCCCAAATACGCAAAACCATTCCAAGGACCGCTCGTGTATGCGTTCAGTGCACCGGTGGAGGATACGACGCTTGGAGGGTCGAGTGTGAGTTTTCAGAGGGCGTTGCCGGATTGGAGACCTCCGAGGCATCCTGCGTCTCCCAGTGGGGCTGGGGCTCCCCCTACTTCCCCTTTGAGGTATCGTCCGCCTGCACCCCACGCTCCTCCAGGGGCTTATGGGTACCCCTCCCCCCACGCCCCACACGCCCCCCACGCACCCCACGCACCCCCAAGACAAATCCACACCCTAAGCCCATACACGCCCCCCCCGCCCGGCGCGGTCGTCTATGCGGCGGGCGACCCGAGGATAGGAGGGAGTGCGTGTTGGAATTGTGCGGGCAGGGGGGTGGTTGGGTTTTTGGTGTTTGAGGAGGGGTGTGTGGTTTGTGGGGGGGTTGGGAGGGTTTTTTAGGGGGTTGAGAGGGGGGAGGGGGGGGGGCGGGGGAGGGGGGTTGTAGGAATGGACAGATGATGTATTGTGTCTTTTATATATATATATATATATAACGTTGTTGTGTGTGTTTTTTTTTAATTTTAATCAAACAAATTTCCCGATACATTCCTGAGGCTTGGGACTTGGGGAACAGTCTTGGATCAAGTTTGGGGGCCGTTAGATCTGACTCGTCTGGGTGGTGTACCGTGTTGCGTTGGTCTGGGTTTCGGTTTCGAAAATTGGAAGTTTTGCGGTGAGTTGGGATCTTTATGGTCAGTAGAATTTGGGAGAGTATATGGTAGAAGGAGGGTGTGGGTTGGAAATGTGAATGTCTCGCAGTTAAGAAGTTGAGTGTTGTTGTTGTTGTTGTGCCCCTCTAGGAATCAGTTATATGCCTTGAGAATTTTCCCTCTCAGCGGAACTAGAACTAGGGCGATTTACGCGATGAAAGATATTTTTTAGTGATTTTATGATTTATGAATTCGAAATCTTAAATAAGTAACATCACACGCTAAATTGAAGACAATCAGTTGGGAGAAAAAGTTTTTTAAAAATTTCGGAGGAGTATTGTCTTTGTCTTTGTTACGTTACTTCAATGGAGGTAAGTAAGTATTGGACGTGGGTTTCTCAGAGTCTCTCGAGACTTGCAATACTTATATAATACACAACAAAAACTGGCGTAACAATTTCCTCCAAGTCCGTCGAAAGAGTCGAAGTTAGAAGCTAGTAATCTCCACAATCAGCCTTGATCAAATCCGCCCCCCGCTCCGCAATGAGGTAAACCGTCCCTTGAGTATGTGCATTCGGAACAAAAGGCTAAAATCACCAAAAAGAAAGAAAAAAGAAGGAAAAAAACATAAACCTCCTTTTCCAAAAATAAACCTCTCGACTCACCAAAACCGAACCATCAACGATCCTCAACCCCCTAACACCCTTAACCTTCAAATCCGGATCCACAACACCATACCCCGCATCCCTCGATGACATCATAGCCGTCCCAACCGCATGCCAAATCCCATTAACGTTCCCCCTCACATACGCCTCGATCTCTTCGTCCGTTTCCGCGTCTTCGAGTCCGTACAACCCTTCAAGAACGTATCCTTCCCATGCCTTGCCTGAAAAGAAACGTTTGGAGATTTTGACGGTTTCGACTAGGGCTGCGATGTCGAATGGGGTGCCGAGCCAGTTGGGGTTGACGAGAGGGTGGATGAATGGGTCTGGGGATGTGATTTGGACGAAGCCGCCTGTTTTGGTACGTTTCGTTAGGATCACCCATAATGACAATGTGTAAAATTAAATGGGAACCCCTTACGTGCTGTGGGAGAGATAAGAACCGTCGCTTGAGTCATATAACTCCCCGCATCAGGAAACGACAAACTCGGATTCAGCCAATAATTCTTTTCTCGGAATCAGGGTTTAGTATATACACAACACAAAGGTAGGGGAAAAAAAATCTGAATCTCACAAGGAAGATCATTTCGAAATGTGATGAATCGGGGCCTGCAGATGGGTCTGGATGTAACTTGAAGATATCGGACGTATCAGGGAACCTCAACCAGCCGAGGTGGTTCGCGATATGACTAGCGAGTGGACCTGTCTTATTTTTTGCCCATTGATCCAGGAATGGTCCTGGATTCCTGAAGACAGGATCATAGGTATCTGTAGAGTTCGCGTTCCATACGTTAGGTAGTAATACGTGATCTGACAAGTTCTTCCCGACGGATGGGTTATCGACGATAGTAGCCACCCCTGCTGCTGCGAGTTCAGTTTTGTTACCGATCCCGGAGAGTTGGAGTAATGCTGGCGTTCCAATAGTTCCGGCTGATAGGATGATTTCATTCCTTGCAGTCAAGGTATAAACAGTACCTGAATAATAAAAAAGAAAAGTTAAGAATCATCCAGGGGAAGGTGTCTCATAAGCTGGGACTGACCTCCTGATTTAGTAGCCACTCGAACAATCCGGAAACACGGAACATCCCCATCTCTTCCCGTCATCACAAGTTTCGTCGCTTGAGCACGGAGGACTATATCTAAATTCGAGCGGCCAGACGCAGGTGTGAGATAACCCGTCGAAGAACTACTCCTCGTTCCTTCCCCAATCGACGCAAATGCCCAGCCTTCCCCCGAAACATAATCAACAATCGACACTTGAAAAAAAATCGGAAGGGAGAGAGAATCACCTATTCCAAGAACGTCACCACCAATCATATCGGGATTAAACGGAAATTCATCCGGCATTTCTTGGGTTGTAGCGATGACACGCGAATCCAGAGGTGTAGGGTTCCCACCCAGACTGACTGAAATAGCACCACTCGTCCCGTGTAGGGAAGGCACGAATTCGCCCTTTGTGTCGTGATGATCCGCGGGAGGGACAAGGTCCTCATTCTGTTTTCACATGTCGTAAATAGAATGGGAAACCTTCTTCATCTTCATCATTGATAGATAGGATAGAATAGGACCTACCTTAAAGGCGTACTCCTGCATGTGGTCCCAGTCCCATCCGGGCTCTCCTGTCACCGAGGCGTACCTGTCGAAGTCTTCTTTAGACCCACGCATGTAAACCATGTAATCTGTGACCGTGGATACATTAGAAATTGTATGACTTAGTGTGATATCGGGTGTGAAGTGGTGGTGAGGGATGACTTACTCACTGAAGTCGACCCGCCTAGGACTTTACCCCGTGGGTAAGGTATTGCGCGACCGTTGAGACCAGGTAGAGGGATCGTTGTATAATTCCAATCTAACGGGGTACTTGGCGCGAGAAAGAGTCCCATCAAAGGGATGGGAATATCTGTAAAGTCCTCATCCCTAGTCAACTAAGTTTAAGAAATCCTAACGAAGAAGGTTGCATAACGCACGATACCCCCGCTTCTACTAATAACACTGATACCCTTGGGTTCTCTGATAATCGTGCTGCGACGACCGCCCCAGCAGCGCCAGCTATAAAAAACACAAGTATTCAAAGTTAAAACATCGTCTTATGCTTGTCAAGGTAGTATGTCGACTTACCACCAATGACAATATAGTCATACGTCCTTTTAACCAACTGAGACGGGTTTTCATAAACTTTCCCTAATGTCGGAAGGACGAAGATGGACGCTATGACCCCCCACAGAGGACTAAGCACGATCATCTTGGATACGAATAGTGTAGCCTGCTGCCTAAAGTTTACGTGGACCGAGGGAAGGACCCATTCTCTGGGTTCGCGTTCACTTGTATTTAAACGCCCGAAGGTTCAAAGATGCCGTAAATCGGGGTTAACTGGCCTCCACCGCACCTCACCTCTGGGAGAAAATTCAGGAAAACAATGCACCAATCTTAACCGAAGACAAGTCACAAACCCGGGTTACTCACAGGAACCTGCTTCTGAAGAATGATTATGATGGATATCATATATGCGCCACTCCCAAGTCCAGCCCAATAAACAGCCATTGATTGAAGAAGGTTGCGCTGTGTATTGATGAGAAAATGACGGAAAATAATGATTCTACCCTTCGATTGACAACCGTTGGAGCAGGGACGAATGCTAAATTTAGCATGCTGCGTTGTCGAAGTCAGTCCTGGAATTGATGATTTTTTCGAGGTAGTGGTAAACGACGTCCGCAAAAAGGGAGGTAAATCAGCCTTTGTCGTAAAAACGCCCCGAAAACGCGATTTAGGGTATCACCGATGATTACCTCACGGTCAATTCCATAAGTAAACTTTCTTCACGCCTAAGCCTTTCCAAGTATACGTGGTTGGTTATAGGCGCTTTATGTGTATCAGGGAAATAGCAGAGTGGTAACAATGAAAAAGACGATGGTGGATGGGGACGAACCTCCAGCGGGCCGATCTATCCGCTATTCGATTTATTTTGATTATGTTTATCTGTATTTTGTTGGTGCAATAAAATTGATTAACAATGACATGACCAAATAAAGCCTATTGGTTAACCGTCCATTGGAAAAATAGTATTTGCCATAGCGAACCTCTGAGGTAAATGTTACCTGTCATAGGTTCACGCCGATGGAGAGAAATATTATTGGGAAGCTGACACGACCGACCAGGCTCTTTCGTCGATGCTCGAGTTTTGGTTCGGGACTCGGCAGGGAAAGACTTTAATTATAGGGCTAACGATTTCGGGGGCTGATGACGACTAGCGCCAATACGTGCATAAATTGTCTGTCTTCGAGAGTGCCAAACGGAGAAGAATTTGTCCACTAGGCCGCGGGGTAATTTAATATACAATAACACATATCATTTCATAATTCATTTTATCCACAATTTCACATCTCATTTTATGAGAGCTTTTTACATCCACCCCGAGACACATACACAACCTCCTCCCCTAAGACCAAGTGATGGGGTTTAATAGTCCGACAGAGAGGGGTGCAAGGGCGCTAAACGCGGCGGGGGACAGGTCGAGGTCGTATGATCCGTTACATGTGAAACACTCATCCACAATCACCACCTTGATGAGTTTGCCTTGGTCTATCGCGCGGGCACCACATGAGCTCGGCAATTTATGCTTATACAAAAGGGAAGCTTACACGTAACAGTAATTGGAGTGTTGCAAACAGTCTCTCTTCCACCGTCAAAGTCAGTGAAACTTCAAAATGCTTGGCATAGTGAAACACGTACTTGTTTGCTTCGAAGTACTTTGATGAAACTGCTGCGATGAAGTCCTGGGGTCCTTGCACGGTATTGCACGCGGTTACTCCTGTTGGTAAAACACATATTCAGTCTCAAAAAAAATGCGAACTGAAAATATTCATCTCCAGGAGACGCGTTATACCTGGGTTGTAATACGTCGCTATAAATTAATGGAATAACCAATTTAGCTTTCCACACATAGCAAAGACCAAGTTTACAACGACATACCCTTGCCAGTGAAGGCATTTGTGGCTACAGCTACAGAAACGGCAATTACAAAACGAATAAAAAATTTCATCAGCGTAACTATTATTGTCAAAAATAGCCCCCAAGAAACTTGATAGCAAAGATTCGCCACACACTTAGCTTTTATATCTTCCCAAGCTCGCAGTTTTCCAAACCATATGCCCGCATAATTGCATGCGGTAAGTGTCTAAGAGTACACCGCTTTGTTGTATTATTATGCCCAGTGCGCTTGCGCATGTATTGTTTTTACACCGAGCGATGGCCGGTGATGCTCTTGTTCGTGGCTGCGTCGCGTAAAATGTGGGTCAGGCTTTGTCAGATTGCACATGGACGGTGCGACTGAATGCATTCTGTATTATTCTGTCTCAATGAGAAAAAGGCAAATAAAAAGCGTCCATTGGGGATTAATAAAATGACCTATCTTTATGGACATTAATCATACACCCGGCGCGGTGTAGGCTGACCAATGTGCACTGGTTGAGCGTGTCAATCGTAAAAGAAAGGATCATGAAGATTTGGTATCAGTCTCGTAACTATGTGACAGCTGAGGTCGAGACACATGGATAGCCCCTTTTAGGTCCCAAGCAACATAACATAAATGACAAGATAAATGGTAATATGGAGGGTAACCAAGAGTTACCCTCATACAAGTTAGTCCTGTTAAAGGCGCACTGTATTTAAGGTTTTGGGCACGGGTTCAGCCCAAACTCAAATGTTACCTGGTAATAAAGGTATGAGAGATATACGTCCGAGCTCTGAGACAGCATTGACAACCTTTGAACAATAGCACTGTACCACGTAGTCGGAAATATGAGCGTTGGTTATTCAGCTCGAAGTCCTGACGCGGATATCGGTATCTTGGGCGCTCATGCCACGTTGCATCGAACCAGCACCGGGGTCGGAGATTATGGGGCTCCTTTGAAGCGGTAGGGGGTGTTTGGTCGTGGAGAGTTAGTATAATGAGAAAGAAACTTTTATTATAATGCTGAGAAATCCGAAGATCGCGGTCAGGTGAAGTCGATTTTCGAAGTTTCAAACTTATTGTGAGTCGTAGTATGACAATAGTACCGGCACTGGCAGCACCTACCCGCTTTTATCTGAGATCCGTTTGGGTTTCGGTCCTCTCTAAATATACAAGTTTAATCCTAGGCGTTTTGTGGGCATTGGGGAAAGGGAGAGCAGTAACAATGAAGGAGATGGTCGTGGATGGGGACAAACCTCCAATGGGCCGATCTACCCGATCTATTTCGACGGTGTTTATCTATGTTTGGTTGTGTGGTATGATGCTATTTTTGTAATTCTCTATAGTCTACTCCCATTCCTCGAGTACGGGGATATGAATGTTGGATGGAATAATAAAGGTTATCTAGAACAGTGCCCTCTAATAAGTCTGGGACTCAGATTTCTTAATTTCTGTTGTATAAGAAGAACTGACTATTTTTGACATTCATGTCAGCCTTCCTCAGGAACAAGTTAACAACCCAAATACATACCCCGTCTCGCTCTATCCACTACATGTCGAATACAACAGTAACAATTTTCATGAATCTATCAAATTCTATACCTGTCACTACAAATATAATAACCAAGCGGGATATCGCAGCTGAAATTAATTCTGGGGGCTCGAGCTCTTTGTGGCATAATAAGGGAACAGTATAGGAAATACCCATACATTTGCACTTCAGGATTGACGCATCTATGTGATTTAAATAGTGTGAGAATAAGTTGAGCGATATGATATAAACCAAGTTATCTTTGTTCCACCAGCGAAAATGAGATCAGGAGTGTTTAAGTCAGTCAATAGGTAGCATTAGAATGCCTTCTTGAATCCAGAAGCCCAGAAAAATGGAGAATAGACAGGAATGGAATAATTTTGAAGTGCCGACTGTCGAAAAGAAAAAAATTGACAACATGGCCGAATAAAGCCTAATGCCTACCCCAATGTGCTATAATTAGATACGGTCAAACACTTCGGGCGTTGATACTACTTACCAATTGAGTTCAAGAACGACTTATTATCCCCACAAAAAAAATAGAGACTTTTTAAGCCTCAAACCTACTCTATTTTTACCCAGACCAGTGTTTTCCTGCTTGTCACTTCACGGTGGGCACACCACCCTGTGAACATTTGGACCATATGTTGGAAAATTTGCATTTACCCTAGCGAACCTCCGAAGTAAATGGCACTTGTCATAGGTTCACGCCGTTGGAGGAAAATATCGATAGGAATTTTACACGGTCAATAATTTCCATTCGTCCATGCTTGGCTTGGGTTCTGGTTCAAGACTCAGGAGACAAGGACTCTGTTTATAAGGGTGATGACGACCAGCGCCGATACATATGTAAATCGTCCGTCGTCCGAAATGTCTAACGGGAAAATCAAGTTCGTCCAGTAGGTCTTGGGCTAATTTTATAAACAATAACACACATATCATCTCTTTTTATTTACCCTTCGATTCGTGAGGGCTTTTTACATCCAGTTCAGACGCCTATATAACCTGCCATCCTTTAGGACCAAGAGACGGGGTTCAACAATCCCGTAGAGAGCGGTGCGAGGACGCTGAATGCCGCAGGGGACAGATCGATGTCGTGTGACCCATTGCATGCAATACATTCATCCACAATTACCACATTAACCGAATTGCCTTGGTCTACCGCACAGGCACCACATAAGCTCATTAGTTTATGTTTATACGAAACGGAAGCTTACATGTAACAGTAATGGGAGTGTTGCAAATCGTATCCCTTTCATTGTCACAGTCAGTAAAAATTCAAAAAGCTTGGTATGGTGAAACACGCACCTGTTGGCCTCGAAGTACTCTGATGAGACTGCTGCGATAAAGTCATCAGGGCCCTGCTCAGTGTTACACGCAGTCGTTCCTGTTGGTAGAACACACATCTCAGTTTCGAAAAATGCGAAATGAAAGTATTCATCTAAATAAACGCGTCGCACCTGGGGTGTAATAAGTAGCTATAAAATAATATAATGACCACTTTAGCATTCCACACACTGCAAAAACCAATTTCATAAAGACATACCTCTGCCAGTGAAGGCATTCGCAGCTGCAGCTGCAGAAACGACAAGTACAAAGCGAGAGAAGGATTTCATCTGCATAGCTATCGTTATGAAATATTGAAGAGATCTCAATCGAGAAAATTTGATAGCGAAGACCTACCACACACCTAGCTTTTATACCTTTTCCAAATTCACTATTTTCCATGAACATGCAAACCCGTACGCCCGCATAATCGCATGCGGTAAACGGTATATGTCTAGGGATACACCGCTTCGTTGTGTTCGTATGCCCAGCGCGCGTGCGCGTGTGTTACGCCGAGTGATGATCGGTGTGTGTCCTTATCCGTGGCTGCATCGCGTAAATCTGTGAGTCAAGCTTTGTCAGGCTGCGCATGGATGCCTGGCGCGATTGAATGCATCGCGCATCCCCAGGTAGGTTGTACCGAGAGAAAGATGAAGGAAAATCGACTGCTGGGGTGATAGACTTGTCCACCTTGGTGGGCAATGATCATACGCCCAGCGCCGCCCTACGAACTGTCCCTACGAGCCTGACCGGTGCACATTGGCTGGGCGTGACAACCAGGGAAGAAAGGAACCAAAGGAACATTTGGTATCACAGGTTAGTAACTATGCGACAACTGAGGTCGAGGCACTTGGACTGCCCCTTTCGGGTCCCAGCAACGTAAAATAACATAAACGGTGATAGAGGGTAACCGAGAGTCATCCTCACATCAATCCCACCAGTCCCTCAGAAGACGTGAAGAAAAAATATAAAAAATGTTGGGTAGGATTCCAGGCCAATCCCATGTGACTTGGAAACGAAGGCATGAGAAACATGTGCCCGAACCATGGGACAAGATTCACAAGTTTGTGTCCATCGAACAATAGCATTATACAACCCAGTCGGAAATAAGAGTTTTACTTGTTCAGCTCGAAGTCTCGACACGGATATTATGGACGCTTGATTGTCATGCATCATTCGCCCGAGGTTTGGACCATGTTCCGGCAAGTTCCATTGGACCAGAAGTTAGAACATGGGATCAGGGAATGCGGAACCGAATCCCGTGGGGCAGCAGGGGGTAGTTGATTGTGGGTAATTGGAATAGTGAAAAGTTGACACGAATGATAGGACGCCCAAGGATCACGGTCAGGGAAAGAAATAGCCAAGTATTTATCTAGCAGCCGAGGTCGTTGGAGTTTCGAACCTTTTGTCCTAAAAAAGTAACATAGGCAGCGCCTATGCGTTTTTATCAGAGATAAAAGCGGGCGTGAGCAGGTGTAAGTAATTGATGCATCTATGCGGTCCGGATGTTGTGAGAATCGGTTGGTTGATAGGGTGTAGTGTGAATATGGCATCGGTTTTAGGAATATTTCTGCACGTTGGGGCAATATCCGAGGGGGTGTGGGAAATGGAATGCCAAAATGGAGTCCTCAGGCCGACCTAGGAAGACAATATACACCACAAATGCTTGGGAGTAAGGTAGTTCGTCCTGAGGCGTGCGTCTTTCTTCAGAGAAATTAGTTAGGAAAATGTCAAATTTCGTCCCTAGGAAATAAATTTGGAATTTATCATCCTTTGAGGCGCAGAGTTGTCGATTTAATTCAGTATGAAAGGAGCTTGTATTAAGGCGTAGCGAGTCAACATTGACCAAGTGAGTGACCACGTCGCGGATGAAAACTTTGACGATCAACACAACCAAACAACACTGTTTCCAAACTCCAGCCAAGCACAAAGTAAGATATGTAGGTTGAAACACTTTGGGTATCGGCACCACCAAGATTCTCGACTCCGAGCTCGATTTATCATCCCAGAAAAACATAACGTAAAAAAAAATCAAACTACTTTACACCCATGCCATGATTTTCTTCGTCTGTCCACGACCCGAGCACATCGCTGTTCCCGAACGCTTATTACCATTCCTAGTCCGATAATCCATAATTTCATACGTATAACTCTGGACAAATGCATGCTGGGCTCTCCAGGTAATGCCGTTGTCAGTAGTGTGCAAGGACATCAACCGGAGGTCCTCAACGCCCGTGATGATGTCGCCCGATTTTCGGTAAGCGTCTTCACACCTCTGAGTCTAGTAAAAATGAAATCAGGTTTCATCGAAAAATCATATAGAAGGAAATACTATAACTCACTGCAAAATATTTTACATGGGCGCGCGCGATTTCCAGCGCAATCTGGCCCCTTTTAATGTCATGGCCACAACCGCACCTAACAGGAATAGAGATCACTTCTCGCGAGTGTCCTTTCCACTGCAAAAGATGAGCGAAAACGCCTAGTCTGGGATGAATCTGACATACCTCAATGACTAAGTCAATAGAGGTCTTCTTCAAGTCCCCATTCGTCAGTTTCGAGCCGACCGAGGTTCCGGGATTAATAACACATTGTCCTTCGAACTTCAGGATGTCCGTGACTGCAACACCTCTCGTATCGAGACAGGCAGATGGCGTGAAAAAATCTACCACAGGGTTTCGGATCTCTATACAACAGTGACGCTTCCCTGAAGCTGGGCTATGTGAAGCCTCTGTATAAATCGATCCAACGAGTTTTGGCTTGGTTGGTAGTACCGAGGTCGATGCTGATGAAGGTTTTGTTGGGGAAGGTGGGGTTGCCGGGACACATGGCGGGGCACCGAAATTAGCGAAGGAACAAGATGAATACCGCTCCAGGAACGCCTTCTGCGCCTTCCGAGGGCAGGCTTCTCCACATTCGTAATTTACACTCTCTCGCGCTTTTAATTTATCCTGGCTCTGATTAGAGAAAGATGATGGTCGACTGGAGATGGATGATCGGTTATCCTTGTACCACTCCGAGGATGAATAGTCTGAAATAAAACCGCTACTATTGGTTTCGGATATATCGCCCTTGGTGTCGTCCGAGTCGAAGGAAACACTCGCGGGGATACTAGAGGCTAAGGTGTCACTCGTGTCCTCATTCAGGACAGACTCATTGCAAAGTGGAGAAGTAGGTGGAACGGAGGAGCTTGAGGTAGTCGGCTTATCATTCCGATTTCCATCGTGGTTATGGTCGATTCTAGATTTAAATTTCTCCTCGGTATTTGAAATATCATGAAGGTGGTCGTGGAGGGGCTATTATAAAGGGGAACGCGTTGGCGGGCTTGTTTTCGGTACTTATGGGAAGCAGGTCACTTACACTCTTTGGCAATGGCGACAGCGCGACCGGAGGAGATCGTAACGCACTCTTTAGAAATGATGAGTCTACTAAAAGTGCCAGAGTGAAAGGAAGGGCCTACGTATGATCCTTTTTTTGGGTCGTGGTGTAAGGGAGACTTATGTTTATTGTTTTCCATGATAAGGAGAAGAATCAAGCGTTTAGAGCGGGATAATTCCAACAAGCGACTGCAAGGGATGATGATTTATAGTAAACTTTAGCGTGCTCAATGATAGAGTTCCCAGAGAGCATTTTTGGTGGGGTCCCATTGTGCGCTTTGATAGAACTATGGTGGCCATTCAACAGACAATGGAGGTTACAACGCCCAAAGATAAGCAACAATTTCCCATGGTGCTGAGTTAGCGTGGCCAACGGGCACTATGGGCGCACGCGCAGAGTATATTGTATATAATTCCGCGCAAGACGATTTGAGTCATAGACAGTCTCAAATTACACAACATTGAATAGAGATCCAGCCGACGTTTCCCGTTAAGGATCACGTGTTTTAAGAAAGTAGTCACGCGTTCGAGAGTTGTGTTCAATTTCAAATCAACCACCGTCGTTCGCTCCATGTTACATCGCGTACCAGGACAACAAGCCCCTTATCCACTTGTATCAAACGCTCCAATTTCCAGCAATCCAGCTGATAACAATGCCGGACTCTGTAAGTCTACCTCCTTGAGGAACCTTGGTGCGATTCCAAAGCCGATGGGGTTCTCCAACGCGAATTGCAACTTCACCTTCTCGAGATTCCCAAAGTCCATCCCCGTAAGTGTGACATCAATATCTCTCCACCCAGTGAAAATTGTGGTGTTCACAGAACGGTCCATATATGGTGAAGGGAGATAGAGGCTGTATACGATGTTGATGATACGGAGCGCGTTGGCGATGCGGACAGTTGATAAAAGAGCGTTGAGCCAAGGGAGGGGGTCATCCTGACGCTGGATCACGTCAAACTTAACATCTAGGGTGTGCAGGTGGGGGTTATGGCTCAAGTCAATACGGTCGGACACAGGAAGATCCCAATATGTTTGCAAATCAACTATGGTATGGTAATGAGTGAGAGTAAGAAAATGAAGTGAATATACTCACTATCGTTCATTAGGATGAGTTCGAGTTCCTGAACTGAGGCCGTCGATCGCAGAAGTTGGACAACATCTGGAAAGTTTCCTGAAATGCTTAAGCTAAGCTTCCGGATGGTCTTGACATCGATGGTAGAATCTGGATGCAGGAGACAACGAACGAGAACAGTGGACGTTCTCGGCCCTATGACCAGAACATCCAATGGTGCAGGTGTGCGGTCAAACTGTACAATTGAACTGAAATCGAGGGAATTCTCGTCTTGGAAGATTAAATGCTCTACTCTGAGCACTCGTAATATGCGACAATGCTGTAACACTCGCAGCAGCTCCGCTGGGCGATCGAACACTAACCCAACGAGCTTGAGCTCTAAGAGGGATGGCGACCCAAAGACGCTAGTTATAGCCTCCCTCAGAGCCGGTGCGATGGTTTTCCAGATCATCCGCATAGAGGCGGATCGTTGTAGCCGGAACTTTTCCACGTTCCTGAGTTCTCCGAGAAGAAGTGGAAGCGTCTTGTCTCCGTTGATCCATTCCTTCCCTACTATCCCTTCACATATTAGAAGGTCACGAATGTGTTGAGCTATTTCTGGAGATGCTTGAAGGATCTTATACAATCGCCAGCTATCTGTAGTTGTGCCGAAGATGTGGGTTCGGAGATTGACAACGGGTGGTAGGAGCGAGACTGAATAGAAGATATGGGCCCTACATGCCGAGAGCCAAGCTCGGCAAACAAGCGCGCAAACTTTCAGAAAAGGGCGATCGTCGTGAAAGTGGTCGAGAATGTTATCAACCAATTCCTGAGGGAGAGTTTGCAAGGTCATTGATCGAAGTAGTGGAAAGCACGATTGAGATCTCCCACTTTTGGTGTGCCAGCAAAACCATCACGTCCTAACACAAGTAAACCGGACCAGGGTTTCAAATATCCGCCGCCAAGGAAGCGGTCTTTCATCGAGTAAATTAAGGTGCGCGATAGAAACATAGGTAAATATTGGGGCAACGCGCTGGATATACGCCCGAGCCCGACCATCCCCTATCATCTGATCTCGCATGTGTCCACGTACAATATGCCTCTAGTGTCTAATTCCTGAAATTGGAAAAGGATGTCGTCAATGATGGTTGGGACGATTTGATCTTCAATGGGGTTATCAAGTGCGAAATCGAGCCGTATTCGTCGCAACGCTGAAAATTTGGGGTCAACAAGGAGAGAATCGATACTTTTCCAGCCGTCGAGGCTGTCTTGGTATACTGGGAGCGTTAGCTGGGGTGGCGGTAAATCAATGGTAGCGGTTAATGCGATCTCCTCGAGAGAATTAACGGCAGGGATAGATGAGAATAGCGCGAAGAGCCATGGCAGTGGGTCAAAGCGGTCGAGGAGGACGGGAACTTCGATGATTAGGTACTTGATCTCGGGGTTTCTACTCAGGTCCAAGAAACTTTCGTCACCAACTGTGATGTTTCAGTGGGTTCAGTGGGGTTTGGGTACAGAAATAGTAAGAATACGCACTATCTGTCATTAGAATGACTTCAAGACGCTCTACGAGTGGCGTTGCACCCAACAGCTTTGCATCCACCCCAGAAAATTCGCCGTATATTTTGATGGTAAGATCTCTGACATCAGAAACATCAATTGCCGAGAGCGGATGAAGCAAACACCCAGCAATTGCGGGATGATCCAAAGAAAGGGCATGTATTTTTCCCTTCGCGGGTGATTGGGGACTATCTGAGCCAGTTTGGGCGATGAGGAAATTGGGAGGGGGGCTTTGAGTCCATGGCAGGAACCCAATATTCGTCAGGTGCAGTATCTTGAGTTCGTTACACAAGCGTAACATCTGCAGGACGGAGACTGGATGATCGAATGTTGAAGCATGAATTCTGAGTTTGTAGAATGATTTGGAAGAGATTGCAAAGGCAATGGCCTCCAAAAATTCCTCGGACCAGATGACGGATGACCGAACGAATTGACCTGGATTTATCTCCAATGATTGTAAGCTGGCCAGTGCTCTCAAGAGCAGAGGAAGCGACCGGTCCTCATTCACACCACGCGAATAACCATTGTGAATTATAATGTGCTTGATGTATTGAGTTATCTCTGGGGTGCCCTTCACGACTTGATACAGACGATGACAATCGGTCACGCCTGATGGACCGAGAAAATCAGGATGGTGATGGAGGGTGACGTGGCTGAATAAATGATATCGGCTTGATGCCACCCATGTTGACGAAACGGTGCAACATTCCCGGAGAGTGTCGGGTTCATCGTGAAGAAAATCGATGATGTTGTCGATGAGTTCTGGGGGTATTCGTCCCATGTGGAAAAGAGCAACCAGGGATAGGATCGTCTCTATTTTCTCTGGGCCGTCATTTTTCCGAATAGTCACGAAAGGCAACGCCAATCAAAATATTGAGCCCATCTCATCTCGCTTTGACATTTCACAAATATTGTAGTTCCTACTTTTTCATAACTAAGGCATCGTCAAAGCGACCTCTACAATAGCAGACTTATGGACAACACTTCACAATCTATCAAGGAAGAAATTGGAATTTTAATTAAGTACCATACACAAATCGACGGCAATTTTTGGGGTACGAACGCTTAAAATAAGCACTCACAAATACAGAAATACACTCAATAACATTCAGCCACCTGGGTTGTATCGAGCTTTACTATTGTGTGCAAGTGATGAAAGCCACAAATTTCAATCTCTTCGACCCTAATACTCGATGTCCAACTCCTCTCAATCTTTCGACCTGTCAGTGATGAGAACAAAGTATCCTTAAACTTCTGGAACAGTTGACTCAATAAATACTATCACCCACGATGTTCGCACTCCATCCCCGGATTCAAACCCAACTTCACAGTCAAAAAAATCAATCATTTAATATCATCTCACTTCGGATTTGCGGCAGGGGCGGTGACATCGGGTTTGGGTATCCTGGAAGATCGGGTTTGACAGACCTTTCCTCGCCTAAGGTCTATGATATCCAAAATCTATCTTAGCAAAGCGCCGTCTCGTAATTACCAAACACGAACCGGATATACGCTCCGCAACATGACCGGTGTCTCACCTAACGCGCATCATGTAATAAAAATGGAGACTCCACACGATGGTGTGGCAAAAGCTAGTAAAGGTGTGCCTCATAATTCGGTGTTAGACCGCGATTCCCATCATTTCCACTTGCGTCTTTGTTTAGGTGACTAACCGAATCGAGGCTCGGTACCTGGCGGGAGAGCGAACGATGTATATCAATCTCGCCGAGTCAATTTCGCTGGATATACTTCATCAACCATATGGTACTTGTAATTGTGGATTGTGGTCGCTTATGCAATCCCGATGATCCCCAGCCTAGGACGTGTACCATGTGGGTACCATCTGAATAATCAATCCATTACTCAACGTAGTTTTGTTTTTCAGGTCGAGACATTTATGATTTGTCCCCAAATGTGAAATATAATAAATTTATCGATATATTACATTGTTGTGAGGTATAGGGAAAGGGAACGGCTTCAACAATCGGCTAGTTCACCGGTCAATGGGGGACGGATTTAAGGTTATGTACCCGACTTACATTCATTCGAAAACTTACGGTTGGACTAGAAGGGTGTCGACGGTAGTTCCGGTATGGCGGTTGCGGTTTCGCTGATACTTGGGCTCTGACTTTCGCGAAATTATGAGATACGCCACAGCCAGAGTGCGAATTACCCACGTCCACACAACGGTGGTTGTTACATCCACCAAGAAGGGTGATTCATCAATGATGGTATGGATGATTCGTTCCGCAGTGATGACAGGTGCATTACTCTCTTCCAACTAGGAAAAATGTTATCTCAAATCTCTCGAAGAACTTCAGTAGCGACTCACTGCTGAGACAGTGAGAGAGAGAGCAGAAAGGACGAAGACGAAAGTGGGTTTCCAGAAGAACATGATGATTTTCAGCACGGAAAATAACAATGAGAGCTGAACTACCGTAATTTGGGCTCGGTCTTTTATGTACCAGCCCACTGCGGGCCTCCTTGGCAAGCAATGACGCCCAAGAAATGACCTATGTACGTACCATCGCGATCCTTACGGATGAATCGTATCTCAATCCCACACCACTGAATCACAGGATGTCCCTTGTTCGCCGCTGTCCCGCCTTGGGCCTACATTTCAGTCAGAACCCGCAGCATCTAATCCTTATCAAATAGGCAATTTATTGTTTGGCTCATCTTTCATTATACAATCCAGGGTTATTTCAGGTTCGGGAATCAACCACTACGTAATACCCCACCTTACCTCCTTCCGTGGCACATCCGACCTTTCGCTCCTCCCACAACAATCTCTCTTTTGGGGCATTTCCTGTATTTTGTTCACACATGATTCTAGTAGAAATACGCGGCCAGGTACCCCATAATTCCTACCACCGGTTTCAGGGGCCATATATCACGAAACGGGCCGACTCATCTCAAAAGATGGTCTTGGAAGACTCATCATCTGAGAACTCGACCTCTAAACCGGCGCAGCGACTGGTTAATACTATTTTGGATAGGTCGACCCTCATTTTCCTGAATATAAAGTCGGAAGGACTCTCATTCAATATTCCCAAACCTAGGATAAAGTCGTCGAAATCGAGATTTCCGTGACACAATGCGTCGCCCGACTCTCTTCTTCGCCTTACTCTTCACAGTAGCATATGCTGCCATCGGCCCCAACGCTAATATGCATATTGTGAACAAGAATATTGCGCCAGATGGCTTTAGTCGCTCGTACGTGACTTGACGACTTAATAAACACATCTTTACAGTTTGTCTAGAGCGGTACTAGCTGGAAGCACAGCGACCAATGCAGCATTCCCAGGACCTCTTATCACGGGCCAAAAGGTACGTTATCCGAACTTTTACAAGGCTATGATATTTGATACGATTGATACTGTTAGGGTGATGAATTCAACCTCAACGTCATTGATTCCCTCACAGATACGACGATGTTAAGAGCAACTAGCATCGTAAATTACCTTCTATTCTAAAACCTTTTACAATAGCTAAAATATCGCGCAGCACTGGCATGGCTTCTTCCAGGCAGGATCGA
This sequence comes from Collybia sordida, assembly GCA_037014335.1. Taxonomy (NCBI): domain Eukaryota; kingdom Fungi; phylum Basidiomycota; class Agaricomycetes; order Agaricales; family Clitocybaceae; genus Collybia; species Collybia sordida. Next base: position 1,686,771 of record JAYKXK010000011.1, on the reverse strand, counting down.
GCTGGGCGGACGGTCCCGTTGGAGTAACCCAGTGCCCAATTTCGCCAGGGAACGCGTTCTTGTACAAGTTCAAGGTCCCTGACCAGGCGGGTACTTTCTGGTATCACTCCCATTTATGTATGTTTATTACTTCCCTTGAAACGCTCTCCGACGAATCTCCCCACTAGCAACTCAATACTGTGATGGCTTGAGAGGTGCCTTTGTCGTATATGATCGTCTTGACCCCCACAGGCTTAAGTAGGTTCCTTCTGTAGAACGTATATTGATTTAACTTGCTAACTCCCAAGGTAGGTATCAAATTGACAATGGTTCGTCATACCATGTTACATTTCCTTTTACTTAATATACATATTTTACGTTTCCCAGAACAAACTGTCATAACCCTCTCCGATTGGTAAGCCTTTGAATATATTCTTTATTTTCTTCAATACGGTAACTGGTTTTAAAAGGTATCATACTCCCGCCCCTTCTGCAGGCCTCGTGCCCACCCCCCATTCGACACTAATTAACGGGAAAGGCCGCTATGCTGGTGGCCCGACTACTCCTTTGGCAGTTATTAATGTCATAAAAGGACTGCGTTACCGTTTCCGTCTTGTTTCCCTTTCTTGTGATCCAAACTATGTTTTCTCCATTGATGGACATACCATGGTCTTTATCCTACCTTTCACGCCGTACCGACCCATGACTAATATGTGGAGACACATAGACAATTATTGAGGTTGACGGAGTCAACGTACAACCCCTTACTGTTGACTCAATTCAGATTTTCGCTGGCCAACGCTACTCTTTCGTCCTTCATGCGAATCAGTCTATCAATAACTACTGGGTCCGGGCCAATCCTAATGTCGGCACGACGGGTTTCGATGGTGGAGTCAATTCTGCTATCCTTCGCTACCTCACGGCTCCCAACACCGATCCTACAACAACCCAAATTCCAAACTCAAACCCAATGGTCGAAACTAATCTCCATCCGCTTTCTAACCCTGCCGCTCCAGGGTTGCCCATGGCCGGTGGTGCAGATGTCGCAATCAATCTCGCCGTCACATTCGACTTCCCCACACTCACATTCGCAGTGAATGGCGCTGTGTTTACCCCTCCAACAGCTCCTGTTCTCTTGCAAATTTTGAGTGGCGCGCAAACAGCTCAGTCTCTCCTACCCCCGGGAAGCGTTTACGTTCTCCCACCAAACAAAGTTATTGAGCTTACTCTTCCTGGTGGCTCTATCGGAAGTCCGGTAAATACTATCATTAATCACTTCTGGTGTAAACTTACGATCTCTCTTGTCCGACCAGCACCCTTTCCATCTCCACGGAGTAAGTTTGGCGACATCTTAATCATCACGCCTCTTTCATATAATTCCTTCACTTCTAGCATGCATTCTCGGTCGTGCGAAGCGCGGGAAGCTCAGTATATAACTACGCAAATCCTGTATGTTGCATTTCCTTTGTTCTTGTACCGTAAGCGCTAATGCACTGGTGTGTCAGGTTCGCCGCGATGTTGTTTCAACCGGCTTTACTGGCGATAACGTCACTATCCGCTTTGAAACGGATAATCCGGGGCCTTGGATTCTTCACTGGTGCGTCAGCGTCTTGGCTTACGGCCATAAATAACCTATTTCTTTCCCCAGCCATATCGATTGGCACTTTGAGATGTATGTACTTCTCGTCTTATTATCGTTTTGAGAATGGGTTATTCATCACGTCAACGTACAGTGGGCTTGCTGTTGTGTTCGCGGAAGACACGCCATCCATCGCTACTGAAGACCCTCCTCGTACGAGAACATAAATTTCCTTCAATCCCAAAAACTGACTATATAATTTAGCTGCTTGGGATCAACTTTGCCCTATCTATGATGCTATGAGACCCGATGGAAGATGACAACTTTTCTCCAGATCTATACTAGCATACGCACCCTAGCATACGCACCCAGTTGGCGATCTTTACACCAGAAGCGCATCGAAAGACTGTATTTTATTTGAAGGTCAAGGTCATTTAAACTTATTCATGTTACTATTAAAATTAGTTTGGCTACCATTGCTTGAGTGTGATCAACTTGGAACATAAGAGCCTTTGGGAGCAGAAAAATGGACCACTAAAAATTAAATTATCGGGAGTCATGTGATCAACACAGTGTATGCATTGTTTGGTTTGCGGTCAAATTTTACTCTGGAGTTTGCTTGCCCAAACAATGTCAAAATGTTCAACATGACTACCGTCTTTTTACCTTTCCACAAGAATTTTACAGATATAATAACCATGTTAGTTATATCGAAGAATTCTCACTGAAAAAATTTTCGGAGGATTTAAAAATACAAAATATTCCTCGAATATTATCCGAGCGCGATTCTGATATTTAGGTCTGTGTTTTCTAGATTGTAGGACAAAGGTGAAACTAAAAAGAAGCTAACAGGATAAATTTGTCGCGAGGCAGTCGTCCATTTTGAAGACTTTGAAGCACGCTGAGGGTCTTGGTCGTTTTTTCAATGTCTTGAGGCATTTTTTATTCAACAACGATCTTGTTTCGATACAATCACTTACCAACGCACATTGGCAGAGCATGAAGAGTTCTATTTCACAACAACATGTAATCTTGAAAGCCGTGGGAACTGTGGATGACCACCATTGCTCTTACATATCTAGTTGAGGCTGCCACAGTACTGGGTATCGAGATAATTATCTTGTCAGCCTCAACCGGGCGCGACATAAGAGTAGGGGGCACGCGAAGTCTCTCTGCACACCATTATGTTTCTTCTCAGCCTCTTTGTAATCTCTCCTTTCGTTTTTGGGGTTCTCTGCGCTGTTGGACCCTCGGGAAATTTGCACGTTGTTAATAAGGTTATTTCGCCTGATGGTTTCAGTCGCTCGTACGTCTGACACCTATCCCCTTTACGATGTCTACTGAAGTAGGTAATTAGAACAGTTCTAGTAGGAAGTCATCCCAATAGCGCCACATTTCCTGGGCCTGTTATTACGGGATTCAAAGTGAGTGAAAAGTTTTGCTGCTGCACTGAGGGAATTCAACATCGTTTTGTAGGGAAGTAGATTCCAGCTTAATGTTATAGACTCCCTGACGGACAGCACTATGGATAAAACTACCACTATCGTAAGTTAATTTAGTCTTGAATTTGTACTTCCACTCATGGCAAAATATCCCCACCAGCACTGGCATGGGATTTTTCAGGATGGGTCAATTTGGGAAGATGGAGTAGATGGCGTGTCACAGTGCCCCATTTCTCCTGGTCATTCATTCCTTTATGACTTTAAAGTCCACAAACAAGCAGGGACGTTTTGGTATCATTCTCATTTGTGTATGTTTAAGATTTATCGATTTATCCTCTTATTGCCTGTCTTAAAACTATCCTCAGCGGCTCAGTATTGTGACGGACTTCGTGGAGTGTTCGTCGTTTACGATCGCTTGGATCCTCACAAACCATTGTAAGAGTCACGATCATTTTATTCATTATTTCTTAGATAAGATTTCTAGATATGATATTGATGACGGTAACGAGCTATTTCGGATGGTATATCATTGATGCTCAAACCCAAGTATTCTAGAATCGACTATTATCACACTCGCTGATTGGTAGGTTTCTCTGATACGACGGCTTCCACCCACTTTAAACTCAAAAATCTCCAGGTATCATTCCCCTTCCAGAACTGGGACCATAAAATCGGAACCTGACTCGATCCTTATCAACGGCAATGGTCGCTATCTCGGTGGACCTTCCACGCCATTCTCCATTATCAATGTTATACAAAATAAACGTTATAGATTCCGTCTGGTTGCGATGACATGTGCCTCTAACTTTGTATTTACGATTGATGGACATGATATGGTGACGATGACTCGCACTGATCTTTCTCAGAGATCTAACACTCACTTCTCAGACAATTATTGAAGCGGATGGGGTGAATGTCCGCCCCGTCAGCGTTGACCAGCTACAAATTTTCCCTGGCCAGCGCTATTCTATCGTTGTCACAGCTAATCAACCTATCAGTAACTATTGGATTCGTGCAAATCCAAACAAAGGGCCCCATGGATTTAACGGTGGCCTCAATTCAGCCATTCTGCGTTACCGTGGCGCTCCGGTCATCGATCCAAACACACCTCTAACTATTAGTTCTAACCCACTTCTTGAGACGAGCTTACATTCCCTCGAGAATCCCGGTGCTCCGGGTTCGCCGGTCCCTGGGGGCGTTGACGTTGCCATCAATCTTCAACTCTCAATCAATGTTACGAGCGAAACGTTCGCTATTAATGGCGTACACTTCGTAACCCCACCTGTGCCTGTACTCCTCCAGATATTAAGTGGCAAGCAGTCAGCCCAAGATCTCTTACCATCAGGAAGTGTTTACACGTTACCTCATAATAAGGTCGTCGAGCTTACAATTCCGGGCGGCATCAATGGAAGCCCGGTAAGATCTCTTTTTTTCGAAAGTTGCATATTTGCTGATCGGTCCCGAAGCACCCTTTTCATCTTCACGGGGTACGTTCGAGTCACTTGAGCGTCCAGTCACCTCAAATATTTTGATATTTTCGCAGCATACATTTGATGTCATAAGAAGTGCGGGAAGTTCCGTGTATAATTATGATAACCCAGTGCGTTTTCCTGTGTCAAAAATAATTTTACCGAACAGCTTAACATATTTAGGTTCGCCGCGACGTCGTTAGCACTGGATTTCTGGGAGATAATGTTACTATTCGCTTCGTAACAGACAACTCCGGACCATGGATTCTACATTGGTACGACCTTGTCCCCTTAGTGTTCCTTTTTTGATGCTCATGATTAAACAGTCATATTGATTGGCATTTACGGGGGTAGGACACCGTTCCCTTCATTACGATATGCTATTGACAGAAAAATCTTGCTCCAGTGGAATGGCCGTCGTTTTCGCTGAGGACACCCGATCAATATCTTCAGTCAAACCCCCTGGTATACATCTCGACGTGCTCCTGAAATTTCCATATTGACTAATTTTAAGGTTCTTGGGATCAACTGTGCCCCATCTACAATGCATTGGTTCCAGATCAACTATAATGCATACTTACTTAGGTACCAAGCTGTTACGTACCCTTTGAAGGCCATCATTTTTTTGTAACAGCACTCTCTTCTCTTTACCAATACACACTCAATTTTCTACCCTCTATTGAAGTGGAATTCGATTGCTGTCAGATTCCCGACATGATCGGGTTAAGCCAGTTCGGTGATGTCAACCCCGCGACAGGAGACGCACGAATCAAGCACAAGGAATGGCTGGGGATGTATCATGTACATGTGAGAGGCGTTTACAATGCGCTTATGGTGCCTGAAGATAGGTGATATCAGTAAACAATTAACGTTAGTGCTTAGACCACGCCTGAATGTCTGAGGAGCAACCGGCGAGTTCTTTTATTTCGTCTATGAAAAGACCCTTCGATTCGCGAAGGAAATCACAACTGCAATCCTCGCACAGTTAACTTTGAGAACGCATAAAAAATTTCTAGCCCCTGAATCCCGGCTAAACATTTTGGGTATTGGTAGAGGGTTCAGAATTGAAGAAGTCCAAAACAAAAACACATGAGCGGTTTCATTTCATGTTATTCGCTAATAGTATATCAAAAAGTTACTCGTTTTTTCAAAACAAAGAAGCTGAAAAAGAGATGAAATGAATCAGGGACGGTGTTATGTGTTGTTACGGATTCAATTTTACTCGGAGCTTGAAAATCAACTTTGCCGAGCCCACTGTCAGCTGACAACTCCACATAAACTTTCACAACTTGAAATTCATTGCAGGTACTTGCACCCGTTAGACGAATGACTTTGATTTCATCTTGCTTTCTTTTGGTGGTATGTCAAAACCGACTAATTCATTCGTAGAAAATAAAGGGTCGATGAAAAGTAAACTATCTGGGTATGTGGACGGGTCAGGGCACATTCGCTCAAGATACTCTGACGCAGTTCCAACTTATGCGATTGGTGGGGTCGGGTCGGGTCTATTCGAGCCATATTAGCGGCCCAAAAAACGACCAAAAAAATATCCTACATCCATGTGACAGTAGTCTTGGTATCCACAAGGTAAGGTGACTTGTCAATAACGTTGTGAATAATTCTCTCTGCTGTCAGGACCTCAGAATCGTCCCCCCTTTCTATAATCTATGGGGGTAATGAGATTTCTCTACGGGTATTTCACTAGGAATATACTTACCATTGCTCTCGCGGCAACTACCAGCAATAAAGTCGACAGCAGGGATATGGTGCGCATTGAGAAATTTGAATGCTTGGGAAAGTTAGTTTGTGCTTGTTCTTGATACCTTTCACACTTATTATGTACGCCACATTCACCAGAACTGCCCCCTCAATTTTGTAATATCAGGAAACCGTCACTGGTGTCAATCAAAAAGCAATGGGATGTCGAGGACACCATCACCTCCGTGGGCCCCGATCAAATGTGGAGTCCGTACAACTTGCGCAGGAGTTGAAACGTCAATCTTACGACATCCGCCTTTCCGAGCCGAGGGGTATACGTGATCTCAGCAAAGAATTCCTTATCTGCGATTGATTGATGAATTATTCGTCCTTTTAGCGCTCTTGACGCTTAATCCGCATTAGCGACGATCTAGCTCAGTGGCATTAACATCATTGCCCTGTGGACTGAACCTCCTGTGTACTGATATTGGGCGGCCTAGGTCCTTATTCATTGGGCGGCGCCCGCTTTTTGGGAAAGTGTAGCGCCACAACAAAACATGTCAGAGCTAACGATTCCCCGGATGAATACCGACAACGCCATAATCATTCTTGTCGGAATACACATCAATGACACATCAAAAGTAGTTTGACACTCCCCGTATGTCGGGCCTATGTGGACGTGTTATAAGTACGAGCATCTTCTCAATAGCTCACACTAGAGCAAGAAACGACCCGAATCCGCCTTTCTATGTTATTCTTCGTCGCCCTTACACTTCTACCACTACTGCCTTGGGTTGATGGGGCTATCGGTCCGAGTGCTGACCTACACATCGTCAATAAAGATGTTTCCCCTGATGGATTTACTCGCTCGTAAGTAATTACTTTTTCATTTCAATTTTACTTCCTTGCACATACCTGTCCTAGCGCTGTTCTTGCTGGTGGCAACCCGAATTCTGCGTCATTCCCAGGGCCTCTCATTAAGGGTTTTAAAGTACGTCCCCTCGCGGTACCTGGGCTGTACATGCTCTCATCGTACCGTTTGCCATAGGGGAACAGATTTAAACTCAATGTAATTAACTCCCTCACGGATAGTACAATGCGACGGAGTACAACCATAGTTAGCTTTTTTTTCCCCTTCCTCCACCCCCCCTAACAGTTTTTGAAAATAGCACTGGCATGGTTTGTTCCAAGAAGGTTCCAGCTGGGCAGATGGGCCTGCTGGTGTCAACCAATGTCCCATCGCTCCTTCTCACTCGTTTTTATATGATTTCAAAGTTCCCGACCAGGCTGGAACATTCTGGTACCACTCTCATTTATGCACGTTTCGTCTTTCAAGGTATAGAATAATATCGGCTGATGCAATTTATTGAAAATATAGCGACCCAATACTGCGATGGGCTTCGAGGGGCTATGGTTGTGTACGACCTTTTAGACCCCCATAGACTACGGTAAGTTTCAATTAACACTTTAAGGATCTCCCTCTAAAATGATCCAAATTAGATATCTTATTGATGATGGTTTGTCTATTTTCTTGCGAACACCTATAGCTTGTGTATTGATGAAATCACCAGAATCCACAATTATTACCCTTGCTGACTGGCAAGTTCCATGAATTACTCCACCTCTTCCCGAATCCCTCTTAACAAAACATTGTTTGCAGGTACCACAAACCGGCACCCCAATTAGGGCCCATAGTGACACCAGATGCAACTCTCATTAACGGGAAGGGCCGCTATGCTGGTGGCCCATCTTCACCCTTAGCCGTGATCAAGGTCGTCAAGGGTATCAAATATCGGTTCCGCTTGGTATCCATCTCGTGTGACCCTAACTACACTTTTTCGATCGATGGTCATACCATGGTAAGAGACAAATGACTTGAATTAACATGCAACTTACAGTCAGATTTGGTAGACCATTATTGAAGTTGATGGAATCAACGTTGAACCGCTTACTGTAGATTCAATCCAAATATTTGCAGGGCAACGCTATTCTTTTGTACTCGAAGCGAACCAACCCATTGGGAATTACTGGGTTCGCGCAAATCCTAATATTGGAACACAGGGATTCACTGGTGGCGTGAACTCGGCTATCCTTCGGTACCTTTTGGCACCCAGTGCAGACCCAACTACGCCCCTAAAACCGAGCACCAAGCCACTACTCGAAACAAACCTACACCCTTTAAGCAATCCCGGTGCTCCTGGGTTGCCTAGGGCAGGAGGTGCTGACCTGGCGCTTAACTTGGATATCGCCTTCATTCCCGATATTCTGAAGTTTTCTATAAACGGCGCCACTTTCACTCCCCCGACATCACCCGTCCTGCTTCAGATATTGAGTGGAGCAAAGAGTGCCCAGGAACTCATGCCAGCTGGAAGCGTCTATGTCCTTCCACCTAATAAAGTTATCGAAATTTCGATTCCCGGGGGTTCTCCTGGAAGCCCGGTAGGAAATTTATTGTCAATAATATCTTTATCAATTGCTCACTTCAAATTAGCATCCATTCCATCTCCATGGTGTACGTAAAATCGGACTCTCGTTTGATGTCTACTCTGACATGACCATCATTAGCACGCATTTGATGTCATTAGAAGTGCTGGGAGCTCCGTGTATAATTATGCCAACCCAGTACGTTTTTTGCTTCCTTGTCAAGAGTTCTGATATATAGATTGACTTTCAATCCAGGTTCGTCGAGATGTCGTCTCGGCCGGTTTCGCGGGCGATAACGTAACTATCCGTTTCAAGACCGACAACTCCGGTCCATGGGTCATGCATTGGTAAGCTCATTTGCTCCTTCCCCCTCTTTTCGGAGCTAATGCCATGGCTTACCAGCCACATCGATTGGCACTTTGAAATGTAAGTTTTTTGACGCCTCCTCATGAATTCTCTAACATTTGAAGTTAGTGGTCTAGCAGTCGTTTTTGCCGAAGATGTCGGAACGTTGGCAAAACAGAATCCACCCGGTAAGAGATTTATCAACGTCCATCGCGGACACTTACTCACGCTTACTTCAAGACGCATGGGACCAACTCTGTCCGATCTATGATGCCTTACCACATGATCAACAGTAATCCTTGACACCAACTAGTAGCTAATACTAATATCCTTTTTATTGCTTTCATCGACCCTTATGGATTTTGAGTTAAACCATGACCTTGTCTATTCTAATTGCCCATCAAAATCCTCTTCCGCCACCAATATTGTACCTTATGTGGAGATATATATGTGCTTTCTCCGAACTAGATGTACATATCAATAATATCTCTCCTAACTTTGAAGAGATATGGAAATTAATTCAAACTCAACGGTCGCCCTCACTTAGCCCATTGTAGATGGGGCAAAGATCATCCCAAGATTCTGATCACTTATTAGTATAAAATATAATAAAAGAAGTACAAGCTGACTTACCAGGGCGGCTTTCCTGGGCAGTAATGTCTGCATCTTCCGCAAAAACCACAGCTAAACCGCTAATTTGAAAAGTTAATTATTTTCACACATGAAGCGTAGTCTCGACTCACGCTTCTAAATGCCAATCAATGTGACTAAATCCCAATATATCAGAATAAAAACTGCTGAAATTAGAAGTAGGATGATTTACCAATGCAAAATCCAAGGGCCAGGGTTATCGGTTGTGAAACGGATGGTGACGTTGTCTCCGGTTTGGCCTGTGGATACAACATCCCGACGAACCTGGCAAGAGGTTAGAACTGTTAGGGCGCATATAAAAACATATGTACTTACTGGGTTCTCATAATTGTAAACCGAGCTTCCGGCACTCCTGACTACATCGAATGTATGCTATTGGTTGTGTCAGCTACTGAAAGAAACATTCAAGGTATTGGCCATACTCCATGTAAGTGGAAAGGGTGCTAAGAGCGAATTAATGGATATTCTGATTAATGAAAAATTGAAGCGTACCGGGCTCCCGGCGATGCCACCAGGGATTGAGAGTTCGATCACTTTGTTAGGCGGTAAAGGATATACACTGCCGGCAGGCAATAGATCCTGAGCAGATCGGGCACCACTCACGATCTGGAGCAGTACAGGAATACTCGGGGGATCAAATGAAGCCCCGTTAATTTTGAAACGACCACCGCTGAAGGAGAGAGCCAGGTTGAGAGGAACATCCACACCCCCTTGTACAGGTGACCCGGGTGCACCGGGGTTAGACAATGGATGTAGATTTGTCTCAAGCATAGGGTTAGTGCTCGTAGTTTGGTTTGTGATTGGGTCCACATTAGCAGCCCCACTATATCGAAGAATAGCGGAGTTGATGCCATTGACGAACCCGGAACCAGTCCCAAAATTTGGAAGTGCCCGAACCCAATAATTACCAACGGGTTGGTTTGCCGTGAGGACAAATGAATACCGTTGACCAGCAAAAATCTGGATTGAATCTACTTGAAGGGGCTGGACATTGACACCATCAACTTCGATGATTGTCTGTTGTGGACCAAGACAGTTAGCTTGAAGAACTGGGACAATATAATGGACGAACCATGGTGTGGCCGTCAATAGAGAAGACATGGTTAGGGTCGCAAGAGATCGAAACGAGACGGAATCTATATTTCTTTCCACTAACCACATTAATTACGGCAAGTGGGGAAGTGGGCCCCCCTGAGTAACGACCAAGGCCATTAATCAGGGTAGAATCAGGGGTAGGGACAGGGCCCGCCGATGGAGCTGGGACATGATACCTAAATTATCAATTTACTATGAGAGTTATCTCGGGGGTAGCATGGGGAGACAAACCAATCTGCGAGGGTGATGACAGTGGAATCTGCCAAGAATAGTCATATCGTGGACATAGTGCCAATGTAACAAAAAATTTACCATCATCAATATCGTAGCTATAAATATACACTAAGTGATATATTTAAAATACATATGGGAGACTCACAGAGAAGCGTGAGGATCTGCCGGATCGTAGACGACAAAAGCTCCTCGTAGTCCGTCGCAATATTGTGTAGCTTACAAACAGTGGGTCAATAAATTTTAAATTGATGAAATTAGACATACAAAGGTGTGAATGATACCAGAATGTTCCGGCCTGCTTTGGGACCGAGAATTTGTAGAGGAATGAGTGTGAAGGGGAGATAGGACACTGGGTTACACCAACGGGACCGTCAGCCCAGCTAGATCCCTCTTGAAAGAGACCGTGCCAATGCTGCGCAGATATGATATCAATTTCCATAGGCATGTGTTAAAATATGGCGTACGATGCTCGTGCTTCGAAGCATTGAAGAATCAGTCAATCCATTTATAACATTCAGTTCAAAATTGTCTCCCTGCGAATTACAAAATAAATTAGCTTTTCTGTGTTGATAATAAATATGGTAAACGGACTTTGGATCCCTTGATAAGTGGACCCGGAAATGCTGCCGTATTCTCTGTTGCTCCTGCCAATACACCTCTAGAAGTGTGTTAGGCTCTGATATGTTGAAAAAGTGGGTGAAACGAACGATCGTGTAAACCCGTCAGGAGCAATGGCTTTGTTCACAATATGCAGGTCTGCAATTGGTCCAATCGCAGCATACACACTGGATGCGGTGAGGAGCGTAAAGGCAACTTTTGACAACATAGTCAGAAAGTGCTTTAGGGAATGTCGAATACAAATGATAGAAGATGGTGGATTTACTTCCCTCGTCCACCTTTTATACATCACCATTTGGCGTGAGACACTTGATTTCGCCTCTCTGCAGAGGACATGCCCCTCTTGGAACAGGCTCATATCGAATCACTGCGCGGATTGAAACGGCTACCGATATCCGCGTTACGAGACAGCCATTGTGCAAGAAATCCTTATTTGTCGACCCCGAGAAGATTTTAAAATCGGCAGAACTGATCCCTGAGGGGTGTGAGAGTCGGACGAAACAAAAAATAGCAGCGATTACTACGTTTGGGCAGTCAAGGCGATGATTTTGCTTAACAGCGACTTCTTCTTGATGCGTAGAATCGCAAACAAGGGCGTCACCTCCGATCTACGCATGGTTGAGCCAAAGTAGGACACGCTGCGCATTTGTAACGGACCGGGAGTAAGATATATAGATATAAGGCCACTTAAACTTGCTATTCTCCATTATTGACCCACCATAAATGATGCTTCTCAACAAACTCCTCGCTGTTTCCGCGTTCATAGTTGCTTCAGGGGCTGTCAGTAATTTATCTATCATGGAGACGACGACTTACCCTTCTCAGGTTGCTGTACCGGAAGAAAAACCTAAAATTCTTACAGCGCAAAAAATATACCACACTCTGATCGACGAATCGCCATACATTGTCGATGAAACTACTACTGTGGTATGGACGTAAGTATGCCGAACAATAAGCAGACACTTTTTCGTTGACCTTGATGTAGAAAGGGGCCCAGTATCAGCCCAACACCCACTGCGACTGGCGCTGTCTAGGTGCCGTTTGCCGCGACAAAGATATCCCGATGCACAATTTTACGGTCGCGACAGTAGCCTTTATTCCCAAATGGGGTTAATGAGGGATTAAACGGAATTAATTTGTGTAGAGCCTCTCGTAGACGTACATACCTTCAATCAGTATTAGGGGCAACCTTATGAACATGTTGGCACCAAAGACATCATTCATGGAGTGAGAAATGTTGAGAGGTCAAAGATTGGGCACTCTGGTCTCTGTCACGTCCATCCGTTACCATCGACTACCTAGTTAATGGCAGTTGGGCCAGGAAAATGCAGACGGCTTGACTTCGCATAGTCTCGCAGATCTCGCATCGCATAATTCGTGTTTGCGTCGAGGACTTGAAACCGTGTAACCGAGACAGCTTTCTCAGGTTCGAGCTTGACGGAATCCGAATGGAGATGAAAAATTCCAATTTAACTCCGAGTCCAGGAGAAAGATGTCAGAAGATGTTGCATTTTGAGTTCCTGGATTGAACGGGGCAGAATCGCCATCACTTCGTCACGGCATCTTCCGACGTCTAGACTTTTCATCAATTGAAGTCACGTTTCCATCGTTCAAACTTTAAATTCTTGGTGAATTCTACATACCGATTTTGCGGTCAACAGTCGTGATTTTCGAGTCATCATTTTCATAGAATTTCTACATTTTCTTCATATTCTAGATATACGCTGGTCTCGAAATTGGGTCATGGTTTGGATGGCCCAACCCCAATTCAATCAAGCACCAATCTCAACCTAAATTGTTGTTACTATCAGGTGGAGTCGGCTCGACATCCTTCCGGATTCAATCGTAACGATATGCTCATTTTAAGGTAGAACCCCTCCGACATCTAATACCTAGCGCTCAGCTTTGGTACTGACGCCACTGAAATTGGCCCAATGGGGAAGGGTGGCCGGTTGGCCGGCCAAAGCCGGCAATTCTCAGTCAGCGTCTCGGCGTTGAGTCAAGCACTGACTTGAAAGTAACACTCATGTTGCTCGACGAGCTGCCATTCGACATTCTCTATACGATATTTGCGTCAATTCAAGACTCCGGAACAGTTGCCGCATGTGCTTTGGTCAACCATACCTTCAAGGATGCCGCCATTCCAAATCTGTATCGGAACATATGGCTTAGGTCTCCGGATGCGGTTCGTAATGTCTCTTTTGGCTCTAGATGTCATTTTCGATTTAGAAGGCCTAGGGATATTATAATAATGCGTCGAGAACTCTCCGAGAGCATCCTTATCTCAAGGCGTATGTTCAAAGTGTCCATCACGAACGTTAGTCAAACAGTCCAAAGTGAAGCCACTCGCCTACTCAGTGTTTCTTCTAGCACATGACTCGGACATAAAGCCAGGGGTAGAACAAAATTCAGGACAGTCTTCTCTGAATTTCCTATCCACTCTTCCCAATCTTATATCATATACTCTCTTCCTTGAAGAAGGAACTGTTCTTCCTGCCGTATATCTCGCTTCAACTATGAAAGCACTATCCCAACTCGTTCATCTCAAACATTTGAACTTAATATTTGACTTCCATGAGGTTCACGCTGCATGTTTTGAGATGCCGGTTGGTATCACAGAGTTAAATCTGGGCCGACCGTCGCTTGATGCTATGATGCATCTGACTGGCCAAATCTCATCATTGCGCTCCCTTCACATTCTGGTGTGTCAAATATCAAAAAAATTCAGCATTATTTTTATCTCATCCGAATAGAACGGAGAAGAGCTTCATTCTAATCTCGCCTTCAGTCAACCTGGACGTCTTCAGCATCTTACCATTGGGCCTAATCATGCGATGACGAATCGTTTGCTTTTACAAACCCTTGAGGAATTGCCAGAGCTTATCAGCTTAAACATATTTTACGACGGATTCTTAAATGTTTTCGACAACGTAAAACCCACTTCCATCTTTTCTGCAAGCTTACGATTTTGATGATGTGATTTGACACAGGGATTTGATTTACCCGCGTTCCAAGGACTATCCCACTTGCAAAACCTTGTTGTTCGGCACCAAGGCGTAGGTAACGTTCTAGACTTTGACATACTCTTCCTATGGATAGAGTTGTTAACACGCCCATCTCCTCTCACTGCCTTAAGCATTCTTTCCGATGACTGGAAGATTTGCAGAAATCCAAACGTTCTCATCAACTTTTTGAAGACGAAGCGGAACATAATGTTCATTAATATTGACCACATTCGCCTCCGAGCGAAGGCAGTCAGTGAGCTCATCGGCAACCTTGTGAAGTTAGAAACAATCTCCTTCTATCTTGCGGATGCAAAGGACTTGGTGTGTCATCTTCAAAACTTATACAAAAGGTGATACGAGTTTATTCAGAGGAGGTGCTTCCCACGCACCATGTCGCCTTCGCCTCCCAAACTCGCATTAACGGCGATGTATCTGAGGTCAAACGTCGCAAATTTCAATGAATCAAATACGGAGTTTTCCAAAGATATGATAAGATTTGGCAAAAATCACCGGCTGCGCCAAGTGTTTAAGCGCGGTCATGAGTGGAAGGTCTGTCGGAGTCAATAGCTTTACCATACCTATCTTACACATCGCAGGCGTTATGGACGGCGACCCCAGCTACCCAACGAAAGGGGATGAACCCACTCGAAGACGAATTTCCCTGGCAGGGAAGCCGATTCTCCTAGATTTTGATGTACATCGCCATCATTTTGGTTTTGTGGTGTAGCTTGTGAATAATTGAACCTTTTCCCAAGATCATGTCCGACTTTCGTGCACAGAACCTGGCGTAACCTAAATTTTCCGAGGATCAGGTAAACTGTTCTTCGCCCAGTGGAAGCAATCATGAGTAACTATACGCTAATAATGGGGACGAGACTTCGTAATAATTATTTTTGGGGAAGAAGGGGGGAGCCCATACTTCAAAAAGTAGGTTACCTGTGAATTTCGGACCGGGAGCTTGGGATCAAACGCGATGGCTATCAAATTTCAATGAGAACAAAATAACTACCACCCTCGTGGGGAATCCCCAAGCGGCCGTGTTTTCGGTACCGACGAGCGTTAAGCCAATGGGTCTACATTTCTAACTTGAGTCTCGATATTAATATACACTTTTGGTCGTGATTGATTGCGGGTCATCGGGTGCCCAATGCCCATATTGATCTTGACCGACGGACTCGGACAGAACATGATCAAGTACCCACGTGATCTTTACGCGTAAGCACTACCACATGAACTTTTTCTTCTCATTTTCTTTTTGCCCCAAAGGTTCAATATCTTAAAGCCTATCTCCAGACCTTCTCATCTATGAAAAATGTATAAATTCCTAAAACCTCATTCCAAATCATTTTCGAATGCTCCCTAGTGTGATTTGCGACAGCTCTGGTAATTGAGGGCTGAAAAAAGTGGGATCCTTTCTGTGGGCAACCTCTGAAAGTATGTTGAACGGGTCAGTATCTCAAATTCTTGTGTTCAAGTTCATTACATGTTCTCGTTTATATCAACAAGCCGAAATTGACTTCTCAATGTCTGTTGCTCAATCTCAATACGTTGGTTCAGAAACTCGCTACGAGGAGTGCGCCGCATCAAACGTTAAACCACAGCATGCGAGGCACTATCATATTTCCCCCCTAATCACCATAACTTCCTCCGACATATTTTAATATCTGCTAGGAGGCGTGGAGGACATGAAAAATGATGCTTCGAACAATCGTGTTTTTTGTAGGGGCGGAGAAATTTGGCGAAGGGTGGACCAAGCTTACTATAGGGCGTGGCACTTCATATTGTAAATGCATTCTTTTACGAGCTCCATCGGAGAAAGAACTTACATTCACTAATGAAGACCACCACGTACTGGGGCTTGTGCAATATACCCATGTGCCTCGATAATGTACGAAAGTTCTTTCAGCCGGTCCGTCCGCTATCGACAACGGTATCCATCAGACGAGCACATTTCAGAGTAGATGACGCTTGTCTTGTAACGTGAGCGGCTCCTTAATGATTTCTGGTTCGTTCGCTAATCTGACCCTTCTGTGTTCATTTTATCTCATAGTTATTACGCCTAGCCACCTTGTCTGACCTATTGAATTTTCTCCAGAAGAGCCGTTCATCATTACGGTGGTCAATGATGGGGCGTTATCACGTGAACCAATGGCTTTCATATGTTGTCTATTTTTTTTCTCCAAACCGATAACGGTTCCCTATCATCCCACTAAAACGCCTCTATACTTGCGAATTGAAAAAGACCTTGGTGTTCTGTAAAAAAATCACTATTCGAAGCTCAAGCGGCCCTTGCATACCTCACGATCGTCCCTCTGATCGCAAGGACATTTGGTCGTAGCTAATCCTTATTCTCCCTTTTGAGCTTAAATCCTCTGAACCGGGGTAGTCAGTATTCGTAAGTTCAGTTCTTTCCAAAGTAAATCTGTCATTCATGGTGTTTAGCACTATTCCATCCCTACGGGGCGTGCCCATTAGATCCAGCAAATATACCTCAAATATTCCTTCAAACCTGAGATAGTTCTGTCCTGTGCGAAATGCTCGTAATTGAACGGAAGCCGATTGATATATCCCTCCGATCTCGCCCACACATATTTATCAACTCTCGTCGAGTTCCTTATTTACAGTCCGCGGCTGAAATGAGGCCAATACAAATTACTAGCCGGCCTGGGTGTTGACAAAGTCTCGGAGATTTATGTATCAGGGACCTATAATCTCGCACTCTTGGCCATTCTAGGTCTGTTTACCCCTCCGTCTTGACCACTACCACACCATAATCATTACAAGCAATTCTTCCCACATTCGTGATGCAGATCTCCTATAACATAGTAAAATCCGGACCTCGCACACCTATTGTCGTCGGTAAGCTTCTTTCAAATCCCGCCTCGCTTTTTTTCTCCATGAGACAAGCCGTCGTAGAAATCTGCTACCAGTTCATCCCATCCATTCACTCCACTTTTTTTCCAGGATGGATTGCTTGCATTATAAGAATGTAGCTTGTGAGCTTTCCCGACGCACACCTAGGCCAAACGGTCTTTCATGCCAGGCAAAGGCAACGAGCAAGCCAGGTTGTCGTATCAAACCCGCCGAAGTCGGATTTCCACGATGCTCTGGCCTTTTGACAATCATCCTGCAGGTGACCACTCGGCTAATCGATACCAGTAGAAAATCGCGCTAGTGCATCGCGCCCTGGGCGCAACGCACCACTTCAAGTCCGACACCCTATGTTTTCTTCATTTGTCATCACTACCATCCACTTCAAAGCTGATATGTTTCCAGGCACTTTCGAGGTCGCCGATCCTTATCAGGCAAGTGTACCCGAAAAATGATGTCGAGGAATCTACCCGAACTGCTTCGTAGGCCGACCGAATACCTTTAAAAGCAATGGCCCCAAAAATGAAAGTAGAATTATTCGATTCATCTCGTTATGCTTCACTCAGTGCCCTTGTTGGGCGCTTTCGCTCTCTCCCTCTTCAGCTTGTCCAATGCCGCCATTGGACCAGTTGGCGACATGGTAATTGTCAATAAGGAAGTTAGCCCTGATGGGTTTCCTCGACCGTATGTATCCAGCAGATTTTACCCAACCTTCATTGATATTGACCATCGTCGCAGGGCTGCATTAGCGGGGGGAACCCTTCCAGGAGTGGTAGTAAAAGGGAATAAGGTACGTCAACTTTCACCGTCTCAAAGTTATATAGCTGATTCAAGGACTTTAAAGGGCGACAGATTCCAACTCAATGTCATTGATCAATTGACCGACGACAGGATGTTGCGCAGTACCACCATTGTAAATATATCCTCATCCACCTTGAGATTTGTTGACCGACAAAAATTCAATAGCATTGGCACGGAATCTTCCAGAAAGGGACAAATTTTGCTGATGGAGCTGCGTTTGTTACTCAATGCCCAATAGCTGCAAATGATTCGTTCCTGTATGATTTCACGGTACTCAACCAAGCTGGAACGTACTGGTATCATTCGCATCTCTGTGAGCCTTTGTTTTTTCTACCGCAGACGATATGCCCTAAGTGTTTCTACTTCAGCCACACAATACTGTGACGGTCTTCGAGGACCATTTATAGTTTACGACCCTGATGACCCTTATAAGTGGATGTATGATGTTGACGATGGTAAGTTTTAAATGAGGATATAACTTCCTTTAAGTGCGATAATTTATCCCATAATATAGAATCTACTATCATCACACTTGAAGATTGGTAAGAGCGCTACTTTCATCGAAAAGCGAAACATAGACTAAAACCACCCAGGTACCACATAACGGCTCGCTCTGTGGGGATGTTCCCCCCCGAATCTGCGGCAACATTGATCAACGGTAAAGGGCGTTATGAGGGTGGTCCCGCGGCACCATTAGCTGTCGTCAACGTTAAACAATTCAAGAGATATCGGTTCAGGATTATTGCAATGTCCTGCGATCCCAACTTCACCTTCTCAATCGATGGTCACAACCTTACCGTCATCGAAGCTGACGGTGAACCTACACTTCCGCTAGTCGTGGATTCCATCCAGATCCACGCTGGACAGCGTTACTCAGCTGTTTTCATGGCATTCAAACCTATCGGGAATTATTGGATTCGTGCAAATCCGAATGATCTGAGAGGCTTGCCTGGTTTCGACGGGGGAAGGAACTTGGCTATATTGCGCTATGCTGGTGCTCCCGCCGTCGATCCGACTACCACTCAGGAACCAAGTGTCCGCCCCTTGAGGGAGGTCGACTTGCACCCACTCCGAAATCCCCTCCCGCCTGGCGACCCCTGGGTCGGCGGAGCAGATGTTGTGTTGAATATCGCCCATAAGTTTGATTTCGACCTTTTCAAGTACACCATGAACGGACATCCTTTCATTCCGCCATCCGTCCCTGTCCTTCTGCAGATTATGAGTGGTGCCCAAACCGCTCAGGATTTGCTGCCAACCGGTAGCTACTACGCCTTGCCGGCAAACAAGGTCATTGAAATATCATTCCCTGGATCGGGTGTCGAAGTCGGTGGTCCGGTACGTTTTTCTTTTAACAGCATTTCCTGCCACCATACTTATTGCATTTATTAGCACCCTTTCCATCTTCACGGTGTATGTTACTCTTCTTTTCATCGGACTCTGTTTCTGACCTAGAACAAAAAGCACACATTCTCCGTCATTCGAAGTGGAGACAATGACACTTACAACTTTATCAACCCTGTTCGACGTGATACCGTTAACACTGGCCTTGAAGGAGGAAATGCGACGATCCGTTTCAAAACTGATAATGCAGGCCCATGGTTTTTGCATTGGTATGTTGTCTTCAGTTTCCAAATGACTGGGCTCTACTTATATCTTCTTTAGTCATATTGATTGGCATCTGGAGCTGTACGTATTAACTTCACCAACATTTTATATCCTTCTCAAACGCCAAATTCTATAGTGGTCTCGCAGTTGTCTTCGCCGAGGACATTCCAAACACTGTGGCTCAGAATCAGCCTCCTCGTAAGTACAGTATCAGAAGAATCTAAACTACGCCGAGGCTCACCTGCCCTACCAGCCGCCTGGGATAATCTATGCCCGAGATACGATTCGTTGACACCAGACCAATTGTGATCGGAGCGTCGTTAAACTTATATACAAGAAGGTTCCATTATATTCGTCTCGCGTTTGCGCTTACAAGCGGTTTTTATAATGTATATAGCTTAAGGCTTACTTTACATTTAGTGAAATTTAACTTTGTCTTTACTTAAACCTACTCCTTTGAGTCGGCGAACCTCTTATGAAGAATCAGGTCTCAACACCGGGACCCTTACCCATCGGCCGACTAGCTCAGCTGGTTAGAGCGTCGTGCTAATAACGCGAAGGTCTTGGGTTCGATCCCCACGTTGGCCAGTCAATATTTTTGAATCATCAGCAAAATTTATTGATACAGCGTAATAAGAGTCAAGAAATTATAAACTATAACGTTACTCTTCCCTATTATCGTAAATTGATTTTTACATAGCTAGGGTGCAGGTTGGGCGTAAAGGGAGTCCACTCTTACGATACACCTCATCAATCGTCTCCATCTGTGCTACACTCTCACTGTGTGTAACCCAATGGACTGGCTCCCTACCTCGAACTTTGTCGACGAATGCCTCTAGTTGATAACGGTAGGTAGACCAATGTGGTTGACCCCTCTCCTTCCACTGGGGCCCTCCTTTATAACACTTTTCGTATGACGTATGCCCCGACGCCTTGTCTTTGATGCTGATATAGTGATAGATGTGTGGCATCATGGCGTTGTAGAAGTAGATCGTCGACTTCTCGGTCTCAACCTCAATGGATGGCAACTCCCAGAATCGCGGGACAATCCCCATAGCCCAACTACGCTTCATGTCGGTGTAAATTGTACTATGAACATCGTACAGTTCTTGCGATTTGAACAACAGAGTTGCTTCCATGGCGCTATCAACGCGAGAATCATGTGTCGCGGGCCTCGCTTTCGCAGAGATAACTCTGTCAGGGACACCAGCTTTCAGTGCAAAGCGAGTAAACGAGAGGACGTAGGTCATATCCATCAAACTTCCTCCGGCCAGGTCGTATTGCCACCTAATATCACCTTTAGGTATCTCTGGAGTGCTCGTCATAATGGCATTGGTGCGAATGATCTTCCCATGTTTGCCACTCTCCAGGATTTCCCGGAAGCGGTGCGCGGCGGGATGGAATTGCCAATGAAACGCCTCCTCTAGAATCTTCCCGCTCCGTTCTGCACATTCAACAAGCTTTTTGGCCTCGGCGGCGTTGGCTGTCAATGGCTTTTCGAGGAGGACGTGCTTCCCAGCGTCAAGAGCCTTTGATGCCCATTCAAAATGGAGTCCGTTGGGTACAGAAATGTAGACGATGTCGACGGCGGAATCTGAAATCAGTTCCTCGTAGGATCCGTATGACTTCATGAAATGATATTTGCGAGCCTGGGATTTGGCTGTAGCACTGTCGCGCGAGGCGATACCATAAAGAATAACGTCAGGATGTGATTCGGTGGGGTGAATGGCTAAGTGACAGGTGAGAGCAAGGAAAAGAGAATTTTCTGTGATACGCACCGGCGGCAGCATTGATTTGAGCAGAAGAAAGAACCCCCAGTTTCAATGGTTGTTCCGCTTTTTTTGGCAGGGGATGGAGCCAAGAGTTCGTGTATTGTTGAGCGAAGGTGATTGCTTGTATCGCGAGAGCCATGGTGAAATGAGGATAGTCTACATAGTTGGAAACGTTTTATATCGTGTACTTAGTGCAGATACTCGAACGACGTCAGTCTGAGACTCATGTTGACGTGATACTCCATATCTACGTACTCGCGAGACAAACGAAATACAGGAGGTAGAAGAGTGGACACAAGTCACATGTACCACTGGAGCAAAAAATTGTGGGAAACGAGATGGAGGAGATAAGGTTTCAATGTCTCACTAGTATTATCAGAAGAGTGATAAAAAGTAACATAGTGGCCAACGTGGGGATCGAACCCAAGACCTTCGCGTTATTAGCACGACGCTCTAACCAGCTGAGCTAGTCGGCCGATGGTCGATGACTACATAAGGGGCACCCGTTCAGCCTGGAGGTAACAAATTTAGATTGAAATACACAGATATCTGATGACAAGAGAGATCCGATTTAACTATTAAAATTTAATAGATACTGCGCACTATGTAGCCTTCCCTACAAGCTCTTCTACAATTTCAACAGCTCTCCTGAATTTAATCTTCTCTTCTTCAGTTGCCTGGACACTACTTGTTCCTCCTCCACACCCTTGTGGCCCACCATTACACCATTCTAAATCTTCACTCCCCCATGCTATGCCTACATTGAGGCCATAGATATCTTCACTCCCTGGGGGAAGCTCGGTCGGAATAACGCTCAAGATCTCATGTAGCTCGCTGATTAAAGCATCGGTATCGGTTTGTTCAGCTTTTAACGACTTTGCGGCAGCTTCTTGAAGTTGTGGAGTGCCATCAGGACGCACAGCGGCAGCCACGAGGATGTTGGTATTAGTGAGCGATTTAGTGATGGTGTAGATAGCGTCAGGGGTCGGTGGGGCGAAACCACCGACAATTCCTGGTTCCAGGGGTGCGTGAGTGATCGGTAATTTTAAATTCTGTATCGTTACCCACCGCGTTGAAGCCTCAGGGAATATTCAGGAGGTGCCATAGTCGATTACAGTAAGTGGTAGTTAGAGAGGGTGGAGAGCTGCGGAGCCTCGTTGATCAGGATCCTTTTAATGACGACGATAACAATCCCCACACATGACCTAATTTAAGGTTAGGGTTTATTCATCTCTCCGGAATGGCACCATTCAACCTCCATTTAACCATGACGGAACCCTCGGCCGGAACGTCAGTCGCCTTTGATATAACGATACATTTTTCGTTTCATGATGAATCAATTACGCTTTTAGTAATTGGAACATATGTTTGAGGGTTCTGGAAGGACCAAGTCTAAAGAGTTTAGTACCGGCGCCTGACACACATTTAGATTTGGCGTTGGGTGTATTATGAGAAACGACACAATTGAAAATTTTCGGGAACCTAGCTTGACGCAAAGACCGAAATAAAACATTCTTGAAATGGGCTCTTCACTTGGCTATAATTACCGCCGCCGTATTTTGTATTCCGATAGCTTCAATACCGGGAATTGAAAGAATCCGAATTAAGATATAAGATCAAGCTATTAGTAATGTTGAGTGTCTAGCAATAACTCTGACTAACGCCTATAATCTATAACTTCAATTTTAGGGAAAAGATTAAAGAGAAGAACATGGTGCACGAACCTCTACGACGATACGGGTCTTCCTGGTATGGCCATCGAAGCGGATCAGTATCGATGGCTGGAAATGTGTAATGAAAAAGCTAATCAGCACCAGTAGAATATTTTTTCGGGTCTGCGCAGCTGCTAAATACATACGTTAGTTTTATCAGAGCTTGGGATGAAACTATCTCCAAAATCCCTGGACCCGAGCGATGAATGGAAAGCGACGAATTTAGAGAACATCCCAAACCACTTGACAATCCTGTTCAATAGGCAAAACTTTCTAGAAGAGAATTTGGACAGAATGAATCGTGAATCCAAGCCCGGTGATTCATGAAAGCACCGCGTCAAAATGGTCCGGACAAAATGGATCCAGCTCGGAAGTTTGACGGCCATACTCGTTAATCTCGGCTCCAGAGGGTCACCTTCGTGCTTTTTGTATAGGCTGTAAATCGTAAGGCGGCAATCCCGGTAAACCCGTGCATTACTATAAATCCGAGTGGTGAATTACGCCAACAATGTTTTTGATTACTCACATGGCGTAAAAAAATTTGAGTTGCTTCAAGGTCGGAAATTTGAATAGTGATAAGTGAGTTTAGAATGAAAGCTCAACTTGTAACTGATTATATTAGACACTAGCCGCAATACTTACGGGAAGACCACAGCAAAATATAAAATACGCAATGAGCCTCCAGAATCGGTGGAAAGATGGAAAGGATGGGTATTTGTAGTCACTTAGTGGTCGCACAAAACTGAAACGGGGTATTGAATATCTTCCAGTGGGATTATTGGGGGCGACTGTCGTTTGCTCCGCTTTCAAGATAGAGGTGGTTCAAAGGCCTAGAATCAACGACTCAACCAAATATCGGGTCTGCACGAGCTTTTACCGTGTGACTCTGCACGTGCCACTGTGGCAAACGAACGTTGACGTTGAACGTTGAACGTTGAACTCCGATCCGGTCCACCAGCGTTCAACGAAACACATTACGAACAATAAGGGAATTCTTATGATACACACATAAATAATTGATGACTATCATTACAAGCCTAACAAAGCACTAAACGGTCCGAATCTACAAGACCACGATTCGCTGGTCACAAGTGACAAGACACTGACGATTAGACCTTACTGGAAAGGGCCTCTTTCTCAACCAAAACCTCCAATGTCCTGGTGTTTTGATATGCCTACGCGTTATTGTTTGGATTGGGATAGATACGCGTAGAGGATGAAGTTGTGAACTCACATCAAGCCCCCCAGACGGTTCAAACAATGGCAGACCGACTTCGTTGATGGTTTTCGAAGGTGTTCGTTGAACATTGGATATAGTTTCATGGGACGATGTATCAGATCGTAGCACCAACGCAGTAGGAGTTGCGGCCTTTATGGATTGGAAGTAGTGCCGAGCGTTCAGCCTGAAGTGGGTTTTTCCGTTGTAAGTCTCCTGTCGAACAAAATTCAAATACCCACATTCCAAAAAAGCTATTGACATAAACTTTTTTCATAATTAGCAAAGGAAGAATTCAAGGAAACCTGGTACAAACGTCTTGTGGTGATTGCACCGAGAACAACAAAAATAAGAGAACGTCGCGCCGCTAGGTACTACTCAAAACCAACTATTTAGACCCAATTCAAATACGGAGAAACCAACGTACCGCGGCGAGAACTGATACGGAGCAGATACTTATGACAAGACCCAAAGTCAAAACATATAATCCACGCAAGAAAGTATATATACCTAACAATTGCGCCCGTATTTATAAAGTAAGCCAAAAACATAATGAGGCTTGAATCCGTCCTAAAACATAGTTGATATCGTGTCTCGTTTATCAGATTCAGGACATACCAACTCATATTGGTGCTAGATTCACTGAGTGAATAACTCAGTGACCCGGCAACCAAGAAATCGATGCAGGTTGTCAAGGCAAGTACGGCGAGGACAGGAGACTAGGATTTGTTCATTAGGGCCTTCATGTTTCCAACAAAAAGCAAAGACTATACCCCAACGGGTAAATTTTGAGCCTGCTCGAGGGATTCACATCGGAATCTGGGGAGGGCATGAATACACAATGATAAGTTAGCTTTCAAAACGCACAATGAAACGGAAACAGCTGAATGGCCAACATAAACATTAATTATCTAAACAGGTTGCGCAAAAAGATTTTCCTCACAGATTCCGATAGCTGTTGGGCGATAAATATATAGTAGGAAGAGAGGTATAATGGCCCAAGTTACGGGACATACCTAGATTTCCTAATATCATGATACTCTTGGGGCGCATGCAAAGTAAAGGTAGTGCCAATGGTAGTAACAGCTATATCCAAGGAACGTACCAATGCCACAGGAATCAATCTGTGACTAGAAGAAGATACTGGAAATATATTAGTAGTATGAAGCGACTTGGAATTTGCGAACTCAAACATTTCCAAATTCTAACAACATAAAACCTAGGGGAATGTGGTTGAGCGGCTGTATTGTGGTTAGAAGGGTGGACTTGCCATTGTGCGGTCGGCATGAGAATTAACTAATGTTGAATTAATAGAAGTGAGAGAAGAAAGGGCTCGTCAACAAACTTGAATTGTTATATGTGCCTATCACATCAAGATCAGAAGAGGAGTCTTGGATAATCAAGGGAAAAATTCTGCGTACGGGGAATGACCAGACTAGTGATGAATCCCCGATATGAGAAACGAGATAATGGTAAACAAGGTGGGTCATGAAGGAGAGGTGAAGCAAGTCAAGAAACCTGCCGTTTTATTGGAAATGTATTAGAATTTACACACTAAGGCGTTCACAATACAAAGAGGCGCGACTGACCATAAAAACCAGGCCTATTGGAAACAACTAATTACTCCTGCATGTAGTTTCGTATAGCGGAAATTGACTTACTGCAAACTTTTGCCCAATGGGATCATACTTGCTTGTGCTCAAGAACGTCACAACCTGTGTAATTGTAATCCCACTGAGTCTAGATAATATATTGTAACAAAGAGCTATCAGGACCACGATTTATTTTGAATGAACGAATAAAAGGAATACATACACAGCCGTAACAATGACGCCAATGAGCATCGGGCCAAACATAACGCTAATTTCACTGGAAGACATTTATTGTTCTAGCCTTGGGAATGCGATGTACATAGGAGATGTAAGATTCGATACTACAACCACACGGCGGTTTGAATGTAGTATGTATTATATATTATGATTCTTATTTAAATCAATGATCGGATAATTGATGGTGTAATCATTGGTAGTCCACTGTCCCCTACCAGGTGATAAACATCTATGGCCTAGTGTGGATATGGTGAAGCCCTGACCCTGAAGGCTGATACTAATTGAAGATGATTATAATAGGCGTTATATCTAGTCGATTTTGGGGAGGTGACGTGAGGGTTTTTCAGAGCAACCCTGAAGATCCTTAGATTTTGAGTAGTGGGAATCTGTGGGATTTCTGTGCGTAAATACAATAGTTCATATTTCGCAAAAATGCTGGTTGTACGGTGGAATCCCACAAAGACATATTTAGCTCCTCGAAAGTGTTAGAACTTAAAACTGGCATCTGGCAGATGAGTGATACATGCTGATGAGTTATAATTATTGCGTTTGACAGATGAGATACATGCAACTCTGC
This sequence comes from Collybia sordida, assembly GCA_037014335.1. Taxonomy (NCBI): domain Eukaryota; kingdom Fungi; phylum Basidiomycota; class Agaricomycetes; order Agaricales; family Clitocybaceae; genus Collybia; species Collybia sordida. Next base: position 1,659,849 of record JAYKXK010000011.1, on the reverse strand, counting down.
GATTAGATCCAAACTCATAACAAGTCTGCGTATTCATACTGTTCCATCAATTGTGTAGAAATTGAGTTTCAATCAAGCCTTGTGAAATACCTCAGTGTCACAAACTGGTTAGAGCCCCTAGAAAGGCTAAGTGACAGTATGTGATGCGTATGCGTGTGCGGTATGTCTTTATTAATAGCTAAACATAACGACCGAAGAGCGCTAGGGGCACCATATGATCATTGATATTTGTATCAGCTTCATCAAGAAAGTATTTATTCAATACAAAGCATCACAAACTGGACAGATCATTGGAATAGGCGTATTTTGCTGATTTACTTGTACTTGAACCCCACATCTTTGAAATTGACTTTAGGACCATTCACCGGTGAATTTACCTTCCAGATTTTTTTATGGATTGAAACTGGAAAGCACTCTAAAAACTCATCACACTTCCATTTCCATGAAGTGAATATACCAAAGAAAATGGTTATTGAAACCCACAAGCCCGTATGGCAAATGTCAATGGTGATATTTCTAGAGATAAGATTAAAAATTGACAGTACGGATGAGATAAAGCAAGACGAAATAGCCAGCACGGTTCATTACATGTACAACTCCTCGTCCATGTCGTCCCACGGCCAGTGAGCCATAATCTCGTCCCGTTCCTTCGCCGACTGGGCCCCCGCCAACGCATCCTCCTTGCACCCTTCGAAGAAGGCCACGGCACCCTCGTAGTCTTCGGTAGGTACCCAACCTTCCTCCCCGACGCCGCGCATGGACTGTAAAAACTCGAAGCCCCTAGTCGCTTCGCTCAGTTCTTTCTCCAGCACCGTCGTCTCGTGTAGGTCCTTGGCGTCGAACTCGAGAGGACACGGCACACCTCCACCCGTAAGATCCTCCCACTTGTTCATGGCTTGAATGAGCGCAGTCTTCAGATCGAAGGTCTCGCCCTCCCACGGGCCACCAGCGTGGAGGAAGAGCCGGCCACGGAGCGCAAACAGACAGTCTGTAAAGGCGGTGTAGTGAAGCGGGTTGCACTCCCTCGTGCTGGCGACGTAGTGATAGTGAACTAGGCGGCAACGGTAGCGATACTCTTCGCCGTCTCGCTGAGCTTCGCCCATCTCGTCAAGGTTCTCCGGTCGAGAGGGCGGCGTCATGGATTGCGACACGCCGTCTGCGTGATTCTGGAGGCGTTGAGGAATGCCGGCGAGGAGGAACATGGGCAGGATAGACGTGTGTTGCCAGTCAAACAGGCTGACTATCTTGCAGTCGGAGCCGGGCGACCACGACACGAAGATGTTGTTCGGCTGAAGGTCTGGATGGCGTATGTAAAAACGACTTAAAGCGGGGTCCCTAGGAACGAGAGACGACGTGATGCTGAGGTACCGCTCCAAGTTCTTGACGTGGTCCGACGGCGGCTGTTGCTGGTACTTATAACCGGGCCTCCTTTCGCGCCGTAGCGGTAGGAGTGGTTGTCCGAAGTGTTGTAAGTACGCGATCTCCTTCTGCGCTGCTGCCGCGAGAGCTGCTTTGGCGCTATGATCTATAGATACCAGTTAGTTTAACGGCGTAATAATAAAGAGGCGGAAAGCGGCATACATGGTCCTCGAATTACGTCGAGCCCCGCCCTTCTCCCATACCACAACGCCAGCTTCGTGTCCGGGCCGACGCAGAAACGCTCGTCCTCCAGAGGCACGCTCAGCCCTGGGGCGACCTTCTCGAGGTCTTGGGTGAAGTACAGGCTTCCGCCAGCGGGGAATGGTTGGGACATCATGCGTGACTCGAGTTGAGTGAGCTGGCGGACGACGGAGATGACTTCCTCGTCCCCGAGGCTGGGCCAGACCTCGCTGAGCTTTGAGCCGTGTATGAACTCCATGAAGATATAGGGGGTTCCAGCGACGTTGTCCGAGTCGGCTGAATACCCATATATGTTCGGGACAGGAATCCCGCAGGACCGCTGGTACTCAATAGTAGCCACCTCACTGGCAACGGCGTAATAGTCAGGGACCGTTATGGGGTAGGGAACCCGGGCGACCACCTGCTGACCATCACGCAGAGCGATGACAAAGGTGCGGTTGAAACCCCCCTCAGCGAGCTTGTAAATGCTGACGACGTCCGTAGGGCTTTGATTCACAGACTCGGCTGCAAGGCGACGCAGCCCGTCGACATCGAAAACGACCTTCCGCTCCTTGTGGCGAAGGGCATCGTTGTAGCTGAACGATAGAGATGATAGGTGAGATATCTATGCGCTAGAACAATGCCTATGAGGCCTACACCCAACGGCCTGAAGTGTAATCGTAGAGGTTGTTTTGGGGCTCGGTCATGGAGGAGAGTGCGCGACGTGGCAACGAACTTGTTGTGGAGATGGAGTTCCGGAAGAAAGGGAGGAACGGTCGCGGAGAGACGGGAGCTTTGAACTTTTTGAAAGCGACGGAACTCGCCCTTCCAAGGCGAAGCATGCCACAGTACTGATGGTAAGGTTTCCACAAAAATTGGAAACCAACGAGTTTGCTTATGTTATGATGTACTCTATTTTTGGAAAATTCTGTTTCAAATTACAACGACTTTGCCCTACGGTCGCACTTTGCTAAGTGCTTATGGACCTATGGTACTCAATTAACACTAACTTTAAACTTCCAGCGTTAGTTCTGGTAGGAACGCGACTCTTGCTCAATCATTACTTCGACTTGAACCCGACTGTTGGTCTAGTAATAGGTATTAGGTATAACTTACATAAAGGCAAATGCAATCATTCACGTTGCCTGGCTCTGATTGGAACAATGGTAGGCCAATTTCATTGATTGTCTTTGCTCGTTCCTGTTCTTGTGTTTCCTCTGTGACTGAGGATGTGTCAGACCGGAAGAATCGGGTTGCTATCAGTGTGGGTCTAGAGGACTGAAGGTAATAGCGAGCATTCAACCTGGATTCCGGAATTTTATTGAGTTGTTTCGTTCTATGCTGAGGTTTCCAGTTGCTTACATTCCTATAAAGCTGTTGACATAAACTGGTCAAAAATATAAATCAGTAGGTAGAAAAATTTGTTCAATTGATACTGACGTTTCATCATGATTTCTTCAATTACCACAAATATAATAGTTGTGGGTGTCGTGACATACTATTTATTAGTTTGAAAGAGACTCTCATGGGAGATGAGCTAGATAGGACTTACGGTGACAACAACTATGATGGAGAATAAACTAGAAACATTAGTAATATGCGGAGAAAGGGGCAAGTCATATTTGTACCTGGGGATTACCCCAGTATTTAAGAGGTATGCCAGCAACATATCTAAGCTGGAATTTGTCCTGAAACAATGGGAATCAAGCCACTTATTTCAACTTGTTTTGAACTTATTTTAAACCTTACCATCCTGGGCTAGTATCAGCCTTTCCCAAGAAGAATACCATGACACCGGCTATAGTTGTGTCCGAAAAGAGTTTTGTGAGATAGAAAGCCTTGATAACGTTCTGAAATTTGCCCAGAATGAGGGCTATAGTAGACTGAGTTGTCATGACGCACACTAGATCGAATTGCAAAGACCATCATAAAATCTTTGGACCGAAATCTGGTGTTCAAAATTGATGACTTTACACTGCAGATAATGGGATAACGAAGAAACATACAATATGTAGGACATATCTGTAAAATCTTGTGATTAATTGGGTAATATTGGATAAGGATCACAACTTACATATTCCAAATACTGACCAAGCATTGTTAGCGCACACCAGTTGAAGTTAAGTTAAGGATCACATACTCAGGTTTGTGCATGCTAGCAACGCCTTTAAAATAATTGCTATGACCAATTAAAAGCCTGATATTGAAGAATACTAACCAGAACAACAGGAATATACATTCTATACCGAGAAGTCACTGGTAAGGGCGAAATTTTGAGTCATATTGGAATGAAAAACACTCGTGATCAAACCTTTCCATATCCTAGCAATATATAAACTATTGTGGAACCAGGAAATCAGCCAACGCTATTTTTAATTTTACTGGAAAACATACAATTGTATGATTGGCATAAGAATATTCTTTTGTCAAATCAACAACGCTTTCCTAGTGATCATAAGGCCATACTAACATGTATAAGCACAAGGGTCTGGATGAGAAATCAAAAATATCTGTATCAATTGCGATGATGCAAACCGAGGGAATGAGAAATGCGCACTGGATATGACCAAATAAGCATTTTATCGCTAGGATTAGCAACCAGATAATGATAGACAGTGTGTGCATAAAAAAAGAGATGGAATATGTCAAGACACCTAATCAATATATATTTAAAAAAAGGGAATCACAACCAGTAATAGGACAAACGATAGGGAATAGACCTACAATGAGTAGTACAATGAGTGCTGGTTTCCAAGGAAGAAGAATTAGAGACTTACCGCTATTTTGTGTTGAAGGGGATCGTTTTTACCCGTTTGAAAAAAGGTTAGAGCTTGAACCACCGCTATCCCGTTCAATCTATGATTGGTCTCTAAGTCTCAAGTCTTCTTGGCAATAGTCGGTACTTACATCGCGACAATCACTAGTCCTACCAACATCGAGCCATACATTTCATGGACTAAATTTTCTATATTAAGTGCTTCAGCCATCTGATGAGCGTGGGTGCTGGAGAGTAAGGAGTAAAGAGGTGCCCGTCCCGCGAAATCTTCAAATATATAGCACCAGAAAGTCTAGTGCGATCAATCTGCAGTGATCATCGCCAATCATCTCACAGGGATCATCATGCATAGCAATGATATAGGGAGAAGATCGGCCATTAGTGGTCTGAAGCCCTTGATTCATAAATGATGATTATGAGATGAACAAAGTGCATAGCCAAGGTTCACGCTCGAAAAGGAACGGTGAAAAGAGTCACCCTTAGTCATCATTGATCAACAAAATCAGATTAGATAAGCGCGAAAAAAAATAATCCAAAACAGTATCAAGTAGGCTTGCGCAGTAGATATCGTTTCAATCCTATAATGCGGTCTGCTTTATCGCAAACCAGAACCTAGATTTCTGTCCATCATGTCCGGGGCTCTGGTGTACCACTAGCATCATCTCGATTTTACAAGGAGAATCACGGGGGTATAAAACTTCAACTCCCGATTGAATGAACTCGTCAAGATGCCCCAAAGCGGACCCTGCGACATCTTGAGTCACGTACGTGGTTGACACTTCCCATTCTATTAACAACAACTAAAGCTCATTCATTCCTTCATCGGTCGTTGTATATTTAACATAAATTGGGGCACCGAAGATCCCCCAGGAATCTCAATCATTCTATAGACTCTCCCTCATTTGCGGCTTAGATCTTTGATTATTCACATATTCACATTTATCCAATCACAACCTCTTTTCACTCCTCACCGACGAATCACCATTATGGATCGAAGATCCCGTTGGAGACCTCAAGCTTACTAAATTTAAATCAGAAAATAGGGAATACCTCGGGCAATCACCAATGCTGTGAGACTGGTCGTGTTACTTGATGATCAAATATACATTCATCATACAGGTTGAATATCCACCCTACACGAATAGCTCTTGAGAGAGGTTTGATTTGTTGTCGCATGATGACCAAAACATGACGGCTGTAGAAGCCATATATTATCATCACGTTGATAACACTACCTAATATACAACTATAGTAAGAATCACAAAAACTATTCAAGCAATTACTCAATTTAAACGGTCCTGACCCCCATTTTTTTATTGTCGGGATCATACCTTGAATCTACCGTACGAATATGGTCACCATGTAGTTCGTGATCAACCTTGATTTCGATGTGTCCCCTCGGGCCCCCCGCACCCGTATTTGCGCTTAGGTCATCCAGTGACATTCCTTGATGTATCCTATCCGTTCCAGATGTGTTTCTCGTGTCCAGTGGGAATTGGGAAACAGAAAAGGTATTATTTGCGTATAAAGTGTATTCGTCCGAAGGTTGCGACCTCGCTCTGATAACAATGAGGTTGAATGCAATACCGATATTTTGAACCAGCTAGATGGGACGTGGTAAGAGAAAATGAACATCAAATAAATCAACCAAGCGCACAACATCAGAGGTTGCATAAACCGAATTGCTTCCGGAGACGTAGGTAATGACCGTGACGAGGCTGGTTAATGTAATGATTAGGCCTGATTCAATGATAACCCGCATAAATTGCCCCAAGCGAGTTTTCCCACGTCGGGGTGCACGGCGAGTTTGATAAACGAATTGAGATTTTTCGCGCTCAACTCGCCAAATGCGAATCACAATCAAAGCTGACAAATTGATAGATTAACCAAGGCCATTAATGATTAGATTGTAACACTTACTAGTTGTTAGGATATTCAGGGAAATAGAAGCCGCATAGAACCCTGTAAATATAGGTTTGATGGAACTGGAGTTAACGAGTACCCGAGCTCGGAGAGTGGATTCGCGGTAGATGACGACTAATGCACAGCCGATATCTCCAAGAAAGAAAATTGTGGGGACAATCAAGACCGGTAATGACTTTGAGTACACGATCCAGCATCGATATATCTAATAACAAAAATATGAATAAGAGGTGTTCATTTGTACACTCAAAAAGAAGAAACGAACTAGCATCCCATCTCCCAAGATAGTTTGGATCAACACCGTCACACTCTAGTAGAGATCTCATTAGTTATATTCGGGCCAACTTTCAATTTCAAGCACTCACTTTCATGACATTGACCCAGTCCGAGATGTTGGTGAACTCCTCGTCAGATCCTCCCGGCCCAGTGTAGAAAATAAAAGCTTGTATATTGTGGAGCAGACCCAACGCTACATCGAACACGGCGATGACGCACAAACAGATCGCGGTGATGAGGAGGATCCAGTTGATTTCGGAACGCCTTTTGAATTTTCCGTCGGCATGCCATAGGAACGCACGTAGTGCAAAGCCAAAAGAGACCAAGTAGAAGCCCATAAACAGGGTCTCCATCCATAGTCCAACTATCTGAGCGGCGCTAATACCGAATTCTTGCATGATCTGGAGAAGACGGTAAGGTAACAAGCGCAGTATATGTAGTGAAATTAAACACGTGGGTATTTTTGTCATACATTGGGGCATGGTCCCGGGTGAGCGCTGGGAGCCAATATATGTAATCTATGATCCTATCATCAAGCTATTCTCGTTTTGGATCATCGTTGAACCCACATCAAAGTGTTGCTCAAAAATATTCAATCTCCATTCCAAGAATAGCGGACAATACCTAATGACCTATTGGACTTGGCAGCATTTTTATTGTTGCCAGAGTGACGAATACGCACTTAATCTGAATGGTGGTGGGAAGTCGAAGTCCAGGAAGTGTGATGAACTTGATTTACACATCCGGATATTTCCGGGCCATCCAAATACATCCCAAACATCAACCACGATCAAAAACGGCCTTGCTGAACACAGATGCCTTGGACCTTGGTGCACCGCGCTTCTATGATGAAGAACTAGTGAAGGGCTCGGCAAGATACGAGTGAGACAAGCGCAGGCTCACTATTTCTCAGGATGATGGCAGGCACAACGTTACAACTATATCGTTCGCACTTGATCTATCAAATATGCACCACGGGGAATGGGCCTCAAACACCAATATACTACTCAAAAGGTAAGATACCATTCTACGCGTTGAATGGAACCACTTCCCGAACAAATCAACGTCAAGTTGCCTCAAAACCAGCGTCACGACCTGCCTCTGAGTGTGTACACACCGCATAGCCCTCGATCGAACCTATTTGGGGATTTCTCTTGTCCAGGCGCGAGGCCGATTGCGCCGAGGTACGTCAAAGTTGCTTTACTCCAGCTTGTCTTTTTTTAGGATGAAATGGAAAAGCTACAGGTGACAAGCAGCGGAGTCACCCACAGTTGAAACGCTGTTAATGCGTGTTCTAAATCTGCTACCATGATGGCTATAATGGGGTGGTCCTCGGTCCCACTAGTAAAGTAAAAACCTCTTCACTTGAGTCGTTCAGTCAACCTTATACATGCCCTTTTCACCCCAGCCAGAAACAAGGCCCTATGGACAAATATTACCTTCGGAACGCCTTCATCTATTTGCATTCTCATTGACATCAGGTATGAACGTTTCTTTGACCGTTTCTACTTTCGTCATCGAAAATCTATAGGACTCAATACTGCCAAGACATTTGTGTCATATATACTTTCTTCTGAGAGAAAACACAAAACATGGAAGCGTTTCCAAGGAGAAGCTGACGGGAGGTATACAACCGAGCGATTGAAAATTCCAGAATTGCAGTCTCGAAGGCCTCCGACGTACCTTTCGTACAATCAATTCGTCCAGGAAACGGGATTAGAATCAGAAGTTGAGGCCCTGAGTTCACCAGATCCCAGTGCTACGGGTGGTGGTTTGGATGATATACCGGCTGCTGGCCCCAAGTTGCTATGGGTGGGGCGTAAGCGCCACGATAGAGTAATCTTATACATACATGGTAACCGCTCGATCTCCACTACGAGTATCCCTGCAATACTAAACTGTTCCAGGGGGAGGTTATGTTATGGCAATGAACAAAGCTAGTCTCTACTTCTGGAAACATATACAGCAGGAACTCGAAATTCAGGGGTTATCAACTGGTATTGCAGTTTTGAACTATAGTGAGCCCTTTCTTTGTTCAACATAGCACACACCTGACTTATATGCCGATTAGCTATTTATCCCGATGGACCATTTCCCGTTGTCTTGTCGGAGGTTTCCCTCACAGTGAATCATTTGCTTGCCTCAGGTGTAAATCCACAAAACCTTTATATAGCAGGTGACTCCGCCGGCGGGAACGCGGTGATGCAATTAATTTCACACATTCTTCACCCAGAGATGGTAAAGTCTGTGCCGTCTGTACCCATTCCCAAGGCGCTTGCTGGCGCAGTTCTCATTTCCCCATGGGTCGTTCTTACCACTCGGGCTTCATCATATGCCGAGAACGAAGGCGTTGATGCCGTTTCTCGAGACGCTCTGGAGAGATGGGGTGCCGCTGTTCTTCGGCAGGCGCCGTCCGAATATTCTTCATTTGTGGAACCCGGAAAAGCCCCTGAAGGGTGGTTCACCAACGTGGAGAACATCTTTGAACGTTTATTTATTACCGCGGGGGCAAAAGAGTGTATGAGGGACGACATAACTAACATTACCAGAATTCTCCAGGAACACTATACGACCTCAAAAGAGATTCTCGTGCCAGCAAGTAAGGATGGGGAACTGCTGAGGGGGTATCCAAAGGTTACGTTTCTGCTTGAAGAAGGTGGTGTGCATGATCATTCTTTGGTAGACTTTGAAGTTGGGGAGACGAAACTCGTAAAGACCACGGAAGTCCTGATTAACTGGTTAGCTGAAGGGATGACGAATAGTCGGGTAATTGAGGATAAGGAAGGTTGAATGTAATCCTCTATCTTACCTACTTCATTCGCCATAGACTGAAAATCAAAGGTGTGACATAGATACGACCATGCTTATTACCATAAGGTCCAAAGGAGTTCAAGCAAGAATTAGCCGCAATTGAACCGCCGCCTAAGCTATGCACCCATTAATCAATCCTTGTTTGTTTTTATGAGATGGCACACAAATCCCAGACGGTCCTGATTCTCCCGCCCATCAGAATATATTTTTCCAGGTTGGAAATTAAAGCTTCAGACGATATTCATGAGGCACTGTAGCACCAGAGGTGTTGATAGAAACTTTAGGCGTACGCGTTCGAAGATGGACGCGGGAACAACGTGTTCCATCACTCCGTGCTCTCCGAGGGACCGTTTATATGTTTTTAGATCCTTGGTATTTCTTTTATTGCTAATAATGTAAAAATATATAATGCTAAGTAACCAGTAATAATTACAAGGGGATCGGTGCCTCCATGACATCAAGTTTGTCATTTATTAGTAGATCGCATTCTGTTGGCCTCCTAGAGATGTTTCCCCTGACTACCATTTATGCCCGAATTCCGTCATTACTTTGTAACGCGCTGAGTATCCTTTTTAACCACCACTTCAACCCGAACGTCGCTGTCCGCCTATAAATGAATTGAAATTGATGAGGAAGAATTGCCAAAAATCGGAGAATGCTCACATCATCCCTTCTAGAATCTGATTGGAACAGCGGTAAACCGACTTCATTAATGGTCTTTTTTGGTGTTTGCTTTCGCATTTTGTCCATTGGATATGCCTCTGAAGCCATTCCCGATTGTAGGAGGAAGGCCGAAGAATTATTCGGATTGGGGGATTGAAGGTAGTAACGAGCATTTAGCCTAGGCATACGAGATTAATTAGTCCCACCCTCTATACAGGATCATAACTTCTTACATGGCCATGAAGCTATTCACATATACTATCAAACCAAGACAAGTTAGTGAATAGACCTTTCATCAATTATCACAATACGAACACTTTGCCGCTATTTCTTCAATTGTTAAGAATATTAACGTTGTTGGTTGAGCTAAAACCTATTAAATTGGTATCACGTCAGACGACATAGAAGAAATAACACAAAAAGCTCACAGAGCAAAACACTGCAATAGATAGTAAGCTGATAAAAATAATGGTCAATATTGGTGTATACCGTGGAAACAAAGTTACCCTAATACCTAGGAATTGCATTTGTGTTTAATAGATAAGCTATCAGCATCGTTAAACTTGAGTCAGTCCTATTGAGGTTGATATTAACATCTTTGATTCAATAAAGAATTGAAGATCCGTGACATACCAGCTTAGGTTAGTGCTAGCACGGGCGAGATAAGGTATAATCGAAGCGGCTATCAAGATATCCGAACAGATCCTCAGTACAAAGTAGGCCTTTGTGCTAGGCTAAAATCATTTTAAAACAGGAAATATTTCTTCAGATTTCAGAAGCTTACCCTAGATAAAATAGGAAATGCCTCTCGTAAAGTTTTTGTTTTAGAACTAACACCGTGGTCAGTTAGCTTGGATTGAGAAATTCACACAAATATAGAAACCTACAGGAATACAGGCATGCCTACAGAACCATCTTATTATTATCTTATCCTTGGCGAAATTGCAATCACTTACATATCCCAAGCGCTATTTGAGGCCCATGATTATCACAACGAAAGGGGTGGTCTGAGAGGGGAAACCATACCTAGATTCGAAAGCACTAGTAAAAGCTTAGAGGCGATTAGTATTAGTAAAAACTTGATGCAGAGAAACACTCACCAAGAAGATAGGAATGATTATCCTGTTTCGTGGTACCACTATAAATCGTATGAGCGTTAAATGGAAATGTAAACAATGGTGCCAGCACTCTAACATTTCCATATTCTAGCGACGTAAAACCTATCAGGAGGAGATCGTCATAAGCTCATACAACGCGCAGGAAAATACATACAGCTGTACAATTGGTATAAGAAAACCCTGTCAGGAAGTTAGCAGCTATTCATTAATGATTTCGCCGTCCAACTAACGTGCATGAAGACAAAAGCCTTGAGATCAAGGTTTAGACAACAGAAACAGGAGAAATTGAAGAGATACTCACGTTGAAAGACCAAACTACTAAAACTTCACCACCCAGAGGCATAGAAACGAGGTAGTAATAGACCGAATGTGTGAAAAAACAGATATGGAGTAAGTCGAGAAAACTGTTCAGCAAACGTTTGGTTATTGTAGTTTCCTAAAATAATCAAGAGTAGGACAAACAGAAGAAAGTATACCTAGAACGCAATCCGAAATATTAAAATTCAAGGATAGGGATTTTCCATACAAAAAGAGGCTTACCGCTAGCCTATGCTGGATGGGGTCGCGTTGATTCGTCCGAAGGAACGTCAGACCTTGAACCACTGTTATACCACAAAAACTTGTGTTCGATTGTTTTAGCCCTTGCACATCTGCGAAAACGACCGAGCCTTACATTGCCGCAATGACCAGCCCAATGAGCATCGGGCCAAACTCTTCGTGGACATTGGAAAGACCAGACATCTAGCTGGAGGGGAGCACCTTACGGGGGCCGGGGATTCAGGGTGGGTGGAGACTCCCCGTCAATGCTATATCACTTATTGGGGTTCATCACCATCAGCACTAGCCATCAGGTTCGTCAGGGTTTTCACCGAGCCCGTCTCCAACTTATGCGGGGAGTGAGGTAATATCACATAGCCACAGTTCTCAGGGGTTCTAACACGAATCATGCTATTTTTAGCTTCGTAATATCACACGCAGAATGACGATATACGTCTTATATTTTGTCCTATGCCTTTCACTTCCCTAGTAAAGAAGTATAGCACTGCATCCTGACGCAGTCTGTTCCTTTCAATATTTTCTTTTGCTTCATTGATATTTCTACAGTTCAGTGTTTCATTCTTGTCCGGCTGTGCCGGAAGTTAGAAGCTGCGATAAAGCACGAGGTTAAGAATATACGGGGTTGTAACCTGATGTTGATGGTTGTGTTTGCATAAAAAATATCGGAGCGCTTGGTAGCCCAATGATCATCATGCCAAGACCGTTGAGAAAGTGGGAAATTTGATATTTTTTTCTATTGAATAGACTATGTTCAACAATCAGCTGGCACACGCTGAAAAAGCGCACAATTTTACACCTCGTCTTTAGGAAAACGGAGAACAATCAAAAGGTTCTATTTTTTGATTTGAGAAAATTCGAGCTGAATTTTCTAAGATGTGAACGCAGAAAACAATCACAATACAGAATAAAATCACAGGAAGGCTCCACACACATTCGCGACGATCTTTTCATGTGAGAAGCTCCGCGTGGCAAGGAAGCACTGGAATCATTTTCTTGGAAACCTTGATGCTATACGCGAGATCCAAATACAGCGCATTTTAGCGGCGCATTACTACTCAGCCCTAAACCTTGGAAAACGGTTCAGGCGGCTCGGCTCCGTAACCAGTTCCCGGAGTGGTGGCCACGACACCATTTCAAATGTTGGGGGTGGTCAGGAGTATAAAGATAACTAGAATACCTGATATTATGTCAGAAAATGCTCATATTCCTTCCTCTTACCCACACAGAAGTACATCATGATTCTGCTGAAGCTCTCCCTGAAAGAATAGCCTTTTATGACGGTTCCTGTAGGCACGGAATTTAGGAAACAGTGGAGATGATTATCAGCGCTAGCACGCCCTGATCACCAAACATCGAAAATAATGACTGACCGTATGATTCATCTATGTCTGCTCAATTGACAATATGATAATTTTATGGACATTTATAAGTGTGGGCTCAGCCGTTGTTATACAAGTTATTTTGGAACGGGACCGCCAGCGTGTGATTGTCGCGCCACCAAGAAATCTTTGGAAATGCGAACCAAAATTATTATTGACTCGACGTGCCAGTGATAGATACATCAAAAAACCGGCCCGATCCTCAGGTCAAAAGCTTTATGATGGTTGCGGGCCACCCCCTAATGAAATAGTGTGAAAATTAGAACGAGACAGTCGTAATGTGATTATCATACGCTCCCGCGGTGCTTCGGAGATACTATCCATTTTCGTGTAGCGTCCATCGGACCGATTCAGAAGACCAAGATATACGTGGTTAAAAACAAAAATTTTATCACGAAACTTACATTGACAAGTTGGGTGGCACAGGAGTTGGTAATAACTTATGTACCGGGGGGAATTGTGGGTGCACAGTGTATACAAGGTTATTTCGGAAAATGGGGGGAAGGATGTATAATCGATACTAGTTAATAATAATGTATTAGTAAAGAAGGCTGATGTTACAAATTAGGCTCACTCACTTCAGGTCCGAATCGTTCTGAAAATGTAGTAAGCCTAGTTTAGTTGTAACATTAGACTGGTTGGTCGCAAGTGAGAAAGACATAAATAAACGTACTTGCATCTGTCGGGTACAAACAAAATAATTCTATAATAATAGGATGTATCCCATGAAGGGAAGATAGGAGCGAGACGAAATATAAATCGAAACAATCTAGATGTCATTACAATACCCTTCACCCTGTCTTGAGAGATATTAACCTTCCGTAAAGTGTTAAAGAGCAACCATACCGACTAACAGAAAAAAATATGGCGAGATAGCTGTGATAAAGAACGTCGAAGAAAATAGGTCCACTTTCGTGCTCAAGACTTTCCTGTGCCAAATAACGTTCAGACCAGGCAGGGTGGGGTTCCCGAAACTTGAGATAAAATGGCTCCAAGGAGCTATACGTTTCAGGCATCATAGAGAGTTGAGCTGCTACTTTAAATAACGATTCTGATCAGACTTCAACCCCCTAAGAATTCAATCGATAGGGTTAGAATGGGGTGAGATATTTGGCTCCAAGCAGAATTTTATCTCAAATCAGAGGAGCATCCGTTGGTTGCGTCTCAACCGGTGGGGTGGGGACAAGATCCCAATGAATGCCTTTAGCCCATCATTGATACCAAAAATGTGGGCGTTCAAATGCTTTATTTTGGAGGTTAATTCAATAGGTGTTGACTAGACACCGTGAGTCCACTTGTCGTAAGCGCACCTATAACAAACAAGATAATCGAGCGATGTGATCCATCAAGACGCAATGTGGATGAGATACTAGTCTGATCATTTCCTCGGTAACTCCAAATGCTCCGGCCCGAAACTATCAGGTAAGAGTTCTCCGAGAGTCGTTTCTCTTACCCCGCCTTCCATCATTCCGGGCTTTTTGTCCCATTCGCCATCTGGTTGTTTGGGGTAATCGCCAGGGATAAGGAGGACAGGCATGTCCAAAGCACAGAATTCGCGAATGACTTGGCGACACATGCCACAGGGAGAAATCACGGATGGAACATCGCTTCAATTCCCAGAGGCTGTGAGAGAATATATAAAACAGATGATAAGATAACTGACGTTACCACTGCGAGGCCAGTAAAAGATCGTTTCCCTTCACTCTAGAAATTGATGCATGATGGTTTTAAGGAACGTTTACTTGACAATAAACACTGACAACAGCTTTTACGATTGCAGTTCTTTCAGCACAGATGGTACCTCCTGTGGGTAATGATCAACAGTCAATAATTTATTGATCATCGAACATCAAAATGATTATCACTGACCATACGATGCGTTTTCAATATTCGCACCCTTAATCATAGTCCCATCAGCAGCAAGAAGTGCGGCTCCGACTGGGAATTTGGAGTACGGGCTATAGGAACCGTTCTTGGCTGCGTTGGTGTGCGTTTAGACAACTGATCATCAGCCTGACCAAAACTATTCACCCTCGAAGGCAGTAGCAATCAGAGACGCCCTCTCATTTGGTGATATTTTTGATGATGTGGAGGTCATTGTGTATTCAAGTTCAAGATTCGGGAAACACGGTGGTAAGAGATTATTCTTGAAATTATCAATCACTGAGTCACGTGGATAACCCTGTTCGTTGGACAAAATACAAAAATCCGATGACCGGGACCAAGCATAACCAAAGTTTAACAGCAACAGCCGAAACGTCAAATCGACAATCCCCTCGCCTTTTACTAGGGGATTCCGTGGCGCTTCGGTCCCAAATGTTGCTCTTCAATCTTTGGAATCATAGCTCTTGTAGAGCCCTTTCTTTTTTTTTTCACTTGAGATGTATCTTTCGAATTTTATATTTATGCTTTTATGCTTTATTCACAGGAATTCATGATCAAAAAGGCCAGCCCTCGGTGATCGTCCAAGGACATGATGAATTCATCAAAATGGAAACTCGACATATTTAACATATGTTCTACGTCGGTCTGCGTGCCTCCTTTATAATATATATAGCTACCTATTTGGGATTCTGACATCTGATCCAAATACAGTTTTCTCAGTGAGGCTTCCGTCGCTCAATGGCCGTAATCGATTAAAATTCTTCGTCTTTGAGCTTTGAGCCTTCTCTGATGATGTAGGAAGACAGCTTGAACAAAATGATAATTGCATATCGCTACGCACAGGGTTGGACGCGAAACCAGGTCTCTGTCATACGAGTAGTCCATTCGGCACTTTATCTTCGCAAGATGTACCGCTCAAATGTCAGTCAAGATTCATTCTGCGACCTCCATTTCCAAGTATGTTCGAAGAAGATCATGTAGAGATGGTGGATTAATGTGGTAGGCTGAATGTATTTTCCGAGCGTCTACGCTGCAACAGGCGCCGCCTGGCCCACTATAAAGCCTCTGTATGTTTTTTGTTGAAATGCAATCTCACAAACCTTTCACAGCTGTGGGTATTTTCCTGGCTCTCTTTTGGTTGCTTAACTGATTTTGACTGCTAGTCGGTCCAAATCGATTAGCATTATCAAATCACATTTCTGCTTGCAACAGGCGAAGTACTCCAGTTTATCCGAATAAACTGTAATCTTTTCCTAAAAGACTCAACAGGAGATGGCGACTACTTTCACTGACCACGTAGCCTACGAAGGCAAGCTCACGTACAGCCTCTACGCCATTAACGAGAACTTTGTTATGGCATTTCCAAATGGTGTGTTCGAAGGCGCTACCGCTTGGATCTTCTCGACCTGGACTACGTCCGGGGATGGAATCCCGAAGAAGCCATATGACGAGATCAGAAGTACAGTTGCTTTTACGGGCGAGCTGAACTTCTCCTTGGAGGGTCCTTCGTACTATCGGTTTGATTGTGCGTTTACGGATAGTACTCAGACTGCGCTTCGGGTAACGATGAGGGATCCCACCGCAGGGGTTGTGGCGACGTTGGCTTTGACGCGCCTTTGATCATAATAGACATTATTTCCTGAGCTTGAATGATTATATCGAGATAAATTGTCATCAGATGTTCTATAGACGTGCCCTTAAAGGTTATTGTATTAGACATGAGCTATAAATATAACTCACATTAAAGATCTTCGGATTATTTTGGAAGGGATATCGGGTTTACTCGGTCTTTAGATTTATCCATTCTACGATGTCATTACCCCACTCTTCACCAACTCCACAGCTTAACGAAAGGATTGGGCTGAGGTGATCATGTCCCTCGAGAATATATTCCTCCACCCTACCTCCCTTTTCCTCGATCAGACGGGTGAGCGCCTTGACCCCACCAGATAGCACCCGAGGCTCGCTTTCCGCTCTCATATTTCGGATAGGAGGAAGTCCTTTGATATAAGATTTATCAGCGCGCCGAAGGAGTCCTATTGGATGATTTGCCGTAATCTTTTTGGCGTTTCCGTAGTATTGTATAGATGCGGAATGAATTCGAGGTCGTTTATAATTTGATAGATCATATGGGACACCTAAGAGGGCGACGCCACGTATAGAACGGGCTAATTCTAGAGGGAAGAGTGATGGTGTGAAGAGCATCCCAGTAACGTGGATTCCGCCAGCAGAGTGTGCAAGTATCGAGATACGATTTGTGTCTCCTTCTGAGAAATTCTTCATTACCCACACTACTGCGTCCCGAATATCCTCTGAACCTTCTGGGAAAACAATCGAAGGTACCAGACGATAGTCTGGCACAACGGTGATGATACCTTTTGATGCAAAGAATGCTCCTAGATTATTATGAACTAAGTTCAAAGGTTGCCAGGTCTTGTCACCACTGGTAAATCCACCACCATAAAAGAAGATAAGTATTGGAGGCTTGGATGAGGAATCCGATGACAGGGGTCGATATACATCTAGCTAGAAGACCAAGTAAGTCGTTTGATATCTGAACTTGTACCATATTTGTACTTGGTGGCGTTCCGTTTCACCATAAACAAAAGTCTCTCGTGGAATAGATTCAATTGTGGTACGATTGGCTTCTAGTAAAGGATAACCTAAATCATGACATTGAGGATGTTAGCACATCAAATCATATTTGTTTTGCTTCACAAACTGGGGTCGATTATGTCTTTTATGCGAAACATTTTGACGTTAACGATTCAAGTCGTGTCGTTTGAAGTGAACAGAATTATACTGGCCAGCCTGGCCTGTACTAGCAAAGACGGCGAGATCAGCCAGCCAGCAAAGAGCCAGAGCCAGTTTGGTGGCCGAGGCGCGGGAATTGCCGAAATTTAAAGAAATTGTCGAACCACCCGAAATTTGATGTGCTCGCGCTGCAAATAAAGGTGGTCCAGGAGCCTTTGTAAATTATCCTTAATTCTCTAATTCCACATCTATTTTGACAACTACACCGACACTATACCCTGTCATATATACTCCAGGAATGCCCAAGAATTACGACGTTCTCATTGTCGGAGCGGGCATCGCTGGCTCGGCCTTGGCTCATGCTCTCTCCACGCTTTCACGATCAAAACCGCTCCGAATAGCTTTGCTTGAACGTTCATTAGCGGAGCCCGACAGGATTGTTGGGGAACTTATGCAGCCGGGCGGGGTGCTGGCGTTAAAGCAGCTCGGGATTGAAACATGCTTGGAAGGGATTGACGCGATACCTTGCCACGGATATTGTGTTGTCGATAGTGGGAAATCGGTGAGAATACCGTACCCCGGGAGTCATGAGGGCCGAAGTTTCCACCACGGAAGACTCATCATGTCTTTGAGGGCAGCGGCAAAACGAGCACAAGGTGTCGACGTGATTGAAGCCACCGTCACGGAGTTGATTGAGCGGGCGGAAAGAGTAGTAGGTGTCCGTGCAACGAGAAAAGAAGAAAAGGAGGAATACTTTGCAGACTTGGTAGTTATCGCCGACGGGTGTTTCTCCAATTTTCGGTCTGCCGTTATGGGGGAGTCTGCGGCAAAGACCTCGACAAGGAGTCATTTTGTGGGTGCAGTACTTGAAGACGCCAAGCTTCCAATACCCAATCATGGCACGGTCGCACTCATAAAGGGATTCGGCCCCGTTCTTTTGTACCAAATTTCAGAACACGACACTCGTATGCTCGTCGACGTAAAGACACCTCTTCCATCCGACCTCAAGGATCACATCCTCACCAATATTATGCCACAACTCCCTCCTTCCCTTCACCTCCCCGTCCAGACCGCTCTGTCTAAGGACCGTCTGCGTCGCATGCCAAATTCGTTCCTACCCTCCGTTGAGCAAGGTTGTAAAGGATCCAAACAAGGCGTTATCCTCCTTGGTGACTCGTGGAATATGCGACACCCACTGACAGGAGGTGGAATGACCGTGGCATTGAACGATGTAGTCATGCTCCGATCTCTCCTCAATTCTGTATCAGACCTCGGGGATTGGCGTCAGATAAAACAACTTCTACATCAATGGCATTGGGCTAGAAAACCGCTTTCTTCGACAATCAACATACTGAGCTTCGCTTTGTACGACCTCTTTGGGGCTGACGGTTGGTTCCCAACTTTACTCCGTTTGGTTGTATTCAAACTTACGACCTTTTATAGATGAAGAACTAGCTGTACTGCGTACAGGATGTTTCAAATACTTTGAAAGGGGAGGTGACTGTATTGAGGGACCGGTTTCATTACTGTCCGGGTAAGAGCTTTTTTCTGCCTCGGACCAGACAACAACTTATGAACGCACTACCCAGCATCGCCCCTTCCCCCGTTCTCCTTGCGAGCCACTTTTTTGCGGTCGCTTTCTACTCCATCTGGGTCATGTTTACTCACCCATACCCAAAATATTCATCCAAACACCCTCCCACATCACGCAATGACGATAGTGTCGTATATACGGTCGCTCGGTTAGACCAATACCCTCAGCTACTTGTGAAAAGCATACGTGTCGTACGTCTGCTTCTATCTCATCTCTATCTTACCTCACCCTGATCATTCCTTAGTTTTGGACTGCTTGTGTTGTATTTGGACCTCTCGTGTGGTCGGAAATCAGGTGGTGGTCGCCTTCGGATAAATCGAGAAAAAACACCATGTTAGCGAAAGCCACACTCCCAGTGATACTTGCGGCCGTTGGTGCGGGGATGGCGTGGAACATGAGTCAAAGATAGCTTTGCCTCCCCTCCCCTGAATCCGGTTTTCATGGAGTCAGTTACCGGCATATTCTCCGATTCGAACCAGTATATTATATTCGCTTATTTGTATCTTGGATATTTAGGTCTAGAGAGATACCCGTGTATAGAGCACATTGAAATAGAAGAAGTCCGACGTGGAATAGATTGCTTTTTTGCCATCTGCTGTGATTCTTAACACGACAATGACGGTCATTCAGGGCATTCATCTAGAAATTCACTTGCTAAGTCCTTAGGACTTCAATAAAGATTTACGGATGAGGGAAGCTCCGTAAATAGGTCTACATCCAGCTGCACGCGATGGAGGTGGGTCTGACCTTCGGGATCCGGATCTCTATCAGGTTCCTTGGAGCGCGTATCCTTGGCAAGCGGAAACTAATACCCGAAATTCTTTTTCAAACAACGTTTTCTGTGATGGACAAGAGTACAAGAATCCCCAAGGCCAGAACTGGAATTCAATAATTTGGGCCTAGACAATCCGACCTTCATCCAAGGCCACTGTAAGTTTATACTTGATGTAGCTCTAAGCTTCGATCCTAATGTTTTTACACCTCATAAGTTCATAACTTCTATACGGCGAACTCGCCTTTGCCTGGAAGTAATGTCGAGGCCAGAATAATTGCGGACGAGCCTGCGACTGCCTGCGATGCATCGGCTCGGCTTCCTCCGATCCTCCCGTTTCCAACGATCGAATATCGTGTCGACGCAAAGTCCACAAGGCAGGAGGGTGCCTGTAGAACTCCACCAAGTCCCTTCCTAATAAAACTCCTCGTCATGTGGTCAAGGGGGATATTCCTGACCATTATCACTTTACTCTCCTTACCTGTTCTTTGTTCAGTTCATATTCCTAATTCTTATCACCATGCACGAGCTTTGCATATTCGAAACTATGTGACGTCGTCAAGCGTGGCTGATTCTTATGATTTCACTATTACGGGTGGTGGATTTGCAGGCCTCGTGATTGCCTCTCGCCTCTCTGAGGATCCTGACACAACGGTACTCGTTCTCGAAGCTGGAGAATCCGGTGACGATGTCCCAACCTTTATGAGTGAGTCTCCTTCGATTTCTGAAGACCTCCTTCTGATAGTAAACCCAGACCCTCCCGCTGGGACATTTACGACTCTCTTTTGGGGACCTCTTATGATTGGGCTCACAAGACTATCCCTCAATGCAATGCTGGCGATCGCATCATGCCCTGGCCTCGAGGAAAGGTATGTCAACCTCTTACCCTGCAGCGTTTTTGTTTGATGTTCATTCTTTAGGTACTTGGAGGATCGTCCGCGATAAACGGAATGTATTTCGTCCGCCCATCAGAAGTTGAGGTTAATGCGTGGAAAGACTTGATCACTTCTGATGATGCTTCGTCGTCCGAAGCTTGGGAATGGACCAATTTTCTCAAATAAATGAAGAAAAGGGAAATCTTCACACCACCTCGAGCGGAGATTGAGACTATGACCAACATTAAATTCCAAGCAGACAGTGTAGGATCAAGAGGTCTAAAGCACGTTTCATATCCCGGATTGTAAGCATTAAAATACATTACTCATGAATCGTAATGACCGTTTGCAGTATGCTTCCCGTCGTAGGCAGTATCCAACAATCCGGATCAGATATCTCAGTGAGAAATATAATCCAACGTGTCACTTTTTTCTGTGCTTATGTCGCCATTTTATCCAAAAACAAGCCGAGCTTATGTCTTTCGTCAACTCCGCCATGGCTTATGTGAACACAAGCGCCCTTTTCGCTGGAAACGCGGGAGAGTTCCAGACCAATATTTGAGGCGCTTTGGACGATTTCGTCAAGACACTTGTACCCAATACGTCGAAAGAAGTTAGTGAAGGCTATAAGGAAATCTACAGTGCAACCGACAAATTGACGCCTGAGGGCTTGGGTCAAATCGAACTCTTGCTCAGCACAAACGCCCCCGGTGCAATCACTATTCAAGCAGCTTTGCAACACCCATTTAGGTACAGTGACTTGTCGATTATATTTTTGACACCTATTCAATGGAATTCAATAGCCAAGGGCAAATTTACATCAACTCTTCGTCGACTTTTGATCCTATTGTGGTCGATCCTTTCTCGCATTTTGCTGGCAGGTACCCCAATATATCTTAGACTAGATTCAATACTGATAATACTTGGTAGATCTTGTCACTATGCGTGAAGGTCTCAAATTGGCACGCAGAGTGGGGCAAACTCCACCGATGCGCCACGCATTGGGATCTAAGACGTTCCCCGGTCCCGGAATTACAAGCGATGCGTAGATTGACGATTGGTTGAGAGGAAATGGCCAGACCCAATTTCATCCTGCTGCTACCTGCGCCGTGTTACCTAAAGCGCAGGGTGGTATTGTCAACACTAAACTACAAGTATATAGCCTGGGTAAGTAATCCTGATTCTCAAATATAGCCAAATTATTGACGAAGACCTTCTCACAGCCAATGCCCGAGTAGCGGATGCCTCCGTTTTCCCATTATCGTTTTCTGCCCACGTAAGTTCTGGCCCCACTTTTCATAAACCTCCAAACTTGCTAACTTTGTGCAGCTCGCGTCACCGACTTACGGCCTCGCAGAACACGCCGCTGAAATCATTAAATCTTTCTATAAAACTCAGTCCGCCCCAAACGACGATGGGACAAATTCCAGTCTGAATAATAACAGTGATGATCCTCCTAACCCGAGTAAAGTGGAACATCTTTGGAAATTCCATCGTTTTCGAAAGTTACATGGCGGACAACGTTAATCATCATCCCCTTTTTGATCCTAAACTGACAATTCTCTATAAAGACCTAATCCTTGATTATTTTGTACAGAGTCTAGACTGATAGTATTCACACACGGACAACGAGAGTTAATTGTGCACCCTTATACACTTGTTATTCTTTCTCTCCGATTATACTGTGGCGACACAGGACCTTTTAACCTCACTCGAACCTGTCATCCGACCTCTATATTGTCTAAGCAGGAACCGCAGCGGGACCAAGCTTCTCAAGTAACTGGATGTAAATGAGCCTTCTGAGGGGACCCACGCCCAATTGGAGCGCAAATGAATATACTTAAATAGTTCATAATTGATACTCAACACCCAAGACAGACTACAGGAGATGGGTGAAGCAGAGTGCGTAGCCCTGGCGGGGCTGTGACCATAAAATGAACAGTCAAGCTTCGAGTAAGTATACCTGTGTATTTAGGAAAGGCCTAAAGAGAGTGAGTATTTGGCGATTGGGACATAAGTGTATATGTGAGTGGAGGATTCATTAAGACGCATTGATCTTGTCTGAAGTACTAGGAAGTACCCCGAAGCACCTATAAGATCCTGATTTCGGTGATGCACGATATTTAAGCGACGTCGTTGTTGCACTATTGTTTAATTTCGGCCCAACCGGGTGGTACCCGACTTAGCCGATCACAGCTTTGAACAACAACAACTGGCAATGGCCCTCCTTGTGCAGCTGTTTAGCTCCTTCTGTCACTTCACTCGTAACTCATACCGTATATTAGGAAGGTCAAGGCACTAATAAATCTTCTCTAACACAGGTGCAGAGAAAGTGTATATATTGTGATGAAAATAGAATCCAGAAATGAATACCTCGAGGCAGTTGCACGTGTCACGATTGGCGTAAAAAGGCTGCGCCATGCATTTCACAGCTTTCCTTGGTCTCTACACGACAGCTAGAAGCTTTAAAAGAGTCTCACAAGCAGTTTGAGCCTATCGAGTCCTCTTTACTATGGATAGACTCTTGTTGTCGGCGTCCGATTCTAGTGATCAAACATTGTACAAGTTGAATCGAATGCGGAAGAAGGTGATGCTTTCGTTCGGTTACGACATTCCCTCTAACCAATGCTTGATAACCAGATGAGAGGACCGAGTGACCACGCTCAAGTTCAGCATCAGCGCAAGCAGTCAACTATGCCAGACCCTTCGCTTCAACAAGCATGGTTTAGGTCAATGAGAAACGTAATGGAAGAGATTGACCAGTCTTTGAATTGTATCGGTACCTGGCCATTCCGCTTCTTAGATTTGGGGTATGAGTTCAATGTATTAACTGAAAATTCTATTAAAACTCATAAAATCCCACCTTCCAGGTGTTGTCCAGGTGGATTTTCGTCTTACATATTGGGCAAGAATCCACACGCACATGGAGTGGGAGTGTCCCTTGAAGTTGAAAGTGGGGGGCATGCCTATATGTTAGAGGAAGAATTACGAAATCGATTTGAGTTAATATGGGGAGATGTCAACCTCTACCAGTTGGGTCCGTACCCCATTAATAGCCCTACCTTGAAACCTCTTCCCCTCATTTCACCGGCCTACGCGCCATTTGATCTTGTACTTGTCGATGGCCATCCTTTGCGCAATCCAGGGAAGCACGACGACTTTCGATTTTTCATGAAAGCAGATCAGCTCTTAATTTCTCAACTTATAATCGGCCTTAGTACAGTCTCTTTGACTGGAGGAACAGTTATCATGAAACTGTCCAAGGCAGAGCGTGTCGTCACCGCACAGATTATGTACCTCTTCGATACCATGTCCATGAGTGTGCATACCTGGAAACCCGTGTGTATGCATGCGACCCAGGATACATTCTATCTCATCGCGAGGGGCTTTGGGCTGGGGGCCGACCGGTATAGGCTACCACAGATTATGCACCAGCTCATGTCCCTTTGGGTGGATTTAATGTTTGGAAATTTGGGCAAGGGTCGACGACTCCAGGATGGGGACCTTGACTTCATCGCAGATGCACGGGTGTTGCGACATGAGTATGCTGCCCGGCATAGAAAGTTAAGTCAGCATATTTGGATGGTGCAAGCCCAGAGTATCCAAGGTTTGAAGAGAGCAAGAGCTAACGGGTTTTAAGGTCTGATGAGCTACCTCGCGTAGCGCGGTACAACGACTGGACTTGATTTTCGGGTATCTCACGTTTCTGTAATTGTACATATGTGTTAAGTTACGGTTTTGGTCTCTGTATGAATACTCTTTTCTGTATCCTGTGTATAGTAGTTGGAAGTAGGATATACGTATCGGGATAGGACGCCGTCGAAAGGATCAACTACTCTGAACTCTCACTCTATCATATATTGTCACTGTGATATTTATCTCGTTCATGCCCGACTTGCAGCGGGAGCAACAGTTGGTATTGTAACATATTTTGAGGCCTTTTAATGACTGGATATCTTTATCGAAAGAGAAAGGGGAATCGGGTAACGCGGGCTGAGATCGGACGACTATCAAAGGTAAACCGGCTGTAGACCATGAGCTGCTGAACTTACCCAATTTCTATTAAGATTTTGCGGTTTCGCGAACTTGAAAGAGATTAATGGGGACCATCAAGGAGCTAGTTATTTAGAACAGCCCAGTCCAAGAATTGAAGATCTCAAGCGAGGGAACTGCGAGCCATGGTTTTAGTTGACCGCTATTTGCTAGGAGTCGCTAGTGCGAGAAATTCTTTCTTTTGAAGAGTTAAGTTAGAGAAGTGAGGAAATATTGGGGGATTGTATTTACAATGGATGAGTTAAACAAGAAGGGACATTAGCTTCCTACATCGCCTGCTTTAATAAAAGTGGTGCCCACGAGGACAATGTTGTTCCGGATGAAGAGTGTTCGAACTTCGAAGACATCCGAGGAGCAGCGTAGTGTTTGCGTCAAATAATAATAACATTCCTGTTGTGTTGTAAGATGATTTCCAGGCCTTTTGCTTTCATTGCGACCCCCACAATTGAGGGAAACAGTTATTATAAGTCTCCTTTGCCCGATGATTTTCTAGTTGTTTGTTGACTATTTGTCGTCCAAGTTTCTTTTCCATCCTTTGAAGAAATGTTCTCAATCGGAGAAGTGGCAGTGTTTGTGGGAGGCCCATGCGAGAATATCAATAAAGATTTTGGGGTCCGCGTGCGGCCATTTGGAACAATGGGTTCTCCTACAACACAATGGTGTGCCACCACGTGAGCGTCATAAATTCCTTCTACAGCTCTGTTCTGGATAGCCTACTGTCTGCCCACTTCTTTCACCCTCTCTCAGACCCAACGATTATTTGATCTCCTAAACCAGCATGAATGGCGCTCACGATGCGTCGACACCGCAAGTTTTCCCCAACACCTGTAGCCGCTGCGACCACCGGTTCCCTAACCTCAACGAAGTGAATCACGAATTAGCGCAATACATTCTCAACCAACATCTCCAGCTATGTCCCAAAAAAGATCGGTGTGTTCCCGATACTATATTTACTGCCCTATAAGTATTAAAAATTGTTATCCGGAAGTCGGGGCCGAGGGGCGCAGAAATCCGCAACAAGTGGCGTAAGGACCGTGGAGGCAGGAGTCGTTGGATCTGGGTCCAGTTCCAAGAATACCGAAGAAATTAAGACAGTGTCGCCCAGAAAGAGGGGGAGATACTTGACCGACATAAAGGAACGAAAAGCGATCCTTGAATCTGATATATGGGTAGGGGCCGCTACCCCCACAAGCGTTTTGTGTAAGGGTTGCGACACCTGGATATCCCTTGATCAACGCAATGCTTATTATCCCGGCCTCTGGATCAAGCACCGCGACAAGTGTAGAAAAATTCAAGGCTCAGGTGCAAAAGGAAATTCCAATGTGAGTGGCCCGCAAGAGATACTCGAAATTTGACTAATGTCCCACTATCCAGAGGCGGCGAAAAATATCAACCAAGGCGGATGGTAGTAAGAAGCTCCATCGAAACATAATAAAAACCGCGTCGATCGTGGACATGCCGGTGGATGACAGAGGACGCAGCACAGAAGTCGAACTTGGAAACTCGTCTAGTGGGGGGAATATTTCTCCACATATCATGGGTTCACAACCTCCAAACAATGGTCCACCGACGGGTCCTCCCTCTGTACCTGGGAACAAAATACAGGTTGATTTTTTTTCGAGGTCAAAGACTAACACGCCACCGGATGTACTTGAACTTGGTTATATAGCGGAACCGATAAAGAGGCCTGCGGCCGGGATATTTCTCGAGGCCGCTCCAGCTCACTTCGCGCGCGATGCCAACGAAGGGCCCTTGAGATACGATGAAGTCCATACACCCGCTAGACTGGTAGTCACCGAGGAGAATCACTATGTTGCACACGCTGAAAGTGACCGCTATTGGTCTGAGGCACCGTTCGATGATGGTAAGCACTTTTTTTTTCGGGAAAATTTGTATTTGTGAAGCGCCTGCACAGGGACAGAGCAGTTAAGAACGGGATTGTATCGATATTCAACTCGTTGGGAGCTTGTAAACGTGTTCCCAAGCATGCAGAAGATGCATTACGAGAAAGTCGATGAGAATATGTCCGACGAAGATATGGATCCGATGCCCCCCCAGAGAGGTCAATACTCTCTTTGAAGAATGTTCCTAAGCTCTAATGTATATCTGGTTGTGGATGATGGGTACTCAAGCCGAATGTTTGAACATCTTGACAATAAGTTTCGACAGAATGTACCATTAAATGAATATTATTTAGAGCCCTTCCATGCCTCGTGACGATGAGGGCGACGCAATAAAGACAAATTATCTTCCTATTCGCGCTCCGTCGGTAGCACATGGAATGTCTATGGACCGGGTTTTTTCCATGCATAGAAGGTTCACATTAAGTTGTTACCGTCAAAACTTCATCTTGAGCGCCCTGAGCCGATTATGGAGGATGTTTTCAGGAAATTCTGTCGAAAGGTTTGGCGACTATTGCGGCGACGTAGTCCTGAAAAGACGCAAAAGACTGGGTAGCTTCGACTTTGCCAGCCAAACCGTTCATCGCCCCACCCAAAATGCGCAAGTTGCTTTCCAGTGTGTGGCGCAGATTTCTGCATGTTATCCTAGATCGCGTCGATGGAAGAGACCAGGATTGGCATGCGCACATATCATGCCGAGTTAAGTGAGATAAGAACGCAGGTGTATGTTTGCGAGGTTGAGAGTTGACCAGCGAGATTGATGGTCACAGTTGGTTGATGCATGAGTGGCTGAGTGCGGCTGTCGGACTTTGCTTATATCCTCTACTTCCCTTATTCTTCTTTCTTTTGTATTGTGGTCCTTGAGCGCGGACGGATCTATCTTTGGCATCTATCTTTTTCAAACCTTCGACAGTCGTGGAACCTATCCGGACGCCATCCCTGCAGCAGAAAAGGCATGAAAGCAGTAAACTTCAGCCTGGAGGGAAAAGGAACTGGAGATAGTTGGGAAATCATGACAAGCGCGGTATTATAATCCTATTCTAAACCAAGCAATTTTGTGACTACTATCCAGGCATTGTAGAGCAAGAGCGGGCGGGAACAAAACGAACCAACTCACAACTCGGATCGAAAGGCATCCTCGACCAATCTCATTGGAATTATATGCAGTTTTAAGCGCCCCAACGTCCCCCGGAGCAGAGATTGTTCTCCGAAATCGTTTTACATTCTACAACCTTTTACCTTTCAACTGCACTCGGCACATTCGAAATTGATATACGTGGCAACCGCACCCACGCACACTCGTGGATTCGAAAACACCCCGACTGAACTCTCAATAAAAAGCTTGAACATAGCACCGTGAACCATCCTTTCGAAAAGCCTTCAAACCCCCGGATTTGAACAGTTTTCAGGGCGGAAGAAGTTTGAAAAAGGATACTTGTTGCACGGTCCATGTTCGTTCTACCTAAGCAACTTGAACTACAGACAACTTATTATATTCTTGTCTCTAGACTAAATTGGCGTCACACTCTGGCCGGAAAATCTGCAGACGTGTTCCTTGAACTAATCCTAATTTATCACTTCATCTCTTCATGTCAAAGTTCATCGTGCTAGGATTAAAGTCAGTAGGAGTCCGCCGACATAGATGAAGCTGGTCCTGGGCTCCGGCAGGAAAGTCTCCCACCCCACCATATTCCATTCTCCTTGCCATTGACCAATAAGCTTACTTTCCCTTGAGAACGACGTGAAGACCAACCCCCTGGAAACGCTCCCTATAGAGCCCCCTACCAGCACCGAGCGGGGCTACTTAGAGGAATATGATTCCGTAGTAGCCCAATGGAGTCGAGGAACCGACTGTCAATGTAGCGAGTATAAAAAAAAAAGAATATGGCCAACGTGGGGATCGAACCCAAGACCTTCGCGTTATTAGCACGACGCTCTAACCAGCTGAGCTAGTCGGCCGATAGTGAACGTTACCAACGGCGCTCCAATTCAACAAGCATGGTTTATCACATGAACAACCCTGAAATTTGCACAATGCAATTTTTTCACCCCAAGGGCCAAGAGGTCCATTTTGTCTGGCAACGGGAGAGTGAGGCCCGATTAGTGGCGAAGCTCCAATTGTAGGTGTCACTAAACCCTCAAATCCAATTATTTCTTATGCCTCATTAATTTTACGGTTTAAAGCACAAGGGGCATCATGATCTTCATTTATCGGTACAAATTGGTATTTATTTCGTCCATGGCTCACACGTATTTCTCAATTACTTCAAAGACTGATGTTAACCGGAGTACATCCGACAACAACGACTCCGTTCTGTATGCCAGAGCTTAGATATAAACAGGTACAAGGAGTCAAAACCGGGACGCACGTAGGTGTTGTTGCTGCAGCATACAGGCTGCGCGTTGCTATAACGCGCAACGCATCAATTTCATATCTGCATAATTAATGGGATGACAGCCTACCAGTTGCTGACTCCAAGAGAGAGGATCTGGAAACCACTACAAGTCACTGTTCAAATTTCATATTCATGAGCCGCGCCAAGATAGACAAGATAATCAACTTACAGCCGACCACACCAGTGAGGCCGCCAACGTTGACTCCGAGGAGCCCAAGGAGCGCAGTCACAGGTCCAGTAAGATTGTCGGACTATTTGATCATTAATAAACGTTTGATTATCATAGGAAAGAAGCTCGCCTCCTGGGTAGAGTTGCAGCATTGCAAGTTGTCGACGTTGCACTCACTGCCAGGTGTGGTGGGAGTGGTGGTGCGGGGGAGCACGCTGGCGGCGGTGAAGAGAGGCAGAGCGAGAACAGTGAGAGCGGAGACGGATGTGAACTTCATGTTGTTAGAGATAGCTGGTAAGAGATTGAGAACTCGAGTTGTGGTAGTTAACTGACGATTGAGTAGATTACAGGCTATCTTTTAAACCATTTCGTGCACTCCAAACGGAGACATGTACACCTGGCTATGTCCCTAACGAGAACCAATATCGTCCAACGAGTCAAAGGAATCTGACAGATCGGAGTCCTTTCTGTAGAGTTGAGTCCACCCCTTCGAGGGATCCCCTTACTGCGCTATACAATTGATAGAACATTCGGATATGGACATGATTTATCAGGCGGGGTTGACTTCCCACCTTAAACATGCGCAAGACACCCCGAATCAGTATCCGTACGTGATCTCTCTCATTTCATAGAGCCCTTCATGATCCATACGCGATGTGAGAATCATTTCAATCGTTATATCTCCTCAAAGAATCGATCGTATTTGTACTTTGACATATTCTCACAGAAGCCACGCCTTCCCCGCGAGGGTTCCTGAATGACTGGACCCTTGCCCCGGCGCTCGATGCCTACACATAACGCCAGCAATCATCTTTTGTCAGTTGGAACTGTCTACCCGTTGGTATCACCTACCACCGATAATAAAAATACGGTGTTCACACCCCCCTAAATTCCCAGAGTCCCCCAAGGGACGAATTGCATTCTACTCACGGTTCTTGTTCTGTGACAGAAACAACTCACCCCCAATGCCAGAAAGCATGCTCCGCCTCCCTGATTCGCATTGACCCTTGAATATTATGGATTCCCGTGATGGAATGTCAAGTTTTCCCTCACGGTTGATGTGTTATGTCTGACATATCTAGGACGGACCATCAAGGCAAGAATTCAGAAGCAGGACCCTACATACATACACCGGACATGATCACAGGGCCGTCTTCATTATGCGCTCTTCAAGTACCCATAAAACAAACAGCCCTGACCGGGGTAGAGGGTGCCGTTCACAGTTATGGAAAATAGAGCTGAGGGTGTCCGGGGATCAGAGCGAATTTCCGTCGGGAGTCCCGGGGTTCTGGATATTTATGACATGCGGAATGACTCCACAACTTCATAAGTAGGATTTGATTCCAAGTCGCAAAGGCCGCATCATCCGCGTGAGAACTCAGGCAGCATCCGGGAAGCGGGGGGTATACGTGATTCGATCCTTTCCGCGAACGTTGACAGATACTGTGTCTTTCTAGATCTGCGGGAATTCAGCTGTCTATGTGAGAACGGCCGATTTGTTGAACCGAGGATGTAATTATGTTCTTCCCTCGTTTCCTGTGCCTACTATCTGTTCTTGATGGGATCCGTTTCAATTTCCTTCTCACAGCTTCGGTTTCCCTTCGCCGTCTCACGGTAATCACCCTGTCTGCACCCCGCCTGTCAAGCCTCAATTTCAATTTTGTATAAGCAATTTCAATATCGTCTACAGCCATTTTATTGAGAGATAAAACTGTGGACACTGGAGGACGATGAACTCAGCTAGCCTGGGTGTGAATTACTGCCGTTGAGAAACGTGTTGCTTTTTCAATGTCGAAGCTGCCAGTGTTTAGAGGACCTGAAGTTCCCCCACTTCCCGTTGCCTGCACAAACCCTGAACGTCGAAACTCTTGAAGAATAATGTCACGAGTGCACTAGCAGGATTCTCAATCTTTTTTAAGGGGGGGTAGAATTCGCGTATTCTAAACGACTAACGCCGACGCGCCAGGAACTAACTGTAAAGGGGTTGAGACTCAAGACCGTTCAATGTTACTTTTAGCAATTTCTTTATTATCCCTTTGAGTTTGCTTTTTGACATATAACAAGCTACATAATCAAAATACGGTGCAACTCGTTTAATTACGTCGGAGATCTCAAGTCACAACCCGCCAAGACAGATAATTACAGTTATCTTACTCCAATCTTTCGAACGGGAAGTTTTCAAAATCAAAGCACTTGTAATTTCACAAACGACTACTACAAATCTTCATTCTACATTTCAAGCCAAAGGAAAGACCAGACCACTTTGTCGGCTGATAGCCATACAATGAGCATTTACAGGCTGAGGTTGATCGGGGTGCATCCGAGGGCAACAATTCCGTTCTGTGTGACGATGTTAAGAGACGCAATAGGCACAGAAAACCTCAAAATTAGGACGTACGAAGCTGTTGTCGCTGCAGCAGACGGGCTGGGCAGTGCTATTCCAGACGATTAGTTAGTTTTTGACTTATACAAGCACCCGGCTTGGGCCTACCAGTCGCTAACTCCCAGAGAGAGGATGTGAAGGGGACTGCAGGTTACTGTTCATGTTCGATATCCATGAGTCGTGATAATATAGACAACATAATCGACTCACAGCCGACTTGGGCAACAAGCCCGCCAATAGGGATTCCGAGAAGCCCAAGGAGGCTCTGAGTAAGTCCACTAAGAGCATCCGACTGCAAGATCGTTCAGTAAGTGTCTGGTATATCATAAGGACAAGACTCGCCTCCTGGGTAGAGTTGCAGCACTGCAAGTTGTCGACATTGCACTGACTGGCAGGGGTGGTCGGGGTGGTGGTGCGGGGGAGCACGTTGGCAGCGGCGAACAGAGGCAAAACGAGGACGGTGAGAGCAGAGGTGGAGAACTTCATTGTGTAAAAGGTTTAGTTGATGAGAGGTCGGAAAACTCGAGTTGTGGTTGTTAACTGATAATTGGACGAGTCAATGGCTACCTTTTATACCTTTTGAGTGTTCCAAACGGAGACTCCCTCGACATATGCAACGGCTGTTTCCTGGCGAGTATGCATAGTTCTGAACAT
Organism: Collybia sordida; assembly: GCA_037014335.1. Lineage (NCBI taxonomy): Eukaryota > Fungi > Basidiomycota > Agaricomycetes > Agaricales > Clitocybaceae > Collybia > Collybia sordida. The sequence continues at coordinate 1,627,311 of JAYKXK010000011.1, read as the reverse complement.
GTCGGAGTAGATTGTACGAAATCCTTGTCTAGCCGACGGTATCTTCATGTCACACCGCATAATTGGCGCGACTTCCCAGATACAATACCCTGGAATTTTCGAGACAAGCCACACAATCACCACCAAGAAACTCGTTCAAAACATATCCTGCATCCCTAATTTAGCATGACTTCGTAATGATGAATGAGGTACAATCGCCGCACCGTCGCCCTTCTGTCTCGGGTATGTGATCTATAGGAAAAGTTGTATGCGGGTTTCTATTGGTTGTACGACCCTTTCAACTCGGACCGTGTGCCTACGAATTTGTTCTGTCCAGTGCACACATCGGATGATATCTTTTGGGTTGTACTTCTTCTCCTTCGGGTGTGGATCATTGTAGCTAGACTTTGACAGCGCGTATTCAATGCTTGTTATTCACCTTTTGGCCACGATGAGGGTCCCGAGCTTCACATACTAGGAAGAGCAGCACTCCGACACACGGTTGTCACTCTCGTTCACTTCGCATAATACCAAACTTGTGCATCCTTCAAGAGCCTTGACAGCTATCAGAATTGCGATGCTCTTTCTGGATATCCGGTTCGGACCATAATCCTGCTTGACAATACGAATGAGATGGTAATTTAAAGGAGTCTCTGTGATACGTTATGTTATGTTTGGAAGAAATTGTTGAAGTAGAAAAGATTATAGGGATGAATTCACCACCGTAGCTAAACCTGCCTTTAGTACAATAATCATGATCTTGATCTCATTCAATGGACTGTTACTCACAAAGTGATTCCAGATATTTGGGATAAAGCATATCTAAGCGGGATTAAGTCAACATTCTTCGACCAACGTCGTTCTAGAAAAAAACCGAGACAGATAATAGATCCAGGGGCCGATTTCTTCCGTGTAAATGATTCTAACTGGGCACCCAAATTCATTTGCTGGAGTGACAATGGACCGGCGTAGTCCACTCTGCATCTGGTGGTCACATGGTAAGTTTCAGCTGGTGGTTTCGGGGTTGAACTAGAAGAAATGAGGCAAACTTGGAGAAAACGTTTACGTTGGGTCGGAAGTACTGATACATTGTAGCTAGACTTTGACAGCGCGTTCCGAGTTCGAAGTATTGAGAACTCATCCTGAGCACTCAAAAACCACCGCTGTCGCTGCGGTGATGGCCGAGCGTAGATTTAACTCTATCCGGAGATAACCGACCCAATCTTTGGGCGTTCGATTCAACTATTGACTTATGTAACAGCATATGTAGGTGAAAGATGCTTTATCAATGTAATTGTAGCCAATTCCTTGGGAACACAAAATTGCATTCCGTTTAAATTTTCCCTACTTTGAAATCATTTCCGTGGACTACCACAGTATGAGGTGTTTGATCAAGCAGACACCTCTTTCTTCCACATTCAAGATCTCGCTGTCGCTTGACCCTTTTAAAACGACAACGTTTCCTCGGAATCCATAATTTAACTTTGTGACCTTAATTCCAAGATTTGGCTTGTACTTTGATTTCTACTTTTATTCATCCACGGGAATTGAGAGGAATTAAGAGGTCATACTTGGAATAAGCAAGATTTATCCAAATCATAGTAATCAAAACCATCAAAGCAAATTTGTGATAATTAATGTTATGGAAGGTTATGATTCCTGAAACGGTGAGTTATATCAATGCCACGCACCACGGCGAGAGAAATGTGGCACTAGATGAGGCGTTGAGCAGAATACAGGCGCTTGATGGGGAGATGTGGGATGATATGCCACATTGTTGTTGATGGCGCCCGCTAATGTCAGCTATGCCCTGATAATTAAGTTGATAGTTGAAAGGGTTGAAGAAGCTCAAGCATCAATTTCTCCTTCACGTAGTGTCCAAACAACATCAGATTGATTCATGCTACCACGCACCCCAGACGATGTTCAAGATCGTATTCAAAGTCGGATGAACATGGGATCATTTGTTGACGAGTATTTCTTTTTGGCAGCTACGTCATAATATCACGGTTGGGAGACCTTCATATACCGGACATCATCACAGGGTCGTCTTCATTATGCGCTCGTCAAGTACCCATAATACAAATAGCCCTGACCGGGGTAAAGGGTGCTGTAGACAGTTGTGGAAAATAGAGCTGAGGACACCCGGCAATCAGAGCAAATTTCCGTCGGGAGTTCCGGGGTTCTGTATATTTATGACATTCGGGATGGCTTCCTAACTCCATAAGTAGGATTTGATTCCAAGTCGCAAAGGCCGCATCATCCGCATGAGAACTCAAGCTCCTGGAAGCGGGGGATATACGTGATTCCATCCCTTCCGCGAACGTTGACAGATACTATGTATTCCAAGATCTGCGGGAATTCAGTTGTCTATGTGAGAACGGCCGATTCGTTGGACCGAGGGTGTAATTATGTTTACCCCCCGTCTCCTGTGCCTAATATTTGTTCTTGATGTACTCCGTTTCAATTTCCTTTTCACAGCTTCGGTTTCCCTTCGCCGAATCACGTTAACACCCTGTCTACACCCCGCCTGTCAAAACTCAATTTCAATTTTGTATAAGCAATTTCAATATGATTTACCGCCATTTCATTGAAAGATTGAACTGCGTACACTGGAGGACGACAGCTAGCATGAGTGTGAATTACTGCCGTTGAGAAACGTGTTGCTTTTACAATGTTGAAGCTGCCAATGTTTAGGGGACCCGGAGTTCCCCCACTTCCCTTTACTTGCACAAACCCTGAACGTCGAACCTCTTGAAGAATAAAGTCATGAGTGTACTAGCAGGGTCCCTAATCTTTTCGAAGGGGAAGTAGGAGTCGGTTTTAAAATCAAAACACTTGTAATTTCACAAACGACTACTACAAATCTTCATTCTACATTTCAAGCCAAGGCCAGACCACTTCGTCGGCTGATAACCGTAAAGTGAGCATTTACAGGCTGAGGTTAATCGGGGTGCATCCGAGGGCAACAATTCCGTTCTGTGCGACGACGTTTAGAGACGCAATAGGCAAAAAAACCTCAAGATCAAGACGTACGAAGCTGTTGTCGCTGCAGCAGACGGGCTGGGCAGTGCTATACCAGGCAATTAGTTAGCTTTTGACTCATACAACCAGCCGGCTCGGGCCTACCAGTCGCTAACTCCCAGAGAGAGGATGTGAAGGGGGCTGCAGGTTACTGTTCAAGTCCGATATAGTTGAGTCGTGATAACATAGACAACATAATCCACTTACAGCCGACTTGGGCAACAAGCCCGCCAATAGGGATTCCGAGAAGCCCAAGGAGACTCTGAGTAAGTCCACTCAGAGCATCCGACTGCAAGATTGTTCAGCAAGTGTCTAAAATATCATAAGGACAAGACTCGCCTCCTGGGTAGAGTTGCAGCACTGCAAGTTGCCGACATTGCACTGACTGGCAGGGGTGGTCGGGGTGGTGGTGCGGGGGAGCACGTTGGCAGCGGCGAACAGAGGCAAAGCGAGGACGGTGAGAGCAGAGGCGGAGAACTTCATTGTGTAAAAAGGTTTAGTTGATGAAAGATAGCAAAACTCGAGTTGTGGTTGTTAACTGTTAACTGATAATTGGACGAGTCAATGGCTACCTTTTATACCTTTGGTGTGTTCCAAACGGAGACTCCATCGACATATCCAGCGGCTGTTTCCTGGCGAGTATGCATAGTTCTAAACAAGTCGGAGTAGATTGTACGAAATCCTTGTCTAACCGACGGTATCTTCATGTCACACCGCATAATTGGTGCGACTTCCCAGATACAATACCCTGAAATTTTCGAGACAAGCCACACAATCACCACCAAGAAACTCGTTCAAAAAATATCCTGCATCCCTGATTTAGCATGGCTTCGTAATGGATGAGGTACAATCGCCGCACCGTCGCCCTTCTGTCTCGGGTATATGATCTATAGGAAAAGTTGTATGCGGGTTTCTATTGGTAGCACGACCCTTCCTCGGACCGTGTGCCTACAAATTTGTTCTGTCCAGTGCACACCTCGGGTGTAGATCATTGTAGCTAGACTTTGACAGCGCGCTCCGAGTTCGAAGTATTGAGAATTCATCCTGAGCATTCAAAAACGACCGCTGTTGTGGCGGTGATGGCCGAGCGTAGATACAATTGTATCCGGCAATAACCGACCCAATCATTGGACGTTCAATTCAATCTGATTTTCGGTTCCCCATTTTGTTATTCTTTGCGTTTCCTGTTACAGTCTTTGTGTGCTATGCACATAAGTTTCATCATGAATTCGGAACTGCCGTGCTTGCAACGGCCCACACCAACTAGTATTTGATGCTTTTTATTTGTCTTATTCACCTTTTGACCACGGTGAGGGTCCTATTTTAGGATTAAGATTGATTGGTTTTTTGACCTCGATCCAAGTCCACCTCCAACCCCTTGACAGTTCCCCAAATGGATGTACGAGGTTTGAAATAGGTATTAGCAAGTCAACATATCGAAGTCCTAATTAATCATAACTCCTGCTGCACTCGGATCGTTACCCTCCACACCCAGCGAATAATACCACCGTGCTATTTTGCCATGGTGAGCGACTGCGGTTCCTTGTGAAGACATATTACAGCCATTACCTACATACTCAGTTCTCCCAGTAACACTTACTATCTCAATTCCTATTACAACATAAAAAGATCATTCTCATCGCTTCCCTGCCACTGAGCCCCACACTCAACTTTCCGACTCAACAGTGCGGCATATAACCATGGATCCGCTTATAACATGCGAAGATTGCCACAATCATTGAACACTCTTACAAGGATCATATTAGACATCGGGGCCTGCTCGGGCTTGTTAAACTACAAACCTACGGAACCTATAACACTCCATCACTCCATCCTATGAGCATTTAAAAGCAATCAAGAAATTTCTAGACCACCAAATTTCTTCCTTCCGGATCCCCGAACATGAAAAGCACCATCTCCACGCCCCTCCTAGCCCTTACTCTACTCTCGCTTGCTTTCTCTTCAGTCATATTTATTCTCTCCCTCATCACCTTCTCGATTACCTCACTATGGTTAAATATCATAGCCTTTGCTTTGACGTCCATTTATCACATCACAAATTTCATTGTTTTATGGCGAAGGGCAATCAAGTCTACAGCAGTAATGCCGCCGGCCTCAGTTCACCACGTTTGGTCAAGCCTGATATGCGCAGCATTTATACTTGGGACATGGATACTGGCGCTAGCAGTCACTCTTGAGGAGACTATCCTTGGAAATAACAATCTGGCCAGCTCAGATGAAAATGCCCCATGGAATACCGCTGTTCAGATCGCACATTCTGCGTGCCTTGCGATCCAAATTCTCGTCTTCAGCAGTATCCTAATTCATTGTATCAATAGAGGAGAGACAGCGAGGTTAGACATACATATTGAGGAACAGCCGCAGGTTTGTCTATAAATATTCATAACTCCAAACGTGCAATTAGATGTTAAATTCATAAATGTCACTATGATAGTTGGACGATATTTATGGAAATACTTGGAAGGCCAAAGGAATACGGACAATTGACAGGAATATTCGTCCTACGTAAGTCCGATTCTTCCCCTATCATAGCAGGAATCTTACCACGACCCTCAGTGATCCTCTAAAAGCTTTTGGACCGAAGCTTAAAATGAAAAGAAACAGCATTACACCTTTTCTCCTTGTAAAGTGAGTCCTTCGCTGAAAATTTTGGGATATATGCTCAATGGTTGGACATTTATCTTTCAAGGTCACCTCACTTGAACGGCTCGGAATCAGGGGAGAGAGTCAACTGGGGTTGAAAAACACAAGTACTTTCTCACTATCCGGGCCCCTATCAATCTTATGTATAGAATTCCCTCGAAGAATTTTACAAGTTACGATACTCTTACAGGCCAGTTCCAAAAAGCGTATCGATTTAATCTTGCATTCTGTAACCCGTTTTTGTAAATTATTATGTGTATCGAGTACCCTTCTCCCCTTGTTATCAAAATGTTACGAGTATATATGTAGTATTTATTAGAGGTTACAACTAATATGATGGTTAAAGGTATTAGAAAGCCTCAATCCAGACCATTGGCCAGGCCAACCGTTCAGCGTTTTTCACGGGATCCAGACCAGCCTATTTGGTTCTAGTTGCTCCTGATTGGCAACCTCACTAAGACCCACTGCCCGGTCCGTGCTTTTCCGCTGAAATCCTAATTTTTGCATACGACACAGATTGCAAATGTAACGTTGACTGCGTCGACGCTCCGTCCTCAATGGCTTTCCACTTTTCTTCGTGTCGGTTATCATCTCTTCCAACTCAACTTAACCTTTTTCTCCAAGTTCGCCTCATTTCTTCCAGTACAACCTCGACACCACCACCCAGCCATGGCCGACAACATTCATATCCATACCCCACTCATGCTCGACCCACGCCTTATCAAATATTTCATCTTTCACCTGGAGCTTCCCAGAAGGACATAAAAGCTCGATGTCGGCACCTCTCCACTCTTCTTACTAACGAGGTCTTACAATACATTCAGATTATGATTTGGTTCGCGCGCACCATCCAGATTCAACTCTCTGTCGCTCTTTACCAGCCGAAGAGCGGCATGCTAGATTCCAAGCTATAACGGCAGCATACGATATTCTTCGCGGTAAAACCTCTGGTTTCACGCCTCGGGATCCTTACCGCGAAGAGGTTCTACGGCGCAAGCACATGTATCAGACATATCATAACCGGCGAGCAGAATACACGCACCCTAGGCGACCGGATTGGACAGTGAACCCTGACGATCGGTGGAAAGATAGAGTTATACTTATTGTTGGAATTCTGGTGAGTCACCATTGGTTTCGTTTTATCTGAATTTCTCGTGACATTCGTAATTCTCTAGACATTGGCGGCTGGACTTGCTCCTGGACTCTTTATCCTTCCCTATGTAGCGCAGGAGAAACATAAATTAGCCGCGTCGAATCTCAAACGGGCTCGAAAGGACGCACAAGAGTACGGAGAGGTGCGAAGGGAAAAGCTTAGAGAACGGGCTCGCGACATCCTGGATGGGAAATTAGCTGACGAGAGAGATAAACTCATAGAAGATGATATAGATAATCCAAGGAAGAACCCTCGTTGAAATGCCTATGCATTCCTGTCACAAGTAAATCGCGATGAACTCTACAATGGAAGGGGACAACCCATTACTTGGCAAACCACTGGTAACACACTCGCCTTATCTTTAAACCTCAACACGCCGTGGCGATATCCAAGAACAAGATCTCTCTTTCCCATTTGTTGGGGTGCTATACTGATCCTTTTCGCACATCTCCTGAAAAATGTCATGTTTAAATTTACCATGTGACCTCCAGATGCAGGGTGAACTACGCGGGTCCATTGTAACTTCGTCCATTGTCACTTCAGCAAATGAATTTGGGTGCCCGGTTAGAATCGTTTACACGGAAGAAATCGGCCCCTGGCTCTATTATCTGTCCCTCGATTTTGTTTTAGAACGACGTTGGTGGAGGAATGTTGACTTAATCCCGCTCAGATATGCTTTATCCCAAATATCTGGAATCATATTGTGAGTAACAGTCCATTGAATGAGATCAAGATCATGATTATTGTACTAAAGGCAGGTTTAGCTACGGTGGTGAATTCATCCCTATAATCTTTTCTACTTCAACAATTTCTTCCAAACATAACATAACGTATCACAGAGACTCCTTTAAATTACCATCTCATTCGTATTGTCAAGCAGGATTATGGTCCGAACCGGATATCCAGAAAGAGCATCGCAATTCTGATAGCTGTCAAGGCTCTTGAAGGATGCACGAGTTTGGTCCTATGCGAAGTGAACGAGAGTGACAACCGTGTGTCGGAGTGCTGCTCTTCCTAGTATGTGAAGCTCGGGACCCTCATCGTGGTCAAAAGGTGAATAACAAGCATTGAATACGCGCTGTCAAAGTCTAGCTACAATGATCCACACCCGAGGGAGAAGAAGTACAACCCAAAAGATATCACCCGATGTGTGCACTGGACAGAACAAATTCGTAGGCACACGGTCCGAGTTGAAAGGGTCGTACAACCAATAGAAACCCGCATACAACTTTTCCTATAGATCACATACCCGAGACAGAAGGGCGACGTTGCGGCGATTGTACCTCATTCATTACGAAGCCATGCTAAATTAGGGATGCAGGATATGTTTTGAACGAGTTTCTTGGTGGTGATTGTGTGGCTTGTCTCGAAAATTCCAGGGTATTGTATCTGGGAAGTCGCGCCAATTATGCGGTGTGACATGAAGATACCGTCGGCTAGACAAGGATTTCGTACAATCTACTCCGACATGTTCAGAACTATGCATACTCGCCAGGAAACAGCCGTTGCATATGTCGAGGGAGTCTCCGTTTGGAACACTCAAAAGGTATAAAAGGTAGCCATTGACTCGTCCAATCATCAGTTCACAGTTAACAACCACAACTCGAGTTTTGCTATCTTTCATCAACTAAACCTTTTTACACAATGAAGTTCTCCGCCTCTGCTCTCACCGTCCTCGCTTTGCCTCTGTTCGCCGCTGCCAACGTGCTCCCCCGCACCACCACCCCGACCACCCCTGCCAGTCAGTGCAATGTCGACAACTTGCAGTGCTGCAACTCTACCCAGGAGGTGAGTCCGGTCCTTATGATATACCAAACACTTGCTGAACAATCTTGCAGTCGGATGCTCTTAGTGGACTTACTCAGAGCCTCCTTGGGCTTCTCGGAATCCCTATTGGCGGGCTTGTTGCCCAAGTCGGCTGTGAGTCGATTATGTTGTCTATATTATCACGACTCATGGATATCGAACATGAACAGTAACCTGCAGTCCCCTCCACATCCTCTCTCTGGGAGTTAGCGACTGGTAGGCCCAAGCCGGCTGCTTGTATAAGTCAAAAACTAACTAATCGTCTGGTATAGCACTGCCCAGCCCGTCTGCTGCAGCGACAACAGCTTCGTACGTCCTAACCTTGAGGTCTCTGTGCCTATTGGGTCTCTAAACATCTTCACACAGAACGGAATCGTTGCCCTCGGATGCACCCCGATCAACCTCAGCCTCTAAATGCTCACTGTATGGCTATCAGCCGACAAAGTGGTCTGGCCTTTCCTTTGGCTTGAAATGTAGAATGAAGATTTGTAGTAGTCGTTTGTGAAATTACAAGTGCTTTGATTTTGAAAACTTCCCGTTCAAAAGATTGGAGTAAGATAACTGTAATTATCTGTCTTGGCGGGTTGTGACTTGAGTTCTCCGACGTAATTAAACGAGTTGCACCGTATTTTGATTATGTAGCTTGTTATCTGTCAAAAAGAAGACTCAAAGGGATAATAACGAAATTCCTAAAGGTAACATTGAACGGTCGTGAGCCTCAACCCTTTTACAGTTCCTGGCAGGTCGGCTTTAGTCGTTTAGAATACGCGAATTCTAACCCCCCCCTAAAAAGATTAAGAATCCTGCTAGTGCACTCGTGACATTATTTTTCAAAGAGGTTCGACATTCAGGGTTTGTGCAGGCAACGGGAAGTGGGGGAACTTCAGGTCCTCTAAACACTGGCAGCTTCGACATTGAAAAAGCAACACGTTTCTCAACGGCAGTAATTCACACCCAGGCTAGTTGAGTTCATCGTCCTCCAGTGTCCACAGTTTTATCTCTCAATAAAATGGCTGTAGACGATATTGAAATTGCTTATACAAAATTGAAATTGAGGCTTGACAGGCGGGGTGCAGACAGGGTGATTACCGTGAGACGGCGAAGGGAAACCGAAGCTGTGAGAAGGAAATTGAAACGGATCCCATCAAGAACAGATAGTAGGCACAGGAAACGAGGGAAGAACATAATTACATCCTCGGTTCAACAAATCGGCCGTTCTCACATAGACAGCTGAATTCCCGCAGATCTAGAAAGACACAGTATCTGTCAACGTTCGCGGAAAGGATCGAATCACGTATACCCCCCGCTTCCCGGATGCTGCCTGAGTTCTCACGCGGATGATGCGGCCTTTGCGACTTGGAATCAAATCCTACTTATGAAGTTGTGGAGTCATTCCGCATGTCATAAATATCCAGAACCCCGGGACTCCCGACGGAAATTCGCTCTGATCCCCGGACACCCTCAGCTCTATTTTCCATAACTGTGAACGGCACCCTCTACCCCGGTCAGGGCTGTTTGTTTTATGGGTACTTGAAGAGCGCATAATGAAGACGGCCCTGTGATCATGTCCGGTGTATGTATGTAGGGTCCTGCTTCTGAATTCTTGCCTTGATGGTCCGTCCTAGATATGTCAGACATAACACATCAACCGTGAGGGAAAACTTGACATTCCATCACGGGAATCCATAATATTCAAGGGTCAATGCGAATCAGGGAGGCGGAGCATGCTTTCTGGCATTGGGGGTGAGTTGTTTCTGTCACAGAACAAGAACCGTGAGTAGAATGCAATTCGTCCCTTGGGGGACTCTGGGAATTTAGGGGGGTGTGAACACCGTATTTTTATTATCGGTGGTAGGTGATACCAACGGGTAGACAGTTCCAACTGACAAAAGATGATTGCTGGCGTTATGTGTAGGCATCGAGCGCCGGGGCAAGGGTCCAGTCATTCAGGAACCCTCGCGGGGAAGGCGTGGCTTCTGTGAGAATATGTCAAAGTACAAATACGATCGATTCTTTGAGGAGATATAACGATTGAAATGATTCTCACATCGCGTATGGATCATGAAGGGCTCTATGAAATGAGAGAGATCACGTACGGATACTGATTCGGGGTGTCTTGCGCATGTTTAAGGTGGGAAGTCAACCCCGCCTGATAAATCATGTCCATATCCGAATGTTCTATCAATTGTATAGCGCAGTAAGGGGATCCCTCGAAGGGGTGGACTCAACTCTACAGAAAGGACTCCGATCTGTCAGATTCCTTTGACTCGTTGGACGATATTGGTTCTCGTTAGGGACATAGCCAGGTGTACATGTCTCCGTTTGGAGTGCACGAAATGGTTTAAAAGATAGCCTGTAATCTACTCAATCGTCAGTTAACTACCACAACTCGAGTTCTCAATCTCTTACCAGCTATCTCTAACAACATGAAGTTCACATCCGTCTCCGCTCTCACTGTTCTCGCTCTGCCTCTCTTCACCGCCGCCAGCGTGCTCCCCCGCACCACCACTCCCACCACACCTGGCAGTGAGTGCAACGTCGACAACTTGCAATGCTGCAACTCTACCCAGGAGGCGAGCTTCTTTCCTATGATAATCAAACGTTTATTAATGATCAAATAGTCCGACAATCTTACTGGACCTGTGACTGCGCTCCTTGGGCTCCTCGGAGTCAACGTTGGCGGCCTCACTGGTGTGGTCGGCTGTAAGTTGATTATCTTGTCTATCTTGGCGCGGCTCATGAATATGAAATTTGAACAGTGACTTGTAGTGGTTTCCAGATCCTCTCTCTTGGAGTCAGCAACTGGTAGGCTGTCATCCCATTAATTATGCAGATATGAAATTGATGCGTTGCGCGTTATAGCAACGCGCAGCCTGTATGCTGCAGCAACAACACCTACGTGCGTCCCGGTTTTGACTCCTTGTACCTGTTTATATCTAAGCTCTGGCATACAGAACGGAGTCGTTGTTGTCGGATGTACTCCGGTTAACATCAGTCTTTGAAGTAATTGAGAAATACGTGTGAGCCATGGACGAAATAAATACCAATTTGTACCGATAAATGAAGATCATGATGCCCCTTGTGCTTTAAACCATAAAATTAATGAGGCATAAGAAATAATTGGATTTAGGGGTTTGGTGACACCTATACCTGGAGCTTCACCACTAATCGGGCCCCACTCTCCCATCGCCGACAAAATGAATCTCTTGGGGTGAAAAAAATTGCATTGTGCAAATCCCAGGGGTGTTTATCTGATAAATTATGGTCAATGGTATGAATAATAGACATAATCATGTACTTTTAGTTTCCGGTTATACATCGCAAAAGCACCGCTTTCTCATCAGGATATGCTTCGATGGCCAGATGTCCACATGGGATAGCCATGCAGACCCATCAAAATAACCCAGCCATCATTTGCCGATAAAATGAGTTAGAACCTCATGGCGCGGGGAATTGACTGACACGGTATCCCCGCCCTCCATTCAGCTCTTTTTCCTAGCCAGTTTGAAGGCACGTTATATCGGGCTCCGTGTTCTCGGTAAATGAGCGTTTGTTCAAGGAGTTGGAGTGGAAACGGAATCAAAGATTGATTCCGGTGGCAGTGCATCTGACGCGCGCTGCGGCAGGTTGCTTGGACTGTCGACGTGTTCTTGTTCCACGACCACGATGATACAGCGACACAAGAACGCTGTCTTTCTTCTACTCTACTATTTATCCTGTCTACTTTTTGTGTTTGGCCAGAAGCCAGAACACACTGTAACATCTTTCCGCAATCTACCGGCTAGGCTTCTCATTCTTGATGATACTGAGGTGCGTCTTGATGCCCAGTTGGCTTACAATTCAGCAATTTACTTATGATATAGTCTGTCTTGTATCACGACTCCGTTGAAGGAAATGTATATGTGTCGTTGAATGAGGGAAAGACATGGAACCGGGTTGAAGATATTCCCAAGGGTGATGCGGCTATGGTCATAGAGCACCCCTTTAACAACCGCTATGTGAGTCTATATTCTATGTTCTACGCTTCTTTGTAGGTGAAAATTACAGCGGAGTTGACATTTGTTCTCTTCAGGCATTTGTATTGACGTCCGGTGGGAGACATTACCGAACGGACGATCGAGGGAAGACTTGGAGACATTTCGAACTACCAATTCCACCAGCACTCGTGTCCCGACCTCTATCATTCCACTCGGATCCGGCGAAAAATGGGTATATTCTTTATCAGGGCACTTACTGCAACAAGAAAGGGTGGGGCGCTATTTGCCATGACGAAGTATGTCTACCATTTTCACTCTATCCTCTGTATTGACACCTATATCAGACATACTACACGAAAGAGGCCTTTAGCGATGAACCTAAGAAACTGTTAAGCGAGACCTCGCGGTGTCAATTCGCGCACAGCAGCAAAGATTTCAAGGCGGACGTGCCGTCTGATTTAATCTTCTGTGTCGGGTTTGACACATCGTCAGACACCGGGTCGCACTCGATATCTTCAAGTCGGTTATTTTCAAGCACGGACTTTTTCCAGAAAGAAAACAACGTGGAGGACCTCGGAATCGGGAGGGATGCTAAGGGCGTTATTGCTTTTGCCATTGTGAGCAAATATGCTGTGGTAGCGTTGAGGGACTTGTCGCGCGGGAACGATGGGGAGATGCTGCTGTATGTCACTCTGGATGGCAAGACGTGGGCGAAGGCCCAATTTCCGCATGCTTCGTCGGCCAAGCTCAAGGAGAATGCATACACGATTATGGAATCGACGACATGGTCGCTTGCGGTCGATGTTGTTTTACAAGAACGTAGCAGCATTGGGACGCTGTTTATGAGCAACTCAAACGGAACGTTTTTCGTAGAAAGTCTGAAGGATACAAATAGGAATGATGTGGGTTTTGTGGATTACGAGAAGCTGTATGGAGTCGACGGGGTGGGAATGGCGAATATCGTTGCAAATGCTAAGGATGTTGAGGGTCGAGGACAACCGAAGATGCTAAAGACAATGATTACTTTCGACGATGGTGCGCCGTTATCTCCTTTAAATTATGTTTTATCTTAATATTTTGTGCAGGGAGCAATTGGGTACCGATTCGGGCTCCTTCTAAGGATAGCGAAGGCCGTCCCTTCCATTGCAATCCAGCCGATGTTGATGAATGCTCACTGCATTTTCATTCCGTGACAACACCGCACAACTTTGGGCGCATTTTCTCCTCTCCAGCTCCAGGCTTTGCGATGGGAGTTGGATCAGTCGGAGAAACGCTACTTCCATACGAAGAGAGTGATACCTTCCTGAGTACAGATGCTGGTGTCAGCTGGGAAATGATAAGGCCGGACGCTCACAAGTATGAGTTCGGTGATAAAGGAAGCATTCTCGTGGTGATAAACGACGAAGAGAGCACAGATACTGTTCGGTATTCCCTGGATCTTGGTAAAACTTGGTACGTGGTTCGTCGTTGAAGGTGATCTAAAGAGTAACTTGATAAATACCAACAGGAACAAGTATGAGCTTGACGTCAAGCTACGCGCACGTGCCCTGATGACTCTGCCCGATTCGACATCCCAAAAGTTCATTCTTCTTGGACAAGTTGCGAAGCGCGATCAGCGCAAGGGTGTTGATCGTGTGGTCATCGTGTATCTTGATTTTTCCAAGACAAGGACTAGGAAATGTGGAGAGGATGATTTTGAGAAGTGGTATGCTAGACCAGCTAAAACTGAATGCCTGATGGGACATAAGGTGTGTAATTTCTGCGGCGCGGGTCTTCAACACATCTCCTGAGAATTGTTTGTCTAGCAATGGTACAAGCGCAGAAAGCCCGATGCAAATTGCTACGTAGGCGAGAAGTATAAAGACCCTGTCGAACATGAAGAGGATTGCGAATGTACTAAGGAAGATTATGAATGGTAAGTGCAGTTTTTTTCAATCTCATATCATCCCACTCACACGCCCGTTTATTAGTGACTACAACTATATACGTAATGGGAATGAATGTGTTCCCGTTGGCCCAGAACCTATTCCTGCTGGGGTTTGTGATGGTGACCCCGACAAGACTTATCAAGGATCTTCAGGCTACCGCAAAATTCCGGGCAATACATGCAAAGGAGGTGTCAAATTAGATGAGCCGGTCGAAAAGAAATGCTCCCAGGGTAGGCTACCATCGTTTTCTAACCAATTCGTCATGTAGCTCACATCAACAAAGCACAACCCCAGGAAGGAGATGTCATTCATCAAACTGTGAGCCGTGTACGATTTCCCCGAGAAGTAGTTGCTCAACCTCGTTTATAGTTCGAGTTCAAAAGTCCTATCGTCCAACACGCTTACTTCAAGGATTCCACGGTATGTCCTTGAACATCTTGTTCTCCATTTAAAATAAACTTGCCGAATTTTCAGACAATCCTCATGCGGCTCCAAGACGGGACTATATGGCAATCGAGTAGCGAAGGCTATACGTGGCAACAGCTATTCCCCAAAGAGCGCTTCCTCGCCTTCTATCACCATAAATACACACCCGATCGCGCCTACCTCATCACGGATTCAAGCTTATACTACTACACTACCGATTCAGGCCGGTCATGGAACGACCTTCGCGCGCCAACCCCACCTAACTCGTTTGGTGGACAAGTCTTACGATTCCATCCCAACTCGGACTACCTCATTTGGACCGGTAATAAGGATTGCGAAGGCAATGGCCAGAATTGCCACGCCGAATCTCAGTATTCTAGGGATCATGGCCGTAAATGGTACCCCGTAGAGAGCTACGTCCGCAACTGTGCGTGGACAAAGGACAAGGAGCTTGATGCCGATCCGAACGAGATCCTGTGTGAGTCGTATAAGGACAAGAAAGGCTCGCAGAAACACTTTACAAGGAGCAACCCTTTGCAACTCGTGGTGGGCAGCAACTTCTTTGGGAAGAAGAGGACGATATTCGATCAGGTCGTTGGATTTGCCAAATTCTCAGAGTTTTTGGTTGTGGCTTCTGTAAGTTCTAGATCAGAAAAAAAGAGCGTTTTATTGACGAGGCTTTGGTTAGTCCGAACTTGGAGGACACTCACTGGAACTACAAGTATCGTTGGATGGACATACATTCGCACCTGGGCAGTTCCCCGCAAACATGCATCCGGAAACCCATGTCAGTCCCACCCCCTATGTTGGAACTCATATTCACACTCATTCATTTGTCCGTCCAGGCTTACACTGTTTTGGAGTCAAGTACGAATGCGTTGTTCCTGCACATGACGATGTCCGAACCTCCCTCTCCTTACTGGGGCAACCTTCTCAAATCTAACTCTAATGGAACCTACTTCGGCCTTTCTATTGAGAACGTGAATAGGGATGACAGAGGTTTCGTCGACTTTGAGAAGATGATCGGCCTTGATGGTATCGCTATCATTAACATTGTCGCCAACCCCAGAGAAGCAGCCGTTTCAGGACGCAAGCTCTTACAGACACGCATAACACATAACGATGGCGAGTATACGAGACCCAAGCTAAAGATCTTGCGCTAATCGTATCTCACTGTACAGGTAGCACCTGGAAACCACTCACTCCACCTAGTGTCGATTCGCAGGGACGTAAGTATGAATGCAGTGGCACGGTACGCCCTCTAATATCACACCACACGCACCGACGTTTTAATCTCATTTTGACAGAAATGCGCCCTTCACCTTCACGGGTACACAGAGCGACTTGACCCACGTGCTACTTACAGTAGTCCGTCAATTGTAGGCCTCATTATGGCTGTCGGAAACGTTGGCGAATCACTTGCTCCATACACCGACAGCGACACATTCCTCAGTCGGGATGGAGGGTTCACCTGGCAAGAGGTCCATAAAGACGCCCATCTATGGGAATTCGGAGATTCGGGATCCGTCCTTGTCATGGCTAATGACGAGGAGCCTACAGATTATATTCTTTTCAGCACTGACGAAGGGCTCCGCTGGCGAGAGTATAAGTTCTCCCAGGACAAGATTCGTATCCACTTTATCGTGACCGTACCCTCGGACACGAGTCGTAGGTTCATTCTGATGGGCACTGACCCGAAAACGCGCTCTTCTGTCGTAATCCATGTTGACTTCTCAGCCCTGACCTCAAAACAATGTAGGTCCTTGTGGCGCAATACCTAGTTTTGATAACTAACTCTATGTTAGGTGTGCTCAGTGTTGAAGATCCTGGTCATGATGATTTCGAGCTCTGGAGTCCTAGTGAGGAACGAGAAGAACGCTGCTTGTTCGGTCGTCAAGTGGGTCACATACATGTACTCCTGTCGTTCTATTCTAATCTTGAAACAACAGACTCTTTACCATCGCCGAGTGCGAGATTCAAATTGTGTCGTTGGAAAACAAACCAAGGCTGAAAGTCGAGTTGTCAACAATTGTGAATGTGCCAAAGTCGATTTCGAATGGTGAGGAATGACTGATATGTATAGGGTTATCATGCCTGATCATGAGACATCCTTTCCAGTGAATTTAATCACGTCAAGAATAGCGCAGACGAATGCGTTCTTGTCCAGGGAACAGAACCCCTCCCTGATGAAAGCTCTTGTAAGAATGGCGAGGAGTTCTGGTACGAGAGGACCCCTTATCGTTTAATCCCTTATTCCACTTGCGAGGGCGGAAAACGACTCGATCGAGGCACACAACACCGATGCCCAGGGTTTAGTGGCCATAGTACCTTCTTCTGGTTATTCATCTTGCTAATTCCGTTCGCATTCACTTCATTGGTCGGATACTATTATTATCGGAGAAGCGGGCTCGCCAGAGGGTATGTCTTCAAAACTCTGAACAGATACCTTTACTTACATGATATTTATTAGAACAATCCGTCTTCCTGGGGACGGGAGCTCGCCTTATTATCGCAACAACACAGGGATTTTGGACACCTTGGCTTCTGTGCCATGGTTTATCGTTGGTCTTGCGGGTATTGCATGGGAATGGGTGGTTTCGCGTGTAGACAGGACGGCCTTCCGATCTCGCAGAGGATATAGAGATTTGCGAGTCGATGAGGATGCTCAGATTCTTCGTTTCGAGGATGAGGAATAAAATGTAATTGTGCCTTAGGAAGGTAGACTTTGGGTCTCTCTCACTATGCATGTGCTTTCCATATTATATATGATTTCTTTAACTTATTATGCGATCTGTTTTCTAAACTATTAATTGGACATTTTTTTGAACTTCGTTGGCCTCCTCAGCCTGGATGTGAGTCTTGTGACACCTTTTCTTTAAGCAATAGGATGGTTTGTGAGGAGGTAAACGAAAGCGGAAATAACGGCCGACTAGCTCAGTTGGTTAGAGCGTCGTGCTAATAACGCGAAGGTCTTGGGTTCGACCCCCACGTTGGCCAGATTCTTTTTCTTTTTCCCCAAGGTTTTGATATTTGAATGAATCAATAATCTCTTGCTATTGGCGCCCGCCGCGCGGTATTTTCATATCGAACAGTCATGGTCGTCGGCTAGCGAAAAATAGCTTAGAAAGTTAATAACAATATATTTTGCTCTATATGAATGATCAGCATCATAGAATTTAATAGTCATAAAATCACCACATCCTAGAAAGCCGAAACCATGAGTAGACTGCCGTGCTTTCCTACATACATTAGACTCTGGCAGTTGATCGTGTCTGTATGGGTAATTCTGGGCTATATGGGATATTCGGATTTCTACCGTCATCAGGAAAAGCGGCGAATTTCTTGTTAAAGATAATCCATCGTCAGATGGAGGATATTATACCGGCGTCGGGCAAACACTGCGACATTGTGATCAGTGTGGGTCGGAGCCTCTTGTCTGACTTCATAGCCCCGGGCCTGAGTACGGAATTTGTGTGCACCGATGTGCTTCTCGAAAAACTCCAGCTGAGGAAAGCAAGGGATATACGCATTGAATCCGGGAGATACGGTTTCCCATCAATACCAATGATTGTCGCACTGGTCCCCAGGGGTGATACAGGAATTTGAGATATTGGTTAAGTGTTCAAGCTTCAAGCACATAACAGAGATGGTTGCAGCAACGAGAAAACGATTCCGAGATAGAATAATGTCGTTTGCGTGTATTGAATTGCGTGTTTCCGATGTCAAAGTAAGAAAAAAGTCTAGCAGAGGGAAAAATAGGTTGTGAGTCGTTGAGTCTTGGGCTCCTGAGATATATGTGGCACGTAATGTCTGGATTGAAGAGTATCAGATAGGTGAATAACTGGTGTATAATATGCAACGTAGATGTGTGCACACCTTTTGCCCCTATTGATTTCCCCAGTTTCACTTCTTCCAACAGAGATGTACTTCTTTCATCTAACCCCTTCATAATTTAAATCATTTCCACTGCCAAATCATGCTCAAGAACAACGTTCAAGATAATGCCATACCGTGGAACACAAGGGACACAAAAAGGAAACAAGAAAAAGGCAATGTCCGATGATTGTCCAGCCATGCCAACTCTACCCTACTGTTTGGTCATCATCGGCTGCAGGTTCGTCCTCTTACAGCCTCATACCCTTAAGTTCTAAAATGTTCCCTGATAATCCGAATATTTCCTTCGTTACGGGCGTTGCAGATCCCGTATTGTTCTTACTCTCATTCGGAGCTCATATTACCTGGTAACCTGGGACTGTTGAGTTGTAGTTTAACGTTCAGACCAGACTATTCGTGGTTCATGCTATCCCATCGCGCATGCCACAACACATCGACGCGTTCTTCCCCCCCTCATCATCATGCATGACAGCCAAGGACCGGAATGGGCTCGGCAATGCGTCGTATGGGCCAAGCCATCGTTCCGCAGGCAGCCAAGCCCCCGAACTCGTTCACGAATCAATCCACACCAATCATCAACTACTGCCGTCTCCTCCATTCCACCATTCCATCCCTTGGCTAAGCTTGGCATGTAACGAGGGATGGCACAATGTCGATCATCCCTGTTTTCTCAACTTCTATCTTCTGAACCCTTCCATTCCCCTCATTTTACGCCTCTAATGCGGTCACTCGAGTTTCTTGTGGCCTTGTCTACATTGTTTTATAGTGTTGTAATTTCTGCTTCGCATATTCATGGAGCTCATCATCCACATGCCCGCCGTTCGCCCAACCTACACGCTCGCAGCTACGTGACGGAAGCAACAGTCGCGGATTCATACGATTTCATCATCGCAGGCGGTGGTCTAGCGGGACTAGTTCTTGCAGCACGCCTGTCCGAAAACTCTAATACCAAAGTACTCGTCTTGGAAGCAGGAGATTCTGGGGACGCAGTCGCAGACCGTATCAGTAAGGCTCTTTCAGGAATGTCTAAGGTTTTGCATGTTCTAATTTCGGAATAGATTCACCTGGCGGTGCATACTACCAATCTCTCCTCTATACACCTTACGATTGGCAGTACAAAACAATACCACAACCACGAGCTGGAAATAGGGCAATTGATTGGCCGAGGGGCAAGGCATGTTCCAACCTAGTACATTGCTCATCAACCGTGCTGATAATCTGCCCTTAGGTCCTAGGAGGCTCCAGTGCAGTGAATGCGATGTACTTAGTTCGTCCTTCCGAGACGGAAGTTAACGAATGGGAGGCTCTTATGGCTGGCGAGGATAGTGAAGCAGCAAAACCCTGGGGATGGACACAGTTTTATGAATCAATGAAACGGAGCGAAACTTTCACTCCTCCTCTTCCCGATTCAGAGACAGGTGGGAATGGAAATTTGACGTGGAGTGCCTCAACACATGGTACCAGTGGTCCTATGCAAGTTTCCTACCCAGCATTGTGCGCCTTGACTCGTTGCGATTCTTCAAAATAAATTACCTTACCAACTTTTCAGCGTCATGTCGCAAGTAAACGATTGGATACCATCTCTAGGGTCTATCGGCATTCCGGCACTGCAAGAACCTAATGGAGGCACGACCCTAGGCGCACTCGTTGGACCCTCCTGGATCAACCCCTCTAACTGGACACGCTCCTACTCTAAGGCGGCTTATCTCGATCCTGTAATTCAACGTGACAACCTCGCAGTTCTTGTCAACTCCACTGTCACGCGAATCATTTTCGCAGACGCGTCATCAGGAGATCTAACCGCCACCGGAGTCGAATTCGCAGGATCCGCTGACGGGCCGAGAAAAATTGTGAATGCGAAGAGAGAGGTCATCCTTGCTGGAGGTGTTGTTGGAAGCCCTCAGATTCTCATGCTTAGCGGAGTTGGTCCCCGAGATGTGTTGGAGGCCGCAGGAGTAGATGTGAAAGTGGACCTACCGGGTGTTGGGCAACATCTCCAAGACCACTTGGTATGTCACTTACCTGAGTGATTTAGCGTTTGGCTGATAGGTCTGATCATAGACTGCTGGTGTAGTCTGGGAAAGCACCGCAGAAACGGCTGGTAATATCAATGTGGCTGGGTCGGATTTCGCCGTACGTCTTTTCATTTTGACTTGTTGACCTATACCTAATAGCCTCATGAGCAGAAAACTTCCAAGTTCTTATCATTCATCAACGCCGCAACCGCTTGGGTTAACCTCACTAGAATCTTCAACTCTGAAGACGCTGCCAATATTTTCCAAACCTCCCTCGCAAGCGGGCTATCAAACTTTTCAACAGACCTTGTGCCAAGCAACTCCCCGGAGGTGATTGAAGGGTACAAAAAGATAAACGATGTTATTGTCAACAAAATTCTTAATACTGATCTCGCTGTTGTTGAATTACTACTCGCTACAAACTTGCCTGGAGTTGTATCTGTTCAAGCTGCCATCCAACATCCTCTCAGGTATGTCACTGTTATCGTCCTGGATGTAGGTTATTAATGTATTATTCTTTTTCATCCAGCCAGGGACGCTTATATATTAATACTTCTTCCGCCTTCGACCCTCCCGTTATTGACCCACAATACTTTACACATCCTGCAGGTAAAGCACTTCCTTTCTCATCATTCTGACCAGAGACTCAGATCATCCCATTATAGATCTCACCATCATGCGACAAGGTCTTAAGCTCGTCAGATCCTTAGGTCAGGCCGCCCCATTTAACAACAGTCTCGGCCGTGAGATCGCACCCGGCCCAACAATTGGAACCGACGAACAGATTGAGGAATGGCTCATTAACCAAGCCAGCTCTCAGTACCACCCCATTTCTTCTTGTGCTATGTTGCCGAAAAGCCAAGGAGGCGTCGTCAACGCTAAACTTCAGGTTTACGGACTTGGTATGTATACATTCTTTTTTATACTTAGGTTCACTGACCCTCGAATTTCCTAGCTAATGTACGTGTTGTTGACGCTTCGATCTATCCATTCGAATTTGCTTCCCACGTAAGTATATTTCTTGGTATGTATATATGGTTCCACGCTAAGATGTTACATAGGTGGGTGCCTCGACATATGGCTTGGCAGAACAAGCATCAGATATTATCCTTATTCATAACAATATCAATAACGCCGCCCTTTCTCTGCAAGCCATGAGAACATGGTCCGTTTTCTTCATCGCGTTCTCCCTGGCGGGCGTACTCGTTTTCTAGATATCGAGGCGAATGATCCTTTGGGTCAACGAACCAAGTACCAGACAATATAGCTGTAGCTGTAGCTCACGGGGCGCACCCTTGTTTCACTAATGCTAATGTACCTTTGACCCTTACGAATTGCTATATCTATCCACCATGAATTATGGTGATTGGACGATTTTGCTGAATGTTATTAATAATTCACGAATAGAATCTGTTCTGATGAAATACCCCTGTTTAGTATACGTATAAGAGGCGTGCGGAATGTTGAAAAAGCTGGTTCGTGTGGGCTGTTACAAGCACGGCAGATCCGAGTTCAGACGGGTTTTTACTTGGGAAACACAGTGGGATTGAGTCACCAACGTGTTGGCGGGATGGAAAATCAATAGACGCCGCCGTCGTTTTCGTTCCTTTGCCCCCCAACCGAGCGGGACGGTAAAATCGCCCAAACAATTTCAACTCCAACTCAACTGATTTCCCCTGTGCCGAAGCTAAGTATAGGGTTTTCGTCATCTCCCATCCATCGTCTACAAGAACATACAACACGATGATTGTGTTCTTGTCACCGCTCATCAAACGGTCGGTCATCAAGCTCAAGTATCCTTTGTACCTCATCCGCACGAATCTGTAGTAAATCCATTGTAATTTGTGGAACCATACTATTCCCAATGACTCAATAAGCTTGACAAGCAAGGTAATACTTACTTCAAATTTGGAATTTGGCCACTAATTTTGATAGAAACTGCCACCGCTTCCCATCCATTTGCCAACTTATTAACTGACTTGAAGATGCGGGTATGAGAAGTGAGCCACCCTATCCTTGTTGTCCCCACTCGAAGTTCAAGCCACATTCGTATATTCTCCCATGTCAAAAATACTTGACTTCAAAGCTACATCCCCCCTTCGATGTTGGTATTTGCGGGAAACAACACTATCACGCCCGTACACGCGTTTATGGCATGGCCTTTTTCCCGCGACGGCTCCATAGTTGTGCTTCGTTGATGGGTCTGTCTTCGGCCCACCATAGAAAACGAGTTAAGAGTCAAGAACCAGAAAAGAGTGCAAATGAAAGGTGAAATTTGAAGTTACATTAATCAAACAAATTTGCTATACGAAAGCAAAGTTTAAAGTTTTAAACTATTGTCAGATGGAATGACACCACGTGGGCTGACCAATTCCAACGTGTTCCGCTCCGAGGACCGATGAACTTCCGTCCGACCCCGGTTTCCCAATTCCTTTACACTTTTTAAGTATGCCTGAAGTCCTTTTTTTGTTAATTTCAATCAATCCATCAATCAAATTCACCGAGAATATCGCCTCAAATTTGGCGATTCTTTTTTGTAAATCATAGTGACAATCTCTAGCGACCAATATAATGGAAATGGAATATCTTGCCTTTGGTTTGCACCCGGTGAGGAACTACTATCTCAGATATCAGACCTATAGCTGAATACTGATTACTGCACAATTGATAACATACAGGAGACCCTGAAAGAGTGGCATGCCCAACAAGTGTGTTGTTTACGTGGGTACATGTAGCTTCCTGGACGGCCTGACTAAGGTGGCAATATCCCATGTCGACTACTACCAACCCCCTCGCGCTCCAGATGAGCGTATTATTCCGTGATGTTAAATGTTTCTGATACTAGGTGGTGCACAAACCCGGCGTTTTTGTCAACCCGGACGCGACGCGAACATCACAAATAGAAGTATCGTACTGTTCAATTTTATCCCCTTCGAGGTGTGGTACTTCCTGAAACGGGAGTATATTTCGATATCAGTGTACCCCCTATCAACTGCCTATCGAAATTTTAGAAATCCATACAGGCCTTGTTAGGGAAGATTGAACACCGTCGCAGGTATAAATGCCGTCTGATCTCGACAGCTACCATCCAATGGCTTCGACCATGTCTCAACCTTCTCTTCTTCATAACAATTCTGTTGAAAGAACGCAAGGCTCGTCTAGTGGGTGTTGTCTTAGACTTCATCCTTTTATTGGCTCTTTATGATAACGAACCTGTAGCGGCCAAGGTTGTGAGAAGATTTCTAGCTGGAATGGAATACTACGCCCCTGCGATCTCGAGCACCAATGTAGAGCTCGAAGCACTTATGTGTACCGAGATGAACTCCCGCGGTATCTGCTGTCCGCAGCTTGAAGGAACTCTGCACACAGCTGCCAGCTTGATCGAAGTATGGTAACCTACCTTACGCTCCCTTGCCACTATCTCATGCATTCACAGTTGGGTTATTCCGGGCACAGACTCGAAGAGAAGAAAATCATGGCCCTTTATAATTGGTATTATCTTTTGGGGTTGGGTAACTCCCACACGGTAAACTAAATTGTAATAGGTATTTAATCTATATCGACGACATATCTCTCAGAAATCCCCATCCGTTCCGCGTTTTCCAAGAGCGTTTCCTGCGGCATTTGCCCCAATCTGATCCCGTACTCGAAGCTCTGGTTGACGTCCTCATGGGCTTTTACGAATACTTTGATGCGCCAATAGCAAATTCCATCCTGAACGCGTCGTTTAACTACCTGAATTCGACCTGCATGGAACCCGAAATTGAAACCCTGTCTCTCACAAGAAGCGTGACTCGCTTTCCATGGTTCCTCCGTGACCAGACTGGCGTGGGGATTGCGTTTTCACTTATGCTGTTCCCCAAATCGATAGAGGTCCAGGTGAGTGATTATTTACGTGCCCTGCCGGAAATGGACTTCTGGATATCGGCTTCAAATGATGTTCTCTCGTCAGTAGTTCCTCCGTTGCTATCGAAGGCCCTTGTCATTGACTTGAATTCAGGTTCTATAAAGAGGAGCTTGCAGGGGATAGGGTCAACTATGTACATAATAGGGCATATATTGAGGGTAAGGCGCCGTTGGATGTTCTTGCTGAGATGTCCGAGGAGTTGACTGCGTGCCGGAAAACAATCCACGCCGCTCTAGCACATTGCACGCGCGCCATGGACGTGTGGCGTATCTGGGAACACGGTTCTGTGTGAGTTTCTCTGTTTGTATATTCATACGCAGGTGTGACACTAACTATGTACTTTACCAGGAAATGGCATTTGGAGCAGCAACGATACCGATTGCGTGACCTCTCTTTGTAGGTCGTAGATCGGAGTGTATCCCCATATTGAAGATGATGTTATGGGACACACAATGTAAATAAAGACGATACCTTTGCCCTTGTCTCAACTCTCCTGTCCTAAACCTCCACGCACTTATCTATAAAAATTTTTCTAGTTGTGTAATTCGTTCATGAAATCGTTGTCACCGTTGTCTAGCAAGTGCTCATGGGCTGTGTTTGTATCAATATCAGTATGTCTATCACCGAGAACATACCTTGCGGAGCGGATTATTCCGGCAATGGTGCCAAGATATGGGGTTGGTTACGTTCAAGGAGCATTTCTGGGCCCTGGTTATTGTACTGGTAGTAATGATTAACTTGTTTTTTAATTGAACCTCTCAATGACTTGCTGGGACGACCGGGTACGGTAACAGGGAGATGGTTTATGCGGGCCATTGCAAGCACGGCAGGTCCGAGTTCGGATGGAGACGAGCAACCTCCCTCGAAGTCGAAACACAAAACATGGACCATTGACCATCTTATCTCCAATTTAATGTTTTCAATGGAAAACTCAGCAAGTGTTGTTACTGATAATAAATCAGGGGTTAAAATTAGTCTCCTGACTGAGTTATCAACGACCATATATTACCACGCAGATACAGAAGGGTTCGTGATCAATGTCCGAGTAATGAGTCTTATTAGACTATACTCAGCGCTCCACGAAGAAGATAACCATATCTTCATTCGAACGAAGACGCTGGTCTATGGCCTTCAATGACTCTTCATTGAGCAATTTCGAACCGCATCGTAACCGTATTTGGTTGTGGATGGAGAATTAGGTTCGCTAAAGCTCCATGTGAGACATTCTTTTTGCTTTTTGAATCTCGGGTCGTAGTACACGTTTGATGTTTGGGCACCTTCACAGCCTGCTTTAATATCGGGAAATCTCGCAAGGTTATTGAAGCAATATATATTCGTGTAGTTTTTGTTGCGTCCCAACTAAAAAAAATCCACCCCTCGGACCGCCTGGTTCTTAGACGTACTTGATCTCATTTGTACACGTCCCAACATTCTCCAATCCCACCTCTACTACGTCCCCATCGGTCAGCCAAACTGGATTCGCCTTACCCAAGTTTACTCCATTAGGCCTATAATAAGTCATTGTTTAGTCTAGATGTTCAGGGCGCCTATAGTAAAGTGTGTGCGCACGTTCCAGTGAAGATCACATCTCCTGGCAGCAAAGTAGTCCCCATTGAGAAGAACGAAACTAGATGTTTCACAGGGAAAATCATGTTCGCCGTGCTCGAGTTCTGCTGCGTGACACCGTTGACTCTGGTCCATATATTCAGCGCCTGGGGGTCTGGGACCAGATCTTTTGTCACTATCGCAGGTCCCCACGGTGCCCATCCATCAGCGCCTTTACCCATCGCAAACTGCGGTTGCGGGAGTCCACCACGATCAATTTGCCATCCACGGTGGGAAACGTCATGGCCAACGGTGTACCCAAGGATGTGATCGAATGCCTCCTCTTCAGTGATATTAAAAGCCTTCTTCTTCATTACGATAACGAGTTCGGTTTCGTAGTCCATTTTGGAGAGGAAATCACCTTGTGTCTGATATCCCTCACTGACGGGTATAGGATCGAAAGGTGTGTTGAGAGCGGTGATTGGTTTGTAGAACAGGATAGGGAACGAAGGAATAGTTTGATTGGTCTATAATGCCGGTCGTGAGTAAAAATAAGGGCGAAAGGTGAAAACATTAATAGTAATACCTCGTTAATATGTGCGACATAGTTTAGCCCAACGCAACGAACAGCCCTAACGCGTTCAGCCGGCAAAGGGGCTAGCAGAGTTTTGATTTCCTGTTCTGCCGTGAATGATAGAAGAGAAGCAATAAAACTTTAGGCTTACCTTGATTTTATCCGTTATCGTATAGTCTCCAAGAATGTCACCTCTGATGACTTTTGCATGCGTGCTGTGTGCCGAATCCGTTGAGTTCTTTGGAAGTATGGCATCGCCATAATATTCCCTATTATCCGTTGAAATAAACCGCACTAGACGATCTGCATTTGTAACAAGCACGAAGCTTGCAAGGAACGTGAGGATATTTGAGATCCGCATGGTTGGAGAAACGGCCTTACAACAGGTCAGTTTCTGGTCTCTTAAACCATTGCATTTGACCGTGACATCGTCCTTCTTGTGGGAGTCAGAGTGGATCTTGTGTGAGATACTGATGAGGAATAGTATTGGTGTGAAGTTGGATGCTGTGCTTAAAAATCTTCTTGTGAGAGAAGATCTTGTAGTTCGGCATACTTCGGCGTTCCGTTATGGTCAAGGTCATACACACAGCTACAAGGTGACCCGAATATGGGGTGGTCGGTTAAGGTAACGAAATTGGCGCAAATCAATATTGCACTTGCCTCAACAGGTCAAAGTTTCAACACACTTTTGGTAAATTTAGCCCTCTCGCTTCCGATACGAAGGTATAAAAATAACGTGCCAAGAGAAACATGGCATCAACTTCCTTAGAGCGTGATTAGCACAGGAAAGGCTTTTTCCCATACGTTTTATGACCTCCAAGTAACACGCTGTTGATTGAACATATTGTTTTCGAGACTTGACTGGGTTTTGCAGGTCGTACCCAGTCCTTTCATCCTCGCAATGGATATAAAAAACATAATCGTCACGATTTCTGAAGAAACGTTGTAATACAAAATCTGAAAAAGATCTTCATGGGCCAGGTCTTAATTATGTCACTGCTGGGATTTTGATTCCTGCGTGAGAGAATTAGTACATATACGAACTTTCTGATCGCTGGCGCACACTAATCTTTCTCACTTTCTTTCGAAGCAGGGTAACCACTCATCCAGTGCTAGCTGGAAAAGGCCAAGGCCAGCGTAGAAAGGTTCTTGAGCAACGGGGCTATAAAAACCAACTGTCTTGAAGTCGGAGTGGTTGGAATCAGGCACCAGAAGTACACGCATATCCGTAACATGGACCATGTTGGCGTAAGTCATCCCAAAGAAAGATTTTCCGGAAGGGGCTTGATTGCATCTACACATAAGTTTCACTTCGATATTACAGTTGAAATATTTTGGTTATGGGCTCACTGTGGTACTGAAGCCGTTGGTGTTCGTCGTGGTGAATTAGGTTCAATCGAAGCCAATCCCATAGTCCTCCAAGGATCAACTGTTCGAGAATCATTTCATTAATGCGCACTTTGAAATTAATAAGAGAGTTGACGCACACTCTCCGTTAGTGAACATGACGTTTGAAGGTTGCATGTTCCAACCTCCATATTTATTGACCTTCTCGACCTGTGGTGATGGGGGAAGTCCTGTTGGGAACGCTTCATTACACTGCTGTTGGAATAATTCCAGAGATAGGAATGAAGTCTCGATTGAAAGTGGGTTATTGATGTCACCGCGTTGGTAGAATCCTGTTTATTTTTGTGAGCTTATGCCTTATTTGCTTGTGCCGAATAGCTCACCGTACTCAGAACAATACTGTCGCATCCAAGACCTATCGCCAACAGGGTCACTAGGTCCTGGGGGTACAGAATCATAGTCGATTTCGGCCAATGCAACGAGGAAAGCTTTAAATGCCACTTGAATACCAGAAGCCGCAGCCAGCCCTCCTTCCAACGCTGGGTGTGTCATATTTTGAGTTTCTAAGATGTTACAGAATGGGAGGAGAGATGCGGAAAATCCGTAATACTATCGCAAATCAAGATATTGAGAATACGGAATATGGAAGTTAAATTGGACATTTGCCTGATAGAAGTCCAAAGGGTCCATGAGTATAGAAGCAGCATCGACATTACTTGTGGCATTCGCTTTGGCTCTCGTCAAGTTGTTTGCGCCTGTAGTATTTCCCCCTGGCCCGCTTAGCCTTGCTTTGAGAAGATCGAATTTGATATCTGTTCTAGCTGTCTCGTCATTTCCTCGCAAGACTGTATCCACATGACTGGATTTGATTGGGTTCTTCAGTCGAAGAATAGTTAACTAGTGCCCGAAGCCTACCTAGTGACTGCAACCCAATCCGCGGAACAGTTCCTCGTGAGACTGCGTTCAGCAGCCTTGTAATAGCTAGCCATATCGACTTCCGCCTGAACAGGCGCAGAAGATGCCCATGTAGCAAATATCGTCTCGGGGTTGCGCACGCGCAAAAATGAACCACGAATTCCCGGATACGAACCTCCAAGGAATATCCATGGAACTGTGGAAGGATGCAAAGCGAGGCTTAGAGGATCAGATAGATCTTGTGTAGTCGTCGTGCTGGATTTTGCAAAAGAATTTGCGAAGAACACTACATCTTCTAAAGCTTGTTCTGTGGTTAAAAACTTCCATTGGTCAGCCGTTGTGTTCCTCTTAGACAATATGAGAGATTGAGGGAGCGGAAATGGGGTTAACAACTCCTACATTGACAGGGAAGGGCTGAGAGTCGCCATAGAACCTGTGTTCCCACAAGATTGCCATCCCTTTATACCTCTTTGCAAGACGCATCGTGGACGAAAGTCCATGAAATTCCTATCGGAGCGACATTTAGGCGAGAAATTCAACTATAGAGCTGGGTTTTCTTCTAACCTGAAGATAATAAGGCAACAGAGGGGCGGCGTCTTGTTCTCCGGAATCAAATACTGGTTCCTCTTAGGCACAGAGAATCAAAATGCTGTATAAACATGTTACGTACAAAAAACAGGACCCCCTTTTTCCCAATACGTGGCATTCACCCAGTAGCGATTTGGGAAGGTGGGAGATGTAGAACTGTTACTAAAATGATCAATGGGCATCTATGCACATAGAAACAAAAGTCAATCGATTCCTGATCCAACAGATAGCAAACCGCCTTACCTGGATAAAATGAGGTGAGTTTGGAGCCAATTCACCCATATCGAGATCTAATAGACCAGGAGCAACTGTGTTCAGAGGGCTCCGGGCCCAGGGAAAGCGAGTCCCTATCACTGGGTAGACGAGGAATGTCAACGTCCCAACTAACCATGCCGTCTTCATTGTAGATGATAGTAAGGTAAGGATAATTCTTGGACCCGTGTGCTGTAAAGGGTTTTAATTTGGCATACGTGTTGGAAAAATATCCGTGTATGGTTGGTTGGCTACTTCCAAACTACTGAGGCATTGTCGAAATTCTTCGGCATCTTTAGATGATGGATACACCTTCAGGTCCCAACCTGCGTGTTCTGCAACGATGATTTGTAAGGTAGCTAACTCAGCTAGAAGAGAAATACGACAATTGGCTCCTTATTTCCACGAAGTCTGAACGTCCCGACACAAACCAAACGCCAGGAAGAAAAGTGTCGGAGTTCGGACCAGGATCGGTGACTGAAAGTAGACCGGCCGGGAGCGGGCCGTAAGCTTCCAAATTGTCAACATACCACAATAAGCAGTGTCGAGCTCCTCATAACAACGTTACAACGAACAGCCCTCGAACGCAGGCTAGAATGCCTTTTTACAATCAGACCACCTAACGCCATTCGAGACAAACACTTGTGCTATAGACGGGATGAAAAAAATCCATTTCGTGGCTCCAGAGATGAGCGGTTTAATGATGTTCCAATCCGTCGAAATTCGGGTTCTGGGGTGTCAAGAGGTAGTAGTCGAATTCGGCAAGCATAGCTAATTTACCTCTTTTGAGTTCAGAGTGGGTCGTATTTCTTACAATCTTCCGGCCTGTGCTAATCCTGAGCAAGGAAGCTACTTCCTTGTGCCCCGCTTTGACGTTCTGAACACAAAGAACTTTGGACTCGAGTGGGATGAGTACCGCACAACGGAACAAAATAATCATTTCTATGATGATCTCCACGATATGAAAGGCGTTCTGGCTCGGCCAAACACATAAGGGAACAGGCCAACGTAGAAGCCCTATTTTTCGACCGCTATCACGACGGGTTCAAGTTTAGTTCCGACCATTAAAGGCTATGGTATTTACCGTTACGTTAACGGAGTTAAATTCCTGTGTTTTCCCCAAGGGATTATCGCTACCATCCACCTCGATGCACGGACTTTTGCGGAAACATATCTCGAAAGGGGCCAAAGTAACAGGGTACGCGACGGGGGAATCTGAGGCCAACTTCATCAACGCGATTTATAACATATTTCCCTTAGCTACGTCCAAGGCGCACCCATAAATCACTCAAGAAAGGGAATAAACAAATCAACTTCCAAACATATGAATAGGGATCGAGCTCGCAAATTATCAGATAAGCAAACATATACAATTAGTATTTGAGACCATTTCCGAAAGATCTAACCGCTAACCAGGCTCCTAAAACCTGCCGCTCGTAGAAACTTGCTAATGGTTCCGAGGGAACCAAACAAACAAAATTTGTTTCTTGCAAGTCTCACAGAGCGGCTGGCGCATTTTCGCCCCGTGTTGATCGGAAATCAGTGCGAAACCCAATTGTAGGGTTTATACGATCACCCATGTTTTTTTATTCCAAGAAAAATATACATATTATGTCATGAAGGGTTTACATGTTAAGGAGAATCAGAGAATATGTCTAAACCTCGCATCAATGCCGAATACAGAACATAAGTGGACAACAGAACACATCCGTGCCCTTACTCTCAGCAAGCTGGGCAAGCGAGCTTGTTGGTTTCAAATCAAAATAGCCAAAGCTCTTTACAATGCTGAAGATGTATTGGCTTGCGCTCCAACAGGAGCGGGAAAGACACTTTCTTTCTGGATACCGCTTCTCATGGCAATAGATGATGGCAATACACATGCGATGACTTTTCTCGTTACACCTCTCAATCTTCTCGGAAAACAGAACGAAGTAGAGTTGAAGGAAGCTGGGCTGGCAGCCATTGCCGTGAGTAAGGAAAATGCAACAGATGAGACTTTCAAGGTGCGGACCACAGATGTTGGTTCTATTAATATTAAGTGCTGACTTGAGCACATGCAGCAAATATGAGATCTGGAGTATAACATAGTTATCATTGTCCCCGAGATCATTATAGGAAACACATACCTAACTGCTATGTGGAAAGACACGAGGTTCACAAAACATATTATCAATATTATATTTGACGAGGGACATTGTATTAGTCAATGGGGCTCCTTTCGTCAGGAGTATCAGATGGTTGGTAGCATCCGCTACATCCTACCATCGCGTGTTCCATTCTATGCTGCATCAGCTACATTTCCACCTACTGTAATTGACGACATTACCTCAATACTGCGGTTACACCCAGACAAGACAACCAAGATTCTCTACTCGAATGACCGCCCTGATATACGTCTTATGGTGCGACCGTTGTTGTATCCCGCCGGTAGCTTTCAAGACTTAGAGTTTCTACTCCCCCCTCGTGTCCAACGTGGTGAAACCGAGCCCGAAAAATTTCTTGTATTTTTTGATAGCACCAAGGATGCAGAAAGGGCCTGTCATTGGATGCGAAGTCAACTCAAAGATCCGGAAATGGCTTTGAAGGTCAAATACTTCTCTTCTACGTTGACCCCCTTCTACCGCGAAGATACAATGGTCGATCTCAGAGAAGGGAGCGTTGTTGGGTTATTTTCCACGGATGCATTTGGTATGGTATGTACTGTTGCAGGCTTTATGTATTACCAACATTTGACATAAAAAAAGGGAATGGACGTATCAGATATCAAGATAGTTGTCCAATACCGGGCCACTTGTAATATTTGTACCCTGTGGCAACGATTTGGACGCGGAGCTCGAGGACCTGGTATAGAAGCCGTAGGTATCCTACTTGTGGATAAAAACGATACTGCAGAGGAACGTCAGCGGAAGGATGTATTAGCAGCCGAACGCGAGGCCAAAAGAAAAGAAAAAGAGAAACGCACGATTGGGGCTGAGGACAAGCTCCTAAAATCAACGAGGGCATCTTCGAATAAAGAGAATGTGGGGTTGACTACTTTAGAATCATCAACCAAACGGAAACGCCAACAAGATGACAACGCACCACAGAAACGTGTTGCGCTGGGGACTCCATTAGTCAATATCACCAAAGTGTCTGGGACAACCAATGGACCACGTACCATTCTAGAAAATAAAGAAACAACGAAAGAAATCAAGGCGAGTCTTCGAGACACCAGAAATATCAAGGGCTCGTCTAGGGGAGCTTCGCAAACGGGGAATATTGAAAGGAATATTGAGCCGGGGAGTCCAATGGACATGTACATCAACCCTGGTGGATTGACCTTGTGTAGGCGTGAGATTATTAAGCTGTACTTCGCGAATGACGAGCGCGAGAGTAAGTCTCCCACTCGGCACCCTTTTGTTTATTCTCTCACGGTCTGTAGGTCAGGACCACCTCCTCTGCGATCCACTTACCCTTGGTGGCTGCACTCGCTGCCGGCCTATGGCACCTACTACATGTTGTGATTTATGCGACCCCGACACATTCAAATCGTTCCACATCGACCACAAGCGGCCCACAAAAGTCCCAGCGAAATCCAAACGCGTACCTTTCACACCAGACGACACTGATATGAAATTACGCTCGTCATTATTTGCTTGGCGGCAAGCTCGTGCAGTCGAAGAATATGGTGTTGTGACAGCCAGAGTCATCGGTCCTAAATTATTTATGACAGATGATGTTATTGACTCTCTTGTGCGACTCTCTCGCAGCCGGAAACTCAAGACAAAAGAGGATGTCAAACGTGAGACGGGTTGGCATTATGAAACCTCTCGACTCGACGAACATGGCGACTCGCTCTTGAATGAAATCTGGAAGTTTTATCCACTCCCATTGTCTGCTGAATCCAGCAAACCTGCCCCAAAATCAAGACAAAATTATGTATGTGGAAATTGTGGCACGTCTGGTCATTATCGTGCGTCTGTATGAACATTTCGTTACTTATCAGCTCATGTCATATTTACAGGACCTAAGTGCCCTCAGAAACAACTCCCAACATATACTGACAACCCGGCCCCTTCAACACCATCTCGGACTATCAATAACGATCCGCCCACCGCTCTATCCGCTAATCCCTATCGCCACCTCTTGTACACGCCTTTGATTGGCCAATCCCCTACTCCAACGGTCACACCGTCACCAATGCGACACTACCGTTAGTCGAACAGGTCTTCCTGTTCAACTTCGGCTCCCAGGTCATTTGTTTCGTCTTCATAATCTTCAGGTTCGTCAATTTGCATTGCATCTTCATTGTTCCGTACCCACAACTTCTTCTTGTTAGGTTGGGTAATCAAACCTTTTGTCATTGCATCAGAAAGCATACATGTAGTCGTTCTGCCCGCAATATACTCGTTTGCCTTAACATCTTGTATGTATTCAGAAACCTTCCTGAAAGTGGCTGTCATATCAGGTCTAGTGTGCTTTGTGGTCTTATGGTCGAGATGGAACATATCTTCGAATTGTATCCGAAGATTCTTGTAGATCCCTATTAATGCTGACTCATCGAGAATCCGTTGCTTAGTGTGATTGGAAAACTTTCCACCGTAGATGCGCTATATTTTTTGTATCAGTGAGTGTACATTAAAATCTATTCAGAAAGTTCTAACCTTGATGTATAGGTTATTATGTTCCACAACCCAATCTATAGCACGAAACGCTCCCTTCTTGCCTGTTGGATTACAAAGTATGTTCATCCGTACTGCCTTTCGAAGCCCAATGGGATAATGAAAGAACATATTTTCTAGATATCTGCGAAGTTCAGCGGCATATTTATGTTTTCCGCATCCTCGGAATATGAACATCCAAGGTAAGAACAACGATTCAACTCGGCCAACATCCCCTTCATTTAAAGCGTACGACATTTCTTCATACCAGAAAAAATAGTCGTGCAGTAAAAGCACGTTTTCTTGCTGGCCGTCTCGTTGGCTGGCTGGTCTGTCTCGAAGACCTGATATATCTGGATTATTTTCGTAGTCAATGGCAAATTCATCAGCGCACGCAACCAGATCTTCCCAACGAAGAGTTTTATCTGCAACCTCCTCAAGACTTGTTCCGAAACCCTTTTCATCCAATTTCTGCCGCCACAAATCCAAACGCAATGCCTGACCAACATGTTGGATGACTTCGTGCATTCGCCGAAACCCAGGGTTTGTTTCAATTTTTACAGTTTCCTTGGGTCGCATTTTGCTTATATACGACATAAGGCTTGTAGGATCTTCGTGGGTTTTCTTTGGGACTATACACAACTTCCAAATGGCATCGGCGCATGCCATTTTCAGGTGAAAAAGCCCCATATTAAAGACAATAGGCTGAAGCTGTCTCCATGCCGTTCCCTCAAGAACGCGTGTCTCTTGAAGACTTTGGAGATGCTGACCAGTGAGTAGGTCACCAAATACAAGGAGCACTCGGTTTTTAACGTTGCGTACATGAGGTTGATCATCCGGGTCGCCGATACCAGATTGACTAAAGATTAGATCAAGTGCTGATGCATTGTTGGCAGGTGAGTCGGGTTTGACATCCATTGCACGCATCGGAACCTGAGGTGTTTTAGATACAGGGATTCCAAGTATGACCTCGGGTGCTGTTAGCTCTCCACGAAACATGTTAAAGTAGTGTGGCCCCGCTCCTATTATGTCTTTGAGAAACATCCATTTGATAAATTGACCCCGTCGTGAAAGTCCAGGTGGGTGATCAGCCTCGGGGTGTACTGCTTCAACAAGCTGTTGTATAGAAATTGGTGAAAGCATCTTTGTCGCATGTGATGATTGGTCTCGGATCAATATCTCCCAGACCTCCTCAGCACAATGTAAGTCCCTTTCGCTTGTACCATTGCTAAGAGGCATCATCAAGGCGGTCGTGAGATGTAAAAGAGTACCTCCTGATCTCTCCACAGTTGGAGCGGCATGTTTGAGGTCTATATCCAAATTGTCATAGGCATATAAAGCATTGAAGCTTTGTCCGAGAGCCCTGATCCTTGCGCTAACCTCTTTTGACAATGATGCAATTGATGTATCGATTGTTCGTGGGGCGATTGAGATGCCTACATGAGCAAGGAACTCCCGAACAGATTCCGGAGTGCCGCAACTATGAAGAAATACTCCAATAATACTTTGGAGGGCATTACATCGTTGGTTAGTGCTTTGTATCATCATACTAATGCATATAACCTTTTTCTAAAAATTAAATAGTCAATCAATGTATAGACACGTCATTATAATATTAAACATACAATTGGTATCAGTCGATCTCTATTATGGTGGCTCGTTGATGTATCGGACTTCTTCCCAGATAGGAAGTTCTGGCCAGAGTGTTGGCGTTTCAATTCCCGTTTGCGATTACGATGGCCATCAGCTGAAAATAGATGATCTAAGAGTTTCCATAGTTGTGGGGCAGAGTCTGACATATGGGCTGCCAGGGATTCTATAGTAACTTCCTGCATCCGATCCTCGTTTGCCGTTGCAGCTACAAATTCAAACACTTGTTTCTTGTTGGTGAGGGAGATGATCTCCGAAACAAGGTCCATTGCGACATAGTCTTGAATGGATTGGTGAGACTTCCAGTGATCGTTCAAAGCGTCGAAGATATCACTTTCATGATGTTTCCAGCGGGAATTTGAAATGAGAGAGATGACAAAACTGGCAGGTGTAATTCTTATTTCTTCGATAAGATTGAGGACCTCCTCAATTTGGGCTTCGGAGGGTGTCATGATACTGATGATCCCTGACCGTGATGGAGATGCCCTTATTGGGAGATGAATTCACAGGTATTAAAAAATAATAACTGACAACAACAGTATTTTATATTTTTTCCCATCAGGACGGACTAACCTCGGTGATGAAAATGGCGAAAATGCGCCAGCCGCTCTATGAGACTTGCAAGCAACCAAAAGTTGTTTGTTTGGTTCCCTCGGAACCAATATCAAGTCTCTCGAGTGGCAGGTTTTAGGAGCCTGACCGCTAACCTTTTTGAGTGTGACCCTTAGTCCGTAAGAATTATTACATCACGAGACATGGAGTGGTAAACGGTAGGACACAACAAACACTTATATTGCGCGCACACTAGCTATTTCGAACAGGTACGGAAATTTCGTAACTTTACAACGGAACAGGCACTTGTATTCTGGATCAATTGGTGGGATGCTCTTGTTCTCCTCTTCAGAGGTTAACATTAACCGGGGTGCATCCAATGGCAACAATTCCGTGCTATGGCGCACAAATTAATATGAGGGCCGTCGTCAACTAGAGGTGATGACTATACTCACGAAGCTGTTGTTGCTGCAGCAAACGGGCTGAGCGGTGCTGTGGAAATGTTAGGTATCAGACAACATTCAATTCTGAAATAACTTACCAGGAGCTTCCTCCGCCTCCAATGATGGTAAGAGGGGAGCAAGTCACTATTCCAAATAACACGTAAGTTTGAATAGAACATGACGTCGTTGCGTTTGACTTACAGCCAACTACGCCAGTGAGGCTGCTCACATCAATGTGGAGAGTAGTGAGGAGAGACGTGACTGGACCAGTGAGTGCGTCGGACTAATACAAGGTTCAGCAATCGGACAGCAAATATCGACGATGAGCCATACCTCTTGGGCAGAGTTGCAGCACTGCAAATCTCCGGTGTTGCACTGGCTAGCAGGGGTAGTCGGGGTAGTGGTGGCGGCAGCAAGAAGAGGCAAAGCAAGCATGACAGCGGTGGAAAGGCGAGAGAACATCTTGTCAGATAGGTGATTTAGTAGGTGGTTTGGAAAGATTCGAGTTGTGTTGGGGAACTGATGATTCGTAGCTTCACAGACCAGTCTTTATACCTCGTCAATTCCTAAATATTCCTAAATGTGGATTGACCCCACGTGAAGGTATATGTATCATATCGAGTACATGTGGGTGATGATGATGATGAATGTGAGAATGGAGCATTCAATTGACAGGTTCATACACATTCGCCTCAAAGTGTGTTTGTTATGACCCTCCTTGTCACTTTTGTTTGTAGCGGGGGTAATATGTGTCATCCCTGGGACCGATACTCTATCTTTCCGCGTAGGACAACGTCATGATCTCATTGGAAGCTCTACCGCCGGAGTAAAAATCCCTAAACGGGTGGTAATGTAAATTTCCCTAATATGTCCGATATATCAAGCGATACCATCAGAACGGGTGACACAAGGGCACAACCTGTCAAAAAAATATACGTCCCTACCGCATTGTGACCTAACGAAACTGTGGTGTGATGAGGATAATGTCGGATGCGACGACCCGTGCTCGGAGTTGAGAAGACCTGCCAAAGCCCAAGCCTCTATTCATTCAACATTCATGGATCATGATCATCGAAGCGGGGAGAAAAGAAAACTTCAAATTTTCCCTCGTGGAGCGATCGTTGTTCTATTAACGGGCGCTCCTTCCACGGAAGTAACAATTTACTAGGGATCACCGCGTCCCCATATATATCCGGACCCTAGATATCTCCTCCATTGAGTTCAGTCCGGGCGGGCACTCGAGCATCTCGGACTGGCCTTGCTCATAGGCCGTATGGAAATTGACGAGTTTTATGGATTAAAAGATACTGCTCAAACAGCAAGATCGATTCATCCAAGATTACTTAAATATAATGCTCAAATTTAGAAGGCGGAGGTTGGCACTGGGGCGTGCCCATTAAAGAAGTCATTTTAATCAGACACGTTCATACCCCTACTGCCACTGACGTAGTGCACAGAGAGAGGAAATATTTTGGTGATCGTGAACATGTCCATACTGGGCAAAGCTACCCTGGTCTGACATAGATTCACTCTTTGTTATACGTACCCTAATCTAGAATACCGTCTGAAGGGACAGGCCCTGCGAGTGATATATTTGACAATAGTTATTAAATTAGTTCAAAGGTCAAAGGCCTACTTCGAAAAATGGAATGAAATTCAATTTTGTTCCTCCCGGTCACTTGTTCAGTATTCGCGTTGATGTTCTGGGAGATCTTTTCCTTGTCTACTAATATTCGGGAAGCACGTCCTAACCCAAACATGCTGGAATTTTCCGGCGGTCTCTGGGTAATAAAGTTACCAATATAATTTCTTCCCGGAAAATTCTCGCTTCCGGGGCACGAAGTTGGTCATGATAAAAAATAGTTAACCATCCACTACAGTAAACAAAGGGAATGGTCTTGCGCTGCAAATCGTCGGGGGTAGCTGGCGGTTTCCCGCGCTAATGAGACAATCGTTGAGAGGGGCCACGACGAGCTCAAGCTCGAGAAAGTCATTCTTGACCTCAACGTTATTTATCTAATAGATTCAGGACATAACAATGCATAGCAAATGTTTGCATAGGTTTGATGTTTTGAAACGCCGAAAAAAAGGTTGACGTATGAATCGAAGTTTTGAACCAGAACGCGTCATAGAGCGTTTATAAGCCCTCTATACGCGGCGGGTTAAGGGTTTTTGACGGAACTTATCCTATTCCCAGGGTTAGGAGAGGACGCATGTTTAAGGAAAGTTGAAAGGATGCGAGATTTGGCACCTGTCACTCAGTGGCTCCACGGTCCACCACAATATGTTGAATCTCTCAGCATCATCGCCGCCTCAGAGCTTGTCAGGGTAAAATTGTTGTTTGTGTAGAGTTGATCCAAATTAGGAGCCAGCGAAAGGTATAAAGGTTGCCCTATGAAGCTACGAATCATCAGTTCCCCAACACAACTCGAATCTTTCCAAACCACCTACTAAATCACCTATCTGACAAGATGTTCTCTCGCCTTTCTACCGCTGCCATGCTTGCTTTGCCTCTTCTTGCTGCCGCCACCACTACCCCGACTACCCCTGCTAGCCAGTGCAACACCGGAGATTTGCAGTGCTGCAACTCCAGCCAAGAGGTATGCCTCATCATCGATGTATTCTGTCCGACTGCTGAACCTTGTATCAGTCCGACGCACTCACTGGTCCAGTCACGTCTCTCCTCACTACTCTCCACATTGATGTGAGCAGCCTCACTGGCGTAGTTGGCTGTAAGTCAAATGCAACGACGTTATGTTCTATTCAAACTTACGTGTTATTATGAATAGTGACTTGCTCCCCTCTTACCATCATTGGAGGCGGAGGAAGCTCCTGGTAAGTTATTTCAGTATTCAATGTTGTCTGATACCTAACATTTCCACAGCACCGCTCAGCCTGTCTGCTGCAGCAACAACAGCTTCGTAAGTGCATACAACAAATTCTGGATTATTCTTTCTGACCTGGGTCTGCTTGTCTATTCAGCATGGAATTGTTGCCATCGGTTGCACTCCTGTCAACGTCAACCTTTAAAGGAGTTCACCACAAAATATGCAATAATGAACTGTGACTGAGAAGCGTAGCCTGTCGCATGTCTAATTATTGTGTATTAGTTTTCAAATTTGTTAGCGCGCGCATTATATAAATGAGGCTTCCTCGAAAGCTGGTGTGACATGTATTTTCCGTTTCAAGCTTCCATATGGGAGACTTCCATGCGGAACAGTTCTGCTGAGAAGTGATTCGATTGGCAATAACTTGGCTTCCTTCCATGAACACAAACCAGTGGTTAGCGCAAGAATATCTAGGGGCTGATTATATATAACCTCATAACAGTGTGGGTAGCGATTTCCAAACCTCAGATGGCACCTCAGAGTGTATTCTGTCCTAGGCCCGCAAAAGTCTACTAGCTAGCCCACTCATATATTTCATACCACGCGATACGAGAGGAATCACTCACTAGGCATGGACCACCTCTACGAGAGATACCCCGATGAAAATTTCGTCTTGAATCCAGGAAGGTTGAGAAAAAGTATAATCATTGTCAGTAGCATGAAGGCGCGCTGGACATGAACGATCTTTTTATTGTGAGTATCAATTTCGAGGTATATGAACATCATGAAAAGGCTCTCGCATAATTTTACGGACCGTAGATGATTATCAGAATGAACAAGGACTTCGTCGTCCGCCAGCGTGTCACTAATACCGTGGCAGTTGTAGAAAAATTGTTCCCGCTCCACGCTCCAATCGTCGTAGCGTTGAAACTAGCGTTGTATAGTGTCCCATTTATTTTACGCGATTTTCATGAAGGATATCATACGCCGTAGCCCGCTCGGGCGGAATTTATACTTCTGAGCTGTAGAGACCTATGTGCCGCAGTTGATCAACCATCGACAGTGAGATGTGTTTTTGACGGTGATTGCAACTTTTGTTGTGACATGATAACCCCTTCGGCACTCGGCGTCGAGGAGCAGAGGGATGTTCAAGGCGGTAGACGGGGAAAATACTTGTATCACCGACATTCTCGAGATCATGGTGGAGGTTGACAACAACATTACCGGAGTTTGAAAATATGGTATGTTCCGTGTACACTTCCCACCCTCAAGCCTAAAAGCTCACCCAGAACCCCATCCAAATTAATGAACCCCTACCAGTATACTCAACCTCAATTTCCCGGAAAAAAGTGGTTATGGTTTTGACGAGTGTGTTAAATATATTGAGGTTTAAATGTTCGCTTCGTTTCATCCCAGCCCGATATTAATGAATAACAAGAATCCATAAATATAAAGCACGTTGTAAACGAAGTACAGTGTTTAATTCTGAATACGATACAAAAATAGTGTTCAAGGATAGTATAGAAAGTTAAATTGTCCGATGTCAAATGAGAAACAGGCATGATGGTCGACCAGAAATATACTACGCGAAAATATGATTAATTTGAGGGAAGTAGCAAGATAAAAGACGAACCTAATCAATCAGAAAGGATAAACATATCCGGTGATACCTTCATTGTTATACCCATTCCTAGCAGCGTTATCCCGCTCGGCGGTTGATGTAGTATAGAAGTGGTCGATTCCCCTGGGGTTGAAAAGACGGAAAAGGGGAACACCACCGCAGTTCTGGTTAGGGTAGATGTAGCCTGTGATGCCCTCAGAACGATATCCTTGACCTTGGGCAGAGTTGCGCTCAGAGACGGAAGTGGTGTAGAAGTGATCAGTGCCGCGCGGGCTGAACAGACGGAAAAGGGGGACGGTCCCGCGCTGCTGGGTGGGGAAGATATACGCAGCAATACCCTCGGAGCGATAGCCTTGGCGCAAGAAAGCCTGAATTTGGTTGCTGCTGGTAGTATAGACGTGATCAACCACGCGTTGGTTGAATGCGCGGAACCACGGGGCGACGCGACGGGGGTCGGGGCATGTCGCTTGCCTGTTAACGTTCTGGCGGGCCTATAGGGATGATATGGGTATGTAAGGCAAATTAATCAAAGGTCGAAGGCCTACCTCGATATCCACAGCGTCGCGCTGGACAACCTCACCGGTCTCGGGGAGGGCGGTGGCGAGCGCGCTACCGATGGAAAGAAGGGCGGGGATGAAAAAGAGGGAGAACTTCATGTTTGTTGGGTTTGAGAGGGTTCAGAGGAGATTCCTGGAGAGATACTGTCCGTCGCCCCCCCATTTAAAGAACCAAGCATCCAGCGGGTATTGCTATTTCGAGGTTCAAGACACGGAATGTGGATAG
Organism: Collybia sordida; assembly: GCA_037014335.1. Classification (NCBI taxonomy): domain Eukaryota; kingdom Fungi; phylum Basidiomycota; class Agaricomycetes; order Agaricales; family Clitocybaceae; genus Collybia; species Collybia sordida. Next base: position 1,584,800 of record JAYKXK010000011.1, on the reverse strand, counting down.
TTGCTCTTGGCAAGAAATGGTTTCGGAGGAGGGCCCCCGTTTTAATCAAGTTATGTTGTGTTCGGGTGGTACTCTTGAGACGCACCTTCGATCTTTGTAACCGCCGCCCGTCGAGCGACACCTACCCTAAAATTAGTCTTGAAGAGATCGCGGAGAACGAGGAATAACATCAATCTCAATCTCCTTTTCCTCAACGATAGACAAGTCATTGACGTTCAAAGAGCATTTATATATTGTCTGAACATTTTCTTTGATTCTCGGAATATAAAGAATTTTAAGGAAATCTTGTGAGACTCCATGGAATCATACTTTGGGCTAACGAAGAGAAGTAGGACGAATTACAGCTTCTAGGATATCACTCCGTAAAAAATATTGAAAGGGTAGGTGGAAGTGATCTGAATCGTGCTTAGGAAATGAGACTTGTCTGCCGATGAAGGCTGACGCAATCGTCACATCCGAGTCCCGATCAAAATTGAAAAACAGGCTGGGCCACCGCCTGGGGTCCAAAGACCCAAGAATGTGTAGGTGAGTAATCGGACGAGGAAATCAAATGTTTAGCAGTATCAATAGATGCTACAACAAATTCCGAGACTAGCGAGGGAGTTGCCGCACCATACCAATTTCTTCCGCTCCAGCCGCTGGAGGTGGACATCTCGGATGCTCGGATGAATATCATCCGTTATTCGGGTATCTTTCTCCATCTTTCCCGAAGCTGACACGGAACTATTACACCGATCGTAAAAAGCGGGATCGGCTTGGAGCATCCTATGCTAAGTTTAGCAGCAGTCGTGATCGGAGAGGACCCATGGCGCAATTTGATTCACTTGTCTGAATCGGACGGAATTTGTCGAAATCATTCGCCGTGAAATGTCTTCCTTTGAAAATCTAAATTTAGATAATTCTCGCTTGGACAAGCCCAGACAGGGCCTTGCGTGGGTGGATGTTGTTGATGTTGATCTGTTGTTAAAATTTATTATATTTCACGTTCCGAGTTGAACACACACTGAATCCGTTGGGCGCCTTCATTGAATCCAAACTAACAACTAACCGAAAAAAGACTTTGTATTAACTAACTACTTCGCAGAATATGACAATCGTCAATGCATGCTCTTGTACGCGCTCCAGATTACCTTACACCGATTAAGCTTCATCCATAAGTGATTGAGCTGCCCTCCTCGCGTTCGCACGCATGCTCTCTACCTGAAGCTCAAGGTTCCTGATTTTAGCAAGAGCATCTCTCAGTTCAGCATTCAATCGTGCATTTTCTTCTTTCAGCCCCGATGAATCCTAAAGACGTGAATGCGGTAAGAAACCCAGTCAGGAAATAAAATAAAATAAATGGGCAAGATAAAATGAAATTTGTGTACCCACCTCACCGGCAGGGCCACTTGGAGATCGAACCTCAACGGCAGGCGAAGGTGATAGCGGAGCTGGGTCCCATGTTTTCGAACGCACAGGCTCTGGTGGAGCAAGTGCAGGGGGGGCAGAGGCCCCGAGAGATTTGGACGTCGCAATAGATGCTGGGGGAGGGACAGAGGCTGCAGCAGGTGCTGGAGACACAGGGATCGCAGACGATGGGGGACCACTGAAAGAAACTCCACTAGATAAGTCGACGAGATTGCGTGGAGCGTTCTTTCCACTGAAAAATTCAGCTGCTGTGAGAGAAGGTTCTGCGGACGGGGCAGGGGGGAAGATGTCCGATTGGAACGAGTCGGCCTGGATTATTAATAAGTTGATTAGTTACCGGTATACTTTACCATGTTTGGATGTAGTGATGGTGCAGATATAGGTGTAATTCAATGAAAATGGCATTTATTTACCTTGCGTGGAACGATGAACCCGATGGGTTCAATGGATGACCCGTGCACTTTGTACGCACGCGCAATTTCGCAGTCTACGACGTTGAGCGCGCGCCGTGGAAGGAAACACATTCCGCGTTGAGGGTCAGAGGACTTGTGCTCCGACAAGGCGTGTAGTGTATCCGATTCGTATTCGTAGTATCGGATGTTGCCGTCACTAAGAACAGGTTTGATGAGGGGTTGAATAGAGTAGAAGTGTAATAGATCACTCACCCCTTACCAGCTGCCGAGACAATGAAGCGTTAATTAAAAATAGAGATATACATAGACTACACGCACCGAGGAACAGTATATTATTATCAGTCCAAAAAGGCATCACTACTCCCGACGACTGGTCCAGTGTGATAGTCTTTACGTTGCCCAAACTTCCTGTCTCCCAGACAGCTACTTGCCGATCTGACATCTTGCTAAATCCAGTAGTCGCGATTTTATCAAGCTCTCCCATCCACACCACTCGTGATCCTTTGATTCCACCGTGCCCATCCGTAACCCGCACCGCCTCACTTCCCGCCCTCGGATCAAATATCCGTAGCTTTCTATCCCTGCAAGTCGTCGCCAGCAACGTTCCTGTTGGATTAAACGCCAGACTTTGAATGGCGTCCCCGTGACCACCGAGCACAATCCGTGGGTCTTCAGGTGCTGCCAGGTCCCACAGCTTCACAGTGTGCTCGCCAGAAGCACTCGCCAACACATTTGCTGCCGTTGGGTGGAACGCGACTTGACCGATCTTGCGCGGCGACGCATCGATCCTTGCCACCGGGTCGAAGTCACGCGGCACCCACCCCTCACTACCCCATCCTTCGAACGCGCTCGCCTCAACCTTCCAGATCATGACCTTCCCGTCCTCCCCGCCCGAGGCAACGACACTATCATTGTGTAGCGACCAATCCGTGTCCAGCACCGCCGCAGTGTGGCTCCGTGCCAGTGGTAGACTATCGGGGAGTTTCTGAGGGAAATTCGAGATCTGTTGGAATGGCGAGGGTAACGGCAGGATGGCGAAGGCACCTCCGCCTGACGCGTTCCAGTTCACGCTGATGTATTGCTGTTAAATATAGAGTTTTAAAGACATTTCAAAAATCAGATTGGTGGATTACCCCGGATGCGGATATGATATTGGTGTCCCAAGCACTATTAGTGACTTTCACATTCTCGATTCCATACTCCTTTTTTGTTGGATTCGCAAAGACATGACTAGAGTATTGTTTTAATGGAATTAGAAAAATATCATACATGTGTGTGCATACCGGTATTTAGATGGTCGTACGAATCGAGACATGAAAACTTTCAAAGAAAAATGTGGAGGAGAGTTTGAAGTAGAGACAGTTGGCAACCGGCAAGTGATTGCGATTGATTATTGTGGCGATGTCTATTGTTTACTCTTGCTTGCTTGAAAGTATTATCTTGGCGAGGAGAGGTAATAAGTAAAGCGTCATATTCAGAATAGTAGAGTTTGGTAGTTTTATGTAAACAGTATTGTTATTCATAATATGTCGAGATATGGCGTCGGTCGGAGCCATAGAAAACATTCCAAGTCCCTAACTATTTTACGTGGGAGTGCACGGTGAATAACTAACACCCCCTACAGAAATACTTATACAAACATTCCTAGTAACCCACAGCCCACCTTAACGTATAACACCAGTGACTAGATCTCGCCGGAGTGCGCTTCTTGTTTAACCATAACTTCAACAATCTTGACATCCTTTGCGAAGATTAGTTTATGAATCAATAAACATGGTAGATAACCTTACTGGTTTGTGTGGGCCGTTACAAGCACGGCAGATCCGAGTTCGGATCTTTTTTGCCTGCCGCCATATTTGGGTTTTTATACAAAATAATGAAACTCTCAACAATATCATATCCAGAGTGAATAATGAATAAAAAATGTATCTTGTTAAACATACTCCTAAATTTTGTCTATGTAGACTAGAGAATAAGTGCAATAATCACTTATATCAAACTAACTCAAAAATCAACTCACACTCAAATGTGCGTCTATAACATCTATAACTAACGGATATATAATCTTATGAATCAATTAAAAAAGGTTACAAAACTCTACTACTGCCATATAATAACGTGCTAAGAAAAAGGATGGGAAATGAATTATGACATGGAAGAAAGGCAAAACTGACTCGGGAACGGATCGGTACTCGGAACATTTTAGAATCCGACCGGCTATCACCGCAATAATAGCGGTCCAAAATCTCAATACTGGATATACCGAGTTCTCAAAAATCGAACTCGGAACTTCGGATTTTGCAGAGGGTTGGAATAACGGTAGACCTACTTCGTTGATAGTTTTCGGCACACTTTGCGGCATTCCCTCCATCGAGCTGGATTGAGATGATGTTTCTGAATGGGGGACAAGAGCCAGGGGATATGTATTCGATTGAAAATAGTGTCGGGCGTTCACCCTGGATCATCGAAAGTCCATCCGAAGTCCAAGAGGCGAAGGACTGGGTCACTCACATTCCAAGAAAGCTGACAACATAAACTGCTGGGGGTCAGTGAATAGAACAGACATATCAGCACTTCGACATTACATTTAATAGTTACTGCCAGAAGAGCAAGAAAATCGGAGGTGTATTCTGATATCAAGAACTATTGATATCTAGTATCTGAGACGAGAAGAATTATAATAGTGAAGAGGAGCTTACGGCGATCAGAACAGCTACAGAAAATATACTTGGAGGGGGGTTCGCAAGTATTAGCCAAAACAACATGAAGTAATTAGCATCCTCACCTGACAATTGCCCCAGTATTTACAAAATAGGCCAGTAACATCGTGACACTTGAATCCGTCCTACATACGATATTCCATAAATACATCATCCGTGTAGGGGGAAGGGGTTGACCCACCAGCGTAAGTTGGTCCCAGCCTCGGAGAGTGCCCAGCTTAATGATCCAACAATGAGAAAATCAAGGGCGCTTGTCATGACTAGTGTAAATATCACAGCTTTCTAATATTATATTAATCTTTCAAGGCTATTTTGGTAATAAAAGAGCTGCTCATGCTTACTTTGGCCGGGATGTGGTGGTACATTAGTACATTCAGTCGAGTGTGGAGCCTGGCGCAACATATAAGCCGCTTCAGAAGTGTGAAAGCGAAAAACATACACGAAGAAGGTGACGACTGATCAAATTGAATAAAATGAAATTTTAGTTGTTGTATAAGGGACGGTAAGACTTACTCAATCCGGCCACTGATATATGATTGTTGAATAGCAATAGTATACGTGACAGCATGAACTCACCAAAATTCAGAAGTACCAAGAGACCCTTAGTAACATAAGGAATCAAGTTGACATCAATTATAAAAAGTAGAACGGAATGAACCAACCAGTACCACTGGTACATATCTGCGTTTCCGGGTGACTAAAGAACTCAGTTAGCATCCCATTAAATCACCAGATGCTGGCATAATGGTGCATTACCCAATGTAATTACCTTTAAATAATAGTGCACGATTGAGTCTGTTCACAGGGAATAGTGGTGCATCATTGAATGATAGTCTTGGTAGCACACTAGGCGCACTTCATGCACCACTTCATGCACCACACGTGCCCCTCTTTGTTACTACACGTGCCCCTCCTTGTTCGCCCCCTTTCCCAAATAGGAGGCTATCCGTAATTGGCACTCCCTTCACCTCTGCATCCACTGCGCCATACTACTATTTGAGGCGTAGGGCGCGCTGATAGGTACCATAGGCTTTGATGTATAGAAGTACCAAGATACTGGGTTAATAGGAACAATCATTTAATGAAGGAAGAAGTGCCCCGGGATATCGTGGATCTGGAGAGTGTACCGTCATACCGATATGACACGGCTAAAATGTCGTTACAAAAAACATAGTCATAAAAAAACATGTCAAAAATAGAAATGTTAAAATTGATTGGGCGTTACAAACTACAAGCTAGTGTTCTCTAGACCGTGAATAATACTCCTCTAGGGCTCGTAGCTCCTTAGGCGGCTCGGTAGGACACTCAGTAGGATTCAGGATGGGCTGGTACATGGATGTATGCGCCTTTGTAATGAGCATGGGTACGGCAACCCATAGGCGCGTGAAGTGGGCCGCTAAATCCTCGCGCATCCTGGCCTGTCGCTTTGCGTAACCCGAAAGACCTTCTCTTTTTATATCTGGTACTCCCTCCATTTGCAACCAGGTACTACTAAGGGATCTCCACCAATCCGCTTGCCATTGAAAAAAACGAAGAACCCGCGCCATTTCGACGGATAAGAGTTCGACTTCTTCAACAAATCGCATGGCTCGCGCATATGATTTGCTCCATTCAAGGCGAAGCGCTACGAAACAATGAATACGAGATATTTATCATTGGAGTATGTGTTAGGGCGACCCCGACTGATGACCGACTAAGGGGATCTCGAGGGAGGAATACCGAGTGAGGGAATCCGAGTCGGGAAACTAAGTCGGACTGGTGGAGGAGATCCTAAGTTAATATATTCACTTGTATAGTACATATCCTACGTACCTGGTGGAGGAGATCCTAAGAGAATACTCTAAGGGTCCTCCAGCCAGCTCATACATGTTATATACGCAGTTCCTACATTAACTACACGTTCCCGGAACGGTACGACGACACGCGTTGTCGGTAATGGGTCACGTGGACGCGCCGCCGTGATCCCGACAAGTCGTGCGTGTGTTCGGGGACGTTAATGAGAGTCGGTAAAGTGAAGGTGGTAGTAACGATAGTGGTGTAAATGGATGTGTGAGTCGGGTTGACTCGGGGTGGTGGTCGGTAATATGGAGTCGGTAAGTAGGGAGTCGGTAATTGTGAAGTCGGTAACTGAACGTTCGCGAACGTTCGTGAACCTTGTCGGGTTCGGAAAGGTTGGTCGGGAAAGTGAAGAAGAGGTCGGTAAGGGGGTTCCCCTTACATTACCCCCCCTCTAGGATTGTGCGGCCTCGCGCAATGGTCGAAACGGGATGGAGTCGAATTGGGCACGCGGGAATCGTCGGGGTGCTCGAGGGTTTGCCTTGTGGAACTCGCTGACCAGTTCATCTGCATGAACATTCTCAGCCGGTTCCCAAGAGTTGTGTTCGTACCCGTACCCTTTCCAGGATACGAGGTAGTACAACTTCCCTCTGCTAACCCGACTATCCCGTATCTCTCCCACTTCATACTCCACCTCGCCGTCCACTAACACAGGCGGTGGAACTGTTGTCGGTCGTCTTCCCGGGATTGGGTCGGCGGGTGCGGGCAGTAATTTCACGACGTGGAATACCGGGTGGATGCGCGACATGGATCTTGGTAATTTCAATCGGTACGCGTGCGTTCCTATCCGTTCTAAGATCGGGTAAGGTCCTACATACCGATGAGCCAGCTTCTTTGTCGGCCGACTGATGGGGATGTCGGTGGAATCCAAGTACATCAAATCGCCGACCTTGTAGTTGGGTGTGGGTCGGTGTCGGCGGTTATAATAGCGCGCCATGTCGTCCTTGGATTTGGCCAGTGCGGCTCGGGCTTCCTCTAGCGTGGACTTCATTCGGTCGGTAAATTCCCCGACTGTCTCCAGTCGGGTTTCCGTCGATTGAGGTTCGAAGCCCATTCGTGGGTGGCGCCCTGTGTCTAGGAAGAATGGCGTGTGTTGCGTCGCCGAATGGATGTGATTGTTGTATTGGAATTCGGCGAGTGGCAGTAGTTCGGACCAGTCGTCCTGTCGTTCTCCGACAAATATCCTCAGGTATTGCTCGAGTTCTTGGTTTACCCGCTCGGTCTGTCCATCCGTTTGGGGGTGATAAGCGGTGGACGCGGTCAACTTGATGCTGAGGAGTCGGTAAAGTTCTTGTGTGAATTCCGCTACGAACTGTGGTCCCCGGTCGGAAACGACTGCGTTCGGTAACCCGTGGTGCTTCCATACTTCCTTGAGATATAGTCGGGCTGCCCCAAGAGCGGTTATCGTAGTGTGGGTCGGTATGAAATGGGACCTTTTTGCTACCGATTCCACTACCACCATAACTGCGTCAAATCCCGACGACTCGGGGAGCGCACCGATAAAGTCCACACTAATCGTTTCCCATCGATTAGTCGGAATTTCGAGTGGTTTGAGTTCCCCGATTGGGAGTTGGCGCTGTGCTTTGGTTCGAAGGCATAAATCGCATGTCCGACAGTACTGACCAATGTAGCGGGACATCTGCGGCCACCAATAGTTTCGTGACACCAACTCCAGTGTTTTCCATCGTCCGGCGTGTCCTGCGATCCGAGTGTCATGGTGTTGCTGTACAATGCGTCGGCGGAGGTCCGCGAAGTTGGGGACGTAAACCCGACCTCTGAAGTAGAGTACCTCCTGTTCCTCCCGCCACTCGGCGCTGTGTACCGCCTTGCTTTTTCCTTGTCGGAGTTTCCTTGCTGCCTCTGCCACTGAGTCCTCCAGATGCCCGCCCCGGTTTCCGCGTCGAATATCCTTCAGGATTTCCTTTTCCTCGCCTTCTACCTTCATTCCCTCTAATGCGCGTACTGCAAACAGTTCGGGTTTTAAGAGAATGATGTCCCTATTGTCTTCCGCGCCATTGGAGTGGTCCGCTCGTCGTGAGAGGGCGTCGGGTTTGCCCATGCTGCGTCCCGGTTTGTGGTGTAATGAAAAGTCGAATCGGGATAAATACAGTGACCAGCGGGCTTGTCGGCGGTTGAGCTTCTGTGCCGACCGAAAGTATTCTAAATTCTTGTGGTCGGTCCAGATTTCGAACGGTTGTCGGGCTCCTTCCAGGAAGTGCCTCCACTCCTCTAATGCTCGGATAATGGCTAACATCTCTTTGTCGTGGATTTCATAATTGCGTTCCACCGAGTTGAGGCTCTTTGACATAAAGGCTACCGGATGCCATTTTTCATCTTCCCGACTGAGCTGGGACAGTACTGCTCCTGTTGCAAAATCCGACGAGTCGGCTTCCACGCGGTGAAATGGTAGAACTGGGTTTGTATAGAAATGTAATAGTACACTTAATAGTATACCAACAAAACCACACTCTCCGAGAGACTACACTAGTTAAGTTCGAGGGCCTTGATACTTAGAAGTATCTCCAATCAAGTTATAAGAGATCGAGAATTGAATTCTTATCTCAAAACTAACTCTTTCAGTGCTCGAGAACGGTGTTAACCGTATTTTATATTTTGTGGGGTGGTGTCTAGTTCGTATAATACACTCTCGACGGGTATCTCGAAAGTCAAATGACTTCACTAAGGTTCTTCAAGCGTCTCGACAAGGTCTTAACACTTTCAGACTAAAGGTAACAAGTATCCCTGGGTTGTAACCAAGCAATACAAGTTCTAAGACGATCTCGCACTTCTCGAGAGGTAGCTCTCAGACTCGAAAGATCCAGCAATAAAACAATATATCAAGTCCCTCCAAAGTCAAGATGACCTCAAGGCTAAAGTGATATGTGCTAAAAGTCTCGCACTTCTCGAGAGGTAGCTCCCAGACTCAAAAGACTAACAATTTCAATATACCAAGTCCCTTCAAAGTCGAGACGACCTTAAGGCTCAAATGATATGTGTGCAATCAAATATATTCTCTCTCGAAGTCACCAACTATGTTAAACGCGCTACGTCACTCGTCTCGAAAGCCTGTTTGGCTCTGTTGTCAAGTGGGCGATGTACAGGGAACTGGTTTCTTGCTCTACAAAACGGAATCTAGTACGGTTAAATAAGGAATGTGTGTCTCGATAATCATATGATAAAATAGAATAAGTCCTTGGCAAATGAGTAAGAAAGAACGTGATAGGAACAGGGTATAGGGTATGTTTGGTCAGCCTATGTCGTGATTGGCCTTTCTAATGTTTTGGGGTCCTCTCGAGAGGATGCCCGTTGCCCTGGGCAAGATCCAGACTTTTCGAGAAAGTTTTCTTTACCTCTCGCTAAGCGTGATCGTCCAAATCGGGTCTCGATCATTTAGGGGTTCCCATCTACTCGATCGTTAACGAACGTTCGTCTCGAAAGGGTAACTCCGCTCTTCCGAAGAACCGATTCCGTTCCGAGAGGGCTGTACCTCCGTTCCGGACATAGGGCTCGTGTCTCGAGAGTCTCTAACTCATGTCTCGACAAGCGTTACTCGTGTCGTCTGCCATCTCCTCGTGTCTGAACGCGTTCCCTGACGTACACATAATGGGGACGAGTCCTGCTAAGCTCGCCTCTTTCTTAATACACCGTATGTAGTGCTCTCGAGACTTAGTAGTATAGTTGATACTCCGTCTCGAGACGTGTTTTTAATATCAATCACTTATTACGTCGTGCACATGTAAAACCACTCGGTCCTTCAGGTAGATTCATACTGACAATCAGCCCTGAGGTACTCCGATCTTCTGGCTGTGACAACTAAGCCTCTCGAGACGATTATCGGACAGGTGTCTCGTCCATAATCCCCAATTATCCTTTCTATACGCTTTCGTATTGAGACATTTATGCGTCTCGAAAGCAAATTTCAAGCGCAAACGGCTCTCGGCCGTATCATCTCCCCCAAGACAAAATTAATGACCGTCCTCGGTCCATATTGCTCCCGAGTCGAGATTTGCACTCTATTTTTAGCAAGCTTTTTCCATCGTGCTTCTACGTCATCCAAAACGGGCTTAGCGCGCCCTCCTTCAGAAATGTCAGACATATCATTGGTCGACGCGTTGTCTTCTTTCTTATTCAACTTGTGCAATGAGGACGGCGACTTGTTAATTGCTCGATCTGTCCCCTTTGCTGACGCGTCTGGCTTATTTAAGGCGGACGCGTTTGAAATTTTCTAAGTCCATCCTCTCTTTTCATCCCCCACTCTCTCTTCAATCTCTCTTTACTGGCATTATGCCCCCAAAGTCGTCTACTCCTGCTGTCAAAACTGCGAACCGTCCTGCCCCAAGGCCCGTTGTGGTGCCTCGTGCGGCTAGATCGTCGCTCTCTGTGTCGTCACCGTTGGTACCTGCGCCTCGTGTCTCATTGCCGTCGTCGGCTGGTAGTGCGCTCTTTCATACACCAAATGTCCCTGCCGGATCTCGTTCTGGCACTGACGAGATCGAGCGGTCTGATGAAGCTCAAGTCCAAGGCTACTCTCTGCTGGTCCCATTCCTTGGGTTACTCGAGGATCCTCCAGCCCGTCCGGCACAAATATCTTCGCTCCCCACCGTGATGGCTAACGCCCATATTCTTTTTGTGAGTCCATTTCCTTTTATCTCGTTAATTTTCCTCAGTCATTTTCTAGTATCGAGCCCTCATCCTGCGTGGTGGAGCCCCATGGACCGAAGAACAGCTGGTGTTCCTTCGCCGGGCTTATTCTCTCGTTCGTTTCATTGACCCGAAGGCTCGTTCTCTCGAGTGGCGGTTGTGGCGCCCGGCCTTTCAAGACGGTCGTACGTCCTTTTCCCCCGTGAGTATTTCATCTCTTATCTTTTCATAACTTAATTTCTTAACTCTTTTTATGGCAGGAGGAGTTGGTATTACCCAAGGATCGTGCCCCTCCCTCTCCTTTGATCATTGAAGACTTTGGCCTCGACGAGGATGACCTCATGTCTGTCCCAGCTACTCCGCCTGTGACGCGTTCATCCGTTCTGGCTTCCTCTCGTGCCCCTTCCGTTGTTCCTGCGGTCGCTACTCTAGGGGAGACTGACGAGACTGGAATTGCCGTTGACGAGCTTGAAGAGGACGTCGAAGAGGCTCCTCCAAAAGTTCGTGTATGTTTCATTCTGACTATATCCTTCTCTCATCTAGTATCTGTTAGGGCAAGCGTCGAGCGCCGGTCAAATCTGAAGGACCTCGCAAGGTTCCTCGTAAGAATTCTCGTTCCCTTCCAGCTAAAGACCTCGAGATCATCGACAACGAGGCCGGAGATACCTCCGAGATCCTTATTCAAGACCCTCCGTCGTCTAGTTCTCTCGGTTGTTCCTCAAGTACTCTCGTTCGTTCTTTTATCTTTGAGATTTATTTGTTATATTTATTCTTTTCCTTTTAGCCCTTATTTAGGTGCTCGAACTGTCTCAGTTCTGAGGCTTCATGTACCTTCCGGGGTTGGGGCAAGGCCTGTGTCAAATGCACTCGTCACCATCGTTCGAAATGCACATTCCTGGTTCCCCTCGACCGGCGCATCATCAACAAGGAACGGAGTCTCGTTTTGGGTCGCGCCGCCCCTTCCGGTTCGTCTGATTTCCTTTCTTTATCTCCTTTTTCTTATTTTTCTCTAGAAATGATTCGTCTCTATAACGACTTCGTCGAGGCTGATGTCACTGCCACCGCTCTCGTCAAGCTTTTGCAAGGAACCCTTAACCGTCGAGACGAGAGTCTCTCAGTTTTTGACCTGATGTTAACGGGTACCATGGAATCAGAGGGGTCCGATGCTCTCGTTGGGACTGTCTTTGAGAATCAAGATGTCTTGGACCTCGTCCGCACTCGAGTCTCGGCTCTAAAACGTCGGTCTGAGCCTGTCGCGTCGTGGATCCTCGGCTTCCTGGATAGTTCCTCTCGATCAACGAGCCCTTTTGAGCCGGTCAATGTCTCGATGGAGTCTGATGCCCCTGGTGACACTGAGCATGAAGAGGCAGGCGACGTGGAGATTCCAGTTGGCGGTCCTGAGGACGAGGCTCTTGCTGACGCCATGGAGGATTAGGTCTCGACGCTCGGTGGACGGCCCAGGGCCTTAAAATTTTTCTTTTATTTACATTTCCCCCCCCAAAATTTATATCAATCTGTACTAGTCGGTGGCTTCAAGCCCCAAAATATATTTTCATATCCGTGTTATTCTTTGTGTGATTTTTCTTAAGTCTTTAAACTTAATGTCTCGAGTCGAGGTCCACTTCTATTTTTATAAATAAGCGTGCCTTCTCCCCCAAGACAAAAATAGACGGCTCTCGCCGCTTGACCAAGGTTCCGATCAATAGTTTAAACGGGAGTTCGCTGGGTTCAAAATCTTCGATACGCGTCCGCTTGAACACACGCTCGAGATCGCTTAAGTACAGGGAGCTCGCTAATCGAGGTAGGGAAATCTCGGGCTCCCTCCCAAGATTTGAGGCTCCCAGAACCCAGTATTTCAATTTTCCGTTCTTATCTGATGACTCCTGTTCATATCTGATTTTTCTGAGGAGGATAAAGAGTGCTCTCGAGAGGGGAATCCGTCTCGAAAAAATTCTCTCCTCCCATCTACTGCATCATGGTCTCGAAACTTTCTGTTGATGAAGTTATTCAGAAGGCTAGCTCGCTTCTCGAGCAGCACCTTGGAATCAGTAAGATCCCTGGGATGACCCCTTCTGAAATCCACCCAAAACTTCTCGAGGCCGCACAATGTGCAGTATGTATCCTTGTCTTTTTCTTGTCTCGAAATTACTTATTCTTTTTCTATCTTCTTAGCTCGAGTTGGAGGCCGTTCGAGACGTGTGGACTATGAATCATTCGGTTCAAGACCTCCTGTTTCGCATCCGTTCACAAATCGAGGCCCGCTCCAATCGAGAGAAGACTCCTGATGTACAAGGGGTGGTCATGGCTGACTCCTCCTTGACCAGTACTTCTGTCTATAAGCGACTCAGGGCTTTCACCAAACTCATTCATGAGTTCAGGGACTCATCAAAAGGTTCTGAGGCCGTCTCGAGCAACGGTCTTATCGAGACCGCTCCCCTGCTTCCTTCTGCACCCATCAATGGTTCCTCTCGTGGTCGAGGCAGCAAGCGAAAAGCTCCTGTCAGGTCTTCTGTATGTCTCGATTGTCTCACATCTCATACTAAGTTTACTAATAATTTTCTCGAATGTCTTAGCGGGGTTCTCGTATCGTCTCGAGTGCAACTATCGCCGAAGAGACTGAAGTAGAAGGTGAGGCTGAGGTCCTTGATGAGGACATCGAGATGAGCGGTCCTAACGAGGTATTCCCATAGCTGTCTTGAATAAAGTCCTTGCTGAAACAATTCAACAAATCACCCAGCTTTCAATCGAGTCTGGCATCAAAATTGCTCAAGGTCTTACACCCCCAGCTGATGACACTATGTCTGAGGCTGGTCGAGGACGGATCCGCAAGTTTCGAGAGCCCAAGAAGACTAAGACTTCTCGAAGCATCAGTCCGTCTCGAAAGGTTCGTCTTGCTTTCTATCCTTCTTCTTGAATTCCATACTCATGATTTCTCTTTAGGAAAGGTTAAGGACCAAAAGGGCCGAGGCTATTCGTCGAGAGCCTCGAGCCATTCCGGACATCGAGGATCTGCCTGATAGATCCAAGCCCTGTGGTTATCTTCCTACTCCTGATCCTTCTCCTGGAGTCGAGAGCATGTCTAAGCGTGCTCAGCCTGGATTTGCTTTCCCTGATAGTCATAAGCTCATCGAGAGTATGTCTTTCTCGGTGTAACTCTCATATCTATTTCTCATACTTCTATTCTTAGGTGGTGAAGCAGCTGTGCATTCCAAGTATTCTCGAGAGATCGTCATCGAGGCCCATAAGGCTGTGGGTGATGGATTTATAGATAATCCATCTGAGTTGTCTCTTAGGAAGCAAGAAGCCTCGCTTCGAGCTGATATAGTCACTCAGACTCACTCTCTCGATTATATCCTTCAACACCGCAAGCTCCTCATCATCGAGTGGCAGAAGATTAACAAGCTTCTCGATCGCAACGATAGCCCCTGGGACATTATGATGACCATGCCTCCGTCCATCGAGAACGATTCCTCCGTCACCATGGGGGATATCGAGTCTGAAGGGAGTGTCGAGATTACGACCTCCATCCTGGATGCTGGTACTTCCAATTCCACCTAGTAGGCTCTTCATCACTTTTCGAGATAGTTCTTTACAACTTTTTATTCTCTGCTTTCTCGAACTCTTTTTCTAGTTTCCTTTGTACTAGCTACCTTCTCTCGATAGGTTAATCATAGTACGACTCTCTCATGGGTCTTTTACTTTCTCTTGCTCGACCTAAGTCTTCTCTCGAGTTCAGGTTCACTATCATCAGACTCATCCTCTTCTGATGAACTTCCTTCACTCTCAGTTTCGTCTTCCATTCCCTCTCGATTAATGCTCTTCAGACGAACCTTATCAAAGTTCCAGTCCTTGAACTTCTCGAGATCTTCATCACTCATTTCTTCTGACATGGCTAATTTATCCAAAGTGTTTCTCGAAATGTCTATGAGCTCTTGTAGGTTGTCTGGAAGTTCTATCTTCGATCTAGCATAATAGGGCACTAGCCTAAAGGCTGCTACCTTACTCTGCCATACAGATCCATCCAATTCACACAAAATATAAGCTCCACCTCGATTTCTCCTCAAGACAATCATGGGACCATAGTATCTCGGTTTCATTTTACTGTTTAGAGACATCTCGACTTCCGAATTTCTAACTAGGACTAAGTCACCAGCCTTGAAATCGAAATCTTTGATAGTTGCTCTATGTTCTTCCTCAAATTTCTGTAACCTCTGTCTTTTCTGAAGATCAACTCTTTCCCTCATCTCGGCGACATGTTGGGTGTGTTTCGCGAGAGCTCGAGCTCTATAGCCAATTAATTCCCAAGTCGAGAGAGTCCGGTCTGGTAATTGTACCAGCCAAGTCGCTTCTACAATGTCGAGAGGAAGCGTAGGATGTGCCCCGGTTACTAAGAAATAGGGTGAACACCCAAGACGCTTTCTGATAGTCATTCTATCTGCCCACATAACATGATGGAAGAAATAGTACCATTTCGAGACATCACCACCAGTAGCTTTATAGAGTGATTGTCTAACATCCCAGTGGGGTCTCTCGATAGTACCATTACTGATCTTGTTGTATGCACTAATCTTTATAACATGGTAACCCCATTTCTGTTTGAGCCATTCAGCTGCTGAGACCCAAGGGCCACCATTATCTGTCACTATTTCGAGAAGAGCTCCCCAACGGCAGATGACATCTTCAAATAACCATTTCGCGAGAGCTTTCCCATTTTCTTTTCTCAGAGGTATTCCTTCCATCCAACTCGAGAGTGCGCATCTCCCATGTGCTATAAACTCATGTTTATTTGATGGAGGAGTCATCTTAGCAGAGTCTACATGGATTACTTGGAATATAGATGGGGTATGCGTCACAGTTGGGGGTATTTTAATCAAATTCCTCTGTCTTTCTTGACATGGGTGACATGTCTTGACATACCAACTAATATCTCGATCCATTTCTGGCCACCAGAAACGTTTCTCGATAAGTGACTTTGTTGCAAAGTACCCTCTATGTCCAACTGTATCATGTGTAGCTCGCATCATATACATTCTATACTCTTTATCAATTACTAGCTGATGTGCTGAATCGATATTTCTCCTATACATTCTGCCTTCTTTATCGAGAAAGAAATGTCTAGCTTGTCTCACAAATTTAAAGTAAGTAGCATCGTCCATTTCTTCAGGTCTTCTGGAAGGGTCTTTCAACCATTCCTTTATCAGAGGTAACTTTCGGTCTTGTTCGAGAGCAGTCTTCGATCGATGATCCTCCACATAAGGTTCTCGTCTCGAAGGATCATACTTCAATTCGAGATCTGGTATTATAGGAGTCAAGACGAATTGTGTTAAGAAATTCGCTTGCTCTTCATTCACATTCTCGAGTTTTATCTGTTCTCTAACCTGAAGTTTTATCATTTCCTCTTGATCTCTCGCCTCTCGAAGCTCTTGTTCAAAGCATTCGATACCCTTAGCTAGTGTGTGTAGATATCCACCCCTTGTATCTATTTCATGTTTGAAATCTTCGAAGTCGAGAGGATCGTCTATACCAGAGTATGGGTTCTCGAATCCTTCGAGACCTTGCGGTTCCATCACATCATCTTCAGGATTATGGTATACTTCGTCTCCCTCTTGAAAATCTCGTCTCGAAAGTCCGTCTGGTCCAAAGGTTTTACCAGGGACATGTTTCAAGGTGAAATGGTACATCAGGATATCATCTATCCATCTATTAATAGTCGCATTGGGCCCGAGACTGGGGTTACTCAACATCCCCTTGATATATTTAGCATCTGTCTCGACCACTAATTTTCTACATCCGAGAAGCCACCATTTACAGGCGTCGAGAACCCTCATTAATCCAAAGAGTTCTCTCTTGGGTTGTGAAAACCTAGCCTCTCTCTCGTTCAAGATGATGGATCCGAATCTCGCGAAGCGTTTAAGTGGAGGTGAACCCACTCCCTCTTGATAAATATAGAATCCTATAGCTTTCCAAGATGTATCTACAGCTAAGACCACCGGTGTAGGTAGTGAATAGTCTATAGGCATCAAAGCAGGACTCGCTTTTAATAATCTCAAGAGTTCCTTCTGAGAATCTTCTTGTTCTTGACCCCACTCCCAAGGTACACCGTCTCGAGTCAACTTTTGTAAAGGTTGTGCAACCTTCGCGAAATCTTTAATAAAACTTCGGCAGACTCCAACAGTACCAAGGTAAGCTCGGACATTACTCTTGTCCTTGCAAGGTCCCCATCTCTCGATAACTCCTACTCTATCTGGGTCAGGTATACGACCTTCATAAGTACATATATGTCCCACAACTGTAATTTGAGGAGCACACAACACGGATTTGTATCCCGAGAAAGTGCCTCCTGCATATTTCATTCTCTGTAATACTCTATTCACATTCTGGAGATGTTCCCATACAAATCTACGAACTCCAGGGTTCTCAGGGAGTGTTTCATAAGTCCCATCTGGTAATTCATATCTTGTGGGAGGTCCTCGAACACCTACATCGTCGATATAAGGTATAGTTACATGAGGAATCTCTTCTTGAAGGATATAAGTAACATCATCATGGAATATTGGGACTGAATTCGTCCATCCCATAGGTAATGTCACTAATCTCAATGCGCCAAAAGGACTCTGGAAGGTTGTATAGTCTCTCGACGACTCGGCAAGGGGCCTTTCATCATAACCCACATATAGATCAAACATTCCCCCACAGGCTCGGCCTGCAAAGTGCTCTGCAATTTCTTCAGTAGCTGGAGGAAGTCCTGAATGTGCGATTGTCACTCTGTTCAATGGCTCGAGACTATGTACAATCCTTAATTTCTTGCCATCTTTCTTAACTACACAAAACCATCTCGAGCGATAAGACGAGTTGGATCGTTCATAAACTCCGGCCTCGATCTTTGTCTTGATGATTTTACACACCTCCTCGAATATTCCTGGAGGAATTTTCATATTTTTCTCGGTCCATGGTGTATGTGGCACAACAGGCATCTCGACAGGAGGGAAGTATTCCGGTTTGAAAGTTCCTCTCTCACTGTCATCCCATGCGAAGGCCTCATTCTGTAAGCACATTAAATGATGTCCAATATCCATCTCTTCTCGAGTCAAGAAGTCTGGACCATGTACTTCTTCAAACGCTTTCTTCCTTTCGAGAGAGTACCTTCCAGTTGGTACGAACTCTGGTGGGTTCGGTGTTAGTTTTGGTAAGGTCTCGAGAGGGTCCCCAGTAATGTTTCTTATAATCCGAAACTTCTCAGGGAGTTCAGTAAACGTTGGTTTCACTTTCAGATGTACTGGCTTATACTTCTTTCCTGCAAAGACTTCTCGAGTGTTTTCTTTTTCTTGAGAGACATTCTTCATTTCTGTCTGAAGCTGTCTTAGAATCATCTTTGCATCAGGTAACTCCTGTACTTTCTTTCTATGCATTTTGTTCGAGAGACTCGATCTTTCCTCAGAGTTATTTATAGTTTCTCTCGAGATCCCTTGAAAGGTCTGTCGGAGATATATCTCTAAGGAAGTCTTCTCCCTTTCGGTAATCTTGTCTATATCGTTCTCGAGAGATCCTTGTAGATACAAGTCTCTTATTTCATCTCTCTCGAACTCGTTCTCACTCTTTGGTAGACTATATTTCTCTATAAATAGCTCACCATCTTTCTCGACTACTTGTAGTGCGATTTCTCCTTGATCTGGGATCAAATCCTCGAATCGCGAAAACCCTTAGCAAGTTTCTTCAAGATCTTAGGGACTGACCCTCGAGCAAAAGTAGGCATTGTACACCTCCTTCCTGAGCTCGGATCTGTGATAGTAATGGTCTGTCCACCGTCTCGATCATTCTTTATTAGACTCTCTGTGATGGCATCAAAGGGTCTGCCGAGAAGCACTTTGTATGCAGGGGCCGTCATAATATGGACTTGTAGATAGACAGTAATCTCGTCAAATAAGAATGGTACATTCCTCGCGAGACCGAGAGTCTTCTCTACTTGTTTATTAGCACTTTGCATATGGACCTTTATGTCAGGGTCCCAAGGTACTCCAAGTTCTTCAGCTACATCCTTCGCCATCGAGACAATTTGAGAACCGCCATCGAGAACACATTCTTCTTGTCCTTCCCCATTTATCAAGGGATAGATCGTTCTCAAGGATTGTGACTCTCGAGCCGCAATAACCACCGGTTTAGGATCCTCTCCAGGTGCTAGTCCATCGTAATACTGGACTACAGGGTCTTGACAAATTATAGAACCCTTTGGAATGGTCCCAGCTTTCCGTTCCGAGATGAAAAATGAAGCTGAGGGTAAGTCAGAGGCATATAATACCTCGAGATCCTCATTTTCTTCTCCCAACTCAGAGGTAATCGCTAAGTCACTCAAATTTACTTTTCTCGACGGTGTGCTGTCATTGGCAACTTTCTTTCTTGTTACAAGATTCTTGAGTCCTTCTCGAAAATCTTTCGAGACTATCATCAAATCTTCAGTCGAGAGACTTAAAGGTGTTTTCAGTGCCTTAGCTACAATGTCCTGAACCTTGTCTTGATCCTCGATCGGGGCTCTATTTTTATAAGCTGGCCCTGACTTCCGTTCCGTGATGGGAATCATCTCGGCTCGAGGGGGTCGGGACGTCATTGGTCTCGAGACCGTAGCAAGTGGCCTTACTTCACTAAAAGGTAAGTCCCCCATTTCGTCTTCTTCTTCAGGAGTAACTATAGCTACTCTTTTCTTCGCTTTGGGTGGAGGAGGAGTTTCTTCCTCATCTCCATCACTCTCGATATCATATTCCGTATCTAATCTATTTTTAGGTGTTTTCTTCGAGTTCTCCGGCTGCTTATTTACTAGGGTCCTGGAAGAGGGACCACTAGAACTCAGTCCTGCCTTCCTCGAACTTCGTGAAAATCCTTCTCGACATGTTGTTGTCCACTCCTTGTTGCAGCATATTGCTCTCGGTTTGCTAACCTTGCTACAAGTGCGTCCAATAACTTGTCTTCACTATTCTCGTTCTCTCGAGACCTATCATCACGTTGGGGTTGATTCCAACTGGGCTCGTGATAATATTGTTGCCTTCGAGAAGGCTCTCGAGGCGTCTCTATATATTTCTCATGTTGTAACTGTTCCACTTGTCTTCTGAGTCTATCAATAATAGTGTCTCGAGAGTCTTGAACAGCGTTAGAATAGGTGGAGTACATCCTCTGATCTCTCGGAGGTAAAGTATACATCCCAGCCTCGTCTTCTTCCTCTGGTCCAAGGTACATCTGTGCAGCACTATTTTTCTTATTCCATTGAGCCTCGACTCGATCCATTATAGGTGCTTCTCGAGGAGACGATGGAATCCATGACCCATCAAACATTCTCAACTTTCCATCATGTTCCATTATCTTTCCTTGGTCGAGATGCAGCTTCCTCTGAGGACATCTCGGAACTATGTGTCCTGACTCATGACAATAGAAACACCTATCGTCTCTCGTGTCTCGAATGCGTCCAAACGATCCAGAAGGCTCTTGACCCATAGGTAAGCCTGTCTGCATAGGCATAGCATTCTGTGTAAAGCTAACACCTTGTTGCATCGCACTCTTGAACATCATAGTATTCTGATGTAGAGCTTGCTTTATCTCAGACATTCCTTCATTCATACTCTTGTGGGTGACTTCAACTCGATCCTGAAGTCCGGCCACTACTTGTTTAATCTCGTCCACTTCTTCTTTAATTTTTCTAGTCTCTCTACTAATTGAGGAAGGTTGTGACGATCCAAAACTTGGGACCGAGAAGAAGGTACTTCCTGCACTCTCGGCGAGAAGCTCTGCAGCTTCCATCACATCCTTGAGTTTATAAGGATCCTCAGCTCTGTAGTCCGGATCGACAACCCTTCCAGCTTGAATACTACTGAGTCTCGTTGAGATTTCCATTTGGTATCGTTCGTCGAGACAGTTCATAAACATGTTCACTAACTCTCGATTGGATATAATCGATGATTTCTCGACAAGTTTCTTACTCTCGGCGTTGAATTTCCTCTTGAGTGACTTAACTTCCGCGACGTCGTTCATAGTGAGTCCTCTATGCATAGCACAGACTTCTTTCAACGCTCTGAGTGATCCACTTATAAGGCTGGAAGCAGCAGGGTAACTCGAGATGATCTCTTTCTTCCACTCTTCCCAAGTTCCTTTCTCGAAATGCTCCATTCCTTGCCATTCTCTCTCGGTCTGGGAGTCTGTATATCTCCCAGCATAATCTTTCTTTTCCTTTACGTCTTGTATCTGACAAGTTTTAAACAGATCCTCGACCAACTTAAAGAATCTGATTAATTCTTCAGGTTTCTCGGGATCGAACTTAGGCGCGTCTCTCGACGAGTTCGCCGGCATTCTAGGGGTAGCCATCTGTGTAGTTGGCTGGTTCTGAGTTGCTGCTGAGTTCGACGACAGTGTTGCAACTAAACGGGGTATTCTCGAAACAATAGCAGAAGACGAAGATCTCGTCGAGGGCTCTCCAAGACTAGGAGGTGGATTAAATACTGTTGTAGTTCGGTCCTCTGAAGTTCCAAAGGCTACTGTATTGGTTCTCTTTCGTCTAGTAGGCTCAAGTGGAGGTATAAGTCCAGCTGCTTGAGAGTTTCTCGAAGTTCTCGGAATCGTTCCTTTGTCTCTACTGCTTGTCCCTTGAGAAGGAACTGTCTTAGACAGATTGACTTAGAAACTTTCTTTTGTTTTTGGTGTTCTCGAAGATCCAAACGAATCGTCTCGAGAGTAGAAATCAATAAAGTTGATCTCCTTTTAATCAATTGGAAGACCCTCGCGGTGGGCTCCAGATGAAATGGTAGAACTGGGTTTGTATAGAAATGTAATAGTACACTTAATAGTATACCAACAAAACCACACTCTCCGAGAGACTACACTAGTTAAGTTCGAGGGCCTTGATACTTAGAAGTATCTCCAATCAAGTTATAAGAGATCGAGAATTGAATTCTTATCTCAAAACTAACTCTTTCAGTGCTCGAGAACGGTGTTAACCGTATTTTATATTTTGTGGGGTGGTGTCTAGTTCGTATAATACGCTCTCGACGGGTATCTCGAAAGTCAAATGACTTCACTAAGGTTCTTCAAGCGTCTCGACAAGGTCTTAACACTTTCAGACTAAAGGTAACAAGTATCCCTGGGTTGTAACCAAGCAATACAAGTTCTAAGACGATCTCGCACTTCTCGAGAGGTAGCTCTCAGACTCGAAAGATCCAGCAATAAAACAATATATCAAGTCCCTCCAAAGTCAAGATGACCTCAAGGCTAAAGTGATATGTGCTAAAAGTCTCGCACTTCTCGAGAGGTAGCTCCCAGACTCAAAAGACTAACAATTTCAATATACCAAGTCCCTTCAAAGTCGAGACGACCTTAAGGCTCAAATGATATGTGTGCAATCAAATATATTCTCTCTCGAAGTCACCAACTATGTTAAACGCGCTACGTCACTCGTCTCGAAAGCCTGTTTGGCTCTGTTGTCAAGTGGGCGATGTACAGGGAACTGGTTTCTTGCTCTACAAAACGGAATCTAGTACGGTTAAATAAGGAATGTGTGTCTCGATAATCATATGATAAAATAGAATAAGTCCTTGGCAAATGAGTAAGAAAGAACGTGATAGGAACAGGGTATAGGGTATGTTTGGTCAGCCTATGTCGTGATTGGCCTTTCTAATGTTTTGGGGTCCTCTCGAGAGGATGCCCGTTGCCCTGGGCAAGATCCAGACTTTTCGAGAAAGTTTTCTTTACCTCTCGCTAAGCGTGATCGTCCAAATCGGGTCTCGATCATTTAGGGGTTCCCATCTACTCGATCGTTAACGAACGTTCGTCTCGAAAGGGTAACTCCGCTCTTCCGAAGAACCGATTCCGTTCCGAGAGGGCTGTACCTCCGTTCCGGACATAGGGCTCGTGTCTCGAGAGTCTCTAACTCATGTCTCGACAAGCGTTACTCGTGTCGTCTGCCATCTCCTCGTGTCTGAACGCGTTCCCTGACGTACACATAATGGGGACGAGTCCTGCTAAGCTCGCCTCTTTCTTAATACACCGTATGTAGTGCTCTCGAGACTTAGTAGTATAGTTGATACTCCGTCTCGAGACGTGTTTTTAATATCAATCACTTATTACGTCGTGCACATGTAAAACCACTCGGTCCTTCAGGTAGATTCATACTGACAATCAGCCCTGAGGTACTCCGATCTTCTGGCTGTGACAACTAAGCCTCTCGAGACGATTATCGGACAGGTGTCTCGTCCATAATCCCCAATTATCCTTTCTATACGCTTTCGTATTGAGACATTTATGCGTCTCGAAAGCAAATTTCAAGCGCAAACGGCTCTCGGCCGTATCAGCGGTATGGGCGGTCGTCGTCGGGGAACATCAGTACGGGTCGGGAAGATACACGCGCCTTTAATTCGTCAAAGGCCGACTGTTCTGCTTCGCCCCATTTCCATACCGCGTCCTTGCGCGTAAGGTCGAAGAGTGCGCGTGCATGATGAGAGAATCCCTCAATAAACCGACGATAGAAGTTAGTAAATCCGAGGAAAGATTGTACTTCCTTCTTGTTAGTCGGGGTCGGCCATTCTACAATTCCACTGATTTTGACCGGGTCCATTTCCATTTTACCTTCTGAGATGATAAGTCCCAGGTACTCGATCTGCTCCTGTTCGAACTCGCACTTGTCTAGTTTGAGGAAGAGTTTGTGTTCCCGACAACGTTTGAGTACTTCCCGAGTGACGCTTTGATGTTCCGCTCGGGTTTTCGTGTAGATGAGTATATCGTCAATATACACGCAGACCACTCCCGCTGCGATAAGGTCCTGGAAGATCTCATTCATCATCGTTTGAAACGTAGCGGGTGAATTCGTCAGTCCGAAAAACATTACCAACGGCTCGAACAGTCCTCGGTTTGTACGAAATGCCGCCTTCCACTCGTCTCCTTCCTTTATCCGAACGTTGTTATATCCCCATCGAACGTCCAGTTTTGTGAAGTATTTCGCTCCGCGTAGCTGGTTGATAAGTTCGGAGATGAGGGGGAGCGGGTACGCGTTCTTAATCGTCATTGCGTTGAGTACTCGGTAATCCTGTACCGGTCGGAGGGAGCCGTCCTTCTTTTTAATAAAGAAGAAGGGCGCGGCCATGGGTGA
Source organism: Collybia sordida (assembly GCA_037014335.1). Classification (NCBI taxonomy): domain Eukaryota; kingdom Fungi; phylum Basidiomycota; class Agaricomycetes; order Agaricales; family Clitocybaceae; genus Collybia; species Collybia sordida. The sequence goes on along the minus strand of JAYKXK010000011.1, from coordinate 1,560,666 downwards.
TTTCGACGGGCGAATGCGTCCCGACGAAAGATTTTCCTCCAGGAACTTGTCCAGCTCCTCCTGTTCCGTTACCGACAAGGGGTACACCTTGCATGAGCGCGCCTTGGCGTCGGGGATCAGTTCGATGGCGTGATCCCAAGGTCGTTTGTCGGGAAGTGCGTCAAACGAGGTTTTGGAGAACACATCTTCGAATTCATGAAGGTAGGCGGGGGCCGACTCGTGAAAAGTCCGAACGGGTTTCGAGTTGCGATGAAAGGCTTCAGCCAGTCGTTGAGAGATGTTCGGGATGGCTCTGCACATTTCTTGAGGACCCTTCGTGGTTGTCTCCGCTTGTGTGGGGTCGTGTAAGGTTACCGCAAAAATCCTGTCGCCCTCCTCCAGGAGTTCGGAGAGTGGGTTCGGGTTTTCTGAGTCGGTGTCGGATTCTTCCCCTTCGTCGGTGTCCGCGTTCGGGAAGAGTCCCGCTCGGCATGCATTTAGGCGTTCTCCTGTCCTCCGCTTCTCCTTGGTCTCCGCCTTGATTTCCTCGGTGCAAACCCGACACTGGGCTGGACACCGACTGAGTTTGACCTCGTTCGTTGTCCAGTCTATCTCCGGGTTATGCTCCTTGAGCCAAGTGTATCCAAGAATGAGGTTGTGCGTTCCCAGGTGAGTAATCGCGAAGGTGGTGCGCTCCGAATGGCCCTTGTATCGTAGGACCAGTTCCGCCACTTCACTAATGGAGCCCGCCTCATTGGCGGTACCGTCGACATTGTAGACCGGGATGGGCCTTTGGAGTTTCCGCGTGTTTAGTCGGTGTTTTTGGACGAAATTCCGACTGATGAACAGTCCTGTGGCTCCCGAGTCCACTAGACCGACTGTGCTGAAGGTTTCTCCGGTGTCGGTGGTTTGGAGTTCCACCTTGAGGTCTAGCGACCTTGTCCCCAGGATCGCCGCGACCTTATATTCTCTGGGGAGTTTGCGTTCCCAGCGTGGAATTCGTGGTTTCCGACTTGTCGGGTTTAGGGGTACGGCTTCGGTAGTTGGTTCGGGAGTGTCTAACGGGTTATATATTTCATCCACAGTAAGACACTCGTATCTACTACCGCTCGTCAGCGGGGGCGTACTGTTCACCCGCTGCGAGTCGGAAAATCCTCCCCATTCCCCGTCACCTCTTCTGCTTCGCCTCCCGTTTCCTCTCCGACTACTCTATTCTGCGCGGTCTCCACGTCTAAGTCCGCTAGCACTTCCTGAACCCATTCCTGACGCTCCTCCTGGGTCAGGTACCGCATGTCAAACGCTCGTGGGCAGTCTCGTCTAAGGTGTCCCTGTTCGTTACAGCGGAAGCATAGTGTCGTTCTTCCGCGTGGTCGGTTGGCGTCGATATCCATTGGGATTCCTTGCGGGAGTGGTGCTGCGGGGGCGGGGAACGCGCGGGGTGGTGCCGGGTTGGCCTGTGGTGCGGGTCTGGGTGCTGCCCGAGTCGGTATCCTTGCGAAAGAGAATCCCGACTGAACCGTGGTCGGGTTTCTTGTCGGCCGGGTGCTCATGAAGGCCTCGTTGTCCAGTCGGTTTTCGTCGCACTTCATGGCAGTGGCGTACCACCCGTCGGGGTCGTTATCTCCCGGTCGGCCAAGTGCCATCATGGCGATCTGGGATTGGATCGCTGGGCTGAGTCCCTTCCGGTATTTCACCACGATGGTGAGACCTTCCCTGTATCCTGCCTTGTCGACTAGGTCCCGGAATTCGTCGGTATATTCGTCTACCGACCGATTTCCTTGGTGGTAGAGCGCCGTTTCCAGTCGGGTCATGGCTTTCTGTGCTTCCCCTTGGACATAGAAATGTTCCGCGAAGTCGTACTTGAAGTCGTCCCACGCGGTGTACCTGGGTTCACCGTTCAGTTCCTCGTACCGTAACGCTCGGTCCGCAAAGAGGTATGCCCGACCCGTCTGCATGTATGTGAAGGCCCATCGAATTCCGGCTAGTTGGTCTTCAAACTGATGCGGCACCAGTTTGATATAGAGCTCGCATGCTTGGATGAACGCCCGACCTTTCGTGCGGGACCCGTCAAAGGTCGGGGGTGGCGCTGGTCGGAGTGACGATGGTTTGAGTCGGGTTTCTGTTTGGAATACTGGGAGCGGAGTGGAAGGCGGTGGGGAGGGTAGTACTTGAGACCGAATACTCGGACTCGGGGGTGGTGGTGGTACAGCGCGTTGCGGGGCAGGCGCGGGTGCAGGTGCAGGTGCGGGTGTCATTCGGTCCATCAACGTCTGCAGGTTGCGGGTGAGTTTTTCCAAGTCCTCCGACTGCTTGAGAACGTGGTCGCGCATTCGACCGAACTCGGTTTCTAGCTGCTGCATTCGGGCGGCGGCTTCTTCCATTGTATCGTTCGAAGTGCGGTCGGGTTCTCGTGTGGTGAGGGGATGGATCGTGCGAGGCGGGTGTGGAGTCTTTTCCGTGGTCTGTCCTCGTCGGGTTTCTCTGTACGCCGCTTGCGCGATCTATGGCCTCTCGTTGGGGAGAGTATTCTACTGTTAGGGCGACCCCGACTGATGACCGACTAAGGGGATCTCGAGGGAGGAATACCGAGTGAGGGAATCCGAGTCGGGAAACTAAGTCGGACTGGTGGAGGAGATCCTAAGTTAATATATTCACTTGTATAGTACATATCCTACGTACCTGGTGGAGGAGATCCTAAGAGAATACTCTAAGGGTCCTCCAGCCAGCTCATACATGTTATATACGCAGTTCCTACATTAACTACACGTTCCCGGAACGGTACGACGACACGCGTTGTCGGTAATGGGTCACGTGGACGCGCCGCCGTGATCCCGACAAGTCGTGCGTGTGTTCGGGGACGTTAACGAGAGTCGGTAAAGTGAAGGTGGTAGTAACGATAGTGGTGTAAATGGATGTGTGAGTCGGGTTGACTCGGGGTGGTGGTCGGTAATATGGAGTCGGTAAGTAGGGAGTCGGTAATTGTGAAGTCGGTAACTGAACGTTCGCGAACGTTCGTGAACCTTGTCGGGTTCGGAAAGGTTGGTCGGGAAAGTGAAGAAGAGGTCGGTAAGGGGGTTCCCCTTACAGTATGATAGTGGCTTACTGTCTCGAAAAACCTCATCAGAACTTACACCAGAATGATGTCCAACAACCCATATCCAGGAGAGAAGCCTCGTTCCTTCTGATCTACCAGCATCTACTTCCGAAATCTCTCGGATGTCACTTTCCGCGAGAGGCTTGAATTCGTTATCCCATCCCGTTTTGAGAAGTAGTGAACCCAAAGAGACGATCGCCTTATACGCCGCTCGGTACTCTTCGGCGTTTGTAGATATTCGTCCATTAACGGTATCAAGCGCATCACGGGCACGCGTATTGGCTCCTTGTCCATGACTCCAACGACTCTTGAAGTTTTTGAGGTAAACTCTCATTCGCAAATTACGCCGCAGAGACTCCAAAGCTTCATGCGCTTGAGCCACCCGCAACTTCCATTCAATTTCAGCCAGACGCAGGTCAAATGTGGTTTTCGTCCCAACGGCAGACGGAAGCCATAACGGGTAAGCGTGAATCGGGACGGGGATATCTTGGCCGTTATTAGTTTGAGCACTATCCCGTTGTAGAATTACTGTTGCTGGCATGTAAAGTTCCTGGAAACGAGACCATGCAACAATTTTTCGAGACAGTGCGTTATCCCGGAGCTGAAGTTTTGTTTTCTGACGATCTTGCGCATGTTGCCAGAGTTTCCCTGTTTCGGTGACAAGGCCCCGCCTGAGAAGTAGTGCATCAGTCATATGTCATTTATGCACAAATAATGCATGATGGAAGGTCATTTGTGCACAACCGTTTGGCTGATGCACCACTCAAATGTTGCAGCTGCACTATTCATGCACTAACGGGCGTGCATGTTGTGCACGACGGCGGCACAACTGATGCACCACGCTGATGCACCACACAAGTCACATAAGTCGCAGCTGCATTACTCATGCACTACAGATTATGTGCACGACATCTGCACTATTGATGCACCACTCACGCGCTACTGATATTGTGCACAACGATTGCACAATTAATGCACGACAGATGCACTAGTCAACTGTCGCAGATGCATGACTCGTGGCTTAATGATATTGTGCACGACAAGTGCACAAATGCGACTGGTGCACCACACTCGGACGTAGTGCACAACTGGTGCACCGCTCACGTCCATAGTGCACAACTGGTGCACCACTCTCGTATAGAAGTCACATATAGATACACAAATAACGATACTCACTGCTCTGTTTCCAAATCCAGACCTGACGATATAAAAATGCTGGGCGATATGTTGGCGTCGAGGGTAAAATCTTTTCCAGCAGCGAGGTCACGAGCCTCAGCCTCTGCTAGTTCCCGACGAACGGCGTCCCTTGTAGGTACTAAAATGGTGCAAGACTGAGAATTTAAGAAGATTTCCAGCGGAAAAAAGAAAACGTACGGTTAACTTGAACATCGAATGGGTTTGGCTTCGTTGGATCGGCCTCCCACGATTTCATTGCTGTCATCCATATTCCAATGACTGCTTTGGGTAGCGAGGACTCCAGTTCCCGATGAGTGAGTACTTGGTCCACCATATCTGAAGTGGCAGCTGTGAGCTTCCTCATTAAGGTCTGTCCTGTCGCAAGTATCAACATTGCTTTTGAAGTTTAATTCGAAGACTAATTACCCATTCCGGAGATCTTTCTCCAGTTGTAATCACCAAAATGGGCATCGAGCGTATCGCGCCGCGACCCAGGGCCCATCTGCTTTGTGCTCATTGCTAGAGGGTTGCTCTCTGCCCAGCCTCGCTCGGGAGCCTCACCATCGGTCCTGCCAACTCCTGGAGTGTAGTTAAACAAGAAGGAACTGCGACATATGGAAATATGTGCGGGAAGGTGGAATTTAGGGACAAGGTATCTGACACGGACATCATTTTCGAAGATAAAGAAATTGGGATCAAGTTCACGCATCCGTTTTTGGACATGGATGGACCATTGGCAAGCAATATCGTACAAAATGAAGATACTCTGCAAATCTGTGTTGACAAGGCTCTTGTAAAAAATATAATCAATGTTACAGTATCTAGTAAGCCAGAGATAAGTCTTTTTTGGTGAACAAGTTGGACGCGAACTTACTTTTCCCCTCGCTGAAGATCGCCGATTGCCATAGGTCGTTTCATATTGTGTCGCACACATTCAATAGTGGCGACCCCGGTTGCTGCATGACCACGGCCGGGTTTTGAGTCACTAAGATTCACTGCATCGTGTCGCGAGCATGTAGATTTCTATATAAGTGTTAACCGTTACCATTACAATGTGAATAAAATGGAATACACCTACGGGTTCCGTTTCGTCTTTGTGTAAAGCAAGATGCTCCTTATAACCTGTTTCTTGCACAAAGTAAGCGAACCCTTGTCCTAAACACGGGTCCGCCTTGTCACTGGAGACATCATTGCGTTTGAGGCGGAAGTTCCCATCAATCCCAACATAGAGCGCATTGAGCCACCTAAAATATGATTAGCCGCCAGTATTTATGGTATCAGACAAGACGTACTTTTTTTCCTCGGGTGTGTCTTTCCAATTTGGGGGTAGATTTTTGTCAGGCTGGGGGCACGCTGGACAGAGTAGTGCGCATTCGCCCTGTCTGGTTTCGGTTCCTGAACGAGATGAGTCATGACCACGCCCCGAGCGTTTGAGCATTCTAAGATACCGCCATTCACGTATCATAACTAGGAACATTGGGTAGCGGTTCTATTTTGAATTTCTTAGTATTGATGAGAAAGTGCCGAGCTCGGTCTACATACCTTAGGAGGGAAAAGCCCAGTATTATCGGTAAGCCGCACAAGTGCATGATAGTATTCGAATGAAGAAACCTTGGACTCATATGAAAGAAGCTCGAATGTCTCCAAGCAGCGAAATGTTGCGGCAGTTTTGGGGTTGGCAGTTGTTGCAGGATAGAGCCGGTGTCGAAGAAGTTGAATAAAAGGTGTTTGGCTAAGGGCCCCGCACCCACAGTAGTCCAGGCCCACCTCATGAATCCCACGTCCATCGATAACAACGAAGTCGTCATTGAAACAAGTCTTCGGATTGGCACAAGTCGTCCCAGGTATGTGGCCTAATTGAATCCGAACGCCAAGGACCTTCAGGGATGTCTGCTCAAAAAATTCCCCATTCCATCGCTGTATATATGTAAGACTCGACATAGACAAAAGTAATAAAACTCACTCGGATCCGATGTAATGGGTCCGCAGAATGTGACAATACCATACAATCTTTGCATTTCAGGTAACGGCCAAAGCAATCCAGACATTCATATTCAGGATGCTGCTGAACTCCTTGGGACGGACAAGAGGGACAGGTGGTGAACGTATGAGGTCCACGCCCGTCATGATTGATGAACTCCTCAAGATATCTCTCACGTTCTGGTTTCCACAGCCGTAATGGATCATCCTTTTTCCAAAGGTCAGGGCTAAAACAACCGGTGTGTCACTTGACTCACCCCAGCGGTCCATTTTCATTTCATCGAAGGTTCTTGATCCTGGTCCTCTAATGCATCATCAAAGTCGTCCTCGCCGCGGTTTTCTCGATACTCTAGGTACCTAGGGTCAAGTTCGGCTTGAGGTTGGTCTGCTATGCCTTCCCACATCTCTTTGATCCATGAAGCTATAGGTTCATTGTTGGTTTCAGGCAGGTTTGGTTTTTCTTCTTGAACGGCCGAATGGAACCTGCTCGATACCTGCATACGGCCTTGTGAAGAATAGGAATATCGACTACTCATATATCGATCAACGACACGAGCTGGCGCAGAAGGGATATCATCCGTTGTATGGTATGTAATTTGGGCTTTCTTGCTCTTACGACCCATGATGACTGAATTGAGGACAAGCGTGTTGTAGGTGGTGCATGAGGCAAAAATTGTTCATTACGATGTTGTACATGAGTTTACTGTAAACTCGATGCTCATCCTTGGTTTACTGTTTGTGTGTGGATAGTATGTTACACCTGAGATGGTACGATACACCTTGTACAAGCTTTGATATACTATTAACTGGACTATTCTAATTTGGAGCAACGTTACAAGATGAACAAAGTTTTTTGGCCCACGTTAGTGTCGTGGCCGCGGTTTATCATGGAGTCGGAGTGGATGAAAAAGAAGGAGTATAGAAGCTGATCCCATTCTGTACAGTTACAGACCCACGCCGAAGCATGGTCTAAAACCCAAATATTCGTGGCGACTTCATAGAAAAGAATTAATAGAAAATGACTCTGTCTCACAACCTTTCTACAATCTGGGTTTCTAATTCTACTAAGTTTTCCGGATTTTTAGACCCCCCTGCGAGCAAAAACGGAGCTGATTTGAAAAAGATCAGACGATGGAACGATTTCACTCAAGTAAGATGTAAGAAACCCTTAGCTCTCTCTTAACTCATCATGGGTCGTCGCAGACTGTACCTCACACCTGAAGCCAAACAAGAGGCTAACCGCGCAAAAAGCAATCGATCCTACAAGAAGTTTGTATTATCCCCATCATCGCACACTATGTTATTGAAGATTTGTTCCTTAGACACCAAGTTGCGACAAACGAACGGAGGCGTGCGTATCACAAGGAAAAAGTTGAGTGAGTATTATGGGTAAATCATCGTAAGGAACATGCTAATATATACTATAGACATGGCAAAATCATTGTCAAATCCTCGAACTCCCAAGCAACTACGGAACCAGCGCCAATTGCAGGTGTCGCATACTGTGTGCACCGGACTCAGCGCATTCAGTTCAAAATCAACACTTTAATCAAATCTCAGACTATCTCTGTTTATATCGACACGTTGTGCAGAGAATTCATATCCCTACGCGACCCAAGCATCTTCGAAGTTGTCTCAACACTTGCGATGTATTTGACAAAAATTTACCGGTACCAAGACTCCCTTCTTCAGCTCACCGGACTTGATTCCAAGGAATGGAAGGATGCCGATGGCGTTCGCCGCCAGCTTGTAGGTTTAGTTCAAGGCTTAGAGGATGTTCAAGCACACGCAATGATGGGCCATGACGAAGTTGAGGCTCGGTATAGACAACGACAACTCATGTATCAATCTTGGTAGAAAAACATGACATGTTATATTTCAAACACTGTATGTATGGAAGGCGAGAATAGCAATATTATTTACATAAATGAGGGGGGGGGGACAACACTATATCAGGCTAGATAGCAGGACTTCAAGATAGCAATATATCACAACAGGCAAGAAATGCAAAGCAAGACTAGACGACACGTACACGACCAGCCTCAAGATGTCCATCGAAAACATTCTGCGCGAGACTACGGGTTGCATACCGGGCATACACCGCACCGGAAACGTGGACCACAAGAGGAGCAACAGTTGCCCTACGCACAAGAGTGAAAACACGAAACAGAAAAAGAAATGGACAACCCACCAGTCAGAAAAAACCCCCACTTCGCGACCAACTGTGACGGCGTACCATCGCGTTGAGGGATTGACCGTTGGAACTGCAGGAGATGGTGGCGGAGTTGGAGAGGGGGGGGGGACCTCAGCAGGTGGAAGGGCGACAACAGGCTTCAACTCATCATCTGCAACTTGAGTAGTAATATAAGTAGAGGATAGGAAGATGAAAATACAAAACTCACCCGCGGTGGGCTCACTCTTGGTTGGCTCAATGGGCTTGGAACGGGTGGGAGAAGAGTCACCCTGATGCTTTCCGACGGGAACAACAGAAGTTCCCGTATCAAGATGCAGGGTGAGTCCTAATAACCCCAGTGAGCAAAGAGGTATCAATTGGGGAAAGGTTTACTCACGGCCACCAATAGAAAGGGCTTGGAGGAGGTCAGCCAAGGCAAGGGTCGCAGGGGGTGCCGAGTCGGCCAACACTGCAACACGATCTTTGGGTGACTGAGTCATCGATGATTGGGGTAAGAGTTTAAGCGAGAGTGAGAAAAAAAAGTCGGGTGACCTGATTTTTATCACCCCAGGGATGTGGCTTGATGGAGCTGTCATTTACACCAATTTTCATTGGATGCTGCTCAAGGTGATATGCAGTTGATGGGATTAAGGTTCTGTCAACACCCTCTGCGTGTGTATACACAACCCAAATAGAGGCAGATCTCAGATACTTATCTGTCTTTTTTTTTTTCACGCCTAAGCTTTCTGAAACCGTAAATTTTAAGCTTAGCTCCATCAAACAGATCGATCATCCAATGACGCGAAAGACTTGGTATAACTCGGAACAATCTGCATTCCTCCAGGACCGGTTGGATGAATACAAGGTTGCTCAAAGTAAACAATCCTTTGTTAATTTTTGGCCCAAACTCTTTGAAGATTGGGAAAAAAAATATCCGAGACATAAAGACCTTTTCCCTGACAGGGATCTCAGTGAACTTACGGATAATGAAAAAGAAAGTTTGCAGAAAGCCATTGAAGGGCGCCAAGTTGTACGTTATCATTAAAAATTCTACCTAAATTATCTAAATAGCTGAATGATGCCCATATTAGCAACTCCAGACATGGTATCGTTGGAGGTGCACCCCACGAGCAAGGGGTGCAGAACAATCAAAAACCAAATTAGAAAAAGAGTTGTTTACCTCGCGTACACGTATTCCACAGAAAGCAGAAGTCTATTCAAAATTATGCTACAAAGATAAAATTCAGCCTGTTGTTCAAGCAAAAATTGAAGAAGAACAACTTACATCGCGCGGGGATAAGCTACGCGTCATCCGCACAGTTACTCGGGAGATGCTTGAGAAGGAGGACCCTGAGATACTCCTTCAAGTAAACTCCGTATTCTCGGACCTCCAGGCTAAGCGAGCAGCAGGAGCTACATTGGTGGCCAGAACCCCTGAAGACTACATGTGGTGAGAAGAACGTGATTGGTGTTTGTATCATACTTACAAATGCCCACAGTTCAATCAATGAAACCCCCGCCGTCCTCAGTCAATTTCTTTCAACTCTCGCGGAAAAAACAGGATGGGCGTATACTGTATTGATGGGCAGACCCAATCCTCAAAAGGATGGCGAGATTTCAGTTGCCAGGTAAATTATCTCGTTTCTGTTTTATGGATGCGAGCTAATTCAGGCTGTAAAGTTTTCATGTTGGAGAAACGGAAATGGGACGTACCTTTGGGTCAGCTCACCCTGAGTTCGAGGCAGTATGCATGAAGCCATACTCAGAGTTCGTTCGCCATATATTTCGTACGTCCATGTTTTTGACGAGCATTGGCCACCACTGAAAGTTTATCCAACTTAGCTCCTCATATCAGGAATGCCCGGAGCCTGGCCAATGTTTCGGTGGATAACAAAGATAAAGAGGGCTTGGATGTGGGAGGGTCAACATTCAAAATGATCCAGTTTGATGATTCCGACGGGGTATTATCGTCGTCCACTTGTGCATCACCGATTGGAACAGACTCTTTGCCCGTGCCCGCACCACCCCCTGCACCACCCATCACCTCTACCCCATCTACCACCACTCCTTCTCTATCCACCGTCAATCCTGCACCATCTATCGCCACGTTTGCACCACCCACTGTTACTTTGGCACCACCCACCGGTACTTTTGCACCACCCACCGCTACTTTTGCACCACCTGCCGTTTCTTTTGCACCATCTATCAATTCTCTTGCACCATCCGCTCTTTCTCTTGCACCAGGCACCTCTGTTACATCACCGACCGTTACTCTTGCACCACCCACTGTGATGGGCACGCCTGCCGATACTCAAGCTCCGGAAATGACTACCGGCGGCCCGCTATCCACCCACGATACTGGCGACCCAAACACTACCCCCTCCACGGGCACACTGGCACCTCCGCCTCTATTTTTAGATGTCCCCGCTCAGCCGTCAACGGGTGGTTTCAATTTTGGGCCTTGCGATTTCGAATTCCCGGGAAGTGATGGATATATGTTCGAACCTAGCTGGCCCTCGATGCCAGGCTTCGCTGGAGAGCTGAATCAGGAATCATGGAGTGGTCAGGGTCTTATGTCGGAACTACAGAGTGGGCTCGGAACGGAACCTTTCTCTAACTTCAACTTTCTATCGCCTCCTGACGTCACTTTCAATATCGGCGCGTACGCCCCTTCCCCTCCTGCCGCTACTCCTAGTGTTGGGTTGGGTGATTTACCTCCATTGCGGCTCACCACATTCCCCACTCCTCCAACCCCTCCTCCCGTTGTTCCTGCCGCCCCTCAGCCCCTAGCCACTTCCCGACATTCAGGTCGCATGATTGTCCCATCAAAAAGGGCCGAAAAAATGAATGAAATCGGCTTGACTGGGAGACAGGCTTCGTTGAATGATCATACCGATGCCAATAAGGAGAACCACCCCCCAAGTAGTATCCTCGAACCTCCCGTGTGGCTTCTCGCTGCTGAAGCTTACCTCACTTCTAACGAATTTGGGGACGACTGGGTGGAATGTCTCAAGGCCTGGCGCGCGTTTGAAGTTCACATCGGTTACGGGCAAAAGAAAGCAATGCCGTGCCTTGATCTTCGGCCAGATGAATGGACTAGTTGGATTGCAAAAGGCCGTGGTGGAACTCGAGCATACGACCAAACACCAGCTATTGACAGCCCCCTCGAATTTGGAATCGCCGTAATGAAATGGTGGTGCGCGATGTCACGTAAGTTATTGCTTCAACAAAAAGTTATACTAGAGTAACTTAACGTCCAGATGTCGTCGGAGCTGTCTTTAGTCGGACTAGTCTGGTGTTCGGGGGAAATTTACTTCTTCACAGCTGAGGTTATATCACTTCCTTAATTGGAATGAACTTAGCTATGAATCTAATGATCAGTTGACAGATGTTCAAGAACTATACTTAAGTTCTTGGGTTGATAACAGAATGTGAAGTCTACCAAAGACTTCTTAACGTGATGTGACTTTACTTAACCTTGAATGATGTAGAAGTCTGTACTTTAGACTTCCTAATGTAATAATGATGTGGTGTGACGAGATTCAGAATGAGGTCTAATCCAACTGTGGACTTTAGACTTTGAGAACGAGTTACTTGTGAAGCTTACGTGTTCACACAGTAAAAATAGAGGATAAGTGTTTCTTTGATTGCTATACTAATTACAAGATCACTACTGGATGCTTGAATTGCTGAGCTCAATCAGAGAAAGATATACAGAGGGGTGAACCAGGGGTTGTGTAACTTAGAAGCTAACTAATGCTGAAAATTACTACTTGGCTGCTTTAGCTGGGGAGCAAAATGGTCTCCTTATATACCTTTTTCTTCTGTGAGTCATAATTCTAAATGGGTATACTAATCTAGTTTGTAATCTATATTCTATATATATGACTCATCTGTTGTCAGTATGAGTCAGAGGGTTTGATGTGAGTCATTGTGTCATTATCACATGTGATTTGATTGATGTCGAGTCTATTTTGATATGACTCATTGGGGATGGTCTAGATCAACTGTTTGGCATGTGATTTTGAGTGATTGATCTTTAAATGGCATGTGATTATGTTTTCCAGTTATTTAGGAGTTATGGGTTATCTTGAAATATGGGATTATGCTAAGTCTCTTATTGATTTCATGGAACTATTACCCAAACACATTTGGGGTGTGACATTCGCGAGGAACAATAAATCAACCGTCCCCGGTTGCCACTGAACTTGAGCTTAAATCCATACTAATATCATTACATTGAGGGGTATATTTCACAACACTAATAACTTCCTCTCCTCTTCTGCTCCCGGGTAGTAGGTTCCATCCTCATTGGTTCCATTCAACTTCGTTTCCTTCATTTTGTTCAGTCCTTGATGGGTGGTGTAGGTGGGTGGAGAACAAATGAAAATGATGGTGGTGGTGGTCTTCGAGGCCTTGTGAAAAGGAAATTCACAAGTTCTTCATCTGTCATTGGTGACAGGGGTTGGAAAACAGATGATGTTGTGGAATCTTCAGATAAGTGACGGTGGTGGGAATGGGATGCAGTGGGAGTTAGGACAGGTGGTGGTGGTGTTATGATGTTCTCAGGCAGCGATAAAGTGGATGTTGCCGGAAGTCGTATGGTATAAGGTCGTTGACGGCGTGGCATGCGGTGGTAGCGTTGTGTGCGAGTAGGAGGTTCATTGAACATACGTGCCCATTGTTCTAATTCATGTCCTGGGTCAAAATAAAGGCAGACCGCAAGTGAAAGAAATATCAAGACCACAACGGTTGTGGCAATAGCAATGTAGAGGGTGTCAACTGGTGCCATAATAATGTAGTTTGGTGCTATAAAAAGAGAAAAAACTCGCATTGCAGTGACATGTCTTTTTAGATCACATGATCTTTTGTGCACATGACTTCTCTTGTTATGTGTGACTTGACTAAATTCATCGTCTCATATATGCGTCTGTGGTTCTACTGATTTATGGTATTTTATAGTCTTGTTCTTTTGTTGTTTAGATGTCTTTGAGACTTTTCTAAGTCTTCTTTATGTGTATTGACAGTAGTGATAATAAATAATGTGATTGTAAAATTTTTAAAGAGATAGAGGAATGGGGTAGAAATGAGGGTAGCGAATTCTAGCCCAAATATAAGGCCAGAATGAGGATGATGGTATCTCTATCATACGAGTGGGTACCCAAATGTCATGTACATTTAGATCATTACTTTCTATATCAAAGAAATAAAAGCGTACGGCAACGAAATGTCCACGGAATACTATAATTTCTCCAGCGCGAACCCATTTTCCAAATGAAACATAACCCCACATGTCTACTTGTATGGTAGTGTCACAGGAGATGACAGCTTTCTTGACTCCAAGTTGTGTATGGTCACGAACGCGTTGGATTACAAGGATGTAGTCAGAAATTGCAATTTGATTTTCTATTGCAACTACTGGGTGGACTGCATTTGGAATAAAATATGGTGGCCTGTGTTGGATCCTTTAGTCTGATATTTCATTTCAATTTTGTTGTTGGATAATTAGATCGTACGTAGATGGCTCCACAGTTTCTAATCTTGTTGGCTGGCGCATGGCTTTCCAGGCATATTGTACAAATGTTGCGTATAGGGATGTTAAAAAGAGAGTGATGGTGTGCATCATTGTGGATGAGAATGACTTTGAATGAGTGTATGGTATTGGGGTAATGTTGGGGGCAGCAGGTTGACGATAATTTTCTTTGTTAATTTGTTGTCTAGAAGCCCCTGACTTTTATTAAGGGTCTGACATCTCAATATCTGAGTCTAATTTTGCTTCTGATTCAGGATCATCACTCTGTTCTGAGATCTGTTCCTGATCTCGGTACCTAGTTAAGTCGGTTGCTGGAGCAATGGTTTCTTCATCTTGTAATTCATAGAGAATAGGGTCATCTCTATATATATATGCCATAAGTCGGAAACTAGCATAAGGCTTTGCATGAAGGGCTCCATCCAATTCTTTAACATAATAGTTTCCCCTTTCTGTTTGCTTTACTACTTCATAGGGTCCTAGGTAACGGGGTTCAAATTTAAATCTGGTTACTGTAGATTCTAAGCGACTGTTACGAATCAATACTAGATCTCCTGGCTTATATTGTGCCTTTTGAAGTCGATGTGAAAACCTCTTCATAAACTGAGCCTTAGACTGTGTTCTTGTCTTTTTAAGTACTTCAGCTGCATGTGCTAAGTCACTGTCATGTTTATGAAGCTGTCTGATTCTTAATGCAAGTAATTCACTTGTCGACATATCTGACTTAAATCCTTCTACCATAAAGGTAGCTTCAAACAGATCAAATGGGAGGAGTGGTTCTAGTCCATGTAATAAAAAATATGGGGAGTATCCAGTACTGTGGTTGACTGTGACTCGGTCTGCAAATAATGCTGGGGAGATTTGTTCATGCCAGGATATAATATGTCCATATTTGTTCTTCTTGCATGATTTAATGATAGCTCCTCTAAGGATGTAGTGTCCTCTTTCAACTACTCCATTGGCATGTTTATTGTATGTTGAAATGCGAACTTGTGGAATTCCTAGGCGTTTGACTAATATTTCAAAGGCTCCCTTGACTTCAGTTCCATTATCTGTGACTACATGTCCAATAGCTCCATAGCGGCAGTATATGTCTTCCCAGAAGAATTTTGCAATGTATTTAGAGTCCTTGCTTCTCAAGGCTCTAGCTTCACTGATACCAGAAAGGTCATCCTTAGCTGCAATAATATAATTAAATCCTCCAGATGGTGGCATGTGCATTAGGTCTATATAAACCTTTTCAAACACTGTTGTTGGTGTGGATATGGTGATTGGTCTAACTTCTTGTCTAAGCTTTCTAATTTGGCATTCATGGCATGAGGAAACATGATGATGAACATCAGTCCGCATGTGTGGCCAGTAAAAACGAGTTTTAATCAAGTCAAAGACAGCTTGTTCTCCTTTATGTCCTAGTTTCTCATGAGCTTGGGTGAGAATTGCAACTCGTTTAGGGGGCTTCCTTATTACCAGTAATGGTGAGTGATTTCCATTTCTTTTAAACAATCTTCCTTCTTTTAGATAAAATTGTAATGCTCTTTTTAGGAAGTGTTTACGGGTTTGTGTGTTCTTGGTCTCTGGAACTTCCATTGTCTTTAAGAAATGTTGGATCTTAGAAAGAAATTCATCTTGTCTTGACAGCTTGGTCTTAATAGATGGTAGAGTGTATACTGAATAAGGTAATCTTGTTTTCCTTTTGAAATCAAAATCTTCAATTTGGATTATTTCAGGAATGGTCATCAGTAATGCTACATCATCTAGCCAGGAATCATTGTCTTCTTCTATTTCTTCATCTTCAGCTGGTCTTCTCCTAGACAGAGCATCTGGTCCTTTAAATTGTGTTGCTGGTACATGCACCAGGGTAAAATCAAATAATAAAATCCCTTGAATCCAGCGGTTCATGGCATTATTTGGCTGTAAATCAGGTTCATTGATCATACCCTTGATGTATTTTGCATCAACTTCTATATGTAATTTTTGAACTCCAATTAGATAGATGCGCCAATGACGTAGTGCTCGGTATAGTCCATATAATTCTAATTTGGGTTGTGAATATCGGCTTTCTCTCTCATTCATTGGTAATGATCCATACCGTGCTGGTCGTCGTTTTCCCTGACTGTCTATCTGGGAAAGGATGAATCCTGTGGCTATATAGCTAGTGTCTACTGATAGGATAACAGGTAGGTCTGATGTATAATCAATGGGTTGGAGAGCTGGTGCTGATGAGACTTTCTGTTTTAAGGTATCAAAAGATTGTTGACATTGTTCTGTCCATATGAACTCTGCATCCTTGCGGATTAATTCAGTTAAAGGACGGGCTAGCTTTGAATAATCTTGAATCCAAATGCGCACTGTTCCACAGAGTCCAAGAAACCCACGGACTTCTTTGGTGGTTGTAAGCTTTGGCCAGTTTAAGATCTTTGATACACGATCATCTTCAGGTAATCGTCCTTCAGTTGTACATTTTTGTCCTACAATGACAACTTCAGGCCTACAGATTTGAGTCTTCTTTGGTGAGAATGTAGCTCCTGCACATTTTATCCTGTGCATGACTCTGTGTACATCTTGAGCATGTTCCCAAATAAATCGTCTAATTCCATTATTTTCTTCAATTGTTTCTGGTATTCCTTCTTTGGTCAAATATTGGGTCTTTGGTCCTTTAATAGGCAAGTCATCAATAAAGATGTTGGCCACATCAGGAATTTCATCTTGTAATATAAAAGTCATACATTTTTGAAATTCAGCAGGTGAGTTTGTATATCCCATAGGTAGAGCTGTAAGTCTTAACAATCCTAAGGGTGTATAGAATGCTGTTAGATCTCTAGAGGTAGGGTGCACAATTCTTGCATCAAATCCCCAGAACAGATCAAATACTGTATAACACTGACATCCAGCATAGGGTTCAACAAAGTCATCTACTATAGGTAGCTGTCCTGCATCTCGTATGCTTACTTGATTCAAAGGTTGTAGATCATGAATTATACGTAATGTGCCATTCTTCTTAAGCACACAAAACCATCTGCACCTGTATGATGATTGACTTTGTTCATAAACTCCAGCTTCTATTTTGCTTTTTAAGAGTTCAATCACTTTGTCTCTAATTCCTGGTGGGATTGGTATATGTTTATATTCCCATGGTGTATGAGGTACTGTTGGCATTATATAGTCTGAGAAGTACTCATTACTTAGAGTGTGTAAGGGGAACTCCATTTCCTCCTTACTTCGCGCCGACCTAGGCTTACTTCGCGCGCACTAGCGCTCACGCTCTCCACTCCGCCGAACTACGACTCTGGCCCCGTTACTTACCGCTCACTCGCCCGTACTTACATTCATTAGATCGCACGCTCGCTACATACGCCCACAGGCACCCCACTCGTTACTTCGCGCGCAGTTCGCCGGTGGACTTCGCATTCGTTCGGACTATCAAGGGCACGGTCACGTGACCTTCGCTAGTCCAACGCGTGTCGTCGTACCGCACCGGGAACGTGTAGTTAATGTAGTTTTAAGTATATAGCCCACCTCCCCCTGATGGAGGCTCCTTAGAGTATTCTCTTAGGATCCCCTCCTCAGGTATGTAGTTATATACTGTTACATTAATATATATGTACTTAGGATCCCCTCCTCAGCGTCGTCCGCTCTTTCTAAGTTCGCGCGCACTCCGCCGGAGTTGCCCTGACAGTAGAATACTCTCACCAGCAGAGACCGCGATCTCACCGCAGCCCTTGCCCAACTCCGATCGGTAGACGCTATTAGCTCCGACTCAGAATTCGTCAAGACCGCGCGAGAATCGCCCTCTCTACCCTCAGTCGAACTAGAAGTAGGACTCCCGTTCCGATCGATGAACGCCAACCAACGAGTGGACAATGTCGAGCAGGACATAGGAGAACTCAATAGGAAGATTGAGGAACAAGCCGAGCTGCTTAGAAAGCTCTCAAACAACCTCCAGGCGCTGATCGCGCTCCAAACCGCGGCGTTCCCTCCCCGGTCGATACCCCCGCACCCAGCCCCTCTGTGAATAATGTACCAACACCTCCCCCGCGACCCACGTTAATTCGGGACGACCGTCCGCACTCTGACCATCGCCCCCCGACGACTTCGATGGATCGCGCGAACGAGGGCGTGCATTTATCAATGCATGCGAACTGTATATAAACCTTGTACCACATCAGTTCGCGGACGAAGTAACGCAAGTGCGGTGGGCGTACACCTTTATGAAGAAAGGGCGAGCGTACTCGTTCGCAGACCGGGCAATGCGACACCAAACCACCACCGGAAGGCCGAAGTACGCGACTTGGGCCCTATTCCGCGCCGACTTCGCGGTCAACTTCTTCGTACAGAGCGAAGCGCAGCGGGCAATCACGAGGCTCGAAACGAGCAGCTACCACCAGGGATCACGATCGGTGGACGACTACACGGATGAGTTTAGGGATCTCATTGACAAGTCAGGGTACAAGGAGGGCCTGATAATCGTGGTGAAGTACCGGAAGGGACTCAGTGCGGAAATCCAATCGCAAATCGCAACTATGGCAGTAGGACGACCAGCGGATGACCAGCCCGAACAATGGTATACAGCGGCGATGAAGTGCGACGAAAACCGCCTCACCAACGAGGCCTTCATGAGCACTAACTCGACAACGCGCGCACCTCCTGCACGCACCCCCTCGGTGCTCCGCACACTACCGCCCACCGCTCTCCCTCCAGCCCCTCCCATGGGTGTAGACGCGATGCGGGAAGCACGAGGAAACACCGAGACCTGTCACCGGTGTAAACGACCGGGCCATTCCCGCAAGGACTGCCCCCTCCGTTACGACACACGATTTATGTCGACAGAGGAGCAACACGAATTCGCGCAGCACATCGTTGCGATGATGAACGCGAGAGTCGAGCCCACAACGACGGAGGAACCATTGGCGACGACACAGCGAGTGAACAGTCCACCCCCGCTGTCATCTGCGAATAGATTCGCGTGTTTAGAAGTCGAAAGTACAACCGAGACTTCCGAAGCACCCGAAACTACTACAGAAGTCGTACAAGACACCACCCACACCCCCAAACCGCAACGCCAACGACTCCCCCGATGGGAGCGAACTCTACCCAAGCGATTCGTAGTCGCTGCCACGCCAAGTGCTCGCTCGCTGAAGCTCAAGATCAAACTTCAGACGACCGACACCGGAGAGAAGTTCGCGACCAACAGTTTGGTCGACTCGGGTGCTACAGGACTGTTCATTGACTCGGAGTTCGTGCGGAAGAACAGGCTCACTTCGCGCAAGTTAGTTCGCGCCATCCCAGTGTTCAACGTCGACGGTACCCCGAACGAGAATGGGTCGATTTCGGAGATCGTAGACCTCATCTTACGGTACAATGGTCACTCAGAGCGCACGCACTTCGCAGTCACAAGTCTGGGGAAACAAGATCTCATACTGGGGTACACCTGGCTACAGGAGCACAACCCGGAGATCAACTGGCAGACAAACGAGGTGAAGATGAGCCGTTGTCCGGACAAATGCAGCACTTGCGCGAACGAGGTTAAATCGGAAAAGGCTGAGAAGCGTAAATCGGAGGCCCGCATCAACGCCTGTCGCGCAGGACCCATGCCCGAGCCAGAAACAGAAATTGGAGAGGTTCCCGATTCTGAGTACGAAGGAGATATCGCCCTTGAAGATTGCATCGAAGAGGGCGACCGTATCTTCGTAGTCAACATCGGCGAACCAGGACAATTTCAGAAGGCACCTGAGGAGATTCGGACGACTCAGACCATCTCGCAGCGACTAGCGGAGAAGATCCAGACGGAGGCCCGCAAGAACGCGTCCCAGCAAATCGCCGATTCCTTTGATCGCAATGCGCAACCCAAGACGTTCTTCGATCTAGCGCCGACTCACGTCCACGAATTTGAGGATGTGTTCTCCAAGACCTCCTTCGACGCCCTCCCAGATCGCCGACCTTGGGACCACGCGATCGAGCTCGTCCGCGACGCCAAAGGGAAATCGTGCAAGGTCTACCCGCTCTCAGTGGCCGAGCAAGCGGAGCTGGACAAGTTTCTGGAGGAGAACCTCGCCTCGGGACGAATCCGCCCGTCGAAGTCGCCCATGGCATCGCCATTCTTCTTCATTAAGAAGAAAGATGGTTCGCTGCGCCCGGTACAGGACTATCGCGTTCTTAACTCGCTGACGATCAAGAACAAATACCCTCTCCCACTCATCTCCGACCTCGTCAACAATCTTCGGGGAGCGAAATACTTCTCCAAATTCGACGTTCGCTGGGGGTACAACAACGTCCGAATTAAGGAAGGCGACGAGTGGAAGGCCGCATTCCGCACAAACCGCGGAATGTTCGAGCCACTGGTAATGTTCTTTGGTCTCACTAACTCGCCTGCGACGTTCCAAACCATGATGAACGAGATATTCCACGATCTCATCATGGAAGGAGTGGTATGTGTCTACATTGATGATATTCTAATCTACACAAAGACACTCGCGGAACATCGCCGAATTACGAAGTTAGTGCTCGAGCGACTTCGCGAACACAAGCTGTACCTGCGACTTGACAAGTGCGAATTTGAGCAAACGCGAATCGAATACTTGGGCCTCGTTATCTCGGAGGGACAGGCGGAGATGGACCCGGTCAAGGTCGCAGGAGTTGCGGAATGGCCAACGCCCACGAACAAGAAGCAAGTGCAGTCCTTCCTAGGCTTCACGAACTTCTATCGGCGGTTTATTCGCGATTTCTCCCATATCGCGCGACCTTTGTTCGATCTCACCGGTAAAGACGTGCCTTGGAAGTGGGGTGAGTCGGAACAGAAGGCGTTCGAGGGCTTGAAGGAAGCGGTGTCGTCTAAACCAGTACTAATGTTCGCAGACGACAACCGGCCGTTTAGGGTAGAGGCAGACAGTTCGGATTTCGCGACTGGCGCAGTACTTTCGCAACTCAGCCCAGAGGACGACAAGTGGCACCCGATCGCGTTTTCGTCGAAGAGTCTCAACGCAGTCGAGCGGAATTACGAGATACACGACAAGGAAATGCTGGCCATCATTCGCGCGCTTGAAGAATGGCGGCATTTCCTCGAAGGTGCGCGACACGACTTTGAGATCTGGACAGATCACAAAAACCTGGAATACTTTCGGACGTCCCAGAAGTTAAATCGGAGACAGGCCAGGTGGTCGCTGTACCTCTCCCGATTCAACTTCTCGCTTCATCACAAGCCCGGACGAACCATGGGTAAGCCAGACGCGCTATCTCGCCGAGCGGACCACAGCGACGGAAGTGAGGACAACCGCGACTTGGTACTGCTCAAACCGGAGCTGTTCACGATTCGCGCATTGGAAGGAATGGTTGTAGAAGGAGAGGAAAGGGACATTTTGCGGGACATTCGGAGAGGCAATCGCGAGGGACATCAGGAGGAAGCAGTGGTGAAGGCGGCGCAGGAGTTGAAGAAGACAGCGGGGAAGTCGGTTCGCAGCGCAGAGTGGAGAGAGGTACAAGAGTTGCTGTATTTCCGCGATCGCATCTACGTCCCGAAACACGCTGACCTTCGCAGACGCATAGTTGCGCAGCATCACGATTCGCGAATTGCGGGACACGCCGGACGATGGAAGACACTGGAGCTGGTATCGCGCAACTACTGGTGGCCTCAAATGTCGCGCTACATTGGCGAATACTGCAAGACATGCGATCTATGTCTCCGAACGAAGGCACAACGTCAGCTACCAATTGGCGAACTCAAGCCGCTACCGATTCCGGAAGGTCGATGGGATGTCGCGAGCGTGGACTTCATTGTGGAACTACCTGAGTCGCAAGGGCATGATGCGATCATGGTAGTAGTGGATACGGTGGGTAAACGCGCGCACTTCATCCCAACCACGACGACAATCACTGCGCTGGGATCGGCGAGGCTTTACCTCCAGAATGTGTGGAAGTTGCACGGTTTACCGAAGGCGATGGTCTCCGATCGAGGAGTGCAGTTCGTAGCGGAATTCACAAAGGAGTTGTATCGCATGTTGGATATCAAACTCACTGCATCAACAGCGTACCACCCGCAGACAGACGGACAGACCGAGCGAGTTAACCAAGAGCTGGAACAGTATCTCCGGTTATTCGTCAGCGAACGACAGGACAATTGGGTCGACCTTCTACCGCTCGCCGAATTCCAGTACAACAATCACATCCACTCCTCGACACAGCACTCGCCGTTCTTCCTGGACACCGGCCGACATCCGCGCATGGGCTTCGAACCACAGACCGCACCCTCTCGACTAGAAACCGCGAACGAGTTCCGCGATCGAATGAAGGACACCCTCGAGGAAGCCCGATCCGCACTAGCCAAGGCGAAAGACGAGATGGCGCAGTACTACAATCGCAAGAGGAAGCCAACACCCGACTACCAAGTGGGAGATCGGATGTACCTAGACTCGCGCGACATTCGCATTACGCGACCTTCGCAGAAACTGGCGCACCGCTACATCGGACCCTACCCAATTGAAGCCAAGGTTGGATCGCACGCCTATCGCCTCAAGCTTCCGCCCACGCTGTCGCGCATTCACCCCGTCTTCCATGTTGTCAAACTCCTACCCGCGCCGCACGATCCAATACCCGGGAGAAGAGTCACCGAAGTCCCCGAACCCACTCTCGTGGATGGCGAAGTACACTACGAAGTACAAGAGATCATGGACAGCCGGATCTACAGGAACAAGTTACAGTACCTGATCGCCTGGAAAGGCTACAGTTACGAGCAGAACACCTGGGAGCCTGCCGACAAGGTCAATGCGGACGAATTAGTTGCCGAGTTCTACAGACGCAACCCCGGCGCGCCGCGACTCGTACAACGTGTCCAATTCGCACAGATCCCATTCCAACACCGGCGTGAAGACACGCGAACCTAGAAGGGGGGTAATGTAAGGGGAACTCCATTTCCTCCTTACTTCGCGCCGACCTAGGCTTACTTCGCGCGCACTAGCGCTCACGCTCTCCACTCCGCCGAACTACGACTCTGGCCCCGTTACTTACCGCTCACTCGCCCGTACTTACATTCATTAGATCGCACGCTCGCTACATACGCCCACAGGCACCCCACTCGTTACTTCGCGCGCAGTTCGCCGGTGGACTTCGCATTCGTTCGGACTATCAAGGGCACGGTCACGTGACCTTCGCTAGTCCAACGCGTGTCGTCGTACCGCACCGGGAACGTGTAGTTAATGTAGTTTTAAGTATATAGCCCACCTCCCCCTGATGGAGGCTCCTTAGAGTATTCTCTTAGGATCCCCTCCTCAGGTATGTAGTTATATACTGTTACATTAATATATATGTACTTAGGATCCCCTCCTCAGCGTCGTCCGCTCTTTCTAAGTTCGCGCGCACTCCGCCGGAGTTGCCCTGACAGAGTGCCTCTATCTTTTTCTTCAAATGGAAGTGTTGCTTCATTGAGTTTAAGCACTTGCTTGAATAGCTTTTCTTCTTCAGGCCATAAAAATCCTTTGTCATTTATGTTAAGTCCTTCCATTCTTTCCAGAGTCAATCTTTGAGTTGGTTCAAATTCTGGTGGTTGTGGTGATAACTTGGGAAGTGAATCAAGTGGATTATGTGGGAAATGTCTCTGAACTCTAGCATCTTCAGGAAAAGTGCCAGAAACTGGATGGACTTTCTGAGCTGCCCTTTTGTATGCTGTAAAAGCATTAAGCTCTAGTTCAGGGTTTATTGATGTTGTAGATGTTGCTTCAGTGGGAAAAATGAGTATGTCATTGTCCCAGTCAATTCCTTCTTCTGTTGGATACATTGCTGAATATTCCAGAGCAGTGACAAAGATAAAGGCATCATCTACTAGATGTTTGGCTTCAACCATATTGTCTTCTTCAGGTTGGGCTATGATGAGATTACATGAATAGTATTCATGGTCTTGTTCTGTTTGTAACAAAATCTGCACATGATAATTATCATTGTTCATACTCCTAAGTCTTGAATGGCATGTTTGGAAGCATAAAGTGATAAATAAAAACACAGAATAAATGATATATTTCTCAACTAGTGAGGTAAAAAAGTCAGAATTGTTTATCTGTGAGTGGGGGTTCGCGAGGAACAATAGATATAAACTGTAGGCATATAGGTAGAAATAAGAAGCATAGTATGTAGACAAAGAGAATAGGGATTAGTTTACAAAGCAGTAGGAGGGGCTTGTTGATCCCAGAGGACAGGGTACTTCATTCCTCTTGGATCAAAACTGTTGATGTCCTCCAAGTATCCTGCATCAAAGAGGATATAAGCTTCTTGATCCATAAAGACCTTAGAGTCTCTGATGTCTCTAATAGCATTTACCATATCCACTTTTTCAAACCATTCCAGTACAACTGAGGCATGATAGAGGAATTCATCTTCTTCAGCAGAGAGAAGACAGTTGTGAGGCTTGCTTGCTTTCCTGATAGGATAAGGATAGGTAGTGGTGTCATGATTGTAGTGGAGGCAGATGCAGGAGAATCCTTGAGTGCTGCTGGGTTTGGAGCTATCCAGGAAACGAAAGATATAGCAGTGATGATAGAAGTAGTGTACAGTGTCTGGTTGGATTTGAGCTTTATTCCTTTCAAACCAGAGCCTAATCTTTTCCTTGAGGAGATAGACTGCAGTAAGACGGATTCCATAGCTGATAAAAGCTCTAATTTTGCGAAGTGAAGTGATCCTGGGGTTCCAAACATTGAAGGCTACTGAGTCATCTTCATTCTCATAGGGATTGGAGTAGAGTGCAACATAATAAGAGTTTGGAGAACTTCCAAGGGGTTTGTCTTTCCACTGGGAGGGATCATCCCTAGAGGTGCCATAATTCCAGGGTTTGTTGGCAGGAAGTGAAGGAAGATGAGCAAATGGGTCCATTTGGATAGGCTTAGGCTGGTGAGCTTGCCAAACTCTGCTTCTAGAGCGTTGACGATTTACAGTGTCAGGAGTTCCTTCCCAGTCTTCAGGTGAGAGTGTTTCAGTGTATGTGAGATGGAGAGCAACTTCAAAAGCATGCTCTATGTCTTCCTCATCCTGATAAAATCTAGTGCTTTTGTAGAAATTGTCCCAAGAAAGACGATCATTCTCCCAGACTTGGAGAGGATGGTTATCAAACTCTCCAGTAAAGTCAATGGTGGTGTGTTGTCTGAGGTTGATGGGGACAGTGTTATCACACCAGAGAGTATGTGTGGATGGGAGAGGAGTTCTGAGAGTGGGATCAATGAAAGAGTCTTGGTTATTGGTGTGAGAGCAGATGTGTCTTCTGGCAGCATCAGAGTGTCCTGAATCATCTCTTCCATTGGTGCAGATTTCATAATAAAATGTTGGAGTTGAGTTAAGAATATGTGAGAGAGACTGAGTTCTAGGAAGAGGAGTAGGAGTGTGGATAGGGATGGTAGGTTGGAAGACAGGTGAATGGGGAGGAGTGATATATTCCAAGGGAGTCAAGGGAGATTCCATAGAGTAGTCAGAGTCCTGGCTAAAATCCCAAGGTCCAGGGGATGTCCTCCTAATAGGTTCAGAGTGGGGACTGTGAACTTGGAGTGCAGATTCTACAGCAGTGTTCCAGATATCAGCAATGACTTGAGGCAAGGCAGAATCCAACTCACTATCACCAGTTGAGGTTATTCCAATGAGGGAATTGTAAGGGGAACTCCAATTTCCTCCTTACTTCGCGCCGATCTAGGCTTACTTCGCGCGCACTAGCGCTCACGCTCTCTACTCCGCCGAACTACGATTACGACCCTCTTACTTACCGCTCATTCGCCGTACTCACATTCGTTAGATCGCACACTCGTTACATACGCCCACAGGCATCCCACTCGCTACTTCGCGCGCAGTTCGCCAACGGACTTCGCACTCGTTCGGACTGTCAAGGGTACGGTCACGTGGCCTTCGCCAGTCCAACGCGTGTTGTCGTACCGCACCGGGAACGTGTCTTTAATGTAGTTTTAAGTATATAGCCCACTCCCCCTGATGGAGGCTCCTTAGAGTATTCTCTTAGGATCCCCTCCTCAGGTACGTAGTTACATACTGTACATTAATAGACTGTGCTTAGGATCCCCTCCTCAGCGTCGTCCGCTTTCTCTAAGTTCGCGCGCACTCCGCGGGAGTTGCCCTGACAGGAATCAATTGGAGATAGAGGTGCAGACTGATAACCTGTTACAACTCTGTTCAAGATAGTGTTTATTGGAGCAAACTGTGATGTCTGAATTTCGCTTTTTGTGCTTTCAAGGGGTGGAGGAGATGGTGAAGAAGTTGAAGAGGTAGTGTCTGAATCCTGGCTCCAGATATCATGAATTGAAGTGAGTTTAGAGGACTGAGGAAGTGGAAGAGTGGGCCAGCCTCTTTGGAAATGATAAGGGGTAGAGCTTCTGGTTTCAATAGAAGTAAACTGAGGAGGTGGGATTCTGATAACAAGAGGGGATGGGGTAGAACTGATTGACTCTGTCTGTGATGAGACTGATTGGAACTGAGGTGGTGGTGAGTGAACACTGTTTCCTCCTCCAGTAAGACGTTGGACAGCCTGAAAACGAGCAGAATCTTCCCCAACTTGAGATGCTTCTTCAGCAGAATGTTTCCTCTTGGTACTAAGCTGAATTTGGGCAGTAGAAGGTGGGTTGTTGGATAGGGAAATGTGAGAAATAGATCCATTGCTAGGATTAAAAGTAATATCTGAAGTATTCCCAAAGTGCATTAGATTATGATTTGCACCAAAATTGATACTAGACATACCCAAGTTTGTAGTTAAAGAGGGTATAGCTCCAGTCAAAGATGATGTTTGCCTGGGTTGAGGATGGTGCATAGTGATAGGAATGTGGGAAGGGTTTTGGACCATAACAGATAAAACAGTAGCAGAGGTTTCTGGCTGAGTAGGAGCAGGGGGTGCTTCAGATGTAGAGGGATAATAAGACAGAGTAGAGGAGTCTTCAGAAGAAGGCATAGGGGTAGGAGGGATGTGTAAAGAGTCTTCAGAGGACTGAGAAGCTCTTATAGTTTCTCCAGGCTGACTGGTATGGGAAACACCTGCAACATCATTGAATATTTCAATTAGTTGCTCTCTGATATGTAAATCAATGAGATTGTATTCACCAGTTTCATTAACAGGAAAAAAGGTATAATGCAGATGCCCAGTCCTAATGGAAGGAATGGCTTCAGGTGGCATGAAGTGAAGCAGGGATGAGTTCAACATGATTCCATGTTCCACCTCTTTGCCATCCACATAGTGGGAAGGGAATCTGATAGAACAAGGGGCAGTAATAATATTGGAATGAAAAGCAACTTGCTGGTTCTCTGTAGAGCTCTGAAGCTTCTGAATAGCTAAGAGACGATGATGGACATCTTGAACAGATACTCCAGAGATGAGAGGATTGTTGGGAGCAGGAGGGGGTATGTTGTTGGGTTCAAACTGAAGAGCAGTGTCAAAAAGACTCCAAGTGTTGGACATAATGGAAGGTGTTGGAGAGGATCTGAATATGTTTGGTTGGAAGATAATGTTGGTTTGAATGGATTGGTCTCTTGTCATTTGGTTTTTATCCTCCTTAAATATGTTTTTGTTGAAAGTCTGAATGGTCCGGCCTATGGCCCTTCTTAGTCGTAATGCTTGGCTTCTGACTAAGGCTACAGTAACATCTCTCCGGTCCTGGGCGGTAATGTGTGATTGATCCGTTGCCGTTTCCCCTGATCGTCTCTGATTGGGTTGAGAAGTTTGATTTTGATTAAATGGAAATAACTTTTTGATGGAATCCTTTAATCGAAATCTAGGAACACTTGATATCGGCTTCTGATTAGATTCAATCTCAAATCTTGATGGAGGTTCTAATTCATCAATTCCCAGTGATTCGGTTCCATCAGCATCAGTGCCTGTTATCTCTTGATTATCAAAACTATTGTTGGATGGGTTTACAACAGAACTGAATATGATGTCACTTTCATTGTCTTCTGATGGAATTTTGTCTGTCTGTGCAGCCAGTGTTATCACAGCCACCTGACTGTCTTCTTCAATTATGGTTGTGTGAGGCTTAGTTATGTGTTCAGTCATGTTGACTTCAAAACCATATTCAGGCTTTGGGACATCTTGTTCAACCAGCAATTCATAATTGATCTGAGGGTTACTTGGATCCTTGAATATTAAGAATGTTCCTTCAATTCTTTCATCAATTGAGACAAGATTGCCTCTTTGCCATGGTCGGCCTAGCAGTAAATCAAAGGGTACATTTTCTCCAATAAATAAATTTGCATGTGTTACAACATTTCCACACGATAGCGGTACATTTGCAACATGTCCTTGTAATTTTCCAGCTCCACCATTGGCATCATTCATTGTCAAGGTTCGGCTTGGATTCATAGGAAGTCGGATAATGCTTTGATATATGTCTTTGCTGACAACATTAAGCTGGGATCCAGTGTCAATAATTGCATTTACAGTTTTTCCATCACATTCCAATGCTAGTCGGATTAGCATTCCTTTGTCTTTGTCTCCAGTAATAGTATGGGCTGTAGCTGATGGTTTGGCATTCTTTCGTTTAATCATTTCAGTGAGTTGTTCTGAGAGCTCTCTGGATGATGCAAGAACTTCTCGCACACGTAAAGTGATTGGAGCATTTAATATGTTATTGATAACTTGAGTATCTCCAATTTGACTTGATATTTCTGATTGTCTTGGTTTTGGTTTTACTATGGCTTTATCTTGGAGTACAGGTGCTTGTGTAATATTTCTGAGATGTTGGTCAATATTCCTAGGTTTTCTGACATCTATTGGCGTAGGTACAACAATCTCATCTTCAGATATATCCATAGGTACTGGTTTAGGTATGGATGTGGGTTTATTTGGAATTGGTTGTTGAGATGGCATGATGGGATTAGTTTTAGGAGTTGATTTTATAGTAGGAGCTAGTTGTGGTGGAGTGTTTTCTTTACCTTTGGAACGGAATGTTCTAGGTGGAAGCAAAACTCCATCAAAAACATCTTTACGAGCTTTATTGATGGCTTTAACTTGCTTTTCAGCAGCCATAACATTAGCAGGATTGTGTTCTTCAATTTCAGCTTCAGAGACATAATACTCTGATATCTCGTCCATGGTCACAAAGTGTGATTGGCCATTATTATTATTTCGTCTCTTTGCAGCTTGGATTATGGTTTCTCCTCTCTCACGACGAACAATAGTTCCATCTCGATATACTATTCTCCCAGTTTGGTCTCTTTTTAGTATTCCAGAATCTAGTAGTTCCTGAAGTGGTTGACAATCACGAAGTCCATGACCAGTTTCTCCACAGCCATAACATGTGATTGGCCCTCCTGGAAAGGGTGCTGGATTGTTGGTATTCATATTATGTTGAGGTGGTACATAATTATTTCTGGGAGGAGGATTAAATGTATTGATTCTTGGGGGGACCCTAGGTTGTATTGGTTGTATGTGAGGAGGTTGTATGCAATGTGCTACATCAGCATCCAACTTGATAGCTTTGTAATATATCAATGCATATTGTGGGTCATCAATTGACATTTGTCCTAATTGCTTGATTAATTGTTCAACACCATCTTGTTCAGTGTTTTGTTTCTTTTCAGATCTTTTGAGGTCCTTTTTACTTGAGCTCTTCTTTATCCTGTGTACTTTCTTGGGATA
Organism: Collybia sordida; assembly: GCA_037014335.1. Lineage (NCBI taxonomy): Eukaryota > Fungi > Basidiomycota > Agaricomycetes > Agaricales > Clitocybaceae > Collybia > Collybia sordida. The sequence goes on along the minus strand of JAYKXK010000011.1, from coordinate 1,531,139 downwards.
TTCTTCTTCATCTTCAGATTCTGAGCTTTCCTCAAAGGTTACTTTCTTCTTGTGACTTCTTGTGCTTGCTTTTCTCCTTTTCCTTGATTTCTCATAGTCACTGTCTGATGATTCTGATTCTGAATCTGAGTCTGAGGTATTCCCTTCATGTCCCCAGTCTGGTAGGTCTGAATCAGAGTCAGCTAAATTGTAAGAGAACTTGTTTCTAGCTAGTAGTGTCTCAACAATTGTAATAACATCATCCATAGGAAAAGCTGTAACCACTGTTAGGTTAGACGATTTGGCAAATAATCTATTCTCAACTCTTCCTTTGAGTTTCTTATGAATTCCATGCCAGAAGTATGCATTCTGTTCTTCAATAGAAATCTTGCCTTTAGCTAGTAGCCATCCTGCTACTGTAATAAATTTCCTTTCATATCTTTTCCATTCAGTTAGGTTTGTGATAGGTCTATGTTTCCATTCCTTAGTTAGCATAGTTAGGTCTCTGATAATGTACCTAGTCTCTCTAAGGTCTGCATCATAGTATCTTAATATATCAGTTTCAAGCTTATTCCAGTCTTTAGCTGTATAACTGGGTAATGCTTCAATAAGCCGAACTACTTTCTTGGAGCAATAGTCAAGTATCCTTTCACATATATCTGCCTCATTTGTTAAGTTGTAAGAGGCACACATATTCTTGAATCGTCTAATAAAGCGTTTAACTTCTTCATGACTTCCAGTGAATTTAGGTGGTGCTCCCTTTTCTCCTAGGGCAGGCATCATACTTGGTGTTCTAGTGTTCATTGTGGGAGGAGGTGAAGGTGATGCAGATGATGTGGATGAAGGTGTAAGTGAGGATGTAGTTGATGTGGTTGTCGATTGGGATGTGGAGAGTGGAGATGTAATTGATGTTGATTGGATTGAGTTATAATTCAAGTGATTGAGTGATTGAGGATGAGATTCACTACTTGTCATTCAATATGGAAGTGGATTTCCTCAACAATGTAAAGAATTTATTAGCCCTCGCGGTGGGCTCCAAATTTATGTCACGTAAGTTATTGCTTCAACAAAAAGTTATACTAGAGTAACTTAATGTCCAGATGTCGTCGGAGCTGTCTTTAGTCGGACTAGTCTGGTGTTCGGGGGAAATTTACTTCTTCACAGCTGAGGTTATATCACTTCCTTAATTGGAATGAACTTAGCTATGAATCTAATGATCAGTTGACAGATGTTCAAGAACTATACTTAAGTTCTTGGGTTGATAACAGAATGTGAAGTCTACCAAAGACTTCTTAACGTGATGTGACTTTACTTAACCTTGAATGATGTAGAAGTCTGTACTTTAGACTTCCTAATGTAATAATGATGTGGTGTGACGAGATTCAGAATGAGGTCTAATCCAACTGTGGACTTTAGACTTTGAGAACAAGTTACTTGTGAAGCTTACGTGTTCACACAGTAAAAATAGAGGATAAGTGTTTCTTTGATTGCTATACTAATTACAAGATCACTACTGGATGCTTGAATTGCTGAGCTCAATCAGAGAAAGATATACAGAGGGGTGAACCAGGGGTTGTGTAACTTAGAAGCTAACTAATGCTGAAAATTACTACTTGGCTGCTTTAGCTGGGGAGCAAAATGGTCTCCTTATATACCTTTTTCTTCTGTGAGTCATAATTCTAAATGGGTATACTAATCTAGTTTGTAATCTATATTCTATATATATGACTCATCTGTTGTCAGTATGAGTCAGAGGGTTTGATGTGAGTCATTGTGTCATTATCACATGTGATTTGATTGATGTCGAGTCTATTTTGATATGACTCATTGGGGATGGTCTAGATCAACTGTTTGGCATGTGATTTTGAGTGATTGATCTTTAAATGGCATGTGATTATGTTTTCCAGTTATTTAGGAGTTATGGGTTATCTTGAAATATGGGATTATGCTAAGTCTCTTATTGATTTCATGGAACTATTACCCAAACACATTTGGGGTGTGACAACGCGTTGTCGGTAAAGGATCACGTGGGCGTGCCCCAGTGATCCCGACACGCCGCGCCCGCGTCCGCGTTCGGGAACGTCTAACGAGAGTCGGTAAAGGGAGTGGGGTGGTAACGAATGTGGTGTGAGAGAGTGTGTGAGTCGGGTTTGACTCGGGGTGGTTGTCGGGAATGACTTGTCGGTAAATGTGGTCAGTAACGTGAGTCGGGTTTCGCTGAACGTTACTGAGTGTCACTGAGCGTTAGTGAGGTCGGGAATGTTGTCGGGAAGAGGAAAAGAGGTCGGTAAAGGTGTTCCCCTTACACGTATATCATAAATCCAGCCGATCGTATTGGGAAAAACTAACATACCGCCAACTTCTGTCCTAACGGGGACTTTTCGTTGTTTCTCATGAAGGCTACGATTTGTATAATCGTCGTCCCGTGAAAACTACGGGTTGATAAGAATCATTAATACTAGGCAATTCCTAAAGCGATGAAGGTATTCACACAGCAGAAATGACTAGACCTATGAAAATTCTGCCGAAGAAATCGCGCTTCATGTCCTTATTTAACGAGGGATAAACACCAGTGACGACAGAGCGCGATATGGATATGTGAGGGAGGAATGATGAAGGGTGGGATAGTCAGGCACAACCTCGAATGTTATATGTCCAGGGGAATACGGCGTTGCCATATGGATCATCTTTCAGGTGTGCTGATTAGGCTTAACTTCCGAGGATTTCGGGCTGGATTTGTGCTAGTACGGGATTCGAGCCTATGCATCATCAGAGAACTAGTTCAGTCTTAGAGTATTATCCCTTACTAGCTCCTCTGTTCTGATTGAACGTTGATAGAAGATTGAGATTATGATGATCAAGAGGGAAGTATGAACACCATTGGATACAATCCCTTTCTATGGTGGGGAAATGCAAGGATTTTGGTCCCAGACTGCATCGTATAACAATCAGGATGACTAGAATCCGACTTCAATCCAGATTCCAGAAGGACAGGGGAGTTTACCCCGGAACGTGTACACACAGTATTGTATCAAACAGGAAAGCAAACACAGGAATTCATAACGACTCCTATAAATGAAACATAGAACGATGATTTCATCTATTCAGGTGTTGGTTTGACAGATATGATGATCACGCACCTGCATCGCCACACTTAAATTAATTCAAGTTCATCAGTAACTTGCAAACCATCTGTTTAATAGAACACAGCTCAGTTGGGTACCAGTGTGCCTCCATGATTATTGAGGGAACTACGGGGACTTGATTCGCAAAATTTGCTAGGTCCCAAGAGCCGGAATTGGCAATAGAAAGGTTTACAAGAAAACAACAAGAGTTGGCGCGCTTCCTCAAGGTACTTACGTAAACTAACCAAACACGTGCCTCTTCCTCGGTCCGGGACTCCGGGTTCTGGGTGCTTGTTTTCGCCCATGTATGGCATGAAGCCTTGGGCGTTTCACTCGAACCTTAATCTTCATCTTGTTCTGAATTTATATTCCATCTATTCTCTTGAAGCGGTATACCATTCGATTAATTTCCTTCAATCTCTAGAGCTGACAGTGACAAGTGACAAGGGAACATGAAGTATAAAACGTCCTTTGGGTAAGGCAAATTTATCGAGAACTCTATTAATTTCTTAAATTATGGATCACATTCCATGATTCTAGTTTCTCTATCGTTGGTTTTGTGTTACATAGTTACGGAGGTTATGACTCTATCTCACGTGAAACGACGCGATCGGCATTGAAAACCAGCCTACGTCATTATTGCTTTACTTCCTTCGTTCATAGCCAATCGGCGTGCAAGGACACGGATGCATAGTTTCTCCACAACACATATATAAAATGCTCCTCGAGTGAAAAATTCCCCCACTTTCTCTCGCTCAACCTTCTACCTAGTTTGTACCCCAAACTGGATTATGTACTTAAACGAGTATGAACTGAACGTTCGGGAGGGAGCCCACTCGAGCACATTCGAAATCGGTGATTTCGGTCAGTCTTGTATTTCCCCCATTTGATATTCTGGATGCAATCTTTAAGATAGGATTTACCCTGAACATATGTTTCTAGCTTATGTGTCTGCTCTGCGCCTAACTCAATATTGTGGCGGGTTGGTAGGACACCCCCCCTACCCCCGGAGAAAAATTGATGTGTCTTCTTACTCTTTTATGGACCTCAAAAATTTCTAAATATTTTAGGTAGGTGGTAGGTGGTTTTTGTTTTATTGATGAATCAACTTCGAAAATAACAGGTCTGCTAAGTATCGAGTATGTTTGATGGGGCATATTTTACACACGATTCAAAATTGAAGCAATTAACCCAGGTACTTGCTTGATTTTTTTGTAGGTGCATTGGCGAAGAGGACGGGTAATTTCGAATTAAGAAGTCTCACAAGTTCTAACACAGCAAATGCAATCCCAGAGAAGTACGAAATAATTCACGCCAAGGCATCTTGCCCATTACACTTTGGATGAGACGGCCGAATTTATTGACAATGCCGCTTTCACGTCCTTGTCAGGGGATGTTGTTGAAGTTGGATAACCCCCTAAGTATAATTGAATACAATCACGTGATCTGACACCCAGACGTTTCGCGTATTTTTTATGGGCCACAGCCGGCGCCCCGCTTTCCGACGCTTCGCTCAGGCTTCGGACCATCTCACCCCACTCCTCTCTCGTGACAAATTCCATCAAAGGCAGACTTGTTTCTCTTCTTTCCCTTCATGTCGACTATGTTGCGTCCTGTCAATACCCTCAGAATAGGGCGTGCACTGCTCAAGCCATCGCCACGTTTTGGGAGCCGTCAAGGGGAATTTGGGGTTCTCAGTGTTCTCGCTCGGTCACGGGGACTAGCAACACCAGCTGGAGATGTAAGTGACATGATGTGGGCTTCAGCCCGCATATCGCCGGTCAATGAACTCAATGATATTCATTCTTTTTCTGTGCCTTAGCTAAAAAAGACAGGGTTGTACGATTTTCATGTTGAGAATGGAGCGAAAATGGTTCCATTTGCGGGCTATTCGATGCCGTTGTCGTATGGTGACGTTGGCCAAGGTGAGTATTGGGTGTTACGTACCATGTTCGGAGTTTGTTCGCGGGGCTCACGCTAGGATTTTCCGCCAAGTGGCCAGCCATCATCATGTACGGAAGAGCGCTGGTTTATTTGACGTGGGACATATGGTGCAAACGAAGTATGTTCCTTGTCTATGATATCATACTGTTCCTAGTACTGACGTCGTGGATGTACAAGTTTCCGAGGCAAGACAGCTACAGCATTTCTAGAATGGTTGACTCCATCATCGCTTGCCTCGCTGGGTGCCTACCATTCCACGCTGTCGGTGTTGTTGAATGATAAGGGAGGAATTATCGACGACATGATGATCACGAAGCATGATTATGACGCGTACTATGTCGTCACTAACGCCGGACGACGTGAGCGAGATCTTGAATGGATGAAAGAGAAGCTAGCGGAGTGGAATGCTAGTGGGAAAGCCAAGGAGGGTGTTGTCGAAATGGAGGTGTTGGACGGTTGGGGCCTCCTCGCTCTTCAAGGTGTGTGTCGTCCCTTCCTCGATGTGATCCTGCTCGGGCTTACTTGTCACGGCAGGACCCGAGTCTGCATCTTATTTACAAGGCTTGACGTCATACGACCTTCAGCAATTAACGTTCGGAACATCCGCCTTTGTACCTATCGAGGGTTTCAATCTCCATGTGTCCCGTGGAGGATATACTGGAGAGGATGGCTTTGAGGTAGTGTACTTGCAAGTGGAACAGTTTCCATGTGCTCATACCGCTCTCAATCTAGATTTCCATTCCTCCCTCTCACACACTTGAAGTTGCGAACCTGCTCACCAAGTCCCCGGTCCAACTTACGGGCCTGGGCGCGCGCGACAGTCTGCGCCTCGAGGCAGGCATGTGTTTATATGGTAATGAGCTCGATGAGGACACATCACCGATTGAGGCTGGCCTTTCCTGGCTGATCTGTAAGTTCCTCTGATATTGTTTAAGTAGAACAGTGTTACTGAAAACATGCCCAGCAAAGGAAAGAAAAGAAACAGGCCAATTCATCGGTGCAGACGGCGTCCGTAAGATCATCAAGGAAGGCCCGATCAGGAGGCGTGTTGGAATGATTATTGAGGGTGCTCCAGCACGACGTACGTCCCCGTCCCTCCTCGATCATGTTATATCCCCACTTAACCTGACCCGTGTATTTGTAGAGGGTGCGAAAATATTTGCGCCATCCGGAAAGGAGCTACTGGGCAACGTCACTTCCGGAATTCCATCCCCGACGCTAGGAAAAAACATCGCGATGGGTTACGTACAGTCAGGGTGGCACAAAAAGGGTACAGAAGTTGAAGTAGAAGTGCGCAATAAGCTGCGCAAGGCTGTACTCGTGCCTATGCCATTCGTCAAGCCCAGTTACTTTAAGGGTTAAAGCATAGAAAACCAACCAATGTATCATATTTCTTGAGAACGGGAGCTGAGTCAAAATAAGTGTGTCATTCAAAAGGTCAGTTAAACTCAGTTTGGATGATTGTTACAGTAATGACAACTACTTGTAACTTTTGAGTTTTGCATGATTGCATACAAGCACCTTTCAGGATATTTGTAGTTACAGATTGGTACATGACTGCAATCTTGATGTATTTTTGAAAACCTTGTTGTGTATGAAGTGCTATATGACATCGATCGTCTTCTATTTTTAGATTTAGATTTCGATCAGCGTCACTGCATAGGAACCACCGTATTAAAGCTAACGCATTGTTTCCGTTGCCTTTCCTCCAGGAAACTACCCGCAGTGTGGCGGACGTCCCAAATATGACATTGCTGTTTAATTTGATTGTATTTAGTCGAGTTGCGCGTATAGCGTATTATGGTTTGTTCGTAGGAAGGTGGTCGGAGCGCGACTCCGAGTTGATCCAATCCATATAGGTAGATCCTTCGGGTTTCCGCTTCTGAAGATATTCATAGACAAAGAACTTTCTTCCTACAATCTGGTATTCCCACTTGGAACTCTAAATAGACCACAACCGAGCGGAATCACCCGAAAAAACATCATTCTTAGCGAAGGAATGTCTCTCAAATGGTTTCCAGCACATGCGGTATTACCTACTCAATTAGGTTTTTCTGAAATCCGAAGACATCTCGTTGACCGCGCCACATACCCATTTTGTTGACGTTCCATCGGAGTATGTTGGTTGCCGTAAGCTTCTTACCGTATTCTATGTTTTTATTTTTTCAACCCCCTCCTCCTCGGAGAAATCACCAGAAGCCTTGTTTACTGTAATAAATTTAGAATTTTCATTGAATTAAACATCAATCATCTCCTGTTTCTTCTGGATAGCTTGAAAGGTAGGAATTTCTATCTTGAGCTGATGAACATTGTAGAACAAAGTTGTAGGGATTGGGTTCTGAATATAATTCGGAACACTCTTTACCGGGTACCACACGCCTTGAGGCATATTGATGACAGCTTTCTAGAGTCCAGTCAGGAATAGTGGCATCTAAAAAACCTACCGGAGCATAGGACCACCCGGATGTCATTACAAAGTCCAACCGTCAAACATGCAACACAAATAACACATGAGGTGGAAAAGTAGCAATGCCGGGCACCCTGCCTTGGCCTGTCATATCTTGACGTGAATAATTCGTAATTATAAATTTTCCCAGTCCATCATACGGAGCTGTCAAACGGATGACATTGACGGTGGAGCCCACGCTGCCAGGAAATATCCGTCCCCTACAGAATCTGCCATGTCCATTCATATATGTAAAGAGGATTTACACTTTTTCGCTAACAAGACATTGAAACAGTGTAAAGTGTGGGGTAATAGGGGCGCGTTCTAGGGTTGCAGGAATCATGGTTGGAAGCGGGAGTTTGGATGCCATAACGCACTCAACCATACAGGAATGAGTATTGATTTGAGAGCGCGGACGACCTTAGCTGCAAGGTGGTGGGTGGAACGCATGTTTAGCGTGCTTTTTTGAATGGGTGCTCTATGTTGCGCGTCAGTAAGTCGCACCCAGAAGCTCGCAATATATATTATACGCTCGACTTCGAATAGCTATCCAGACTTCCCCTTCTTTGTTCCCTGAAATTCCGTAACTGTGAAGCCCGATTTCCCAACTGCTCCACACCCAGCTCCCTCCCGCGTCATCCAAATTACGGACATGAGTTTGCTTGGCCGCATGGCAGAACCTATTCACGAACCGTGGTGAGCGCGCATATACCCTATAATGGCGTCACCAAACCCTTTTCCTGGTCATAATCGAAACGTTGGAACGTTGGGATTGCTCTTGTTTTAATTTTCGTAATAATTCTTCCACCTTCCTTCTATCATGCTTCATTAATGAGCCTCAAGCTCAAGTTGATCGCCCCACCTTCTCTCGCATTTAGAACCGTCAATCCATCAGTGCTATAATTAGCCTTCGATAATAAACGCGGCGAAGTAGGAGATAGAGCGTCGGTGGAAGGTCCGCGGCCAATTGCTTACTCCAAAACTACCATTAGAAGCTTAGTAATTCATGAGTGAAGCATTTTTATACCGGCGCTTTGTAGACGGGGGATATATGTGTGTTCGGTATTTGAGAAGGGGGACGCGAGTGGGAGTTATTTACAGCATGGCGTCCAATGTACGTTGACGTTGCCTCGGAAAATCCTATTTCTTTGTGGTGCCCCGTAAACGGCGCTGCGGTACCTTAGGCTAGTACTTGCGGGTTTACTGAATTACCATGGAACAATTTTCGTGGGCCCCGTGCACTAAAATTCCAGGCAACTCAGGCCAGGGAAGGTGGTTTTTTTATCGTTCCTGCGCCTGAATGGTATGCCACCCCGTCACATCCATAATAGGGGAGGAACTGGTACGGGCTGGTGGTACACCTGGACCTCAGGAAAGAGAGCTCTTACAGAATAAATGCAGCAAACATCGTACCACCGTGCTAGTGGTGCCAGAGCCCCTCTCGAGGCGATCAAACCCCGCAACGTTAGATGTCAGAGGAAAACAAAATTCTAATACTTCCATTCCATTCGAGATGTGTCAGGGGTGGCCATGCTGTATCAAACATATCGAGGCATCCGCCGCCACGGCCATGAGGAACTACTGCCGTTGTGGGGTTTGTTTTCTGGGGGAGGCGCCCATTAATTCGCGTATTGTATACATCGACATGCACAGGCCTGCCATTGATGCTCCACTTTTCTCAATGGCTGTCAGTAATTTATGATCGAGGAGAACCACTCGCGATCATGGATGATGATTGACAAAGATGGGAGATCGGATTCTGATTTGATGTGTTTGTTTTTTGTGTGTTCCTTGTTATTTTTTTTCGCACGCTGTATGATTCCCCGATCGCGGGCTCGACATAAGGCGAGGTTAAATCAGGAAGTATTTTTGATTTTCTTGGTTTTTGATTTTGATGTATGTAGCCTCGGTCGCCGCCGGATATCTGGAAATAGGCCCGGCTAGCTTGAATTGGGTAAAAAGTAAACTGAAGTATTCGGCATATATACGTATGATGGATGAATAACAAAAGACCTCTATAAATGTTATTAGATGGAAATTTCCACACCGAGCGGCAGCTCCGGGCATACATGGAAAATCAGTTTTTTGTTTTCTGTAAAGCTAGAAGCCGGTTGTATAATGTAATGACAATTGACAGCTTGAGAAACATCTCCCAAGGCACGAAAATCTTCATGAGCAATGAATCGCAGTGCTCGATTTATCGGAAGCGAACAAGGTGGCGAGAAGGCGTCAATGTGCTGTGTAGCATAGATGCACCATCATGCCGCTGGGATCAGAAAAGCTTTGCGCGGGGGTGTCAAGGTTGACATACCGGGCATCTGCGTCTTCACTTATTTTTTTTTTTTCAATTTCGGGGGTAATAACCTTCTCCCAGCGGAAATTAATAGAAGGAAACAAAATAGGACATATCCTGAAGGAGAAAGATGATAGTTTCTGAAAGGTATAAAGAGGTGAGCAGTATGAGACTCAATCCTCAGTTCAACGAAACCTACTCGTTCTACTACTTGCCTCACTTCTACTCTCAGTTCCTCAATAGCAAACATGTTCGCTCGCATCTCCAGCCTTTTCATGTTCTTGTTGTTCGCTCTTCCTCTCCTTGCGGCCGCCAGTGCAGTCCCCCGCACCGACAACCCTCCCGCTAGTCAGTGCAACACTGGTGACCTTCAGTGCTGCAACTCAGTCCAGTCTGTAAGTATTACGCAAATGGCATTACCGACTCGACACTGACTTGCTTGCGCAATAGGCGGATAATCTTTCTAACCCCGTCTCGCTCCTCCTTGGCCTCTTGGGTGTCGTCGTAAGCGGCATCACCGGATTGGTTGGTGGTGAGTACAGTTCTACCACCCTGGAGAACCCGAAAACTGATTCTGGAATAGTCACCTGCTCCCCCATCAGTGTTATTGGCGTCGGTGGAAACTCCTGGTAAGTGTTGACAGGCGACCTTTGATGGACCTTTGTTCCTGATGAGGGCACATATAGCACTGCCCAACCCGTCTGCTGCACCAACAACAGCTTCGTGAGTCTATACCTACTCCTTGCTCAGGGGAAGACATTAACCGTCGCAATACTAGAACGGTCTTATTGCTCTTGGCTGCACCCCCGTCAACATCAACCTCTAAGCCAATCGAGAGGTCGTCGATGCCGCCATACAAGCGTACTGCCGGCAGCGTCGATAAATAGTTTTTGCTTTGATATATCTTTGTTACGAAATTCAGATCAATCAATATGCCTTTTGTCGAGTTCTTTGATAAATCCTGGATGTAAGATGAATTCTAAAATTAAGGAAGTGCATCAACAAGAGATCCAGAAACCATTCTTTGAGAAATGGCCATTTTGTAGTCACGCACAAGTTGTTTAGGTCCCAGTCGATAGAAAAAGTGACGGAGCGGAGCCTCCCAACCGATCTATTCTAGTGAGTGAAATTTTTGATAACCGAGGCAGCGAAATGGTCGCCAATTGTATAATAAATGTCCTATCATCAGGAGAGGCTTAGTAAATTGGCCGAGAGCCGGGTAAAGGCGACATTTTGCCGGACGAAAAGACTACAGTGATCCGCTTGTGGTTTTAATTTGGCCCATTGTTGAGAACTTACGCGGCATATTCGGGCTTGCGGGATTCCGGCGGGTATCTCTATGTTTCTATGTTTGACGGAACTTGGAGTGAACGATGGTTGAGGACGATGGTTGAGCACGTCAGGTTCAGGGTAAGAATCGTGTTGTGATACTGAAATCGGAAGAAATGGTGTACCACTGGAAAGTATCGAGGTGGGTGTTACACTCCGTGAACTGGACAGCTCAGCTCAGCCCATTCTTGCCCTCACTATATGCGTGATGTGGCTGAACTACTCACGTCCTAGACGATCGAGCTTAGAAATTTGTTAATACCATGCTCTAAAATAATAGTCGCCGTCAGATAGACTACTTACTAAATATCTTGCCCCGTTCCGAGTTTGACAGAACAGGCTTTCATGTCACCTTGGATATCTCACGTTCCCAGAAATAAACTAGGAATGTGAATTGTATGGTGAAACTAGTGATTTCTGTCGAATTTTCTCACAAAATTAGGAGAGGGTTGGATACAGGAAGTGGTGAGGAGTCGTAGAGATCCAAATCGGCTCGATACTCGCCACTGATGATCAACTGCAGAATATATATGACGACTCGCGTAGAAAATGGAGAAATGGCGGTGCGTCAGACCTTGGACTATAAAATCATTGTGTTTTCACGAGGTAAAGTCCAAGCTGGAATTTTGAACGAGAGAAGTCTGGAGAATCAATGATGTTGAAAGGTGTGTAGGCTGCTGGATAGATTGAGATATTGTCGTTGATCATTCAATCGAGAATCTTGAGCACAAGAGCGAATGATTGTGGCGCCAATGAGGGAATCGACAAATCTTGAAGGAAGCAACCAAACAAACATTGAAATCCAAAAAGTGTCTGTCACGTGCTGGCCGTAAACCCTTTCCAATACCACCAAACCGACAAAAGCAAGCAAAGTCTATAGTCTGGATGCTTATCATCCTGATCTGTCCCGGCTGTAACCCACATCTCAAACGTATAGGATTTTATATCATTTCATACCGGTGGACTTGGCAATTGTCAATTATAAGATGTCAACATGTCTTCCTCAATTTCTTCAGGAGCCATAAACGGTATTCTTCATCAGCACATGGTCAACCATTGGCCCGTCAAAAGAGAAAGTGTTTTGGGGCTCTCCTCTTTACACTAGGACTTCATCCTTCTGGCTTTTGCATAAATTGTCAAAATGGCGACGACGAAGGCTTTTCTTAACAGCAAGAAGGCTCAAATGGTTGCTGTGATGCTCGAATCTCTCTTTGTTGGTATGTTAGCTTATATACTATCTACTTGTGCATGGTAGAGTGACTGATCCTCGACAACAATAGGTATATTTTCTGCATTAATGGTTTTTATAGTGTGGATTTTATGGTAACTTTACCCCACAAACTCATCCATAGAACGTACTCATACATCTATTGTTAGGAATAGTTACCACACTATGCCAAGAGCGCGCAAGGTTTTGTTTGGATCGACACTCATCATGTTCTCCCTTTCCGCTATCCATCTGGGTTTAGTGATGCAAGAAGTAACTGCCGACGACGTACCGCTGGCGTGCGTGCGACTTCAAATCATTCTTTCAATGTTCCAGGTGTTTGAAATTAGTGCCTCCTTAAGAGTTTTTGCTGACCGTCACTCCATGAAGTATGTAATTGGAGATCTGGTATTAATATGGAGGTTTGTTGCACGTCGCCTTCCACAATAAGCTGACTTAATAACTGATGCTTACAGGGTTTGGGTCATGTGGACGCACAGTTATGTGATTATAGCAGGGCCATTGGTTCTAATGTTGACTGCTGCAGGTGATTCTTCCGCGCTGACTGTTTACTCCCATCGAGTAACATGGTGGTTTTATCCAGGCTTCACTCTTCATCTGACGGCTCTGCGGGACAGTAGCACTTTTTTCACGGTCATCCCTGTAGCGTTAATAGTGGCCAATACCACGCTTTGTACACTCTTGATAGTAGGGAGAATCTGGTACGTCGCACAAGAAATAATCATGACTCTGAAATTTTTTCTTTACTTTGGTTGGGTTCAGGTACTTGCATCGAAAGGCCAATCATGCCCCTACATATCTTGGGGGAACGCCCATGCCCCCCCGTTATAGGGGGATAATCATCCTCATTGTCGAATCTGGAGCATTATATACGGCTTGCCAGGTATTTTCGCACTAAGCATAGTTACGGTTATCAACTTACGGATGAAAATCAAGATAGTCAGCCTTATTTTGAACTACACCCAAAGCGTCGGGTTATCCATAGTTCTCGACTTGGAGATCCCTTTAATCGTACGCTTTCCTACTATCCGTCCTCACGCTCACATCTCACCTCACTGCAGGGTATACTCCCCACACTTATCATCATCTTTGTTCATTTGGAGATGGTACCAGGAGCGCAAAGCTCTAATAAAATAGCCGCTCCAACGTTCCAGAAAACTAGGACAAACCGCATCCCCATGGACATAATGAGTCTGCCAACTTCAAACCCAAGGCACATATTACCAAGAGGTTTTGATAAGCACGAAATCATGGCTCCTTTGGAGCACCCCGAATCCGTGGTGAAGTCTTCGAATCGGTTGCGCATTTGATAATGTCTGTACTACGATCTCGGTGTTCGCCTTTTTGTCTCGCTTGTTCTCGAAGTGATGGTCCTTATTTCCACATGCAACTTGAAGGTCGGACAGTTAAACATGCTCTAAGAATGCGCCTAGGTAAATGAAGTGAAAGCAGCTATCAAATTTCAAATTGAAGAATAATCAATTGATTGACGGCGTTTATCCAGGCTGGATAATGATAGATGTGATGGATCGATAAGTTAGGCCCCAGGAACGCATTGATGCTGAGACTGACTCAAATCCAAACGTTTAACAAATATGAATAAGGGATTTATACCATTATCTGCGCCTAGAATGCTACCGAAATATATGAAGTCTTGACGTCAATATAATGTGTGCGCGTGGTTTTTTTTTTTTTTTTTTTTTTTTTTTTTTTTTTTGTTCAAGATTTTATATACCGCAATACAAGTGTACAGAAGCGGTCACGCGTGACTACGTAATTAACCGAAACCCACCGAAACCAAGAGACATAATGACTATGATACTGACAGAAATCAGTACTAGATGTGTATCACAAATTACAATTGGTCCTGGTCGTTTCATGCGCCCATGTGGCGTACATTATAGATAGGTGAAACCGTTGGCATGGAATATGTATGGTCCATTCTCCATTAATGTTATTGTATGATTTACGTTTAATGTAGTGATAACTAAAGTGAGGATAATTCCACGAGAGGGAGGGCGCAAATTCTCACTTTGGTGAAACGGGACAACGAAAGATTTTCTTCATAACGGAAATCTCAGACGATTGATACGACGTTGGAATCGTGTTGGTGAGCCGATTCTCGCAATGTTCCAGGTACTTCAGGAAAGTTCCCTGCCAATGAATTTTAACTTATACGAGTACGTGCAAGATATCATTAGGGAACTTGTGTTGATACGGAGGTTTGCCACAATTTACCTTCAATGAAAAGTATGACAAATATCTGAATGGTCGCTTTCTCAGTGCTATCTCTCTTATCCCACCATAATCCTCTGACTGGTATTGAATTTGCAGCGAGATGACGAAACCAGCTGGCTCAGTACGGCCCGACCGCCTACTGCGGTATGAACCAAATTCAGCCAAACAACGCGTGTTCAAAACAATCGATGATGCGTTTGATTCACCGTCACTGCAGTCACTGCACGACACCAACCCTTTGTTTCAAGCCCGCAGATTCTCGAAATAATACTATCTTATGATGGCATGCAGTGCTTTCTAGCACTTGATCAAGGTGGAGGGGAAACGTGGGTAGTTCATAAGGTAAAACATAGTGATGAAAGATTATTTTGCCGGCCAACCTCAAACACTCGATAGTCAGCACACTGTCTCACCATTGCACCACAAACATTCAAATAGGGACTTCGCCTCCCATTCACTCTTCAACCCTAACTTTCACCATGAAAATTACTCTGCCTACTATCGCCTTATTCCTCACTTGCGCATCCCAAGTCGTTGCGCGCCCAGCGAACCCGCACCAGCTTTCAAAACGAGCTGATCCGCCTGATGGTAGGTGCTTCCCGCCCTTTATCCGCGCAGGCTCACATCTGTTTCACAGAAACTGAGACTTTGCTTTTGAACTACGCTCTTGCGCTTGAGCACCTCGAAAATGCATTTTATATCGGAGCTCTCCAACGTTTCAATCAGGGAGCATTTGCCGCGGCGGGATATAATCCTTTTGCCCGTGGACGCTTTGTTCAGATACAGGAACATGAACAAGCCCATGTCGAGCTTCTCAATCAGACTCTTGGTGCCAATGCTACAAAGCCGTGCAATTACACCTTGTAAATATATGCTTTTCTCGTTTTCCTTGTTCCTACTTATCATAGCTTGTAGCCCTTATAACAATGTGCAGTCCTTTGCTGCCCTTAGTCAGCTTTTAGAAGGCGTTGGTAAGTTTCCATTGTAAAGTAATTTGATCAAGTGTTGACTGGTAACTTCAGGGACATCGGCGTATATCGGAGCGATGAGGAACATCACCTCACCCGATTTTCTGTCAGTAGCGGCTAGCATTCTCTCTACGGAGGCCCGCCATGCTGCATGGGTTGCGGCCGTCCCAAACAAGTTTGCTCCCTGGAGCGGACCTTTTGATGTGAGCCCGCATGCCGTTAATTTTTTCGGTTGGGACTTTGATCGTTAACCTTGAATAACAGACTGGCCTCACTCCCAATCAAACATTTACCCTCGCTCAGTCATTCATCGAAAATTGTCCTCCTGATAATCCTCCTCTCAATCTCAATGCTTTCCCCACTCTCAATGTCACACGTGGTCCTCCTGGGGCAAATGTTACATTCGCGTTCGATTCCTCACTCGCAAATTCTGTCGCCTCTAACAGTGGCGGGAATGGAACTCAGCTCTTTGCGGTATTCTTCACAGGCCTCGTCAAGGAATTTGTGCCGCTTTTGGATAACAATGGCTCACCTCTTACGGTCGGTGGATCGAGCTCGGGGAATACCACCGCTACCTCATCCTCGACAACCTTGAGTGTTGTTACCGTGACTAACAGCAGTTCCACAATGAGCCCCACTTCAGCGGCTTCCATGACATCTACTGATACCTCTGCTATCACTTCGGACACATCTGCCTCCTCTATCTCTGCCTCCGAGGCTTCGTCAATCACCTCAGCGCCAGCTTCGTCAACCACTTCTGCAGCATCTACTCCCACTGCGTCAGTCTTAAGAGGGAATGTTGCTATCCCTCAGGGAATTCGAGGACAAGTGTATGCTGTCGTGTCATCTAATGGCACTGTCGCCACAGACGATACGATTGTTGCCGGTCCGGCTGTCTTGATCTATGAGTTTGGAAGTAACGGGAACATTACTAAGCAGAGCCGTCCTTAAAAAGGCGAACAAAATAGCTTGGTTTCATTATATGGCTTGCGAACGATGCCCCCAAGCGACGATATGTATTTTTATTATCTGTACAGTAGCTTTGTGAAGTGCGAAAAGACGTTTCAAGTTTGGCTAATGCCAACACTAAATTGTAGTTCCGAATTATATATTTGCTTACCTAGTATTTCATTTCTGGTTTCCTGAGCTTGAGTGACTGCTCCCCTGAGTTTGGGATGACTCCCGTTATCAGAATATTCACATTTGACGCGGAAACCCGATAGGGATCATCGATGGAGCTGAGTCACAATTACGCGTCAGTAACCCCACGTGACCTGCGACTCAATCACTGTGACACAATTTTCGGATCCGGCTTGTTCTCAAATTGCTGTTGTTCGACACTCCTTGACTACTTATCATGGTTTATATGCATCATACCCAAGTATTTATATAGGGCTATAACATGCCACCGGGGACCCCCTATAACTCCTTCGTCCCCCCATATCGCATTCGTGTTGATAACTTTGCCGAATTGCAACACGGAGAACAACCTGCACTACATCTCCTCTCACACACTCATTCTGATCATATCAATGGCCTCTCGGCCCAATCTTTTGGATATAAGGTCATATGCTCTCAAGATGCAAAGGAGATGCTCCTACGACACGAAGTCTTCGCAGAACGGGAGCTACATGAACTTGAATTCAAAGCAGAGAGGACATGCACGTATTCCCACCTGAAAGTGGGTCCTTTCCTCCGACCGGATGGCACTGTCGATCGTACGGGCTCTAGGGACCTTTTGGTGAGTTTGAATTTGACTCAGGTCCTTCACCACTGAGATTGGTACAGAGGCCGGTCCCGCTACACACTCCAATTACAGAAGAGCTCTCTGATGGTGAACAGGTTACGATTACGTTACTTGATGCGAACCACTGTCCAGGCGCTGTAATGTATGGATTCATCGTGCTTTCGCCCGTTCACCGAATTAATTAATTTTAGGTTTCTGATAGAAGGCGCTCAAGGAGCAGTACTACACACTGGCGACTTTCGCGCGGAACCTTGGTTCCTCGACTCCCTGACTCGAAATCCGTTCCTGCAGCCGTATCTTGCATCTTACACCACCGCAGCATATTCAGATTCCAGTAAACTCGTAAAGCCTATTGGAAAAACGCTGGATGCGATTTATCTTGATACGGCTTGTGTATTATCGACGTTAGAGGTACCTACTAAGGTAAGAGGGTTGTAACACTGTCGTATGGCTACGAATTTATTATTTTCTCTTCGTAGAGCCGGGCTACAACGGGCCTTCTTGAGCTCATGAAGATGTTTCCAGAAACCGTGTATTTTTATATTAACAGCTGGACCTGGGGTTACGAAGATATTCTCAAAGCTATTTCACGGGAGTTCCAGAGCCAGGTACCAACCTTCAAATTTTTGTCATGCTGAGCTCACCGCATTCTAGATTCATGTTGATCGATACAAATTCTCTATTTATCACCACATATCCGACCCCTTCCTCCGGTCCATAACAACTAAGGACCCGTCTTCGACGAGATTTCACGCATGCGAGCGATTTCATCGTTGTGAATACGTTGCCGTCGGCCAAGACGGTAACTCTAGCGACCCCTACTCAAACTGTACCAGTTATATGGGAAAGCGTGTAGTTTATGTAAATCCGGTGACGATGGGCTCCGGAAGCTGGGATCTTTACCTTCAAGATACCAAAAATCGCTTGAGAAGAGGAGACGTCATTAATAACCTTGTATGTTCGGCTCTTCTTGATACCGGTTTGATCATAGTTTAAGCCGATTTTTCAGCTGGTACCCCTGTCCAGGCACTCACCTCTCCCGGAATTACGGGAGTTTGTATCACTTTTTCGACCCCGTCGGGTAGTACCAAATACCCTCGAACCTCGTTTCAATGGCCTTGATTGGTTTGCAATCAATAGCATGTTCAAGGATTGTATTCATAGGGGTGTTGATAATTCTGAAGGGCTCCCTGCGGAATTTCGCCCCGAAGAGCTTCTGAAAGAGGTAAATAGTGGGGACGTTATGTTGGAAAATTTGGTTGGTGATGGAGCAATAGATCTCGCCGAGCGTTGGGCAGACCATGGGGGGCTAAGGAGGAAATTAGAGACCTTGAGAGAGTACTTGCATCCTACCGAGCCTACTGTCGTCGGCCACACGAGGGACCCCGACCTTCCCGGGGATACCTCAACTTCGGACCCAAAAGGAAAAAGAAAGGCCAAAGTACAATATATTGATAGCGAAGACGAATCAGAAGGGGCACCCAGCGATGATGAGAAAGGCAAAACTGCTCATCTTCTATTCGCAGACCTTGCTGGAGTTGCCGATCAGCAGCATAAATGGTGGATTTCTCCTTCCCCTTCACAGAAGTCTACTACTACCCCCGCAAGAGAGCCCCAATCTGTGGTTGGATTCCCCGGACTAGATCGTTTGACCCCGGCCTCCTCGCCTGTCCATCCGTCGTCACGCAGACACACTAAGAAGCGACGAGTTGATTACTCTCCACCTCGATCACCACACCTTCCTGATAAGCGTCGTCCTGCTGGAAATGTCCTAGCATCTCCATTCCACATGTCGGGATTACCACAGCCATCCGGGATATCAAGCCAATCGTGGCGCGTCAATCTTCCAGTCGCGTCGACTAGCCGAGTGCCGCTGCCAGATCATTCTTCCTCCCCTCTACTCGAACTGAACAATATCTTATCTCACCGAGATTATTATAATCTTATAGACTCGGATAAATCCTATAAACGCTGGAAGATCCATAAATTTCCCAGTGTCTCCCTGTTAGATGAGAATTTATCTCGTCAAGCCATATACCCTCGTAAATCCGCCGATTTGCACCCTACAAACGCCCTCCGTGATCCCCTGACCTTCGTATCAGGATCTCAGCGATCACCAGGGCTATCTCCAATGTCTACTGAACGTAGTGCTCGCCCTCACTCAGGCAAGTCACCTAATAAGAGACCCTCAAGGGTGAGGTCCCAATCCGAACGACTCCGCATTGCGGAGCATTTAGCTCAAGCTCGGCCCGATCTTGTAGTTCCCTCCTATCACATTAAACGTGCAGCACTTCTCGCCCGGGAAGCGAAATTATCTGCTAGAACATCCCCTAAACAAAGAATAAACTCTAAACCAACACGTCCCATTTTACCTGTTACAGACACTTTACTTTCCTTTGAGATTGTGGATGATGACGATGGGGGTATGGACTGGAATCGAAGTAAGAGACTTGCGGAAGCTGTGCGGGCTGATATTGCCAAAGGCAAACGGCCTATGTTACCTCCTTTGACTTGTGCAGAAAGCCAATCGCAAGAGAGCGAACTCTAGCTACATGCAGCGGTACATCACTAGTGCACACAAAATGTAGTTACAAAGGAATAAACAATACCATTCACCAAACAGGGTCTTTCTCGGGAGCTCTGTCAAAACAAACCGACAATTCATAGTCCCCTACTCTCTGTGCCCATCGATATATTTTCAGTTTACCGGCCATCGCTTTTTCCCCCTCCATGAAGACGGATCGATCATTCTTCTTCTTCCAAAATCCCTGGAAACTCTTTTGTCTGTCATAGATCAACATCGACACCTCGTCCCCAAACTGATGTAACGATATTTGGAGTTTGATGAGGAAGAATTTGTTCCCATGCCTATTCGGCGGAGGACCACTAAAATCAGTTTCTACGTTGGATTGTGCATCTTGTATAGAATCATATCGATTAATAATGGTACGCGCGCCGGCTTTGTCAACCGGGACACCGCTTTTTTCAAGGGTCAATGTATGCCAAGTCCCACCCTTGAGAGTGCGACAACATTGTTTATGGACTTTCCAGTCCTCGCATTGACACTCTAAATGATCACTAATATCAGTATATGATTTTCATATAGTCAACATGAGTGGTTCACCTATCCCACAGTATGATACAATAAGGCACTGCGTACATCGACTTGTAACTCTTTTCCCACAGACTTCGCACCCAGGACGGCTGTTTAACCTTCCTAGATCGCGCATACTCAACGGTCCTAGAGGAAGGAGAAACGTGAGCTGGGAAGAATCTCCATTCGGCTTGCTTGGAGATTTGTAATTTGATGATAAGTTTTTGCTATTATGAGCGAAGATTTTGAGCATTGTTTTTCTTTCTAGTTCGGTTGTTGTAAGGGATACGACTTCCCCGTCAAATATCTGAGCCAAATGGTCATTTAACGGACGATCGGCTGTCCGGTATAGAACTTTGTAGAGAAGCATAAAGATGGGGACTTCATTGTTGAGTTGATCTCCTAGTGGAAGCGAGAGGAGATCAATGATCTACGAAAAGCTTGACGTCGGTGATTAGCCTCGCTCTAAATAGACAAAGACTCACCCTGACAGCTATACCCCATTCTGCTGCGGCATCCATAAGAACGAAATTTCTCCCTTCCCGGTCATAATGATAAGACAATCCGAGGACAATTTGCCTTACTTCTTTGAACGTATCCTCTTTTGCTGACGATGGCTTATGAGATGTCCTCCTGCCCAACATGATATTTTCAAATGCTTCCGCGGTATTGCCTCTGGACACAGCATCTAGGAGTGGCTTTGAAGATTTCCACCCGGAATAGTTTGAAGGATCGAAAGGTGTGATCTTGATAATATCCCCGAACCTTTGAGAAGCATTCAAAGCCTCTTGAAGGTATTTGTTGAGTGTGCTGTCTGGAATTTTGGTACTCTTTGAGAGTTCCACACCCATAGCCGCGAGAAGAACTAATATATCTTCACGAGAGATATCCGAGGACATGGTTGAATGTCGACGTTGGAATTGAAGGCGAAAAGGTCAAAAATATGCAGTGGCGAGCCTCATTTGTTTAGGTCTTGTTTATTGAAGTAAATAGAGCCACGTTCCAATCACGATTATGATCCATTCTTAATTTCAACTTCAATCCTATTAACTTCCCTCGTCAACATTCGAAATAAATCTTCCAGCACGAGACTTTGTGGAATAAAAACCTAAACGGTCATCACCCCCTTCATCGTGACGCTGACCGCTCGAGGTCGTAAAACCCAGAGAGATTCATTTGTGAAATTCCTGCAAGGACGAGCGTCGTTGCTGCTACAAAATACAACCAGAAATTATGTGCGTGGCTACTCTTATATACTATCAAGATTCAAAACACCCATTAGGTGTTACATATGGGCATCCGAAGTCCGGGCTGATCGATTTAATAATGCCACCGGCCGACTGCAGGAAGGGGTAAGATTGCAGGGTCCCCCACGCGATATGGGGAGATGTTATGAGCACCTGATATATGACACGTTTTATTACTCATTCAACTCGCCAACCACCACCTCCATCATCCATGATGGTGATGCTACTATAATCCAACAATCTAGACTTCACATTCAGCTCGGGTTTCAAGGTGCCGGCAAACATCCATACCACGTTTTTAAAAGCTCTTACGATTACTATACTCGCGTGCTAAGCCCCACTTGTTCAACCCTGAGCGCTCATGGCTCCCCCACGAAGAGTTATACAGCTCGTCTCAGTGATGTGTGAATCACTGCTCGTTGGTCAGTGGAATTGGGCAACTCTCATAGAAATACTAACTCGGACTTAATTCAGGAGCATATGCAGTACTAATTGGTGTTGTAGTTTGGACTTTGTCGTAAGCTTTGTTTTGCTTGGATGCGGACACTTCAACATCTTACGTATCCCACACATAGTACAAGACCGATCCCCAGAGTCCATCAAATTCTTTTCACTTCCTCAATTGTGATGTTCATGATCGCCGTCACTCATCTGGGTCTCGTAATGCAAGAAGTCTCCTCCACAAAACCTCCCGTAGCGAATTTTCAGACACAGATAGTAATCTCAACACTCCAGGTATGAATACTTTCCGGATACATCGTATGACTCAGCCTCAAGTAAAACTTCGCAGTTCATTATCGGCGACCTCGTTCTCATCTGGAGGTGAGCTTAGAACGAACCAAAACATGAACTTTTTTAACATCAAACTTAGGGTCTGGGTCATCTGGGGCCGTAATTATTGGCTTGCGAGCGGACCCCTTGCTATCATGATAGCGGCAGCAGGTTCGTTAGCCTAATTTGTGCACAGAACAGTTTACTCACCCACAATTATGCTCCCATAATCTAGGCTTAACCTTCAACCTTGCCTCCGGCACAGAAACACGCTCTTTCTACACGGCTGCACCGGTTATATTAATAGTAATTAACACATCAATCTGCACAACCCTTATAGCTGGGCGAATATGGTATACAAACTCATTAATCTCACGCAGAGTACCCAACTTACCCCACATAACAGGTATATGCGGCGTCAGCTCAGAAGCTTTGGTACAAGTTCCGGAGGGACGAGGAGTTACCTAGGGGCGGTCACTCTAGTGATTGAATCGGGGGTATTATACACACTCTCTCAGGTACGAATGCCTATTCTGAAGCTCGATCGTCGTTTTAATATTCATAAATAGCTCTGCGGGCTGATTTTGGACCGCGTCAAAAGCCCAGGATTGCCTATCATGTTGAATCTGGAGATCCCGCTGATCGTACGTTAACTCCCGATGTTTTTTGGCCTCTATCTCAAACATGATGTCTTTAGGGGATCCTCCCGACGCTAATCATTGTCCTCGTTCACTTTGATATGGTCCCTGGAACGAAAACATCAAAACGTTATGCCCAAAGCTCCACGTTTCATGAGAGATCTCAAATTACGTTACATACGATGCGAACGGAGACGACAATGAACATCGGCGATAGAATGGAGTTCAAAGCTGGCTCTATCACCTCTGGTGTCGAGGCTGAAAGAGTATAAGTGTCCCAATTACAAATTATTATTATTTATGGTATTTATAGACAATGAAGTCTGTATGATGTAGTGTTATAATTGATTTGACTCATTGTACGCGATTTGATATAATCTTATCAAGCCACAGGCGTAGTGTTTCCAACCAAAACATAAGTATGTACATATGATACGAATTTCGGGGAGACCGCGAGGATGACCGGGATCTCCTACATCTGGGTGCCTTAAAACTCGCGTTTCGCAGTCACTAGCAGTCATATCTTGAGCCATAAATCCAGCGTTGAAGGCTTGAAGCAGGTTGAAGCCTCAGTCAGGTGCATCAGATCTATGCTGTGTTGATCATCCAATTGGGGTTGGGAAATGCGGTCAGTCGCTCAGGTATGATGAATACAGAAGATGGACTTAATTACTTCCATAAGATGTGCCTTGAAATTGATGCGGTGGAATTTATGATGGCCAGAAAACCCCATTCCAAGCTAGTCGGCTGTGTCTGGAAACAATGTCCGATCTGCGGGAATATTGAATCATCATGACATACAGAATGGTCGACAAGCCCGAGATGCGAAGTCGGAAAAACCTTGCATGACGCAAACCCCAATAGGAACTATCTGGATTAATCGCGTAAAGAAGGTTCACATCGGTCATTTTCAGGACAGTATCCTAACCGTCTGATTGGACCAACCTTCTACATAGTGCACTTCAAGCACAAAATATTGTGGTATTGCCGATAATTTTTGACAATGATTGACTAGGAACCACATCATCACCACATACAATGCAAACCTCCTGAAGAACTCGCACTTTACTGATAAATTTAAAAGATGACGCACATGAACCGATCTGAGAGAGCTCATTGGGAGACAACTCGTGGCGAGCCGGAACGCGATAGTGCAATAACCACTGACCTCAAGGTATCCACTGGCAATCTACCATCCCGTAAGAGCACCTGTGATCTCAATGAAATTTCCCCATCGTGCTATACAAAGCATTCAACCATAGAAAAAGCGACACTATATACCATACAAAATTAATCCCATTCATGAATGGTATGCACGCAGAATCAAAAGAGTCAGACTCACAAATTACGCAGTTTCAGAGTTTCGTCACGGGCACCATCTCAAAGTGAACGAGAGAGATGATAAAAGTAGGCAGGATGCCCTAATGAACCCACCTCTTTTAAGATTCAGATAGCAAAGGATAGCGAGACGACTTACAATCAATGGGGTATCTGGGTCCAACACAATAGGAAAACCTGGACGTTTGACGTGGTCCAACACAATTGCTCCGCAAATCTGTTGAAAGAGATGTGGGCGGAAATATTTTCACCGTAGTTTGTTTACCTGTGAAAACAGTGAAAGTGCATATAGTATTCCCGACTCAATCACAAGGGTTCATCCTCCCATATATTAGTTTCCTGAGCCCCTGGATTTTCCACCACTTTTCAGAGCTGATACCTCATGTACCTAAATGGAATGTGAGCCACAATCTCAATGAAATAAATAAATTCACTTGCCAGTCTCCGGATTCTCCCGGATATGAGAGTCGTACAGACTGATTTAGTGAGTACTATTAATATGGCTGGTGCGGCGGTCTAGAAAGAAAGCATCTCCGTGTCGAGATTGGAATTTGAATCTGAATCATCCGTAATTAATATGATAGGGGGGGCGCGCTGGGGGACTACGAGGAAAAACCTGATGCCGGATCAAGTATTGTCAATCTGGGTTTAAATAGGAAGGACGGCCGAGATCCGGATCATAGCGGCATGGCAATGTTCTCTATGTCTATAAATAAATCCCATTTCATGACATCATCATAGTTTAGTTTATAATACAGTTTATAATGAGATGATCAGATAAGACCAATCAATAACTGAACCACCATGCCACATTGGCAGGATATATGTGCAACTAAGAAGAAGGCGCAGCTTGCTTCAATTCCTTCAGAATGGATCATACATTTGCCTCCGAAAACACAAACAAATGTGATGAGCATTCCCCGGGATTGTGGTCTGCTGACTGCCCGAGAATTGGAGATTACCGAAACTATCGATGTTAAGACATTATTGGAGAAACTACATTCCTCAGAATGGTCGTCGGTCGAAGTTACAATAGCATTCTATAAGCGCAGTATTATTGCTCAACAACTGGTGCGTCTTAAGTATACCCACAGTTTCGGAAGTTATAAATGACATTCGAATCAGACAAACTGCCTTACAGAAATATTCGTCGAGCGTGCCGTACAGAGAGCTAGGGAACTGGATGAAATCCTGAAACAAACAGGAAAGATTGTCGGTCCGTTACACGGCCTACCTATTTCCTTGAAAGGTAGAGTTTCTGTATCCGGTTTGTAATGTTCTTGACGTCGATCCCCATTTCAAGATCAATTTACGATGAAAGGACTGGAAACGGTTATGGGTAAGCAGGCCATATGACTCAGCTTACCATATCGTTGGACCCCCTGATCATGTGAATATAGGATATGCAGCTTGGGTTGGGAGATATGCAGAAACCGACTGCGTCATCGTTGAAATACTTTATGAATGTGGAGCTGTGCCGTTCGTGCGAACAAATGTCCCGCAAACCCTCATGGTATGCCACTATTAATTGGTCTCTACAACTAATCAGTATCCACGATCGGCAGTGGGGGGAAACACACAACCACGTTTTCGGACGTACCGTCAACCCATATAATCGAAAGCTAACACCTGGCGGATCATCTGGTGGCGAGGGTGCCTTACTTGCGATAAAAGGCAGCCCATTAGGTGTGGGGACTGATATTGGAGGGTAAGCGAATAATTTGGCAAGAACCAGCGGGCCGACAACTTCGACAACCAGATCCCTACGTATTCCAAGCGCTTTCTGTGGCCTGTATACCCTACGACCATCATACGAAAGACTACCGTATTATGGTGCCGTCAACGCTCTGGAAGGACAGGAATCAATCTCGTCCGTCATTGGACCAATGGCCAATTCGATGTCTGGGGTTAAAATATTTACAAAGGCTATCATTGATGCAAAGCCCTGGACAAAAGATCCTCTCGTACTGAGGAAGGAGTGGTCCGAAGAGGCATACCGCTTATCGGAACATGGAGGCGGAAAGTCGTTGTGTTTTGGAATGCTATGGGATAATGGCGTTGTGCGCCCTCATCCCCCGCTACAACGCGCGATGGAGATTACCAAGGCAGCGCTGGAAGCGGCGGGACAAAAAGGTAAATCTGAAATGTGATAAAATAGGCTGATTAGAGTACTGACATTTGCGACTTGGTAGTAATTGACTGGGAACCACATCGCCACCTCGAGATTTACAAGAATGCGGTACGTCGGTCAAGATCCCTTTTACTTCTGACGCGAGCCTTACCATCCATTCGTAATATAAAGGAAACGATATTTGTTGCAGATGGCGGCCATGACTATCGCGCCCAATGTGAGCTTTCTGGAGAGCCTGTGATACAGACGATGACTCCAGAAGAGGATGCGCATGAGAGTGACCTGAGCGAACCTTTCGTCAAATATCTTGTGGGCGAGCCGAAACACCATAGTGCATATGATGTAAGGTTTCTTCTATGTTGGTTTGGATAACGATTTCTGCTATTCTAATTGGATCTTTCGTCCTCTACAGTTATGGCAACTTCATAAAGAAAAGCGCGACCTGAGGAAATCCCATCTTGACCATTGGAATAAAACTGTTGATAGAACTGGTACAGGACGCCCCATCGATGCTATTATCTCTCCTGCGGTGGCGTACACCGCTGTTCCGCATGGTTTAAATACGTTAGTTCTTTAAGTTGGTCGTAGCTAATACATACAACTAACCAGTTCGATAGGGATTCTTTTTACACCACTCTGTGCAATGCCTTGGACTATCCATGCTCTGTCTTCCCTGTAACCTTTGTAGATACCAAGGTCGATAAGCCCCTACCTCCCCACGCTTTCCATAACCATGAAGATGAGGCAATATTTAAGCTATGTATGTCAAAAATTCAAGATTATATGGGACCTGATACTTACGGACGCACAGATTCCACTGATTTGTTCGCTGGATGCCCGGTCGGCCTACAGCTCATTGGTAAAACGCAGGAGGAAGAGGCTGTCATTGCCATGACTGAAATTGTTGACAATGCTCTCAAGGCGTACCGAAAATAGAATAAATCTTGTTGGTGACGACGTCCTTATAAAGCATAGTGATCATCTAACGAGACCATGTACTGTCTTCTCGCTTTCGTACCTGAAAAATATTGGAGTCCGGTAGAAGATTAGTGACTCTATTAGTGGGCCTCCACGTATGAGTAACGGAAAAAGAAGTAGGACAGTTATTCTTGCCAACGAAGCAGAGTTGCATTATTTAGAGTTGCAATGTGTATTATGGAAGGGTTATGTGCGAATCGATCAATCATGGCTTCAACGGAGGAGGCCCCAAAGGTCATCCATCAGCGTCTGAACTTGAACTCGAGGAGTTCATCTTGATTAGACAAATTTAAATTATGTCTCTGTTTATCTAGAAGAATAAGTCTGCGTATCTCGAAGAACGGATGGGGGCGTAATGTAATTAAAAATAACAACTGAAATCACAGATCATCCGCATTACTGGGCGGTGGCGGATATTCCTCGAAGATGTTGCGGACCATTGCTTCTGCGGCTGCCGAGCGCGGTTTGATGCTAAAATCGAATGGTTTTGCGTGGCTAGAGCAGGATCAATGAGGTCATGCCGTGGGGGGTCAAACTAGTGGTGCTAATTACCTGACGGTACCCGAACCAAACTCGTGGCGCGGTTCGATTACATTCCCTTTGGAATCAACGGCTTTCGAGATGTTGAAAACGGAAAGGAACATGGACATTAGGAGGAACATATTTGAGTTTGAGAGTTCCCTTCCGGGGCAAGCTCTGCAACCGGAAATATGTATGAGTCGCGAAGCACCAGTCAGAGGCAAAAAGATCGATCTGACCTGCGCCCGAATCCATAGACGAACGTCTGCGGGTCTAGCTGTTTCTTCTCACCATAGAACCGCTCAGGGTCGAATTTGTACGGGTCCGGGTAGATCTCAGGATTGTGAGCAATCAACCTGTCCGGCAAGTAATAAGTCGTCATTCTCGTAAATGTGAGCCAGGCACCGTACCATAGATTAACCAATACGATGGAATCTTTTGGGATGAACATTCCCTTATAAACATCGTCTTGTGCGACACAATGTGGGATACCTGGCCCATCAAAGGTGGTTAGTTGTAATGTGTTATAAATAGATAGAATCGACAAACCCATGGGGCCAATGGGGTGATATCTCAAGACCTCGTTGAGGACAGCCTCTAAATATGGCAGATTTGGCCTGTCATCTACCAATGGGATGCGATCATTACCGACAACCGCGTCGATTTCGGCCTGTGCCTTTTTTTGAACTTCAGGGTTCAGAACCATCATGAGGATGAACGTCGTAAGTGCGGCAGTTGTCTACAGCGTCGGGGTTAGATAAGGGAAGGGGGGTCGTAAGAGATATTTGCGACTGACCGTGTCGGTTCCGCCACCGTAAAGGGAATTGGCACCCCACATGACAACGTCCTCTTCGAACTCATTCAATCCTTTGCGGAGCATTTGTGATGTGAACGAAGGTACCTCGGTACCCGCAGCCTGATCAAGATATTAATACTTCACAATGGAAGATGTATCATGTAGCAATATTACCATTTGCCGGCGAACAAAATCCACCGGGCGGTTCGCCTGCTCTATATTGTGCTCCCTGAATACTTTTCCGACTTTCTTGAAATGTTGTCCAGGCCACCATTCTGGTAAGAAGCGCACTGCCAAAAGACATGATCAGTTTGAGGGTGTTACACCGCGATGCCCCAAGTAGCGTACTTAGAGGTATACTATCAATCAGCCATTCTCCTGGTAACGTGGCAGTGTGGAATTCTTTGGACGCGTTTTCGACGAGTTCAACAAGAGTATCAGGTTTCGAAGTGTCGACGGTGTATCCATGAGAAAGTTTCAAGAATGTGGAACCGGCAGACCTGAAAAGGATTATTATCAGAAAATAGTTGCATCAGAACACGCATGGAAGAATAGATTCATACTGTCGTATCTGATCTATCACAGATGACGGGTTCTCCAAGACACGAGCCAAGAAGTACCGCGTTTCCATCTCTTGCACACCTTTGTGAGCGGAAATTGCGGCCCTGGTACCAATATAACCCTTAACATATTTCCGCATGAGTCTAAACCTGTCATCGTATTGCGAGAGGATCATCTGGCGATTCCATCCAATCCTGTACGACGATTGAGCTATTATTGGATGGATATGAAATATGTTACTGCTTACATCTCTCCTGCGAAGGGAAATTTGGGGCGGTTAGAGTATATGGATGACTTTGTGTCCAAGAGATCAATCGCCGTTTGCAGATCGCTGATGATGATCACGCGTGTTTTGAGAACCCGCACGGTACTTATGGGTCCTTTAATAGTGTAATTATTCAGTTTGAGCAAAACGGAGAGTATGATTACAGAGATACCGTATAGATCCTTATATTTCGCCCAATGCAACCATTCGTAGTCCTTGGGCATGTCGAGCATGTTTCCGATAATTGGAAGACCTCGAGGTCCCGGAGGTAACGGAGCTCGCCCTCGGAGCTTGTCTCCCACAACATACCAACCGGTGAGAAGCACTAGTCCAACTAACCCCAAGAATTGAGGGTTTGTAGTGTCAAGCATTGAGACAGAAGATTAGATGGTGCCAATTAAGACAATCGTATTTACACCAATCGTCAGTGAGGTAAGTGCGTGGAGGGGGGAGGGGGGCAGCCAGCAACGAGTCGAAAAAAGAGTCAGGTGGGTGAATATAAAACGTTTGGAAAAGAGCTCGACCACTGTTTTCATTGTGACCTGCATTGATTGAGATGGATATCATCCATCGGCTCGTGTGTGTCCAGCCCAGAAAACAAATGTGACTGTATATCCTCATGAGGGTAAGCATTTGTTACTCTTGATTATGATTGGAATCTCGACCCATCAGGCACTTATACCAAGCCATCCGCTTCCTGGTTCGAGCTACTCAACGGGCTTATGAAATTGTGGATAAAGGGTGGGTGTCGCCTATACATATACCCAATTTGGAGTTTAAACCGACGTTGACAGGCGTGAGGACGAGTAAACACTCGGTAGATGAGAATCAAATCCTGCCAGATATTTGGTTCCGTGGTCGGATGTGGGGTTTTTGAACTTCGTTTGGTTTCTCAACCTAATCGTGGCAATCACATAAATAATCGAGTAAGTACATAGCAGAATAATTATTAAGAAAGAAATAGATCACATTACGCGATACGAATGACAACTCATTGCTTACTTGTTGCTTATGGCATCGCTTACTGACTAAACAGGTTACCAACTTTTTCTTAGTCTCCCTTCTGGTCTAAATAAGAGGATGATAAGGCTCCAGGCCCTAACCACGCTCCTTGTTCTCTACTCACACCATATCCTCCAAGATCTCCTTTGACTCTATGGGCAAAAAAAATATCGTTATTGTCGGTGGCGGCGGCGCGGGAGCTAACGCTGCTCGTGCTCTTTCACGTACACTCGACTCTTCCAAATATGAACTGATCCTTATAAACCCCTTACCCTATCGAATCTGGCTTGTGGCGACCCTCCGGGTTGCCGTTTCACCTCACGATGAGCTTCAAAAGTCTATCATGACCGGCTATGACAATGTATTCGTCAATGGCAAGGGGAGGTTCGTTCAAGGGACAGTCACATCGTTCGAACCAAACAAGCAGGGAGGAGGGACTGTCACTTTGGAGTCAGGTGAAAAAATTGAGTCAGTCATTCTATCTTCTACACAACGATAATCTAATTCCGACTTATTACCCTATAGTTACCATATTCTTGCCTTAACTCATGGAGCGACATGGACCGGTCCCCCTGGTTTCCCAAGAACCGACGCTGGGGTAAAAGACCACGTCAAATCGCTCCAAAGTAAATTTTCGAAAGCCAAAGACATTGTACTAGTCGGTGGGGGCGCCGTTGGATTTGGTAAGTTTCAACCATAGTCTTGAATCTATTTTTAACTTTCACTTATTCGGTCCCTACAGAGTTGGCAGGAGAAATTAAGGATATCTGGCCGGTATGTCCGTTTAATTTCTTCCTCCGGTAACTATCTAATTCAACTCCCCATACAACAAGACGAAAAAAGTTACTATCGTCCATGGCGATAACCATCTTCTTAACTCAGCCTACCCAGACAAATTCCGCAAAGCTGCTGATGCAGCCATGCGTAAACGGGGCGTTGATCTCGTTCTCGGCGATTTCGTTGACTTCTCCGAAACAGCTGAAGTTGAAGGCGTTACTACCCGCGCCGGACATCATATCAAGAGTGCTGATCTCGTCGTGAGTTCCGCCACCAATTTTTATCATCATCATATCTCAAATATCTTCCTAGGTCCAAACCCGTGGACCACGGCCAAACACACAATTTGTTGCGTCATCCATTGGTGCAACATCTCTTGGGGACAGTGGCTTCATCCGTGTTCGACCAACATTACAACTCGCAGACTACGACGACATCTTCTCCGCAGGAGATGTGATTGACTGGAAAGAGCAGAAACAAGCCGCCAAGTCAAGTGTCCATGGCCTATTGTTAGCCGCGAACGTCCAAGCGTTTTTAAATGGAGGAAAGATGAAAGATTACAAAGGAAGCACCGAAATGATTGTTCTCACGAATGGAAAGGTGGGTATCTTATTACTTCCGCCAATATCGGGAATTAAATAAGAAATTTTAAATTTATAGGACGATGGTCTAGTATACTTCGACCTTCTCTGGGGGATTATGTTGGGAGGCTGGTTCGCGAGGCTTGTGAAGTCGAGAAGTCTCCTTGTGCCGATGTTCCAAGGCGAACAGGGCAATTAGAATCGCGATCACTATTTTCCTTATTTCTCCGACCATTTCGGTTACATTTTCAAGTACTTATTTTCCACGATCGGGTCTCGACCCTTAGGGTCTGATTTCCTACGTCGAATAATAGATATTCACTGTTCTCTTCGTTTATCTCTGATTGTGAATATACGTGAACATGATTGCATTAGCAGTTGAAGGGGTTGATATGCAGGAATTATCGCATCATTAGCACATACTTTCAAAACACGTATGCATATGTAAGAACTAAACCAATTCGACATCACTAATCTTTAATTTCGTTCCCGCGTAGATATGGCGTTCACCACCCGCAAACTTCTCGATCCCACTGGTAGGCCCCACCGCTACCATAAACCCCGGTTGTAGTGGTGACTTCCATGTATAACTTTGACACACAGATAAGCAAGTCAAAGATATATGTGCCGTGTTTGATATTGCATTCGCGAAAGGTTAGTGCTGATGTGATACCCATCTAGGAACTCTGACCCACATTATTTTTGTGCATCATTATCCAGAATATGCATTCAAGACTATTACAGGGCCGGATTCCGATAAATTGATGCCAGCGGCAAATAAATCGCAAATCACAGCAGGAGTACTTGCAGGAGAGATATTTATAGCAGAAGACCAAGTGCAGAGAACCATTGGCGAAATTATTTGGTTTGGACCCGGACGTGAAATGGTAATTTCGTTTATATTCCAATCATATGTTCCTCTTCCAATGCAAAACACGGAATAAAAAGCGATGATCAGAGGAAACTCGCATTGCAGCCCTTGATGGAAAAATTTTCGCCCAATGTGTGTAGGCGGTATAGCGAGGTGAGACTAACGCGTACCTGTGTTTATTGATGGTTCTTGAGCCGTTTGTCTCTGTGCACGTGTGCATGATTTGTAGGTAGCCCTGAAGACGGAGGCTTTGAAATACTGTAGGACACGTTAGGCGAGTCTGCACGAACACAATGGTATCTCCAGCCGTGTGGGAGTGCTTCCCAGCTGGCAGGGGAAAGGCGTGGGTACGGCCTTGATCAACGAAATCCGGGAAAAGGTCGGCGACTGTCTATTTTGACAATACCAACGGATTTTTAGATCGGAGGGGTAGGCATCGCGTTGCAAGCGATAGATCCGGGAAATGCGAGTGATGAGCCCGAGTCCGAGTCGCGTCGCGATTGTGGCACTGGCTATGAATATAAATCTTTCTAATGATGATTTTGGTTACAGATTAGTTATTACAAGCATTTGGGGTTTAATGTTAAAGACAGCATTGACTTGAGCGCTCCGTACGGCGATTTCTCCGTTGCCTCTCTCTCCCACGAACCTTGATAGTTGTCATTGTTGAAAATGTATGAATTAGCATCATAATTGGAAGACCGTTTCACGTTAGCGTTACTCACCGCGTCCCCATTCTCGTTAAAACCTGATTGTCATAAAGAGTCAAATAGAAAACGAAAAATGCTGATAGAATTTTAATGTTATCCGCTCCAATCTTGAGTAGTGAATGTGTATATATACGTGAAACTTGGACATTTCGTGTCAACGTTCTTGTTTGGGAAAAAGTTGTGAGCGCTAAATACGCCGTAGATCACGCTTAGATTGACAACAAATGGAGACCGAACCGTATTACATAATTTGTATCTACTTAATTTTTATGTTTTGGATGCCTATTATATCTCCAAATGGCAGAGAGGGTAGTCATTCAAAAGAGCATAATTAATGTGGGGTTAGATCAGGGATCTATTTATTTTGGTATCAAAGCATTTATATTTGAATGCAAAGAAGTCAATTTGAGAGTCTACCTTATCTTTCCGTAAATCGGGAATAATCAGGAAGCATCTAGTGTCAATATTTCAAGCGAGGGCTTCCGAGAGCCGTGTATAGCACTTTGTCGAAGATATATTCTTCATTATGGGGATACATTGATATATAGGGAAGAAGACACTCATATGCTCATATGATAGTTAGATGCATTACAATGTTGGTAACAGCTGATGAACATATCACTCCGAAACAATTGGAAGGGCGGGGGGGGGCATCACATCGTAGAAATATAATCCACAAGGACACCGGCCCAAACGAGGGCACCAAAATTAAAACCATTGCGGTGGAACTAGAATAACAACGACGAATTAGACTTAGAGACTTAATGCTAACTCGGAATATTTACCGTTTGCCAGCAACTTTTGGGTGAGTCAAGGTCCACAGTAACCATCTCGGTGAGGAGATACAAAGCTCCACCCCCTACACTAATGAGGTGGTAGTAAGTGCCCATATTATTCATGATACCGGCGATGTAAAGCGACGCAATCAGCGCAGTCGCAAATGCAGATAAAATTGGCTTGATGTAAGACCCGAAAAGGAGTGCGGTCGATTTAACTCCGGCATTCACATCATCACGTTTATCTTGGCAGGCGTAGATTGTATCTATGTAATCACAAGTTAACATTTGTTTCCAGCAATAAATGATAAAGCTGTGATGTTACGTACCGTACCACATTGTCCACGCCCAAGCTCCGGCAAACAATGTCAATGCAGAATTTGAAAGGCCCTGTCCGAAGGCTAACCATGCCATTGGTGCCCCCGTGTTCATGGCAAGCCCTGTGAATACACGTAAACCAAAGAGCTCCTGATCATAAAATATGCCTACTGACCAAGCCAAGCCTGAGGCCAATATGTAATCCTTTTCATTAAAGGGTATATTCCTGGTAAAACGACGATCGCGAGGACTCCAAATTGGAAACTAAAAATAAAATTAAAGCTAAAATTCAACCCGATTATAGACAATCACATACGCTATTTCATCCAAATTCCAGACCATTCGAAACAATATTGCCAAATGAATGAAGAGGAAAACGAGGGCACCCGGGACTGAAATGGCGCCTGAGGCGACCGGGCGATTTTTGGTCCGTTCTAATTCGGATATTTAGTAAAAAACTCCTCTGATTGGTGTTGTAAATGTACGGACCGACTTTTCGATCAAACTCGCGATCTAAAATGTCGTTCCAAATGCATCCTGCGCCTATATTAAGAATTAACATTAGGAGTTATCAAAACGTTATTCCATGGATACTAACTTTAAAATAACTGGTTAGTATGTTGGATGTGAAGATGATGAGCCGAGGTCTCACCTGTGCAGTAGTGATGATCCTATGAATCCGAGAAGGAGAGCAAAGGAATAAGACGGCAAATCGAGTTTTAATACACGGGCCACCATTGTTAGGGACCAGGCTAGTCCGTCATGTCAATATCGAAGATCCCAAAATACCAGACTGAAGCGCCCACCATAAGGCCAGAAGAGGACCATAGTCCCGGCAAACTTATGTACGCGCGTTATTTGAACCTATTCGTTGAGATAGTTAAGTGAAGCAACACTAGATAGGACCAGAAAGACCCATCATACCCATGGTTTCACAAGCGACTTGAGGCTGGCAGAACTTGATGGGCGTGGATTAGACATGGTATAGTAAAGGTCTGTTTCAAAACCTAGATCAGCTCCAGCCTTTATATTTGTCCGTTCTGTGCAAAATCGTCAGCACCGTGCCCAAACACATTTAAAAGAAAAACAACTGACCGGAGTAAGAGTAGCTTGATTATAATCAGTGAAAAACAGAGCATGTTACTGCGTGGATATTGCCTCGGTTGGGATCACACTGTAGTCGACAAGTCGGAAAATAATACCTGCACTGGTCACATCTAATCTTGGTGACATCCCGATTCCCCATCGGTTTTGGTGCCTTGTTATCGGAAGGAGAGCCATTGATGGAGTTAGATGTTTGCTCAAAAGTGAAGTGGGTTCGCTCTTGGCGGCAAAAAACCCCATCGATGCACCCCTCAGAAACGATGTACGCCACTATGCGTGTGGGCTATCAGTGGTACGAATCTTAGCGTGTAAGGAATAATTCCAACAAGTAGTCTTTTTCTTGTAGAATCTGCAGGAGGTTCTCGTGATATATTATGGTTCATCTTCCTGAAAGGCGGAGTGTACCACAGCACGCTGGCACATACGGCGGAATTGCGAGTGTTGCAGTTGATTTGACGGTTGAAGCCGTGAGCGGAGTAAATAGTAGTAAACAACTCCGACACTCCCTTTTTTCCGACCTTAACATACACAGCCACATGCCACTAACCCGATGATTATAATCACGATGGGATTGATCTCGCGGGAAAATAATGACAAAACTGAATCTCGCCCGCAGGACCCTGGGCCGTCGTAACACCCAATGCTGTGCGGAATTCGGCCCTGTCTTTTGGAGTTTTCCCTCGCGTTTGGCTTGAAGAAAAGATCCTAGATAAACATCTCTTTTCACCTGAGTCCGGCCAGAGCAGCTAGGAGGTCAGAATACTAACCATGCCTTCGTAATACACGTCAGGCTTATAAGGTAGTAGGTGTCAAATATCCGACGATTATTATCGGGATACCATAGTCGTTCATCTGTCGTCTCATAGTTCTCTATTATCGACATGGCATCTTTTTCATTCCCCGAAGTTATAGATTATGCTATAACGGCGGCAAAGACAACTGCGATTGCAACCTCTCTGCTATGGGCCGTCCACCTCGCCCGGCGCCAGTCCAAAACTCGTCCTCCCGGACCTGTAGGCCTTCCTTTAGTCGGAAACGTGTTTGATTTGCCCGGCTCGAGAGAAGCTGAGAACATTGCTGCTCTTGGTGCCAAATATGGTAAAGTTTCTTTCTTCTAGTACCTATGGAGCCGCCTCGTTTATCCGTGCTTCTAGGGGATGTTGTATTTTTGGAGGTTTTTGGACAACCCATCGTGATGCTGAACAGTCAAGCTGCTCTCGACTTACTGGATAAACGGGGTTCACTTTACTCAGATCGACCTCACATGGCGATGGCTGCCGACTTGTACGTGAATCCAAAATTTCTTGATGGAAGGTCTTACCAAAGATGTTCAAGCTCTGGAATGGCAGATCTTACACCAATAATGCATTATGGGGAGAAATTCCAATTCGGGAGGAGGTTAATGAACCAAGCTCTCAGTGCCCGTGCGGTGTCAAAGTGGGAAGGAGGGATTGAGCAAGAATCTCACGGTATGCTTCGAGATGTCTACAAGGCACCGAAAGATTTTGTTGCACATTTGAACAGGTGCGTATGTCAATCGTACTTCTATATCACTGGACCTTACTCTAGGACAGGATGGCAGGTTCGATTGTCATGATGTCCATGTACGGCCATCGTGTAGTGGAAGAAGACGATCCCTACGTACAACTCGCCATTGAATTCATGGAGGCATCGACTACGGCGATCACGGGCCGTTGGGTAGTCGACTTTTTCCCTTTCAGTACGTTTGTTTCCGATTGTACTTTGGCATTCGCTCACACCTCGCAAAATCGCCTATTACAGTCAAATATATACCAGGTTTAGCTTTCAAAAAGCAAGCCGAAGCTTGGAAATCCCGGGTCCCTGAATGGGTTGACCGTGCATTTGATGGATTTAAAGCAAATATGGTATGGGTTCGGTTTTAGGTTATGATTATTTCACTAAATCGTGGAACCTAAGGCAACCAGCACAGACGCCAAGAATTCTCTATGTGGCTCTCTCTTAATCCGTGAAGACGGCTCTACGGTTGACCCTGAAACAGAGAACCGGGTGAAGTGGATCGCAACTTCAGGTTTCGGAGGTGTGTGCTTCACTTTTAGTCAAAGTTTCGCGTCTGATGCCCTATTCGACATTAGCCGGGCTTGACACCGTAGGTATCCGAGGATTCTCACCAGTCTTCCAATTTTAACTAATTTGATAGATGGTCGCATGTTTAAGCCAGTTTATTATGGCAATGGCACTTCACCCTGAAATTCAAGTTAACGTACAGAAGGAACTTGACAACGTCATTGGCCGTGGACGTCTTCCCACATTTGCGGACAGAGAGAACCTCCCTTATATGGAATGTGTATTCAAGGAATCTATGCGTTGGGGTACTCCCGCACCTTTGTGTAAGAATATCACATTTGTTCTTGTAACAGGTTACCTAATAATTCGTGCAACAAAGCCGTTCCTCATCGCTTGATCAAGACGGACGTGTATGGCGACTACGTTCTGACAGAAGGTACTATTGTAAGTTCATCCAATTTAGGTTTTTGTTCCTGAATTTACAATGCCTCATGGTAGTGCATCGGGAATATCTGGTGGGCTTGATCAACCTGAATATGGCCTACTTATATTTATAGATATTGACTAGGGGAATTCTCCACGACGAACGTTTGTACAAAGACGCACACCTCTTCTTGCCCTCACGTTTCGAAAACTTGAGCAAAGAAGATGCCAAACGACTGGACCCGACGAACTACGTTTACGGTTTCGGTCGACGGTATATATCATGTTAAATTAGTATGCCAGCCATTTACTGACCAACCCAACTAGCCGTTGTCCGGGGAATCATTTCGCCCACTTCGCCGTGTGGTTCTCAATGGTTGGTTTGTTGTCCACCTTTAACATTACCCATGAACTCGATGAAAGAGGAGAAAAGATCGAGATCAAGGCAGAATTTGAACCTGGAGCAATCCGGTAAAGCCCACTGTCTACTTACGCTCCTCTAGGCAGCGATTTTCTGACGATTGCTTGGCTATTTAGGCACACGAAGCCTTTCCAGTGCAGATTCATCCCTAGGCATGACAGAGTTCCTGACCTTCTCGGGTTGAATTGAGTCCAGCATCCACCAGGGCTATGTTACGTGGTATTTAATATGGTGTTTATTTAATACGATGTCAGATGTCGGATACTTTACTATTAAAATTGATTTGATCTTGGACCAAATCGACCGGCTCATGCTTAGACAGAGGCTAATCAAAGTAATCAAACATC
Organism: Collybia sordida; assembly: GCA_037014335.1. Classification (NCBI taxonomy): domain Eukaryota; kingdom Fungi; phylum Basidiomycota; class Agaricomycetes; order Agaricales; family Clitocybaceae; genus Collybia; species Collybia sordida. The sequence continues at coordinate 1,492,128 of JAYKXK010000011.1, read as the reverse complement.
TTAATTGGTTTGATTTGGGAGAAGTTCTTCTGGATACGATGATTGTTTCCCAATCCGCAAACCTAAGGGGACACGCATCCCAGCCGTTATTGAGAGCGATATGAAACAACATACGTGTTCGGAATCAGTGAATCTCAACATCGTCGATGATGAATGGGTGACATAGACTACGTTGTGAGGTCTACTTGGACGATCTTCTGTGATAGCAGTGGGTTTCACATCGAACAGGACCTACAGGTACTGATGCGGCTTTGGGAAACGATTGTCAGCAACGAATTATGCAGGTCTTTATATGTCGTCTGAAATTCCTTCTCTCATATTAGATCAACAGGTAATTGCCAACTTTAAATGTTATCATAAAAATGTGAGAAGATATTTAGCGCTACAAGAGTGGAGATGGAAGTAACAGATTACAAGATATTATTATGCTGATGCTGATCATTGTTTGTGGTGGGAGTTGTGATGGCTCACAAGACTTTCTATAAAGGGAAATTATATAGTTTTCGAGTCAACCGTGGGCTCTGTGGATGCAGTAGGGTCTGGTGAGTGGTTGTCCTTAATATCGAGGGTGTTTCCATCTTGGCTGACACGAATAGTCACCGTATCTCCGTCCCTACCAACGATCAGTCAAGAAAAGAGATAGATAAGACTTAAAGCTGACCTGATGGTCCCACGAAGCAGTTTTTGTGCGAGAGGGAAAAGAACATCTGTCCTGACCACTCGTGCTATAGCACGTGCACCGTATATTTCGGAGTAGCCGTGTGACGCGAGCCAATCATTGGCCGCACTGTCAACGTCCAAAGTAATCCGCCGGTTCTGGAGGCGTTTAGAGACGTCTTTGAGGCGGAGTGAAACTACTTCAAGGATTGACTTCCGGGAAAGTTTGTTGAAAACAAGCATGGAATCGAGACGATTGAGGAGTTCTGGTGGGAAGTGTTCGGACACGCGCTCCATAACTTCGTTTTTTGCTTCTTGAGTAACAACCCCATTGCTATCACAGGCTGTGGAGTGTGCCATAATATCGCTACCTGTGTATTCGGTTGGCGGGTAGAATGCGGAGTATTGGATCCGTATACGTACCGAGGTTGCTTGTAAGACATATGATCGTGTTCTATAGGAAGTGATTTTAGTAAGGTGCGGCAGCCATACCACCCATCATTCGTACGTACTTTGAAATCAACTTTCCGTCCTTGACTGTCGGTGATAGAACCTTCGTCAAGAATTTGCAATAATATCATCGCAACATCCTGCCAACGTTTTATTGTATGTTCAAACCTGCCCGAGATCTTGGCTCACCTTGTGCGCCTTCTCCAGCTCATCAAGAAGTATAACGGCTGTACGAAAACACTATGGTAGAGGTTACTGATGATGATATAAAATTACGAACCATAAGGTTTACGTCGGACAGCTTCCGTAAGCTGACCTGCAGTGTCCATGTCCATCAAGTTTCACTATGATTTGAAAATAACTTGGAGACCTACCACCCTCTTCAAATCCGACGTACCCAGGGGCAGCACCGATCAAACGGGAGATTGTGTGACGATCGTGATACTAAATTAGAACTTGAGTCAATTAGGACTTAAATTTATTAGTGTTTACAGACCTCTGACATGTTGATATTGATACTAGAACCGCAAAAAAAAATTGATGAGCTACGTAAAAATATGATCATTGATGTAACTTACAGTCCGCGCTGTTCGTCATTGAAAAGGAATGAGGCAAGGGCTTTACACAATTCTGTCTGTAAAATTTTAGTGCATAATAATCGGGAAGGAGGGTAGAAAATATTTTACCTTTCCAACCCCAGTTGGACCCATGAAAAGGAAGGAAGCAACAGGTCTGTTCGGTGCCTGTAGCCCTGCACGAGAAATCCTAACTGCATCACTAATGGCAGTTACAATGTGGTCCTGCCCAACGACCCGCTGCCGCAGGTTTTCCTCCATCTAATAGATAATCAATAGGCTGATATGACACATAACTGTTGTACGTACATGGACGAGCCTATCGCGCTCCCCTTTGAGTAGGTTCTGTACGGGTATCCCTGTAGACTTCGCAACGACCCGAGAAATGTCATTCGAGGTAACTCTGTCGTGTAACATAGCCAGTGGTGATTCAAGATCCTCTTGACCAGGCTCTCCTTCGGTCGGTAATTGCCTCTCCAGATCGGGAATGGTGGAAAACCGCAGCCGACTGGCGAGTTCATATTGACCTTGACGCTGGGAAACTTCCAGTTGGTGCTTCGCTTCCTCAAGCCGTTTTTTGAGATCCTTGATTCGATCCAAGCGTGCTCGTTCTAGAGTGCTCGACATTGATCTTCGTTCATAAAAGAAAACGGATGTGTTGTTACGAACCTGCTTGCCACAACGCCGTCAGTTTCTCAGCTTCGTCTTTCCTTGCATTAAGGTCGGATTCGACTTTATTCCTCCTTTCGACGCTGAAAACATCGGATTCATTCTTGAGGCTCTCAAGTTCAATTTGTAAAGTGACTATTTCGCGATTGAGGGCCTCAAGCTCGTCAGGTTTCGATTCCTGAGCGAGCCTAAGTGAAGAAGCCGCTTCATCAACCAAATCTATGGCTTTGTCAGGTAGGAACCTATCCGAGATATACCGTGCACTATAAACAGCGGCTAAAGGAAATATTTAATAACAGGGGGGAGAGACCGAGTAGTTTTCCGAACCTGTGACCAATGCACCGTCCGAAATCTCAACTCCGTGATGTACTTCATAGCGCGATTTTAAGCCCCGCAGTATGGAGATGGTTGACTCAACAGTCGGTTCATCGATAGTTACAGGTTGGAATCTTCGTTCAAGTGCTGCATCCTTTCCAATTGTCTTTCGGTACTCGTCGGCTGTAATTTTTATTACTTTATGGCAAGCAATGGATACGTTTTAAGGCGTACGTGTTGTAGCGCCTACTAGCTGTAGGCCCCGGGCAAGTGCTGGTTTTATCATTTGACCGGCATCGATGCTCCCTTCCGCTTTCCCAAGATTGAAAAGTGTGTCTATTCAAAGGAATGGTTCGGCGTGCATCTGAAGAAGGTTGAAACGAACTTACGGACTTCGTCGATAAAGCATATGACATTTCCTGCCTAATTTCACGATGAGGGAGTAGAAAATAGCTTAGACTTTATGATACTGACCTCGTCTTCGATATCACGTATAAGGCCTTTGAATTTTTCTTCAAATTGGCCACGAATACCAGATCCTGCCATGATTGCTGAAAGGTCGATCGATAGTACGCGTTTGTTGTGGAGACTCTGAAAACTAGACATTCAAGTTTCTAAAGAAAAGATAAGACGCATGATCCCCACCTCTGGTACTTCTTTTGAAACAATCCTACTAGCAAGCCCTTCCAAGATCGCAGTTTTACCAACACCAGGCGGTCCAATAAGCTATGGTAAGTGTGATAAATAAATAAACCATCATCATTTCGCGAAGGGGCTTACGACTGGGTTTGATTTTGTCCTTCTAGAAAGTACTATATAGTCGTTAGTGTAAGATTAAAACAACTAGCTTGTTTAGGACGCACTCTGGATAGTCCGCCGAATTTCTAGTCGAGATTTAACGGTCAATGTCTTGGAATGATGACGCAAATAAGAATTCAATAGGCGCACCTTCATCCCTGCCAATGATTGGATCTAGCTTTCCGTTCTTCGCGAGTTCGGTCAAGTCAACGCTCTGTGAACATTAAGGTTCCAAAATTCAGTCCAGTCCTGCGTGTAGAAAGAATCAGAATGATGACGCACATATTCTTTCAATGCTTCCCCTTTCTGGTGTTGTGGCGCCAAACTGAAGCCGGGGAACCCTCCCCCTCCCCCCGGTGGTTGTGCATAGTTTCTGACATGAATAGAAGGTATTCGTGGTTGCACGTAGGATTCCGGATACGAAAAAGGATTTGTATGCCTTAACGGAACGACTCCAGCCCGACACGCGACTCTTGTCAAAGACTTTGGGATAGTTTTCGCACCCAGGGTGCGCAAAGTTAGTGTCCAAGACATTGCAGTTGCCGAACTCCCTTGTTCTACGTTTCAAGTAGCATAGAGGTAAGTATTCTCGAAATTGGTGGAATTTGAGAGAAATTATGACGTTTCACGTGATACGTCATCCCAAAATTCCAGGCTTCATCACCTGACTTCTGGACATCGCCAAATGCAGTCAATCCCTGTCTGACTCTGAATAATGGGCAGACTCCTAAAACCAGTCACGTGTACACCTTATATAATTTGTTAGTCCAAATTAGGAAAACTCAAAAGTTTTCAACGGTGTACAAGGGACTGGCACAACTTGTAAGTTTGGTCCTGCTTGGTAGCGGCATTTGTCCCGCTCACTCCCTAATCTGGGATCCGCGCCCATTCCAAATGGGGCACAAATATCGAAAAAGTGAGATAAAAGCACTTTATTTGCCATAGATCTTCAAAGTGGTTATTATTTAGGATTATTTTATGGCTTACAACAACATCTTTCCCTATTTTATTAATGAAAATGCATAATTTTGACAATAGAACATTTTTTTACCTTGAACAACTGGCCTGACACCGTTTCAACAATGATTTTATGGCACTAATCCCATAAAACAGCCATAATTGCTTTGCCTTATTGAACAATAATGATAGCCAAAAGTTCAAGATCTTTTCCCAAGCCTGTGGAAGTGTATTTCATGACAGCATGGCAAATTGACCCTCTATCCGGGGACGGCGCAAACACTAGTTTGGAAACAGGGCGGGATGGATGCCGTTGCCACACAGAGCCAAACTTACAAGTTGTGCCAGTCCCTTGAATGTCTCATGAAAACCTCCGAGTTTTCCTAATTTGGACTAACAAATTATATAAGACAATCATGTGACTGGTCTTAGGAGTCTGAATAATGGGTGATTTCCGCTAAATGGCAGGGACTCGGCATAACTCGCCTGGGGGACTGCGGTTCGGTTACTAAATGTGGCCGAACTGCCGTTTTCCACATAGGCCACAACAAAATCACCTTCCTCAAGGCTTATGATATCTAAGATGTTGTATCCTACAAGATACCATGGCGCGTACGAACACAGAATGGGCCTCGCTCATCAAAGAAAAGATATTTGAAGTTTCAACTTTACCAAAATTCTCCCGTGCGACCCCGGCCAGCACACTATCAAATGATGGACTTGCACTCACCATCGATCACACCCTACTCAAACCCGACGCGACTCAAGCACAGATCGACGAACTGTGTGATCAGGCTTTAAAATACAAATTTAAGGTATGCACAACGCACACCTACCAATTATCCTACGGAAGCTCAATGTTAGATCATTTAGTCTTGTTGTGTCAATGGGACTCATGTCGAGCGAGTTGCCCAGCGTCTCAAAGGTTCTTCAAGTATCGCATGTTGTGTTATTGGATTTCCTCTAGGTGCAGGGAGCACTATATCCAAGGCATTGTAGATTGCAACTCTCACTGACTACGTCTATGACCTGAAAAATGATTTTTTAGTGAGGCAGCACAAGCCGTCAGTGACGGTGCAAAGGAGATAGATATGGTGATTAACATCGGCGCGTTGAAAGCCGGCAATTATGCCAGCGTTTACGAAGATATCAGGGCGGTTGTCGATGCTTCCGCGAGTAACGTCGTTAAAGTTATCCTCGAGACTGTGTTCTTGTCAGACGAGGAGAAAGTGGCTGCAGCATTTATCTCTGCAGAGGCCGGTGCAGTCTTCGTGAAGACTTGTACAGGATTCTCAGGAGGAGGTGCTTCAGCAGCTGATGTTTCTTTGATAAAGAAATCAGTGGCATATAAGACGAATGTATTAGTGAAGGCGTCCGCGGGGATCAGAAGTTATGAAAAGTGCTTAGAAATGTTAGATGCTGGTGCTGACAGGATAGGAACGTGAGTCAAATTTCACACGTATGTCGTCCATACTCAGGGAGCATGTGGCAGTTCTTCCGGTATTGCCATCATCGAGAAGGTTGTAAACACCGGGGGCACCTATTAGTGTAAAACCGATGTTAAGGCTACTGAATCGGGATATGTTTGAAAATATAAGGGACGAAGAGTGTTGTAGTGGGCTTCTCAAGCGATATTCACGGAATTCTCATATGTTATTCACCGAACGGTGGAATAAACACGATGATTGTACGTGAAGTTCGATCGTTGGTGATGTAGTGACGTGGTGATAGCAATAGGAGAAACCAAATTGCTCTCGAAATACGGAATTCATGTGAGTCGTTTCAAATTTACCCCCTAATAATAGTTCTCTCCGCTAAAATTAAACACATTTTTCCAACATCCTTGGCGCCCGAACAGACAACCCCACTGCCATATGTTTAAACTAAATCACATCGAGACAGGAACCTTCGATTCCACGCTTCAACAAAACCAAGAGCAGTCGAAACGACTCTCTGCTCCTGACCCCCTATCCCAAAAAGATAGCTTTTTTCTCAAGCTGGTACCAAAAATATCATTTGGCGAGTATAGCGAGTACTGGGAAAAGTTGATCCTTGAACGTATTTGGACTATACGCTTTTACCCCAGAACTTCCCCCGAAGCGGAGACAGAAGGTACACATTAAAATAACCGTCGTACTCGGGCTTGATCTCGTGTCCCAAACCCTGATACCTACTTCTTGGGTGTTTCGGAAGTTAATTGGGTACGGGAGAAGAAATACGGTCTGACACAGAACTGGAAGATCCCGCCCTAGTATCACATGGATGGTACGGGTGTCAGGTTTTACTGGAGTTTTGAACACACTTGGCAGCTATTTTTTGTTTCTCATGCGGGAGTTAATGGCCTTCCGCTCGAGAAAAGGAGAAGTCTGAAATATATAAATTAGTGGGTGTCTAGACCTCCAAAGCTTAGTCCGCCGACACCTACTCGATCTTACCACACACCTTCAGTTCTCCAGACTTCACAAGATGTTCGCTCGTATCTCTACTCTCTTCGTTTTCGCTCTCCCGCTCCTCGCGGTTGCCAGTATTGTCCCCCGCCAGGATGCCACTGAAACCGGGGAAACTGTCGAGACCCCCGACTCTGGTGACACCACCACCACCACTACCAGCGCTAACATCTCCCAGTGCAACACGGGCCCCGTCCAGTGCTGCAACTCGGTTCAGTCTGTAAGTTGTTTGAAAATGATAACGATTGGACAACGTTAATAATATTTGTTGGGGATAGGCTTCCGAACTTGATCCTGACTTCCTCGGCAGCTATGACCTCTCGAAGGAGAAAATGGACAAGGATACTATGATTGGTCGTAAGTAGCATGATCATTCAGTATAATACTTCTCTCACATAACTGATTCATTCTTGAATAGTTACCTGCACGGAAAGCAAAACTGCCTGGTAGGTTGATGACCATTGGTAAAGGTTTAATCCTTACGATTGACTATAACAGCACTGGCACTTCCAAAGCCGTCTGCTGCTCCAACAATGGTTTCGTAAGTGTTTCCGCTTTGTTTGTGTTCTGAACCGCTTGACAAATCGTTCATTAGAACGGAGCCATCGCTATCGGCTGCAACCCCATCGACATCGATACTGTCAACATTTACTTCTAAATAGACACGAAAGGTCTTTATGGCTGCAGCCCATGGATGCCATAGTGTCGATACATGACAAGGTTTTCTCTACTTGTTTCGATGTTGTTCAATATAGTAGTGCTCGGACAATCTACTATTCCTTTTAAATGGTTACGAATATGAGAGTGTTCATTGACACATAAGAGGAACATGGTGAAAAAAAGCTTGCAAGAATGTTTGGTAGTTGAACCCGTAATTTTAGCTCGCTAATCGGATGATGGTATTTCTTTCTCAGAAATCTTGAGAACCAGTCACATCTCTCCCCCTACTTCTAATGTTACTGATTCTAAAGAAACCTGCGGCATGCCAGCCCACATTTTGCGTTTAACCATTTCCTTCGCGGCGCTTATCTACCTGACCGCGACGTCACTTCTGACTATGCACTTATTTTTAGATCATACGTTCCGAGTGGTTGATTCGCTATTTGATCCCGCCAACCATTGAAATGTGCTTCTGATTGAGGAGGTGGTAGAATCGGTGTACTTATACTTTTTTGACAATCTCTCCGGCCGCCACTTTTTCTTTCTTCCTATACATATATCATACGTTTTATATGTCGTTCTCGGAATAAAAATCTATCTTCAGCCTCCGGGCGTCCCTCTACCCCGGGTGCGGGCCTGGTGTAGGATTTTTGTTCCGCTACCTCCTTGCTTCTGAATGCTTATCAACCTTAAGCCGGGTTCACATCATCTCGTATTTTTTCTCAAACGAAAGTATTGTCAGCGGATCGGAGATTAATAATACGGGATTATTATCCCGAGATTGCGCAGCATAGAATAGTATGGAATTATCTAGTGACTAATCGAATAATGTACGTGGCATAAATACTGTAGCAGTAGACAATCTTCTTACGAGATTGTAGCCTCAGGTTTAATTACCATTGTGCGCTCTACAACAAAAAATTCCATCTACTAAAGTCCAATAGGCTAATCCAAAATTCATTTCTAGTTCCGTTCCAACTTCCTCTCAGGCTTCACTCATTCATCTATGTCAAACAATATTCATCATGGGTCCTGCTTTTGCAAGAGCATTAAGTTCGAAGTCACTAGTGACCCATGGGCCTTTTCTGTTTGCCACTGCTTCAACTGTAAGAAGGTGACTGGTTCCGCCTTCATGTCGAATGTACTCTTTAAACCCGAGGTGAGTACCTATGTGGAACAAAATTTTGGAATATAGACCATTTGATCGATTTTCGTGTTAGCACCACAAGTTTACCACCGGGGAGGATCTCCTGACGCATTACCGTGACTCTGCGGCCGATAGTGGAAATCCAAAAATCTTGTCATTCTGTTCAAAGTGTGGAACACCCTTGAGTCTCACCAACGATGGTGATCCGAAGTGGCTGATAGTTGTGCCGTCAGGAGCCTTCGACGGCGACATTCCCTGGGGTAAATGATCTAATTATTATCCATCCTCAAGGCTCATTTTTGGTAGATCCCACTAGCGAATCATTTGCCAATAGAAAAGCAAAGTGGCTTCACGAGATTACCTTTCGTGAGGATGGATGTATAACAAAGACTACCTGAGGTGCTATTTTTTTCCAGTGCTTATTGTCGTGGTCTGGTAAGCTATGCCGGGCATGTGGATATACATATGATATAAATATTGTATTACAAAAAAGGGAGTTTGGGAATCTGCATAATTTTTACCTAGAGCAGATGCAACATACTACGAGAGAGGATATCATGAAAATCAACTAAAACGTTCGTGAGTCACCTAAAGCCGACATATAATCATCAACGACATCGGTAAGATGGTCTAAGTAAAAGAAAGCCATCAGTTCAATCCACATAACGAGCTTCATTCTACTCACCGTGCATATAATTAGCACACTTTCCTCTTCTTTTTATCGCGTCCTTCATCTTTTACCGCGGGCTCTCCTGTACAAGTCTTGGTGTGCGCCGCCAAAAGGTATCCTCTAGCAAATTCCTTTCCACATTGCGCACACATGCATGTAGACGCGCCCCAATGCCGTGCACTCATTATGTGCTGTGGCAGACTATTGATCTTCAACGATTTTCCGCAGGGGCACGGTGTGTGCTTCTGACGGTTCTTATCCACGAAATGTTCCTGGAAGAGATGTTTCCGGACGGCATTTCGTGTCCCGGGGACCATGGCAAAGCAGAAGGGGCAGGCATGAAGGGGTATGGTTCCTGTAGAAGTGGTGGGGGGAGGTAGAGTGGATGAGGAAGCGGTAGGGGGAATGATAATACTAATTCCTGTGTAGGGATTGATGTTCTCTTTGCCTGGATCAATAGCGGGAATAGGTATCGGTGCAGCGTGTGCCTTGCCTTTCCTAGAAAGAAAATCAAATCTGTCAGCAGAAGTCAGGTAAGCATCAGAGAACACTAGGTACGCTGTACGCTGTTGTGCGGGCCCCGACTCCCTGGTACGCGGCTTCCCATAATCATCAACGTTTTCGAGTTCCACAAATTGATGATACACGGCAGGTGCAGGCGGGTAGGGTACCAATTCTTGCGCAAGCCCAGGGGCTTCGAAGACAAAAAGGTTATCGGAGGCGTATTGCTGAGGCTGGGCTCCGAACTGTCCAAAAGGCATAGTAAAGCTAAATCTAAAAATACATAAGTATCACAACCGAGATCTAAAGAGCCAAACACACTCATAATGGGACGGAAGGCCTTGGTTTGGTAGGTACAAATCTTTAGCACCATAATTGTGGTTTTCAGGTAAGGGATTCGAGCCTTTTGGTGGGGAAGTTACTAGCGGTAGATGTTCCAGTGATACTGGGCGATCACTAGAATTGACGGAGAACGAGGCATTTTCCGGGGAAAAAAGAAATTGATTCCGTTCAGGGAAAGCTCCTTGGAGTGGGAGTTGGAGATAGTCGTGGTCATTAGGTAGGTTCACGTGATATAACGCGTCGGCATGCGGTCCGGCATCATTCAAATTAGACGCGTCTGGCTTCACAGGCACGCGGGTGGCATTCAACTTGGGTTGGTCTGACTGGCTGGCCTCTGGATGTCCGAGCGTTGGATGTTCTAATAGTACAGGGTCAATACTACCTAGAGTGGAGGTGGTGACAGGATAATTGAACGACTGTGAAGGGAGGGTGTTTTGGGAGAGTAAGTTTGGTGGATGGCGGGAGGAAGTTTGGAAGTCGGTGAGATCGAAGTCGTCTACTTGTGAATGGAAGAGTTCTGAAGGGTTAGCAGCAATTTCCTTCCTGTTTTCTTGCCAATCGAGCTCGTTATACGGGGGCTCTACGGTGTTTTGAGAGATTATGTGCGTAGTTTTCCTGGACGGAGCGCTATAGCCGGACTCAGAATGAAGGAATATAGGGACGCGGACTAATTTGAGTGCTTACCCAAAGGGTACCCGGCCAGTCTGGGTATAGTGAGCACCGAGATTGGTTGAGAAATCCCGCAGGACGCTTGAAGCTTGGCCAGGCCAAGCGGCAAAATTATCGCCGACGGTTGGAAGCGGTGGGTACCATCCCTGCATATCCGGAGAAGATGGACGGGACATGTAGTAGTGGTATCAGATTCAAGAGGATGAGGGGATTGCAGTAGTATAATACAGAGAGGCATTTGTCCCCGCGTCCTCTATATTCTAGAAATCTCGTGACCTGAATTTGAGCAAACCTCCGGTATATCCAGAATTAAAACTGGGACAATGGAGAATGGTTGGCCATGGATACGGAGGACATTCTCTGATTACCAATCTCTGGCCAGGAATTAGGTGACATGGCGTATGGTTGGCTAAGTTGTTGTCAAAGCGAGTGAGTATGGGTTGGTGTGACCTGTGCTGCCTGATGAAGATAAAGGTAGCTCCTGCTTAAGATATACCGTCGACCAGTTCGAACAAATTACTCCCCACACAGCGGAAACTATCAGCATAATGAATGGATCGATTGTTATTGCATACTCACCTTGTAAATTGGACTGATCCCATTCAGAAGCATCATTTGATTCTAAGAATCGCCCTCAGCGCTTTTAATTCACATGCCACATCAGGACGGGTAGTGAGACAACCTTTAATACGGAGTAACTCGTCAGAAAAGTAGCATATTGGAGTGGCTGAAACTTCAATATCTCCTCACTAATCACATAGAATAGTGCTTCAACAAGACTTGAACGAATCTACTATCGCATAATTCCAGGGTTTGTATTCACTCGCCTCCCGGATATTCGCTCCGTAGATTATGTTGCATAAGTTTTCATTAATCTCCCGGGAGGAATTCAAGGAAAATTCATCGTCGAATGAACTGAATGAATGCCTGAATCTAGGTATCCTTTGTGGAGATTACGATCTCCTGTTAGTAAAATTGAATTAGCGGTCAATGTCCTAAACAACTTTCACACCGTAGTAACTCCAAATCTTATTGATTCCCCTCTGAGAACTCTGTCAACTAAGTATTTCAAGATATAAACACATACAATGACTGAATTAAGATCGACATTAAAGGAGCCGGATAATGCTGATGCTATAAGGGGGTGCCGTGTAGACGAAGTTATTCTTCGTTCCACCAATACTATATGATGTCGTCACTGGGACGACCAGTCCTGGAGTCTCGGGAGTGTTGCTGGCCTCGGGAGGGCCTTGCAGCACAATCAATGTCCCAGAGGATACATTGATAGGGAGCCTGAATGTGATATTCTCTGGGGAATCAGCGACATTTACGACCTATAACGAAGTGTTAATTAATTTTATATCATTAGGGGAATATTGGGTCTCCTACTTTGAAGACATATTGAGTTGCTGAGTTTCGGGTGATAGTCCAGAAGATAGTGCCGTTGGGGTCGGGAAGCGTACTTGTCATCAAGCTCACGCCACGGTTGGTACTGAACAGCTGAATTTTTTATGTGAGCATTTGAGGAGGGTATCCGAGGAGCGGAACGAACCATCTGAGCATAGAAACTCGTCGAGCGATAAACTGTGGAAATGCTACACAGGGCTTCGTGAACTGGGGGGCAATGATATTTGTTATGGAGCTTACTCGAAACTGATCAGGTTAGGGGTCTATTTTTAATAGCGTTAAAAACTATATCACGAATCAGGAAAAAAAGCTTACTAGCTCGGTATCCCCTATACGCTAAAAAGAGAAGGATCAATAACCAGGACCTTACACGTTTAGCGGTTCACTTACATTCAGGAGTGGAGAATATGAAGACCCGAGGACGATATCGCAATTACGTTCCAATCCAGTCATATATGCAGCCTCAGACGCAGCGCCTATTACCAAGCGGATTAACAAATGTGATATCGTGCCTACATTTTGAAATACCTTTCATTGTTGGGTAAGGAAGGCGATCATGGCGTTCTATAGGATCGTTCGAGACAGCAGCATACTCTCCCTGTGACATCATCGCATGAGGAGGCAAATCAAGGGATAGGAAGGATAATATTACCTCCAGATACATTGTTCCGTTCCTCTTTTTGTGTACGTTTAATTAGTTCTTGACGAGGCAGATAGTAATTGCACCTACCGCAAGTCCATCGTAGAAGAAAGAATTCTGAGCGAACCACCCTATTGTGATAATGAGAGGGATTATCTAGTGTATTGGGAAAAAAATAACAAACCCGGTGTCTTGAAGGAGTGCACATCCCAGTGGGTTGGGTCAGGCGCAAGGACTGGGTTGTTCGAGTATGATGTCGCAATAAAACCTAAAAGTTGTGTTTGGTCAGCAATAACGAGTTTTACCTGCTAAATCTCCACGCACGTAATTGGGGGAAATTCTGGCTCAAAATTGTGGTAAAGAACCTCCAGCGGCTAGCATAGCTGAGGTTTGGTTAGTAATGGTGGGCACCACCCTCAGTTGATTCGAAGTCTCACGTATCAGAAGAAAAGAATTCCTTCAAAAGTTCGTTAAAATTCAGTAGATACTGACAACCGCTGACGTACCTCGTTTCCGATTTCGATATAGGTAAGCGAGAATGGTGGTGAGTGTCCCAGCTGAGCCCGCAACAAGCCTGAGTAGCCAACGAAAATTAGTTCTGTCTACTAGGGAAGAATTACGGCCTGGGAAACTACCAAATGGGTTGGTGGTAGGAGCGATAACAAAATTAATCTAGATGCGTTTATGAGTCTCAAAACAAATATACGGGCGAGCGTAAATTACCTGGTCGATAGCCTGCTGAATATATGGGAAAAGATCTTGTTCGGAGACGCTGTGGCCGTCGAGAGAAAATCCTAACAAAAATTAATATCACTATCCATCGGGAAATGATTTTTGTGCAGCTCACCTGCCCAGACACCCATGATTGGTGTTGTGCCCATATCTTCACATAACGTCAAGAATTCTAGGAGACCAAGGCCACTGGATGGCATGTTGAGGTTAGTTCTTTCAACCAACTCGCGCTCAACTTACTCAGTGTTAACATATCCCGATGTTCCAACGCGTCCGGGACGATCGACAAGTTTCCCAACTGTATTATTCCACTGCCACCTAGTGTCGATTGTATTTCCCTGAAAGGAAAATGAAACATTAATACGATCTTTACGTCACCATTATAAGCGATTCTTTACTTCCTAAAATGAAATTTAGTCCGTTATCTTAAAAGGTGCCTAGGGTTACTCACAAGGTTCTTTCCACCAGGGAACCGCAAGAAACCGGGTTGCATTTCCAAGAGAGCCTGATTGAATATATAACTGAGCCATTTGTAGCAAATATCATAAAAAAACTCACGTTCACGAGATCTACTCGTAGACCATTGACCCTACTCCTGAATGTCGGTGGAAACAAGGACATCATGGCGAAATGGACTGTCTGCCCTGACGCAGCAATGCTATCGAATACTATGGTAAAGTAATTGTTGTTGTTGAATGCATTTTGAGCTGGGGTAAATGTTACAGAGACCTGCAACCACGTTGTCTGTGCGCCGCTAATTGTTGCCGAGGTAGATCCGAGTGTCAACCCTGTAGAGGTTTGGTACCCCACGGCAACGGTGCCTCGGAAAGAGGAAGCTGTGGGAAAGCGGTAATAAAATGATGCAGTGTAAGTTACGCCTTTTTCTACTTTAAGACCACCTAAAAGAAAAATTATCAGTGCCAGCGGTTTAGTAGCCATCGGCGACAAGTTCAACTCATACCATTGTATCCTTCATTGCCAAAGCCAGTCAATCCAAACCGACCAGTCGGGATCTTGACTTGTAAAGAATTAGGTAGGGCACTGGACACTGGGGTAGGATCCGCGATGACATTGAGTTCAGCGCCATTAATTGAATGCCAGGCGGTTAATGCTTCGGGAGTATCTAGAAAGTACCGATATGATGTTAATGCAGGTAGGACTCTGACGACAGGAGCTCCTACTCGGTGTGACTTGCTGAAAAGCCCGGTTGCGAAGAACTGAGGTCGGAATGAAGTAAGAGAGGATATTCATGATTTTTGTGAGACTATACTAACGTTCTGCATAGATTCCTCCATCCCCACTCTAATAATTCACGAATTGAACCAAAATCAATGATTATCCACTTAGAGGCTTACATGCTATCATTATTGTCAGAAGGGATAATAAACACTATGAAATGAGAAACGTACATTTATATCCTTGAAAGGGAGATCTCGTATCAAATATACATATTTGGAAGAGACCTTCACTCACTTCAAACGTTTGTCCCCCTAAATAAAGTTAGCTTAGAACTTAAAAAAATATTAGACACATTTGTCAAAACATACACAGCGTAGTTGGGATTGCCCGCCCAGTCGTTGTTGTCACATTGACTGTGGTATCTGCTTGACAGATTGTTCCAAAAAGCGACAGGAGGATCGCAAAAGTCGACCAGAAAGTATTCAGCTGAACCATGGTAGGCTATTGCTTGGCTTTGAGCGGGGTCAATTTCTTGCTCTTTAAATCCTCCAAAATCCCGATACTGCCGCGAAAAACGTCAGCGGTTGAGCCCGTATGAGAAGTACAGTACCTAGCGCACAAACGTCGACGTGAAATGGACATGGATCCGCCTACGAAAACCCCAGAACGCCAAGAGCAGAAGAGCTCACAATGGAGTACAAAGTCGGGCCATGTGCTCCGAACTGTCAATTTAGAGCTTGGTAAAGAAGTCGTGCGTGTGGTTGGAAAAGAAGGACCCGGAGATGTAAATGACACCTCGGTACTTCTTGAACCTTGAAGGCGGCAGTACCACATGGACGATGTCAAAGGGCGTTAACACGCTCTGTATCTCAAGACCCTCTACCATCTTTGATAATTGTCCGTTTTTTAACGAAACTTTTTCGTTTCCGATTAGAATCCTACCCCGTCATCTCATATTTTAGCTGTTCAAAAGGGTACTGTGGTGGACATACGGCATAGATAACTTGTTTTAACGTTGCCCACCAAAAGGTAAAATATATACGGGGAATATACCATACCAAAAACAACGCTTTCCGGTCCAAAAAAGCCAAAGATTTTCAAATCGAAATATTGATGCGTGGGCTACAACATGAGTTTGGCAGACGAAGCTAGAACGACCGAGAGACGTCTTACCTATCGAAAATCGGACTTGATTAGCAACCAGGCTATTGCAGTCGCCAGGAACTTACAACATCTCCAAACTCTCTTAATTCCGCGTCCTCTGACGCCTTTTGGTTCACCCAAATCCAACTCAGCAGGCACGCTCTCCACATCCAACACTGTCCGCACCGTACATAAAACCTCGGGTTGCGGCTCGAGGCACCGATCCAAGTCATATTATATGCGTCGCGTAGGTACATACCGATGTCGTCGGGATGCACGCAGGATAATCAGAACATCGCTGTCATTGAGATCCTATGTTGTTCCGTTCAATTATGTCGCCCCACAAAACAAAACTTGAATAAAACTGTTTTTTATTATCAGAATTATGTTCTCCTAGATGATGATTCACTAAAACAGGTTCATTGAGTGAAGTTAGGACCAGTGGAACTTCCTGGATCTGGATGAAAATTCCCCTTCGGAATGATGATTGGTGAACGCGTCGTCGTGGTGAGATAGGCCAGCGTTCGGGAGAGGATTTTCCATTTGTGTATTCAAGTTATAGCATGTTTTCACTTGATTAATGGTGAGCTCAAGGATGCCGATGACACAAGTCGAGATGTATGGTGAAGGTTGTCCAATTCGAAGCCAAAGGCTCAAAATCAAATGAAATTGAGAGTCATCAGTCGGGAAAATCACGTGATACAACGGGTTTTTCATTGGTCACTGACAAGTTCAGTATTTCCTTCCTTCAACGTCAACGCCAACTCGTAACGAACTCCTTAGAGCCACATTTTATTCTTTTTCCTCGAGATTACAATTCCACGGCCCGAAAACATTCGCCCCGCTACCCTGGCCAAACAATTCTCATGGAGAACCAATACCAATGAGCTGATAAACTGCGATTGATGTGGGGAGTCAGTTCTGTCAACACAGTGATCTGGCAGCAGTGGTAGGGTGTGCCACGGTACCTGAGAAATACAAGGAAATCCATTTTTTGTGTTTGCCAAGCCAATTTCGCCGTACCTTAGACATCTCCGAGGCTAGACGTCCCGATGCTATCAGCAAGTTGTATCTACATACTCGAAGCTTACATGCCTCGACCAGACGAAGGAGAAAATTCACCGTACGTTTGTATATAGGGAAAAAATTAGCGATGCTGTGTTCAACGTAATGCTTAGAACACTTTTGAAATTGAACTGGTACGTCCATTCCTCCTTGCAGTGATTAAGGTTGAAGAACCGATATATTCAGATTGCTTTGCCTTGCCGAACATCATTTCTTTTGTTCTCGATACAGTCGGATAGACCAGATTATGGGAGAAGAACCACCACTACGCTCATTACGATCAGAAGCTTCCAAACATCCCATGAAAACTGCACGTCGGAAGGAATTCATTCTGGCCAGTGACTATCACTTAAACGTCAAACTCCCATCGATCAAGGGTTCTCGAAGTTGTTGGAAAAACGGGAAACAAAAAATTAGCTCAAGCCTCGTATGCTCACGCCACCTCTGAAATTTGTGATCCTTGAAGCGTTGACAAACCTGCGAACCTCGTGTATTTAAAATCCCACTCAGCTGGCAGCTCGGACCGCGTGCTTCTATCTGAGGTGTTCAGTCACAACAAACCCTGGTCAAACATCCCCAGTGTTATATTAGACACCGAACCTCGGTCCAAATCCAACTCGACATAATGCCACCTTAACACTTTACCATTTCTATCAGAATCCACGATGAGGCATCATTGTTACGAAAACGATTCTAAATCAACATACTCTGCAATCATTGAGGATAATATTTTACGCTGTTCAGGGAGGATCGAACCCCATCCCGACACCATTTCCTTAAGCAGATAAACCCCTCAAAGCGAATAAACGCTGATCTAACCTGTATTTATCAAGGTGCGTATTGCGTGCCTTTTATTGCCCCGTTCAGACATACACCTTTTGCAGCTCGCACGTCCTGGAAACCCTATACTGTCCACGTGGTACATCATTGGGCCATAGAGGAGCTTTTTCATGCCAATAAGTATCAAATCTTTCATTTCCTCCATTACCAACGTTCCGCAGCAATTTTTTCTATAAAACGTTACTGAATGTTAATACTTATTGTTGCATTAACTTCCACATTATTTCATCAACTAACCTCAGCTTGAGGGCCGCTTCATCTATGAATTTTCCCTGTTAGTTTCACTCCAAGAGCAAGTCATGTTGTATTTCGATGTGGGACCTTACTCGCGTATGTGTAACTGTGCAAGAAACCCGGTGCAAACATGACCGTCATTCCGTCCATGAGTAATTCGTTGATTGCCATTCGGAGAATTCAAATCCCGGTCGTGCCGCAGCCTTGAAAAAAATGACTATTTTTCATGGAGACGCCGCTGGACGCCGTCATGGATACATCTCCGTATGAGCGAAGGTTTCAGAAATTTTCACGGACCCCTTAAGCATTTACGCTAATCACCTCATGTTCAGTGAAACTTATTTTGGATACCAGTGTGCTATGGTGTGCCCTCATCATATAAGGCCGTAGAAGGACTAAGTACATACGATAATGTAGAACACATCCAACTTTGTCGTGCAATTTGTAGACCCTCTTCATGCACTTCGCGATATTCCCTGACAATGTTCCGCCGGCACTTCACAGCGCCTCACGCCACTTAGTGCCCTCCTGTCCCTGAATGCGTCTTGGACATCTTGACATTTCGATCGTGTTTTTGCCTCGTCGCGGAGACAACGCCATGTTTAGATCGAAACATCGGCCGACTAGCTCAGCTGGTTAGAGCGTCGTGCTAATAACGCGAAGGTCTTGGGTTCGATCCCCACGTTGGCCAATGGCAAATCTTTTCCTTCTTGGCGCGATCGGTAGTTGTGTTGTTTACGCGGCATTGCTCCGGAAGGGGCAACCGGCTAACGTAAGCAACGCTGGGGTTGAACATTCAAACAAGCCAGGGGTTGCACCATTTCAACCAACCTTTTTTTTCCATTCCTTCTCGATTCCTGAACTCACTAATTTCTATGATGACAAGTTATTCTGCATTCTTTTCTTCTGGCCTGCTCGCCCCTCAAACTGGGCACTATTCCGCCTACAACACTCTCAACCACGACTCATACAGCCATTTCGAACATTTTCCTTCTCCAGCATTGTCTGCAGCCCCATTACCCATCGCGGACGACAGTGATATCGAGATCGATACAGACAGAGATGCTACGCCGACACCAGATGCACCTACTCCCACTACTAACTCAAGCTCGTGTGCAACGTCTAGCGGTACAGGCACCCAACCACGCCCTCGGCTACGTAAACGCCGCTCAAGCCTCACGGTTGGCACGTCGCCCATGCATGCAATCCGCTCACCCGCACGTACAGCTGGGGCTGCACTTCAACTTCAGATGCATCTCCCTGCATCACCTCCACGCTCGCGCAGTGGGAGTCTTAGCCTCACTACTATCACCGCCTCAGGATCGACTGCGCACGCTACAGACGCGTACGGGAACATCGGAATCAGAATGGGAAACATTGCGAGTGAAAGCACAAGTATGGTAGGTAGAATGAGGAGTGGTAGTGTAGGAGGTGTATTACGGTAGGTTTTGCATGCACGGTCACGCATTTGTCCTGACGTGGCTAAAAATAACACTGCTTCTACTCTAGTCCGCGTCGGGGTGTTCGGAGACTTGCTTCCGTACCAGCGCCTGCCCCACCACCAACAGCTCCCCTCCCTGCAATTCCAGCGCTCATGCTCCCCCCTCCTAATAAATTTGCGCCACATACTGCGCCATTAAATGGATCATTTCCGCACACGCCTCAATATGACGCACCAGGTTTTGCATGTCAGATGGCTGCTCCAACAAGGATACCACTTGTGAATAGGACTACGTCCACGCAGAAGGGTCAAGAGGTGCAGGGCCCTGCTGCGATAGGGAGGGAGCGGTCGTATTCCTTAGGTAACAGGATTGATGAGGATATGAAAGAGAATTGATGAAGTATGTGGTACCCAGTAGCTTACGGACTATTCCCCGCCCCCTCCCCCCTTTTCGTTTTGTCATTTTCTTTCCTAAGTTTTTAACAACCCCGATCACATTCGAACCCCCCCTAACTGCTCGAGAACCATAACTATCATTACAGGATCAGGAATCCGCACTCTGTACTTTTTACCTTCATACATACAAGAATGTTTTACTAACGTTCACTTTTCGAATACCGAATAAATGAAATGATGTTTTCATACTACCAAGATGATTCTTTACATGTACTAGATTTTGCGAATTAGTCCGGATAAGCGACACGACACAAACCTAAGCCTAACCCTTTGTCGTATATGTATAATAGAGTTTTTCCAATTTTTATTTTTCAATACAATCATCATAGTTGTGATGAGTGGACATCCGCACCAAGCTTCTGCTATTTGAGTTTTAAGCCCTTGGTTTGAATGGAAAAAGGTAGAGTTTACTAAAGCTGCAAGATATATATAGTGTAAAACTGCTTAAAAATCTATCAATCTTCCCAAAGCATATTTCCGAGAGAAACGTGTGCGGGGAAGTAGAAAATCATTGAGTGTGACAGCCCGATTCTACAAGGATGCCCTGTTTAAACTCTAACAGGACCTGTCGATTCGTCGAATCTGATAAGGGATTAATAACCCAAAGTAGAAAAGGAGCTTGAAATCTTGCGTGATCCGAGGTGACAAAATTTGCAAAACCTAGTAAAAACCATGTTGAATGTCGGCTTTTCCTCTCTTCTCCCTCAAAAATTTAGATATTATAGGGTCAGAAAGCTGGGATAAAAGGCCTTTTATTGACAAAACTTTCAGAAAGGTTTAATTTTACTGAAGATTTAGACATTTTCCGGATCGTGCTTGAATGCCTCTTCGAAATACGGTGGTATATCGGCGGCCGGTAAATTCCTGCATACAGGCAGCGCAAGCGTCCTCAATTCCTTATCTTTTAAAAGCTGCAGACTCCGATCAATCTCTCTGTTGTATTTCCCAAGTTCGGCTTGAACAATCATTAAATTCGGCATAATTGCCTGGGACAATCTTTATTAACGCCTTCTGAACCAAAAGAATTTCAAGGGGGGCTCACAACGGTTCGGATTGCAATGATTTGAATAATAATCTGGAAATTTCTCAAATAAATGCTTTGATCTAGTACCGGCAATAGGACCCCAAAGTAACGACATACCTTGTAATTTCTTTCAGGCATCAAAAGCACAATTAGTAAAACAACACAGTAAATCACTCCTGATTCAATACTTTATGTGACCAGGTAATTATCAAGTGGAATTTTAAACGCGAGATGGTGGTGCTTACAGAATCGCAACAGCAGCATGATATTGGCTCAGTACTTCTTCCCCTAATAGACGACGACCAGCGTATCCAATCCACAAGATCCTGCCAGCTGTGAGTACCAAATTAACTTTGTATTCATAAAGAAAGGAAGAAAAATTGAGGAATAACCTGTGGCGGTTGTCATAAGAAGATTATACACAAACACACTCCAGAGAAACAAGGAAGAGAAAGTGCTCTTTAGAGAAAACATCACTGTTCCTATACTGGCATAACCCCAGACTAGAATACGTACCATCAGTGGGTGTCAGTAATAGATGTAAAAACTTAGAACAGAACCTGTATCCGCAATAAGCAAAATAGCCGAAGCTATAAAAAGAAATCGCTGGCCTCTCCATACCACGTAGCAACGGTGAAGCTGCAATCTAAATCAGATCCGTGTGCATGCTAGGCTCGGAGAAAAAGATGTTGTACCAAGAGTGCATCAGCGAGGAAGCTTGTGATCAAATGCATTATCAATCAGATAGAAGGTTGGGGGACAGGAAGTTGATAAACTGACTTGTTTGCTACATATAGAGGGTTTTTCAGATATAAAAATGTAAGTGCGACATTGGAGTTTGTATCAGCTATCATTGGGAGATTCTTGACAATCATACGAAAGGATATGGCGACGTCGATGGTTGCTAGCACGAATATAGCCGTAATGACTGGTAGCAACACTAATCGGCCTGAGCTTCGTTGCCGAACGAGGATGTAAACACAGATGCAGAACAATACAAGTTGAACTCCTTTAAATATATACTCTAAGCGTCGTGCAGAGCATTGATACAAAGACTCTCACGAACCATATAATAGTGACTCTACCTGTGATACGAATCAGAGGGTCAATGAAGGAATGTGTTAGATATTACTTACCAATATAGCTGCCGGGAGACCCAATGAGGTTAGGGTAGCTTCAAGCCCCCTGACGAAAATCATATGTCTAGTATAACTGGCCCCTGACCAACGTTAGCTTTAGAGTAAAAAATTACAAAGACAAGGACGTTTAGCAGACTTTTATATAGGTGGGCAGAGGCTCGGGCTCCGGTCGCCGTCGGTCGGCTGTGTAAATTCAAATCGTCTGGTGTATCCAGTATGTTCTAGTCAATTATAGCGAATTATTAGATACATAGATGATTGAGGTGATACATAGTTACGCATGGGAGACCTGTATGTTTGTAGTAGTCATCAGAGATGGATGCAGAAGTTTTGACAACACCGCAACAAATGATTGCACTTCCGACTCCCGAGCTGTCCGTCATCTTAGTAACTTGTTTATAGTTGGAGAGTATCAATTGATGTATCATGTAGCTCACCTGTTGGAAGAGCGATAATGATATCATCCACTCCATACCACCCCCATAGAGGCGCAGAGATTTCTTAAATCATGAGTAGATAGCCGAGGTCTAATAAATGATTCTTAATAGCATTGAGGTACCCATTGAAATGATGCTACCACCTTAGGTATGTAACATATTATATGCACCAGTGTCCTTCGAGCGAAATACTCTCAAACGAGCTTAATAGTTCAATATCGCTTGTCGCTAGACGCCTGGGTAGGTAAATTCCGAGGATTGCCTTGGGCTGCGAAAGGCTAACAACTTCGACGCGCTCCCAGGGGAAGTTTTCCGCATTTTTCGGCTGACCTTCGACTATGTGTATATTTTGTTAGACAATAGTGGATGATTAATCATAAGGCGTGCCATAGTCCGTTGAGTAGGATCCCAGCAAATGGCGGAGAGTGAAATTCCCTTAACGAAGCATATAGGTCGGCTCCAGGGCAAAACTTGTTAGGCAGGGGCTCGAAGTCATGAAGGCAGTTACAATGGAATTTGTGAAAGCAAAGGATCTCATAAGTAATGCGTCCAAAACTGAAAGAGGAATCGGTGACTTTTGCCAGAGGTAGCGCTGGGTAAGAGACTCTTATAAATTATAGGATATAGACCTTTTTACTTGAGGTGGTTGGCGGAGCCTACTATATCGCCTCCCAATTACCTGGAGACAGGGATAGGAACCACGCTTTCCATGCCCATGCGTTTGCAAATGGATGTTGGTGTGGAGGAGAAATTGAAGTATTGGCCACACTTTCTCACGTTCACAAAGCTATTTGTTTTCTTGTTATGCGACTCTTCAGTTACCCATCATCACTGCACTTTGAACTACCCTCTGGCCTGTTTGGTGAGGCCTGAGTACTGAGTACCGATCGAGCCCTTCAACGAGGACTAGGACTAGTAGTGCTATTGGGGCTACCTACCTATCGTCCATGCTATTTTATATCACTTAAACTCTTTTTTTAACTCTCCGAAGGACGATAATTGAGTCTCGTCACTCTCTCGAAAGTTTCTTCCAAGTTTCGACAACCCTTCTATCTTGGAAATTCGACCAACAAAACTCTGAAATGTCCGTACCGGCAAAACTGGCGTTTAGGCGAGGGAAGGAAACCGCGACATGAGACAGAGAGTGTACGTCTGTATTCATGCTAATGAAGAGAGTACGTATTTAAGATCTTCGCAGGTTTCTTCAGTCAGTTATTGCTCAAATATTAAAATTGGTTTTGTTATACCCAACGCGAGATTTGCACTACAAGCACGATTCGTGCCACCGAATCCCGATAGAATATTAGTGAAACAACGCTCAAGCGATAGTCCATGGGCCGAAGAAAGGAGACTTTGGTGTGAAGTGGAAAGCATGCATCGACATCGGCGCTGGTGACAAGACTAAAAAATGGAGTGGATCTTAGGACCCTTCGCGGTGAACTTTGTCATCAAAATTTCCAACAAAATTCAACAAGGCGTTCTGATCATAGCATAAACCAGTTCTCATAAGCCTGTTGTATCAGGGATACGTAAAGGGATTTCACTATCCAGCTGTTTCGCGTAATACAAGGCTAAAAACGGCCTCCTGGTATTGAAAACGACACCTTGTACTCATACATCTTATACTTAAGGACAATTCTCGATAGACGCACAATAACGCCTATTTCCCCTGACCCAATAGCAATATCACCTCACTAATCAACTCATCATGCGAATCCTATTGTTAACGAATTCTAAAGAATGTTTCCGACTGACCTTATCACGGTGCGTAATCTTTCCTTCATGTTGACTCAACAACCATCCAACATTCCCGAGGCCCTTGTGCGGCAATTATATCGGTGATTGTCTGTCGCCTCGGTCCGCCAATCCCGGCGGCTAAAATAGAATTCGACCGCATATTGTTGATTCCTTTCTGTTGGGTGGTTTTCCACAGGAAATTGAGAAAATGACAAGCCTTGCCACCTCTTCTCAACCCGGACAAATAACCAGGCTGTTCGAGGCTTAAACTTATCTTGAATAGATAAAGTCGAATCACAAATGAAAATCTAGAAGTATCCCTGGGTTGTTCGCTCTCGAGTCTCGATACCATTTCTCCCATGAACAACGACGAGTGGACCTCTTGCGGAGAATACCTCGTAACCTCAGGTGGCTAAAATCCGCATAAGATCCAACGTTGAACAAAGTTTAACGGCAAAATCGGCGCGGATCAACATCAAGGGCGATGGAAGACACAAAAGCGCAAATCGACAACATATTTTGACATCCTCCATGTGTTCGTGCGATTTTCAACCATTGACGATACATTCTCGACGACTGATTGTATGTTCCCGAACCACGTGTCATACGTCCCTAGACGTTTATGGCAGTGATCCACGTGTTCCCGTCTTATACTTTCTTCTTGCGATGACACTTTTATCAGCCTGATCGACGCGGTGTCTCGAATCCCCTCCGACTCAGCGCGGAGCTTATGCACTTATCTAACTATTTCTCATCTTGGTGTCCGTTCCCACACTGAAAGCTGGATTTTTGACAGTTGGCCGCCAACACCGGAATTTGAGCAGAGGTTTAAAAGGTTCGAGGCACACCATTAATTTAAGCAAAATTCACTATGATCTACCTTAAGAGCTGGAGTGGCCTTGCACTCCTTTCTCTGCTTATTGTAAAATGCCAAGCGGATCACTCAATCGTCGTAAGTCCAGGGGCGGGGCGTCTACTTCCGGGGTTATGTACGTTTTGATATTCAGTTCAGAAATATCAATCACCCAATTTAATGCAGGGGGACAAACGTTCGAGGTAGGTAAAAGCGTATCTTTTCAAGGCGTATCGATCTCTAGGTTCAAATAATTTCATATAAAATAGGATATAAATGTGCGTGATATTGCTTGCAACCCGAATGATCCACTAACTCTTATTGTTACAACAGCATGTAAGTTTTTCTTGGGACATCCATTCCCGAGATGAACTTAATTCTCCTCAAAATTAGAGCGGGGATGGGGGTCTTTACGCAGAACGTCAGCAAATGATGACCACCTTGTACTTCACACTAACAGACATTGCTTACAGTTGTGCGAAATCGAGCTTTCCAGAAGGTCACCCCTAGTAAGAACATCGTTAGGCTTCGAGTCCTGGAGCGATTGAAACATATCTTAATGTTATAGACACACCCGAGGCATTGGATGGCTGGCACGCAATCAATAACGCAGGACTAACCGTTATCGCAGACCCTAACCCCGTGTCCAGCGCTTTGCCTAATTCACTTGAAGTCAAATTTCCCCCCAACAGATTCGGACCAATTGGATTTGGGAATGAAGGCTATATCGGTGCGTACTTCCGCCGCTTTATTGGTGATAGTCCAATGCCAACGGTAACACATTTAAAAGGGGGTATCAAAATATCTAAAACCATGACGTTCAAGGCGTCCTTTTACTACCGATTTCCCAACGCTTCATCTTTCCAAGGTAACGCTGTTGTGGGAGTGCAAACCTCGACCGGACTGTCACTAGGGTCGGTCTCGGTGCCCATTAGTGGGGCTCAGACAACCTGGAAACAAGTTTCGGTATCATTCGTCCCCGGTCGAGACCCCCTCAATAATAAGAACTGGTTCAGTGTCACACTCGACGGTATGGGAGCTTCGGGACAGACAATCAATTTTGCCATGTTTTCGCTTTTCCCGCCAACTTTCAACAACAGGGTTAACGGTGTGCGACCGGACCTTGCTGCTGTAATTTCGGTTTCCTTTTAGGAAAGAACTATGGACCTCATAATAAACCGTTCCAGGCCCTCACTGAAATGGCACCCAGTTTCTTGCGATTTCCTGGCGGGAAGAACCTCGTAAGCTTCCATCCGGCATGTAATTAAATCCTATCTGAAGTAACATCATTCGGCAGGAGGTAAATTAAGATGCCATGCTTTAATCCCTTGTTCACTCAAAATCACCTATGAAGGGTAATACCATTGACAGTCGATGGCAATGGAATAACACTGTAGGAGACCTCGTCAACCGCCCTGGACGTTTAGGAACTTATGGATATGTTAATACCGAGTGAGCAATCAGTTGGGTGCATCATCAAAATATTTAAATTAGCCTTTCTCTCCAGTGGTCTAGGCCTTTTTGAATTTCTCACATTCTGTGAAGATATCGGGCTTTCCCTATCATGGGTGTATGGGCGGGTGAGCCAACCCGCAATCACGGTTCATACTGTTATAACAATCATCTGAATAGGATTCTCTTTGGATGGCAACAGTGTTCCACTGGAAAACCTTTTCCCGCACATTCAACAAGCTATTGACCAAGTTGGCCAAATCCTTAGCCCCTAAACCTGATAATTTGTCTGATGTTCAACATTCAGATCAACTTTGCAATAGGTCCTACTTCAACTCCAATGGGTATGGTTTATCGTCATTACCTGTAGTCTCTACCTAACACCCGTCTCAGGACTACTAAGAGCGCAATTGGGACATCCTAATCCCTTCGCAGTTAAATACATTGAAATTGGAAACGAGGTCTGTTTTTATTGTTTTCCTGTGAGGCCGACTCAATTTTCCCTGAAGGAGTTTTTCTCTTCTGATACGTAGGTTTATTACTTGTGAATATTGCACACACATCCCTAACAATTACGGCAGATATATGGACCGCTGGCAATTCTTTACTGCGGTCTTGAGTCAAAACTTTCCTGAGTTGAGTGAGCATAAATTATTAATGGAGTATCCAATATATCAATAACATATTGTTAAAATTCTAGACTATATTGCAACTTCCAACGCCAATAACCCAGTCTTATCTCCGGACCCAACTCATTGGGACGTGCATGCTTTCCAAACACCAGGTTAATATCCTATTTTCTTCTGTTCACTCCCTTATAAATTTCTGAATGCAGGATGGTTTGCCCATAACTCTTTCTATTACGATGGCTTTGAAGTAAGTGTAATATCCTCTGCCGGGAACTCGTTAACAACGTTCCGAATAGCGCAACGGGACACTGTACTTTGAAGTAATACACATCCCCACTCGTGCATCGATATTTTGACCAGAATATTACAGGGAGAATATGCAGCAACGACGAACGACTTCACCAAGAGGACTGACCGGCTCCTCTACCCAACTGTGCAAAGTATACCTTGGTCGTAACATCTATACTCCAAAATCTGATATTTGTACCTACAGGTGCTGTGTCTGAAGCTGCATTTATGACTGGAATAGAACGTAATTCCGACATCGTGATCGGCGCGTCCTATTCTCCTTTGTTAGGCGTAAGTAACATCATTATCTTTCTGGACCTTTCTGAGATACCGTAACCAAAACAGCGTGAGGGTGCTACACAGTCGGTACGTTCTCCCCGCTCCATGATTTTATCCACCCATTATAATAAATGAAATTTTGTTCAAAAGACTCCTAATCTCATCAGCTTCAAGTGAGTAATATGTTTTCATGTGACACATAACCACTGCAACGAAATTCACGGATCTTATTCAGTGCGGATACTGTAATTCGCTCAACAAGTTATTATGTTCAGATGGTTGGATTTTGAAGTTTCATCCGCTCAAAATGCTCACTCCCCAATTCTTCCAGATGTTTAGTGTCAATAATCGTGCCGCAAGCTTGGTACAAAGTACGCTTCCAGATCGCAACGGCACTCTATTTTGGACCGCGGCCCAGAACCCATTCTCCTCACCGGCTACGTACATCGTCAAGGTACTTAATTTTAATTTTAATACTTGCGAGCCACATAATCTCATCCCCCTTTCGAACAAAGGTAGTTAATGTTGCCCCTGAAGCTGAAATCGTCAATATCAAACTACCGGGACATTTTGGTGGAGTGACTTTAATTGTTCTGACAGGCGACCCAACAGCGAGTAATACACCAACCACCCCAACACTGATAGTCCCTGTCACAACTGCCGTTAATCTCCCAGCTTTCCCCGATAACTATAATTATACTGCGCCGCCATACAGCGTGACAATCGTTCGAGCCGTGGTATTTCCATAGGTTCATTACGTTTCTCGAAATCCCCCTTTGTGTTCATAGAATTCAAATTGTGTTTATGAATTATCCATAGCTCCGTCACACCAGACCGTATCTACCGCAGACCAACCCAAGGGAATAAGAAACGGCCAATCAGTTGATCAGTTGCGTCCTTAGCGCGCGAAACAAGGGGAAGCAAAGGAAGGAAGTGAATATTATGAGCGAAGGCAACCAAGAAGTCTGTGTCTCTGTGTCGTGCTGCAAGGGGATGCTATCCTAAATGGGCCGTAGGAAATAACTGGTTGGGGGACCACCAGCGACTAAAGCGCCAAGCACATACAAGGTAAAGTCCCCTATAGAGTAAAACGCCAGCCGACCGTAAGAAAAAGTCAAAGAACCTTCAACGACTCGTAGATATAGAGCAATCGTGACTTTGATCCCAATGTCGACAAACCATTTATACAGGAGCCGAGGGTGGGAGCAACAAGCGAGATACACACGCAGATAGTAACGAACATAAAGAGCAGAAGAACGACAACGACATTAACATACCGTCCCGCTCAGCCAAAACCACCCTTGTTAGAAGGGGAATCCATGAGAATGCCCGCCTTGCGAGCGGCCTCCACCACCGAACCCACCCCCAAAGCTATTGAATCCACCACCACCGCCGTGGAACTGCGCAAATAGCGAGGCGAGGTCAGCCTGCGACATCCCGCCCATACCACCCATGCCCGACGACCCATTCATCCCGCCATCCTCATCTTCGCCCATGTCATACCGCTCACGCCGCTGCGGATCCGAGAGAACAGCATTCGCCTCAACGACCAACTTAAATTTTTCTTCGTCACCACCCTGGAGAGCGTGAGTTAACGTTAAATTCCGAACTTTGTGTATGATGAAAAAATGGCGAGTACAGACCTTATCTGGGTGATGTTTCAGACTCTCTCGCCTGTAAGCTTTCTTAATGTCTGCTTCACTGCAGTCCCGGGCCAAACCAAGGATCTTGTAATAATCTTTTGTTTTGCTCCGCTTCAATGCCGCCTCAGCCTTTTTCAGTTCGGCCCGGAGTGCCCGGACGTCCGCGTCGCTGCCCTCCAGCCCGGCCTGTTGGATCGCCTCGTTGAAATCAGAGATGGCACTTTCGAATTTCTCGAGGTGAAGGTGGATGCGGGCTCGTGTCCGGAGGGCTTTGAATGATGTTGGGGTGATTGCAAGGGAGGCGTCAGTATCTACGAGAGCTTCCTCGTGCTTGTTCAACTACGGGTATGATAAGAAATTTGACGAGGATAGAGAGTCATTAAGGATACATACCTTGAGTAAAGTGGTTGCACGGTTGGATAGCAACGTAGCACGGATTTGTCCCCCTCCACCTTCTTCCTCTGCTGTTCCGATTTGCTGCAATAGAATAATCAGGAAGAGAAAGCATGGGCCAACAGTCGAGCACTCACAGTTAGGGCTTCGGTGTATTTCTCAATCGCTTCTCCCAGCTTTCCGAGTTTGAAGGCAACATTTCCTTCTTCTTTTAGCCTTTCCACGTCCTTCACCCTGGTCCGTAGTTTCCGAGCGTTTTCATGACTTGGATCGAAGCGAAGCGCAGAAAGTACATGTTGAAGTGCCTGTGGAAGTTTCCCACTAAGGAAAAGAACGAGTCCACGCGCAGCGAGGATATCTGGTGAATTTGAATGAAGTCGGAGAGCGTCACTGTACCAGACCACATATATGAGACAATGTTGAGGAGAAAAAGTAAAAGGAGAAATCTTACTTGGCAGCAACATTAGCCGCGTCCCAATTTCCTCTGCACAATTCTAGTTCAATCCTCCAAATTCTCCACTCCGTCGGGACCTCCGTTCCCTCACCCTCAATTGACTGTAGACATTTGTCCAGAGCTAACCTCGCCAGCCCCCAATCCTTCCGCTTTCGTGCGGCGTCTAAATTCCGCACATGCCCTTCCAGGAGTTGCACCTTATCACGCAGCTGAATGGCAGCTGTATTCTGGGGCTCCAGCGACAGTATGGCACGGATCGTCGAAAGGGCCGCAGCAGACGTTCCCAGAGCTAGTTGGCACCGGCCCATTCGGAGTAACGTCTTCGCAGACGGTGCCGCTGACTGCAGTGACGCAGCAAGCTGGCAGTCCTCCAGTGCGGGTCTAAACCGCTTCAGACCCATATATGATGCTGCACGATTCGTCAGGTACGCCGGTTCGGTCGGTCGGAGAGCTTTGTCAGTTAATCAGCAGGTGCATAGCGGAGCTCGGGATGTGGTGGATACGCACCGATAGCTTGCGTGTATAGGTCTATTGCTTCACCATATCTCCCCGCTTTGAAGGACACGTTCCCCTGTTCTTTGAGCTTTTCTGCACGGGTGACTGGGTCCTCTTCGGGCTCCGGTGAAGGAGTCTTTGATTTTTCCTGAGCTGGGCTGGGTGATGCTGGAGGTGAGGAGCTCGAGCCAGCACCTGATCCCGTTGCCTCCTGTGCTTGACTGTTCATTTTTCAGCCACGAGACGTCCACCCTGCATTCGATGAATTAACTGAAAAAACGTACTGTTCAGCCGTACCGTTGGCTAATGTATCTGCCTGCTTTTTAGTAGCTTTGGATTTTTTGGCCATCTTTCTTTATAAATGAGTTAAAAAGACTTGGGTATTGCCTAAGGATGGTGTTGTAAACTTTTGTAGCTTGGAGGAAAAGATAAAGCCAAGATTAGTGCTCACCATGCGGCGCGGTACTGGAAAATAATTTACATTCGTACCTAAAAACGGACATTTCTTACAAAACTTCCCGATTAGGTAGAGTCTCGGGTAAATATCTTTCTCACCATCGATCCGAAACTTCAATTGTCCAAGGCTTTGAAAAATTTCCGTCCCGTTGATGCAAAACAAATCATGCACGGAGTCAAGAACAAGGTCATCTATGTACATAGACAAAGTTATTTCAATTCAGTGTAAATTTTTGACCTCTTACAGTTCTTAGCCAACGGCTCAAAAAGTGGGCTCAAAAATGGCTGAAAGAACTCCCATAGCCTGCTAACCCAATCCCCGCATGCGAGTTGATGTCCCTTTGGAATAAACGGAGGGTCTACGACTTATTTGGCACCCTCTATTGGCAGTAATAAAACTCGCACGAGGGCTTGACGAGCTGTCCCACAATCACTTTTAACTGAATGTAGTCCCGCCGTAAAGGTGTGCCACTACTTTTTTTTGTAGAACCTTTGACTAACTAGAAGAAAAGCAGGTCGTTATTTTGCCTCAAATTTCAATCGCTACAGGGATACATGAACAAGTCATGAACGTTTAAGCCCTTCCTGTCACCACAAGACCACCTAAAGCGTTATTGAGCATCCATTCTCAATGATGTTACTCTTATCATTCGAACATTGGGATTACAATCACTGCTTTCCTCACTCCCTCCACGAATGTACACCGTTCTCTTCTTCAAGCCAGACCCACTTCAGGCGCTCGGTTCCTTCATAAAACGTCACCTGGCCAAATATTGACTTCGGAAATGATAACCCTCAGAAGCTTAACCTTGTTTTACCTCTGAAGCGACGAAGCACGTTGACAGCCATGCGTCACATTTCCTATGGGTAAAAAATCTTCAGTTACAGCGCGAGACCATATGAAATGAACGCATGTGCCTTGGGACAGAGATTTAACGCATCCTTATGGTCTGGTGATAATGTCGACAGCTCCGAATGCTTTGGTGTGTTCTCCCTTTTGTTCTTTCTTCGCTAGCTGAAAGGTATCATGAAACAACAGGTCTTCCAAATTATTGAAGTAAAGTCTATTAATAATCTTCGAGTATCATCCTCATGTCCAGACTCTAGTCAAGTCCCGTGAGTGTGCCCTAATGGTTTAAGGAATTGGAAGCACGCGTGGCCGTTTTGTGTCATCCTTGCATCGACAATATTTCCCAAAGAAACGCTCTTTCGGAGGCGTTTCTGGTCTTCAGGACTATCTTTTTAGCCATTTCACCAACGTGCACGCTCCACAGCGGGTGGCGAGTTCTGTTAGCTTCTTCTTGTTCTCTCTCTCAGGAACAGAAATCCAAATAGTTACAAACACCGTATGATCGGAAATACACTCGCTATCAACGATGGTTGCAGCTCCCATGATCACCTCATCTCCCTTCCCGACCAGCGCACTTCTCCTTCCCGACGCCTATATCCCTACGCTACCCCAAAAATTTTACCACCCAACTCGCGGAAAAACAACCACAGCTTCATTCCCCCGAGTGGGTCCGCACGGGACCGAAAACCACCCAAATAACGCTGAAGGAGGCTTGTTCGCGCTTCTCGGGGAGAGCGCAATGACAGGCGCTATTACACAAGTTGCATGGGCCTCGAGAATAACTCGGGATACCAAATAAATCAGACCACCCTATGATTCATGATACGTATATGGTATGTTTATTTGATGGCCGATCGGACGCTCGTTGCCCAGCATGTGCATAGGCTGGTCCCGCCCCCCGGAATGAACGCATACAAGGTCTGCTGACTTGTGATGATTACGAAAAGACCATAGATACTCGCGCCAACAAGCAACAAATTCTACCCGTTTCCACTTTGAACACATGGCCCACGACGCGCGTGCGTCTCGTGGGTCATGGCTTCTTGATACCAAGAATCTTTTGATTTTGATTTTGGATTTTTTTTTGGTTTGACACCATCTGTGTATTTGCGTACCGCGCAGAGATTCTAGTGCAATCTTGTCTCGAAGGTCGAAGGCACATTGTGTCTACCTAAAGCGGTTCTTTCATGAACATATGCCCAGCTTCTTGGTTTTAGGTTCCACGCGGTGCAATGGTAAGAACTCCTCATCGAGAGGGTATAAAGCAAGCTGAAGGGCCGCCATAAGGTGATCTGTAGGTTCCCGCGACCTTCAGTACAACACCTATACCCACCCCGAACAGACCATGTTCCGCCCCGCCATCCTACTCAGCTTCGTCGCACTCGCCCTCGGGCTATCGACCAATGACCTAAAAGTCTCCGTCAAGGCTATCTCCACTTCTGTCGACTCCGTCGATGATATCATCATCTCAGCAATCGTCACGAACCCCACAAAGAAGGACATCCGCGTCATCTCCAAGAACAATATCCTCGACCCGTCCGCCACGAAATCATTCGCAGTCTCCAAACAAGGCGAGGAGATTCTCTTCTCTGGCATTCGCGTGCGTACCCCCCCTTCCCTACCCCTTTTAACGTCTATACCTAACCCTGTACATATCCATACAGGCAACGTACGACTTTAGCGCCCCCGGAGTCTACACCACCATCCCCGCAGGTGGCTCCGTCGCAGTGAACCACACTGGTGTCGGCGCACTCTACGACTTCGAATCCGTCGGTACAGGTACATTCTCCTTCTCCGCAAGCACCCGCTTCCAAACCGCCCCCGACGCCCCCATCGTTGAAGTCAAAGCCGACCCTGTCGCTATCACCGTCAAGAAGGACGTCGCTAAACGTTCTTTCATCCCCCCTGAACGCAGGCTTTCTACCCCGTCGTGTGGGGATGCAGGCAGGCGCCAAATCATCACAGACTCTTTGTCGTATGCCCGTTCGCTCGCAGGGGGCGCGGCGACTGATATCAGGACACACCCCAACTCGGCAGAGTTTAACACTTATTTCGGCGGGAACTCGCAAGATGATATTTGGTACAGACATGATATCATTGCCGGAGACTTGGCGTCATCTGGGACAAGGATGTGAGTCTTTGGTTCACACTACCCCCCTCCCCTTTCTCTTTGGGTGGCGAATGGACCCAAAGCTAAACTTGACTATCTAGAATTTCGTGCACGGACCCCGCTGGCATTTGCGGTGGGTCAGGTGGTGTGATCGCATATACTCTCGTCGTCACGAGCGGTGGAAATATCGTAGGAAGCGATGTAAGTTTTTTCTTTTTTCCCTTCCCTCCTTGGGCTTTATGCAGGTATTAATCTCAACCTCAACACAGATCTACACATGTGACATCTTCTTCACGAGCGTCGGAACTACTCCCAGTATTTGCACCGGTGCGTCGGCCCACTTTAACATTCTATAATTCCTGATCTCACTTTGTCTTCTTCCCAACCGCAGGTGGATTTGACTCGACAACGTCCAGCCGTGGTGGTGTCATTCTGCACGAAGTCAGTCCCTCCTTTACTTTTCCTTTGATTACCTACTTTACTTAACCCTCTCCTCTCCGAATCGTAGTTGTCCCACGCGACGTCAGGCACTTCCGATCTCGGGTACGGATGCTCAGTCACTGCGGGGCTCAGCGTGTCGGACAAGAGGAATAACGCTGACAATTACCGAGTGAGTTTCTTATACATGTACTATGGTTTGGGGAGTGTATATTGACTTTGATGGGTGTTTAGTGCATGGGGCTCGCGATCTACAAGCATTACAATTGTTAGACATGAGGTTGAGAAGGGTGCTGGATAGGTAGGAATGTATAAAGTAATGTTAAACGTGAAATTTTTGTTATGAGCTTGTCATACGTTGTCCCACATCAAAAACCAAATGATTTTCTCTCAGAATTCAGGGTTCGCAATATTTCGGACTCCTAGCGGTGATATCTAAGAAACAGTCACAAAAAATGAATGGTGTCTGTTATTTTGTTTCCACGCTCTTACCGCTCCCTTCGCTCCAGCATGTCCTTATTTCTTTCTTTATGCAGGGATCCATGAACTTATGTCAGAGTTAAAATGCTTATACGAGTTATAATGACCATCTATTACCTAGCTTGATTCCTTCCAGAAAATGAAAACATATTCCAAAACGAGGCACCGTCATTACACATGAGATTTTTTGAATTTAGAAGTGATGAGTGTCTATACGGGGATCATTGATAATCGATGAAAGATACATAAGGTCTCAATTTCAAACCCCTTAGCTTTTGACCACCACCTCGAGGTAATCTCTATTTGTTTTATAAGAATGTCCAACTCCAGTAGCACCACGGCAAAAATCATCAACGATGCATCCCCCCCTCATTTCGAGCAACGTACGTATTTCAAATTCTCTAGGTATAATACCCACCAAAGCATAGATAGTTTCTGTTCTAGCCACAGACTTTTCCTTCCGATCAGCTGATGGCGTTCTTTTTCACTTGCCTAAAAAGTATCTAGAGGCTACAATGGGACCTTTAGCGCCCCCGGAATTCAGCTCACAGGATGAAATTGTTGATCTTCCCGAGACAGCTAAGACGCTAGAACTGCTCTTCAAATTTATATACCCGGCGCGTCATCCGGGTCTTGCCTCGACCCCATTTGGGACCCTAGCCCCACTTGCAGAAGCTGCAGAGAAGTACCAGATTTACGCAGCCATGAACGTCTGTCAAATCCGAATGATGTTCGTATGACTCTGACATTCATGGTATATAAATTAATACTATTGACGTAGGGAGGTCTTACCCAAATTTGCAGAAGAGGTCATGGCGTATGCTGTGAAGCATGACTACCTAGATATTATGTGTGCTGCCGCACCTCTCCTACTCGAGAAACCAGTGGAAGATGTTCTAGCAGAATTTCCTCCGGTCATCGCAATCGCATGGGTAGGTCTTGTATTCCGACTATTTATTATTCCTTGTGTGATGCCGATAAATAAGGCCCGTTATCACGGAAGGTGGTCCTCTTGCGTCAGATCTGCAATGTTGCGTATACCTGAGTTCTTCAAAAATCGTAGTTTTTCGGACAAGCACAGAATGACCTCCTTCGAAAAGTGTAACCGTTGTGGACAGCCCATAGATACGACCGTCAGCAAAATTCTCATAAAACTCGCAGCGGGGATATCCTCTCTCAAAAATCTCAGTTGGATGGGGGAACATGATTTGGTCTGCTGCGAACATTTGGACCCAGCCATAGTTGAATTACGAAGTTTCATCCAAAATTCTATTAACAACATTCCTGAATTTTCTACATTTGTATGAGCATTGAGCATGTAAAATTAGTACTTGAGATTCAGGATTTATTTCTTGACGATTGAGCTCAATACTTGGTTGTTGTGCGGAGCCAGGCTTGAACAGCACCAGCGGGAATTTTGTCTAGGTTTGTGGAGACTATGGGGTATGCCGCTAAGCGTGATTATCCTGATATAATATGTGCTGCTCCATCCCTTCTGCTTGAGAAGCTTTTGAAGGACGTCCTGGTGGAATTCCTTCCGGCAATCTCAATGGCATGGGTTCCGAGCTCGGGACCCAATTGCACACTGGAGGGTCAACGTAGCGGTGATGGCCGATCGGATTCCTAACTTTATCCAATGTCCGGCCCGATCGTAGTTTGGCTGCTTTGATTTATCTTCAATTCATCTTTGACTTTTATTCCTGATATCCATATCTTGAGGTCCAAGTTTCATATTTCTCCTTCAAATTATCCACCATTAGCTAACATCAATTAAACCGAAAGGGAGGCTGAATTGTTCACATCCGAACTCGGACCCGCCGTGCTTGCAATGGCCCACATTACATAGTGTACCAGTATACACTTGATCGGAGGCGAGGAATGTAGAGAAAGGTGTCTGTGTCACCTTGGAACAGTGAATACAGAAAAATCTGGGAAGGGAATCATTCATAGGTTGATGTTCAAACATTCTCGACGCGAGTGTTGTTAGTACGGGTGCCCTACCGCATTTACGCTCTGCACAGCGCGCACAACCACAACATCAGTCATTTCAAACCATTTCTTAGTATCGCGTCAAGCCTAAAGCCCAAAATCTATCTATTCTACCGATCCTTTCCCAAAGTCCAAAGTCCAAAGTCCAAAGTCCAAATCTGAATTACCATTACCATTAGTTGGGGCATGCGCAGTCACGACCCGTCGTTCTCTTTTAAATAAATCTTCCATCTGGATAACACTCCTGGGTGTCTGGTGGTCAGGCACCAGGCACTCCCAAGACTCACCCGTACGATGTAGATAATAGACTAGAGCGCGCCGCGAGCGGATTCGGGTGCAAAACGACGAACTGTAAGTTGCATCTTGTAATTTGTGTATGCCTAAACTTTAACCGCTAGGCCTTGGCCTCGCAGCTATTTTCACGTCTCATGTGTTATCTGATAGTTCGTGTTCTTGACTCAGTAAGTAGCGAGTAGTGTTCTGAAATTTCATCACAGGTATATTTACACAGGCCTCAAGCTTCAAGCTCCAAGGCTAGGCCCGCTGGTGCTCTAATATTTCCCAAACCTCACCCAACTTGTAACTTATAAATTACAACTCGAGATACATAGAACAAAATGATCTAAATATGTTAATAAACAACAAATCCCAAAAACCCAAAAAGAAAGAACCCGAAAACCCCACCCAACCTACGTTCCCCCACACTCACCCCTCCCCAAACCCCCAAACCTCCATAACAGTCCTCCCCGCTCTCCTCCCCATAACCGCACAAGTTCTCCCTCCCTTCGAAACAGCCACTTTCCACACAATCTCGCCTTCCCACATCTCTCTTATAAACTGCCCACCCGTACCCGCACCCACGCCTGCGTTTGCTTCAGCGTCCGTTTGCCTGTTCGTGGTTGTGGCAGTGGCGGTGGTGGTTATGGTTGTAGTTGTCCCTGTCATGAAATTGGTGGTGGTGGTGCTCGTCCCAACTGCGTTTAAATATTCCCTACCCGGTCCTGGTCCACCAGTAGTATTAACATTCCCATCAGTACGAGAACTAGCACCACCGCCACCCCCCTCCCAAACCCTAACTCTCCCATCATTCCCCCCAGTAACCAACACCCCCGCCCGTCTCTGCAACGTCGTCACACTCGCATCATGCGCAAGCACCCTATGCGCCGCCCTCAACGTCTCCAAACAAAACGCAACGACCCGCCCGTCCGACCCCCCCGTGAGCAGCGTGTCTGGTGTGAGTTGGAGTTGTCCGACTAGGGCTGTGTGGCCTTGGAGGAGTGCCGTGCAAGTTCTATTACAAGGAGAGGGAGGGTTTAGTGTAAAATATTGGAAAATGAGGGACGAAAACTCTACCCACCCAGTCTCCGGATCCCAAACTCTAACCGTCGTATCCAAACCCCCAGTAGCGATTCTTACTCCATCAAACGCAACCGAATAAATCTGATGAAAATGTCCTCTGAGAACTTGCAAGCATTCCCCTGTCTCTAAATCCCATAGGCGCGCGGTGGAGTCGTAGCTACCGCTTACGGCGCGGATACCGTTGACGTCGACGCAGCGGACGCTTCCGGTGTGACCGCGGAGGGTGAGGAGGGGTGTGCCGTTGAGGACGTCCCAGGTGCGGAGGGTGCTGTCGCGGGAACCGCTTATGGCGAGGGGACGGGAGTGGAGGACGCGGAGGCACCGGATGGTGGCTGTGTGTCCGCGGAGAGTGTGGATGCATTGTCTGTTGGGTGATAGATGTTAGTGAGTGTGAGTAGGGTTAGGGGTTGTGATATAATAATTAATAATTAATACACACCCGGATTGAACGTCCCAAACTTTAACTACTTTATCGCAACCTCCGCTAACTACGAGTGCACCTGGTTGACCCCAACCGACCGACGCGAAAGCTGGATCAGATACACGTTCAGGTGTATAAACATGTGATTGTCGTTTATCTTCCTCTTCTTCGTCTACGATCCCTTTCCCAATAACACCTCGATCTCGATCTCGATTATCCTCGTCGTCATCGTCGTCATCGTCGTCATCGACCTGTTGATCCAACCCAAGTGCTATTCGCATACTCGGGTTTAAATACTCTATCCCCTCCCCAACTTTCTCTTTCCCCTTTCCTTTTCCTTTCCTTTCCCCACCCCTCCTCTCCCTCCCCCTCCTCTCCCTACCCTTACCCTTACCCTTCCCCTTCCCCTCTCCACCCGCACTCACCAAACACACACCCCACACA
The DNA here is from genome assembly GCA_037014335.1 of Collybia sordida. Lineage (NCBI taxonomy): Eukaryota > Fungi > Basidiomycota > Agaricomycetes > Agaricales > Clitocybaceae > Collybia > Collybia sordida. Next base: position 1,452,764 of record JAYKXK010000011.1, on the reverse strand, counting down.
CCCGTCTCATGCCCCACCAACGTCCTCGCCAACACACCCGTCCGCGCACTAAACACATGTATACGCGACGACGCAAGCCCCGCAACGACCCAATCACGATCAATCGCAAGCGAAGTGACAACGCCATTATCCGGCGGTTGAGGTTCGATGTTGATTACTTGGGGCTGGGTGTAGATATATGTTTGGTGTGTGGGGTTATAGGTAGGCACCCCAGTAGTAGTAGCACTGGTAGTAGCGGTTAGAGTAGGTAATTCATGTGATCTTAATAACCTCCCGCCTCTCCTCCAATTCATCCCTGCGTAAGAAAAGTAACAAGATCAAGAATCAATTAAAAAAAATGAATAAACCAATCCATCATACCAATACCCACAAATGATATAATTCCTCTTAAAATGCTTTTTATACGAAAACACCCTCCCTTCCCCCTCTTCCCTCTCCTCCTCCACATCTCCGTCCCAAAACTCCGCTTCATCACCTAAAAACCCCCAATCAACACACAACCCCCTCCACGCACCCTCATCCTCCACCAACGCCCTCCAAGCCCTACACACCTTCCCCGCACTCACGAGCGTCCCCAGGTCGCCCACGCACCCTAGGATATGCAGGCCTAGTTCCGGAGGGAGGGTCGTCAGTGCGTCTCTGGGGTTCTTTCCCCTTGTTGTTGTGGAAGAGCTGGAGCCGGAGCGGGAGAGGTGGGAAGGGTGGGGAGGGAGGAGGGAGGAAAGGGCAGTGGAGAGGTAAGTGAGTTCTTGGGGTGTTAGTGTCGTTAGGAACGTCGTTAGGAAGGCGCGCCGGCTTGGAGTTAGACCGCCGTCGTCGTCGTCGTTCTGATCTAGATCATCTTCGTTGTCTGCGGCGTCGTTGGGAACGGGAGGGATACCCATCCCCGCTGACGGACCAGGAGACGGCGCAGGCGTCGGAGGAGAGGGAAAAGGCGCGTAGAGCGTTTGGGTGTGCGTCGTTGGATCTAGGAGTGGTCCGTGCATCCTATATGTAAAATCCAATTAGATGGGATGGGGGTTTTGGTTGGATTGGATACGGTGTGTTGACTTTGAGAGATGATTGTTGCGGTGATTGATGATTACATGTACATCTTGGATTCATCGGAACCGAGTGAGCGGTGGCTTCGGTTAGTTCCGAGTGCCGATGGATTAAAGGATCGGCGAGGGTTGGCCGGGTGGTGGGATCTAATCTAATCTGTTCGATTGAATCTAATTTTACTCAGGTGAAATTCCATCGCGGTATCTTCACTAGGTATCGCATGCGGCATTCACAATTATCAACCCGCTACAACCTCTTCTAAAGCAACGTTCGACTATATAATTATATGATATATCAGACGAAACTAGAGCCTCTGCCTCTGTCAGTTATTGATTTACCCTTCGATCCGAACTTACCAAAGCCCAAGTAGCAAGGTGTTCGATAAGTTAGATATCCCTGGCCTTTTCCTTTTCTTTCATGTCCAAGGTGTTTCCGTTCATCGAGAAATTTATGGAGACAATGCAATGTCTCCTGGAAAGATACAACCTCGGCTGATTCCTAGGTTATGTTCAGTAGATCCCGAGGCATCCCGAGGCATCCCGAGGCAAGTAAAACATTAAAACAAATGAAAAATGGGAAAAATAATACATTCATACATCCCGGGATATCCTCCTTTGTGCCGATGAGAATTCCGTTGTGGTAGGGGGCTGTACTGTGATGGGAATAGTGGTTCTTCTAACGAGGTGAACTTAGGTGATGCCCGGGTCGGGTAGGGGAATAGTTTGTTTTTGAAAGGACTGCATAATGATTTTAGGCCTCCGAGGAGACTTGACACGGCGACGAGAACGTGGTGGACAAATAAAAGGAGTGGAAGATAGAGGGTATAGGTTCTGAAGGGTTCGAAGTGCTTTGAGCTTTGAATTTTTAAACAAAACAAGGCTTACAAGGCCGTTTTAAGCAAAGTAATTTCGGCGATATACCAGATATCAATGAGAGAGAGGGGGGGTAAAGTATTTTTTTCTTCTTATTTACAAACATTACTGCCACACACCACACACGCATACGCATATTTACAATTGTCCATCCAAGACTCCAAATCCCAAAAATCCTGCAACAAAGCCCAAACTATAACACAAAAACGAACTAAAAGAAAGACTAGAAATCATATACCACCAACGGATTAAAAAAAAAACAAAGCATTAAGCCGGTGAAAGAGAGTAAAAAAAGAAAATTTACCCAGTCCGGGTTCGTTCGGACTCTAAAATCTAAACACCAGGAAGGGTGAATCCAGGCAAGTTGGGCCAATTACCCAACTCTGACGGATCACCTCCGATGCGCACCCATTGTGCATGGGAAGGCGTCGGTCCGTCGAGGATGAAGAGCATGTGCCAACCGGGAGGGGAGACTCCCGCATTGGGGGGTGCAGTGATCGTACACGACGTCCCTGCGCAATTGAACGCTGGGAAAATCGTGCGTGAACCCATAGTGTTTCCATGCGTGCTCGAAGTAGCTATATTTTTAGAAAGGAAAAAAAATACATTAGTTAGAATTTAGACTCGGGTGCGGGGGGGAGACGTACCAGCAAGGAGTGAAATCCTAATATCCGAAGTAGACCCCTGGAACAACTTAACATTATTAATCGTATAACTCCCTCCATACGCCCAATCCTTCTGCGTAACATTAAACTCCGGCTGCTTCCTCCCCTCATTCAAATACGGCGGGATATACACCTCGATCCTAAACTCCTCAGGGTACTTCACCGTCCCGTCTGGGTTATTAGTCTGGGGGTCTGATCCGGAGATCATGATGCGGCCGTCGGGGAGGAGGAAGGCTTCGGAGTGGTACATCCGGGCGACGATGGTGGAGTTGAGGACGGACATGCGTTGGTTGAAGGGTTTGGAGGGGTCGTAGAGGACGGCGGAGAGGTTGGGGTCTGTGGCGAGGCCGAAACCGGCTACGCCTTGGTGAGCGCCGTTCATGATCATGAAGGTCCCGTCGGGGAGGGAGACCATGCAAGAGAGTACACGTTTGGAGGGCTAGTTTGAGTGGGGGGGGGGGGTCGGTGAGAAACAATAATTTGATGGATTGGAAGGGGGGGGACTGACCATACGTTCGAGAGCCCAAGTCGCGTTCGCCTCCTCAGGAGCGATCGAGACACAGTTATCGAGCGCGATCCCTGCTCCGATACCTGACCCACCGCAAATGAGCACCCGGAGCGGGTCGGTGTAGGGTGCGTGTTGTGGGAAGAGTACCGCTGCGCCTGATAGATAAATAAATAAAATAAAAATCATGATTAGAGATAAATCGGATTAAGCGTTAGAGGGTGGTGTGTACCTTCGAGTGGGTATGTTCGGCCGGCGAGGACTAGAGGGGGGATGAGCTGGGGTGGGTAGGTTGGAGGTATGGGGATACGTACAGTCAGTCACTGATCCCGGGATGTTCGGGAGTACCGAGACGGTATCGAACGTCTTCGGGTCCAATATCCTCGCCTCGTTCCAATAACCTGCACACCCACACATATCAGCACTCCAGTCCCTCACGTACAATCAAGGAAATAAAACCGGAAACGCACCTACGAACAGCCGTTCACTGGGTAACACGAAAACGAAGGGGTATAGATTATTAGGGTCTGTGCGTGCGAGCCAGTCGAGCTCGATGACGGTGTCTCCGCCTGCGGGTTTGGGGAGGATCTCGAGGTTGGGTTGGGCACGGTCGTTACTTCCAATTTCGCCGCCTATAACTAGGATGGAGCCGTTGGCGAGCATCGCTGCTGTTGGGTACCAGCGTCCGCGCTACATAATACAACAAAAATCCAACAACCCCGTCAGCAATCCCCGAAAGTAGAATAAAGATAAGGGAAAGTGAAGGGGGGGAGGGGAAGAGAAACCCACCTGCAAAGCCAAAGTATGGAAATCCTCCTCCCAATCATTCGTCGAATTCACACCCTCCACACCATCAGGCGTGAACAACCTCACACCAAACGTCGAGTCTAACGACCACCCTCCTACGTTGATTTGGCGTCCGGCTTTATCAGGGAGAACGATACTGCCCGCACAGAAGACGTCGGTTTTGATGTGCATTTCGCGCCAGGCTTTGTCGAATTGGGGGGCGAGGCTTAGGTCGAGTTCGTATGCGCCGGTGGAGTTGGGGAACCTGGGGGGAGGGGTTAATTTGGGAAGGGAAGGGATGGAGGGGGAGGGGGGGACGTACCCGGTTCCGCCTTTTTCGAGGAAGGTGACTTTGTTGTTGATTCCGACTGTTGCGATGAGGGGGACGACGACACTGGAAATGAGAAAGGGGTTAGCGTAACGTCTTGGATCTGAGGTAGAGGAGTGTAATGACTTACCCAGGGACTAATCGCCAAAACCACACCTAGATCAGCAAAGCTGAAATAAAATAAAAATAAACACGTACTAAAGAACTAAAAACAGAAATTACAATCAGCCCACTATCTTAAAATAAGTAGAGTAACATACCTCATAGCGTCCAGTATTCTCGGGCTTGTGCCAGACATTCAGATCACCATTCCATTGGTACATCGACAACCTATCCCCGCCTCCACAGAGGTGGATAGGGTCTCCCGGGCATGGAAGTGCGCACTCGGATTCAGCGCCGAACGTCGAGCCGCTCGCGACCAGGTCGGTGGGATCACCACAGACTACAAACACCCGGTCAGCAAGTATATAATATGTGCATCTATAATAGATAATGGACATGGGCGAAGGTCAAGACTTACAGCATTGTTCGCCAAACTACGAGATGGTTAGTTAAGGGTTCGGGGTGTAGGATATAGAGAAGTCGTACCTCTAACCCAGCAACTGGGTACCCAAACGCGGCGCATTGATTCATACACGCGAGCGCGGTGTTATTTCTAGGCCAGTTAATTTGGTTGGGGAGTGCACGGAATCCTTGGGATTCACTGTATTAGGTAGGATCAGTTCTTCTCTATTATAAATTCTGCGGGAAAAAACATACCGGAAACAACCTTTGTACTGCCATTGACCGGGAAGTGATGTGTTCAGGGGTATGGGCACGGGGAGGGCTGTGACGTTCCCTGTTGATGAGTAGACTGAAAGTCGGTTCGGGCCACCACAAGCTTCGCTGTGAGGTGATAAGTCAAGGCGTGAGGGGAGGAAGAAGGTGGCAGGACGTACGTCGCGTTTCCGCCGCAGCCCATATTGCAAGAAGATTCGGCGCCCTTAACCGCGCCAGCGACGAGGGTATTGCCGCAATCTAACACAGGGGAAGGTTAGATCAACGTTCTCAGGAGGCTCTACTGATAAAAACTTACAGCATTCAGCTGGTACCACACCACAACAGATGATCAGCGTCGTACTACAGAACAAGCAAGATCTAGGAACGCACTGCCGAACTCGATTCCCGCGATTGTGAAGTTCTTCCCGGCGCAGGCGGAGACACAGGTCTCGACAGTTTGTGTGGGTGTGACATTATCCTGAATCACGAAAGCGCGTCCGAACGCGTTATCCCTATATGTCCCCAAGTGACATTAGCACAATCCACAACATTACGCGCCCGGTTGGGGGAACTTACACCCAGCATGCGTCGTACGACCAGTTACCGGGGAGACCTTCCTTTACGGGGAACACAGGTGCGCCCCCGCCCCCACCCCCACCTCCGCCCCCGACCGGTTGCTGCGGGGGGAGATCGGTGCCAGTATAGTTGTAAACGTTGAGCCTGTTCGGACCTCCGCAGAATTCGGACGAGTTCCCGGCACAGACCATGCTGCAGTCCGCCGCGGGGGTAGACGCACCACCGTTAGCGAGGGTGTTGCCGCAGTCTGTATAGGGAAATAGTTAGTCTTTCGGAGGAGGGGAACCCTTAATTAATGTTCAAACACGTACAGCACTCCCTAAAATGTAAGATGAAATTAGTTAAGCTTTGGGAAGAAAGTGGTTGGGTCACTCACGCAGCGAATTCAGCACCAGATAATGGGAATCCTGCGTTAAAGCACGCTGTAGTGCATTTTGCCTGTGTCAAATCTCCTGTAACGGGCATACCAACTGCAAGGGTACGGCCATTGCCATTGACATTATCGCTATCACGCTCTTAGTAAGCCTGATGCTATAGAGTTAATTATGGAAAGAAGGACGCACCTAATGCAGCCGAGAGAAGTCCAATTTCCGATAGTTGGGGCGGTAGCAGGGGGAGGGGGTGGTTCTTGTCCGCTCCAGTAAAGGTTAAGCCGTCCACCCGCGCCGCAAGATTCCAGACTGTTGCCCGAGCACGGCATGTTGCAGTCCGCAGCAGGGGCCGGAACACCTCCATGCAGATTATTGTCGCAATCTACACACAAACGTCAACCAGGGGCAGGCGTGGGGATAGGCGGGAGGGGGGCTTACAGCATTCGGCCTAGGTATTCCCATGGGGTCAAGTAACGTTAAGCTTCTTAATTAATCGTAGGCGAAACAAAATATGGAACGTACGGAGAATTCTGTTCCAGCATAGATGAATGATTTGGAGTCGCAGAAGGCGATACAGGACTCGGCGGTCATAGTGGTGCCACTAGCAAAAGACAACGCGCTGAGGGTACGCGCACCCACGTTGTCCCTATCATTGGTAATAATTAGTACGGATCCAATGACTTGGGTGGGCATGAACGAACGTGTAGCAGCCTTTAGAGGTCCAGTTTCCCGGAAGGCTGGTCGGAACACCACTTTGTCGGCGGTGTCGCCATGTATGTGTTGAATGAATGTGGTCAGAAGCAATAGATAACTAGATAATGTTGTTCAGCAACGCGTGAAAAGGAAAGCAAAAAGCGCGACAAACAGGAAAGACAGTGAAGGCTAACGCCAAAGAGAGTGGCTGGATGATAGTCATCCTCGATCCTGTTCTACCTCGTACATCTTGGACCTCCCTCTTATATAAAATAAAGATGGCCTGATGTAACAAGGTTCATTCGCATGAGAGAAGACCAGAAGGAATGATCGCCATGGACGTCGGATTCTGTCCAAACCCATCAATACCCGGCAGTCGCGCCTCTCAGCACCGAAGTATGTTAACGTTAAACTTTCACCACGCACTCAGATAGGTCCCATCATTGAAGAACGCGAACAGGAGACAGGAGACAGGCATAAATTTGAGTGATGCCACTACAACCCTGAACCAAGCATCCAGGAACCGCCAGAAGTAGCCGAGACCAAGCCGGAGTTCTAGCGATATGAAAGCTCGGGGGGGAGATAGAGAGTCTAGAGGGCGATGGGTAACTTGGTTAAGGCTTCAAAGTTTGTAAAATTTCAACATCACATCTTGGGAAGATTGTTCACATCAAATGTTGCCTGAATCAAAGATGACATGTCAATAAATTGAGACATACGACATCGGCCCAAATAGCAAGATATAAAAAAAAGAAGATCTATATGAGGGTACGCCTAAGGTCACAAGGTCAACCTGGGAGGATAAGAATAGCATCAGTTCGCGTCAATCAACCTCAATTCCGAAAGGCCACGAGGTGCAGTTTGTCCGAAGACAGACACTCACCCACTAAGGCGAGCTCAGCCCGATCAAAGGATCCTCAAGGTAGAGACTCTACTTGCTTAACATGGCAAATCATGTTCAACTCCGGTGCTTCTTTCTTGCTCAACTTCGGTGCTGTAAAGGATATTTGTGAGGTTCACGCGCGCGAAATTCGCCTACACAAAGAAGCGACTCTGATATGGGAAATGAGAGAGTCCAAAGAGAGAGAATCGTAACTATAACCGTCAACAAGGTATCCTACCCCCGACCACATCCAGAGAAAATGAAAAGCTAGGTATAGGAATTGAGCGAAGGCAGTCCACGACATAGAATATCGATTGTCACGAAACATCGAACTCACAAAGAATTCCAAGAAGGTTGTCCTCAATGCAAGATCCGAAAACAATATCTTACAACCATCGAATATACGAAGTTAGAACGTGGGCGCCATTTGTATGTTCAAGGATGAAGCGTCCACTGACAGTTGTTTGCGGTTTATTTCAGCACTGAAAAACGCCTCACCTCGTTCCAGTTTACATACCATTTTTTCATATACTCTAAACGGTTCCAATTCCTACCCCAGTGTGAGTCCTGTTCATACATCATCAACAATGCCGGCAGCTCCTTGCTATTCCCTAAACCCACCGCACTTTGAACACTACACCTAGCTAAGGTGAGGTTGAAAAAGGCGATGTGTTTTAGTGCGGCAAGACCAGGCTGAAAATAACGGAATTAATGCGGATACATTGAGCATGCCAAAACATGCCCGAGTTGTCGTTATATTGGGGATCGGGGTGAACAGGAACCGGTTAGAATTGTGCGTAGGTTACTCGGTATGCGACAGCAGGAATGGTTCGGCCTTCAACTAGTTTCTTCAGGGCCCGGCGGTCCGCCCCTGGATTGATGTTAACTTCTTTCAAAAGTTCACACTGAAGTTCAGGTTCGCCAAAAACTCTTGCGGCCTATATTTCTTGCGATGTCAAATCATGAGAAAAATGTAGCTCGAGTATGATTTTTTTAGGAGGGGATCGATGAATGCTAGTGGTGATTAATCTCAGTGGGAAAGGAATTCAATCGGAGTCGTGCACTAGTCAAGTAAAGGTCAATACATCATTATTTGACAAATTACATAATCAAAAAAGCGCAACCAAGCCAGCTACTTATTGGCAGGAGATTCAAAGTTCAACAGCACATAGAAATATTTAGACTCATGCTCATAGGTGGCAATAATATTCTGAATATATTTTGTCTTTATAACAAGTCAATATAACAAGCCTTGAATTTGACCTGACTAATAATTGACTTTTTCTAGTAATGAAAAAGTCAAGAATAACTGCATTTTAGTCACTCACGACTATTGATTGAATTCCTTTCCCACTGAGGGTGATTCGTGAGAAACAAAATGTGTGGCTGGCGGAGTTGTAGCGGACCTTGGCGAGGATCAACAATTGATCTTCTTCATACTTGAGTGCCACATTGGCGCTCACCGCCCAACAAGGGCGATTATCTATATCCTTCAACGAAGAAAAAAGGAGTTCAAGACCCGGTAGATGGACAAATTCGACCTTCCCAGCTGTCAGATTTCATCCAACTCTCAATCATGTTCCAGATAGAAACAATATTCGGCAAATTGCCCCTAAATTCAATAGAAAAAGCCACTTTCAATTATAACTCAGTTCTCACCAAGTGTGTAGTTTCAAGGTACCTACATGCATATAGTCCTTCAAGTTCACTATAACCCTTATTCTATTCTATGTTCCTGAACCTTTAACATCTCTACCCGTGTAAGTATTAGATCCAATTATTACTGCTATACATATCGCCGGTGAGTGACATTAAATGTAAGTGTTAGAGACACTTTTACTAATCCCTAAACAGACAGGGTCTCGCGTTGGGCAATTTCCTATGGCGTCCCACTCAAATCGGATTACCGTCATGAAGATGCCCCGACCCGGTCAATTGATCCAACGGGTCCTCCATTAACGAAGGATCCCGGCAAGGCACCGCACCTGTCCAATGTCTATCTCAAAAACATGTCATTGGTAGTATTCTCACGAACTTCCCAGAAGAAGCCTAACGGCACCGAAGAAATTTCACGTTGACGGTGGGATTCCGGTTTTTTGGAAGCGCAAGGAGACTTTCCATCGACATCTCGACTTCTGTTCAGGGGAACCAGGACTAATACCAAATTACTCGAACAGTGAGACTTGACGGTACCGCGAACGTGAGATTCAGGGGAACGCCCAACGGAACATAAAGTACAATGTATTCGGCGCCTCAATTTCGGGGTTAAAGGGACAAAGAAACGTCTTTACTCGTGGGTATCTTCTGCTGGCCTCGCTAGTCCTCTCCCTTGAGAAGTCGGAGCATCCCATTCAACTTCGTTTACGTTCGCCTGCCGAGCGCGTTCTCCGAAGGTACTGTGAAATTTTGGTTCGAGGTGTACCTGAATACATAATGGCCGACTTGCTTTATGAGTACTATTTCGATTTCTTCGATTCTTTTAAAAGTCAACTCTATATGCATTTTTCTAATGATTCGTTGAGGTGAGTCCGGTGGCATCATTCCCGTACCCCAAAGAAAAAAGGTAATGCCCAAGAAAGCAAGGAATAGCGGTAGGAAAATCAAAAATACGATATAAATCACAGGCGCAAGTCGGGTTGTTAATTTATTAAGTATACTTTTCTGTTGAAATCTTATTATCCATAACGTGGATTTGACAAGTTTTTGATACAATTACCATAAAATAGTAGATAAAATTGAAGATGTTAGGTAAGGAATTTACTTCCACAAATAGCCCCCCAGCTGTCGGGGTTAGACTGGATCACTTTAGGCAATGCAAGTCCCTGTTTGACTTCCTCCTCTCACCGCTAGTCTTTGAGACATTCTTTTCGTGCCTAGATCATGTCTCCAGCAAAGTCAATCCCCTTAGTATTTCCATGGGTGTAGGAACATTCAAATCTCGCTTGATAATGTCTTAATCATTGCCGTCGGAACGCTGTCGAAAACATTCTCGCTCGCTTCGACATCGTTAGGGTGCGGATGGGAATAATTCGGTTCGAACTGAAGGCCGTGTAAAGCTTTGGCCTCTTGCTTTCGTCTGTACAAATATTTCACCGTGATCATCCAGTTCAAACTAAACGACATCCATGAGAGACGGACCTGGTATGTCTTGTGAGTATTGCATATTGTCCTTCGTCTGTTCAATTCGAGAGCACCGCAGGCATTATATCACATTTCACTAAGACCCTTCGATATGACTACATCTCGAATATACTCGTCTGGTTGGATTTGGAACTGTAGAAAATGACATTCATTACTTTCAGCAAATAAGTTCCGATCGCAATTCGAGAGGTCGATATAGAATAGCAGCTATGTTCATACCCCCATTTATGGGTTTAATATAATTGTGAGAGCCGATTGGTATAATAGGCCCGGGTTAAAGTTGAGAATATATTATAAATTGCGTCTTGAACCTGGATAATAATTGCTTTCTCCAGTTCAGCTGTCCAACATTAGCAAGTATTAGAATTCAAAGGGGCAAACGTAAGCCTGGGGATAATTTTCGAAAAGAGATCCTATGTAGGCCTTGGCTACACATCGGAAAGTGATAATCCCCTTTTTGATTTTCAGAGGAATAATCTCCAGCAAGTTACCACCGGGAACGCATGGACGATTTCCGGACCCTGCGGTAATTCGTAGATTTCCACCGGATGGTGGTCACTGGTTGTTACAACCTTGTAGGAAGAAATCAAGGCAGAAGATCATCCAATGGTGTTCGAAGTCCTCGAATCGTCAATATTTTAAACCTTCTCAGTCGTGTTCCAGAATGTCAGCAGGTGTGTTGCATCGGTTGTATCATCATGACCAGTCCGCCAAGGATCATCGTGATCAGTCAAAGGGCGCTCCAAGTTATGAGAATGAGGTATGGACTGGGACAAGCACCGCGTTGTTCCAAAGCGAGGCCACCGTCTTAGATGCAGGACAAGGAAACCAGAAAACCGAACCTTCTAGAAGAATAGAGGGAAATATGTAATGAGAAGGCCCGAACGTCAGTCCTGGGCAGGCATGGCGCCAAGGAGGTCCGAAAAAATTTTCAGGAAAGTATCGATAAACGTGCGAACCAAGGGGAAAGAATGAGTGGGGAGACTTCTAATCGCGAAAAGTATAGGTAACGAGAGGTAGTGGGGGTTGGCCGATAAGAGTCATCCTTGGAGGTCGACGGGAATCATTGAAGGCAGTGAACATACCCTCTGGAGATATGTGACAAGGCGCCCGAGAATTGAGACAGTAGGCGTTCGTATAGACCCCAGGGTTCCTTGTGAGTGGTTGAGACTTTGAACGCTGGAAGAACCCTAGAAATATTCTGTGGGGGGTATAAAGAACCTGAAAATCTGACGAGGGGGGTGTTGAATATCTGACAAAGAGGAACGGTTTGTATCCGTATGATGGTTGGCTTAAATACTGTCAAATCTTTGTTTGCGGCAATTTAGCCTTTGACACGTGGTTTGCGGTGAAGCTTGACAGTGTCAAATTCCACCACAAAGCCTCAAATACTATCGTACAGATTTAGCAATTGAGGCCAGAACACGAATTTAAAAAACGTAAAGAGGAAAGATATGTTTGTGGATACATTTTGAGTCGTTACTATGCCTCTTCAACTTCAACCTTATCTTGATTCGATTTTATCGCTTTTTTAGCTTCCAATTTAGCCACATATTCTTTCCCTTCTACCTTGAGTTTTTCATCATCAGGACGGTCGAGTTCACGATGGCGCATGAGAAGAAACGCTGTGATAAAAGAGAAAACGGCAAGGCCTGCCAACATAATGAAGACGACTCGGAACCCCCGACGATATCCCTGGGCGATCTCGTGGCGTATCTCCGGGTGAAGGGCGTGCGAGAATGTTGGTCGATCGAGAATGGACTTCCGTACGTCCTCATCGAGATTCAAGGTTGAAAGGTAGGAGGATAATATATTATTTCTATTAGTCGTTATGAATAAGATGTCGAAAAGCAAGGATAATTGGGACATACACAATTGTTCCCGTTATCGCAAGACCTAGACTGCCCCCGAGGTTACGAACGAAACTATTTTAAGTAATAAGTTAATAGATCGATTGGGCTCCCCTTAAACACCCACCTTCTCATGGCGGTCACCGTCGCCATATCCTTTCGACCCAAAGCCCCTTGAACGGCGACGAGAGATGGCTGAAAAGTTTGGCCGACACCAATTCCTGTTAAGATAGAGTATCCGATTTGTTTCGATACACCAGAATTTTCGTTAAGAGTCGCAAGAAGTCCTAGACCGATTGCCCACATCGCCCACCCAGACAGAATGAGCTCCTAAAATACATATATCATTATCTAGTGAACGATGATCATTTCAAAGGTCTAACCCGATAACGACCTTTCCAGGTCACGAGTGCGCCAGAGGCTGTCGACGTAAATGCTAGAAACACAGATCTCAGTAGGAGCGGGAAAAGATAGATCATGAGACTCTCCATACTTTGTATGATCGTCAGAGGAAGGAGAAACAAACCACTTTTTACTGGCGAATAACCGTACGTTGTTTGATAAAATGTTGGAAGGTAAAAGACCTGAACCATAGTCAAGAAACCATTGATCCATTGGGTTATAGCAGCTCCCACGACAACGGGCTCCATAAATATGTGAACTTGATTCCCATCGATAACTATCCAAGAGGAGGGAGGGGATCAACGTACGAGGCAAAAGAGGAAACTGAGGTCCTTTCCACTCCCAGACGACAAAGGCAGCGAACGTAGTGACTCCAAGTAAAAGTGTGACGAGGACATGCTTGCTATCCCAAGGATAGACTGTTCCTGCCCAGGTGAGGGATAACTATCCGCGGTATATCAACAACACTTTTACCAACAGAGACTGACTCAGACTCACAATTATGAGCCCCGACCCCAACAAGATCAAGGAAGCCCCCAAGTAATCAATTAAGGCTATTTTTCTAAAAAATTATAAGAACATGATAGATTTAGTAGACGAAACATATAATCACTGTTTCCAGTTGCCTTCTGTAGGTTTGAGTGGCATAAAAAACCATACCATTGCGGCCGAAAGGGCTGTCATGGGCATCGTAAGGCGAAAGATCCAACGCCTAACAATAAAGTTAGCCTTCGTCGATTAAAATCTGTTCTTATACGAACCATGTGGAGTGCTGAGAAAAAAGGCCACCAATAATGGGTCCAACCCCGTTTGCAAATGCAACAGAAATCCCCTGATTTCTTGTCAGGAAATTAATATGATCACCAAGTCTGCCTTACCAATATACCCTGGTATTTTCCTCTTTCCCGAAGCGAAACTACATCAGATACGATTACTTGTGCCATCGTAGGTAAGCCCCCTCCACCAACACCAGCCAGCTAGGGCACGTCAGAACAAGAAGTGTTTTTCGAAGTAAACTCACGAACCGCTCGAAATACGACCAGTTGTACAAAGGTACTTGCAACAGCCGAACCCAGATTCCCAATAAAAAATATAAACATCAACGCGAATAGCACTGTTTTGCGAGACCATATATACGACAAACGACCGTAAAGCATCTGACAGGCGGTGCTTGTTCTACCCATACACCGTTAGTACAAAATGTCACCGAAGGATCTTGTCCGTACAAGAAATACGAAGTGGCGATCCAGCTAACTTGCGTTCCGGTGTTCAACTCCGAGCCGATGATAGTCAACGAAACAGCAATCATAGTTTCATCCAGCAGTCCAACAATATCGACTGACGCGCATGCCAAAAATACCTATAATTAAGATGAACAAGTGTTTCGGATTCGATTCTTCGACGCACAGATATGATCTTACGCCGCGGCAGGTAATTCGTCTGGTCTGTTAAGCCAGTTGGGGGCTGAGGGTCGTCTACCAAGGTTTTTGTATCTTGGGGATTGGTGGTGGACATATTTGGTTCGAGGTATATAAGAAAGAATTGGTTGCGGATAGTGACACAAAGCTTTGTCCCGTAAAATGGCATGGCCGTCATATACGTCGTCCTCCAACTTTTAGACAGCAGTCACTACAAGATAGAATCACCTCGACGGAGTTGGAAAGTTGATAGGTAATTGCCTGAGTGGGTAACGAACAAGAGGAAGAAGACATTGGTGTTCGGGGTCCTGCAATGTTGAGTGCCTCAATCCCAGTCACAAGCCATTCGATAAAGTTAAATAGAATTTTGGCCAGGTTATCGTTTAGGGACGACGTTGGCCTTGACGTTCCATAGATAAATTATCAGCTATAGGCCCTGATTAATGCACTCAACCCAAGAAGGCTTTGTTCCAAGACTGAGCGACGGCCACGGCTGATTATTTGGTGTAGGGAGAAGGGTCGTTGTGCGTAGGAGAAGTAACCACTACGACCTGTGTCCGTCGATTTGTGTTGCGAAATTATGTTTCCGGGTGGACTTCGGGTGATGGAGAAAAGCCTTGTGCTTTCCAAATCAGTTGTTCCCATTTTTGCGTCGTCGGAGTGAGTTAAATGTTGAAGACCGAGAAGGGACAGAGAGCGTTGAGAATGGCCAGATTATTCGGAGGTTTCATGATCTTGGCTGTGATATCTTGACGCGTCATATGTCCACATTCGGTTTGCGAAAGTTGCTCTTCATACCGGTCTCCGAAGTGCCACTCCTTCGACAAGTTTGAAACCAGGGTAGCAGTGTATTCCCCCAGGAAGACGGGCTTAAACTTGCCAAGGAGTACTCATGGAAAGTATGGTCTTTTCGACACACGAGCTTTCGAGATGATTCAGATGAATCATGAGGTCAATCGGGTGGAGCATGGTGTGGGCAAGGTAGGACCATGGGTTGGTGGATTGAATAGCCGGGAACATCCGGCTGAAGAACGGCCACCCGCTAGAACCCCGCACCGCCAACCCGTTCCAAATTTAAGTATTGCGCACTGACGATAACGGCGTCGGGGAGGCGACGGATATATTATAAACATTATAGCCCCAACCCATTCACATGTATAACAGATAAAAATGTAGGTATTATGTAAAGTAAAGCCAAATATGTATAGCGAGTGCGCAGATAATGTACAGATGCAGGTGATGAGTGGTGAATGTCAGAGCTGGGGGGGAACGACAAGCCGAAAGGCTGGGGTGAATATGCTAAAGGGTAATGACGTGATGTACTTTTCAACCCGGACGTGAAGTGGCGGATCAGGTAAGAGTTGGGTGAGGCGGACTGGCCCGTGGGGGTGGTCATGACGAAGTGTGGTGGTCGCGGTCGTCGGCGGATCATCTACTTGCCCCATCTCAAGATTCCTTCATATATCGAGTACATCACAGCAGCATTGGGGACGACACGCATAAGATGTGCGCTCAATCCACCGTACAATGACCGTGCACCCTCTTCGGCGATGACGAGCCGCAATGTTTGCACAAGGCCCGTGTACTTAACGACGCCGTTGATGCTCGGTTGTCTTAGTCGCGTACGTAGTACCTATAAGAAGTTATCAGTGAAAAAAAAAAAGGGCGATTGACTACAGAAAAACTGACTTCGTGAGGGTATGTTATGAGGCTCGCAACACATTTCGCTGTTCCTGCGCTCCCAAGCATGCCCAGCCACTCTTGTACGCCACCCTGACCTTCAGCGTTTGCAGTAATTTTCTTCAAGTGCTCATATAACACCCATTGTATCGTGCCTTCTGTGACACCCAGATAACTAGCACTAAGACCCTTGTAAAATCCTCGAATTCCTTCATTACGCATGATTTGTTTGATAGTTGTCCAGCTATTACCAATAGCCCGTTGCCCCCCGTCAACTTGATTCGAGGTAGATAGCTGCAATCTTGTCTTGACCACCCAAATCGGATTCGTGGCGGTTCCGGTGACAACACCCGCGACCGCAGCAGCTGTTAAATGAACATAGGTGTTCTCCTGTCCATTATTAAAATAATTGGCGATTATTTGTTTCCCGTTCCCGTACGTGTAGAAATTTATTGAGCGGGCTGGGATAACCCCAACTAGTGTCGGCCCAAGACCCTTAAAGAGGGCGCGTGGGGATTCTTCACGGTAGATATCTCTGTGAGTAATGTCAGGGACGATCAATTTTCAAGGCACTAAAATAACTATACCGTAGAATGTGCCCAGTTTCCACGAAATTGTACAGCAAGCCACTCGAGCGTGGCGCACCTACTACAACTGTTCCTCCACCACCACCCATCATGCCAACCGACGTGGTCTTCTCTCTGAATAGACTAGATTGAAGACGGGTCTTGACAACATCGAATGGGCTCGTCACAATGGCACCACACATTCCTCCCAGTCTTAATGAGACGTAGCAAAGGTTATTTGAGCCCGCGTAAGACACCAGTAAGGACGAAAGCAACTAACCCGCCTGCGACAAAATGTTGCCATGATTTAGCCGGGAGAAAGGATGACGTTTGTGTTGATGCTCCAGACATAGATCTCTTTAAGCTGACACTTCGAACGGGCGCGGTTCTGAAGAATGATGCGTTGGTGGTCCCAGGGAGAAAATAAAAGAGAGTTGGTTGTGGTTAAGCGGTGAGAGGGAAGCGGAGGAATTTTGGGAGGAATTTTTACTTGCATCACGTGCATAATGTTATGTTGACAGGATAAACTTTAAATTTTAAGCGATAATAAAATTAGATAACACCTTATCTGACTCTCATACCTTTCATTGGACTTCCATGTTCTTCAAACCCACGAAATCTTAGCGACAAGCAGCTCCACGAGAACACAGGCTACTGGTAGTTGACATGTTCGTCGTGTCGATTCTTAAAGTAGGCCATTCAACCGCATGATGACTATACAAAACTGATTCGACCGGACAAGGACACCGTGGCAATACAACCAACTAACTTCGGGGCACCAGTAGACCAAGCTCTAATTTCAGAATTGAACAAAAAGTATGCAAACCGAGTTTTGCACGACGTTGGATTGTGTATTTGCGTATTTGATTTGACTCAAGCTGGGGAAGGAAAAGTCAGATACGGCGACGGATGTTTGTGGTATAAAGGTCAGACCAGATCATCTTTATGCTTAATACTAGTACATTGATGATTTTCAGTTATTTTTCGTATGGTCGTATTTAGGCCCTTCGTGTCCGAGGTTATAATCGCGAAGGTCAAGTCTTCTGACCAAGACGGAATTCGACGTACGTTCTCAACATTCCTTGCTTCAACACCCTTACTAAGGAAATACATGGGTCAAGTGACCCTGGGGTTCTTTGATGACATACATATACCCGTGTCCTACCTTCCTCAGCCAACTGCGTTGTTCGTACCGCCTCTCACCATAAATACTTAGAACTATGGCTCACATTACTTTAGTGACCCTAACGAACGTGCCCACTTCTGGCTTCCCGATTCCGAACTGACGTCAACACACGATCTTCTCAACACACCCATATCTGAGAGGATGTATATCGACCAGGGCGAGGTGATTCGCGCACGCGTCGAAGCAGACGATTTCTTTGACGATGAGCCTGGGCCTCCAAAGATGGCAGAAGGGGTACAGATACACAGAGAGGTAAAGCGGGCGCCTTATAATGTAGTTGTGAGTTCCATGAGATCATCCATTAGGATCACATTTGTGTACTGACTCCATCACAAAGTGCTCGGTAGGGGAGCAGGGTCTTGGACCTGTATCGTGGTGGAATGGTGCGGGGCAAGAAGACGGAGAGGAAAACGCAATGGAGGAAGATTAAGTGTCAAATATGTACGTCATGTTGTAATTTTCAATTCTCCATTTCTTCCGTTTGTGCACGCATAAGAAAATAATATGTCCCATCCTTGGAATATCTCTACGAACACCAGCAATTTCAAATTGATTTTCCAAGTCGTGTCTATCCTACATCAACGGCAATCGGCTACATAACGAACACTTATCTTTAACCCACGCCCACCAATCAAAACCTATCCTTCCTTCATCCCAAACTATTTATCAACTATCTCCCAAGAAACACTAAAGACTAAAAATACCGGGCAAAGAAAACTTCTGAACCTTCACTTTATACGAATAAGATATGGAAAATATGCACAGCATTGAGGCAAGAATGGCAGTTAAACTTGAGATGGATCTTTGAAGGGGCAACTTGTGGAACTTGACGACTGCCAAATCATTAGCGCCCCGCTTGCCCGCTGAAACTGTGCTTTTCTGCACTCACAAGAGCTGACCCAGCCTTCTCAGTATCGTGGCCTTGATCCGAATCGGTCGTGAACTCCTTTGTAGTGTCGATTTTTATCGAGAGGTTCCCAGGACGCTGGCGGAAGGTTAAGTGCATGGTTTCACAACGAGTTGGAAAATATAATCATACAACTCACCCTCGATGTCATTGTCCCGTTCTTAGGGAAATCTCGGAGAGACAAGGAAAGGTTTTCGCTCGTGCTCTGGATGCCATCGGCAGCTCCACGGATCATTTTGCGGGCGTTAAGGGTGGCGAGAAGAGAGTTTGAATAAACTGACAAGTTAAACGGAAATTGAACAAGTGTCACGCTGGGAATGATAAACGGGAACATACGACGGCCCATACAGAAGAAAAAGGCAATGTACAGGAAGGTCTCTCCCGCCACAACAATCTGTTTATTTCAGCTTCAGCATGTGGCGCACTTATTCCAAGAGAAACAAGTTATACTCACCGATATCAAGGAAGCAACAGCGAAGAGACTTCATGTCAATAAATAACCTGAGCTAAATTACGCTCCTAACCCGAATCAAGAGATTACTTACCTTGTCAAGAAGCCAGTATTGACAGCAAACAAGATCTAACGTGGAGCGATCAGCGGTAAATTTAACCTTTTCGACTTGTTACTTACTAATTTATTGATCATGGTATCAGATCTGGGGAAGGCGCGGTTAGGAGCGGTACTTGATTCCGGAGACGTAAGCTTACCGGTGGAATCCAGTTCTCGACCGGTGAAGAAGGGTGCAAAGTATACCCGCGATGAACACATCCCCCGCAGCGGCGAGGGCATTTACGGAAATTGATAGATACTGGTGTTTTTGAGGATTAGCGTGAAGGTTGAGGCCGTGCGCGGTTTGACGTACTTTAAGGGTTCGAAGTTCTTCGAAAGTACGAAACCCCAACCTTATGGGAAACGGATTAACTTCAAGCATGAAAATGGAATATGACGGGAGACACTCACGACAAGGTCCCAAATGCTACAATGATCCGAGTGAAAGAATTCAAAGTGAGTTGTGAAAGGAGATACGCAAGACCCACCAATTACACATCCTGTAATTTGTCACTGAGTAAGTAATTTGATGTGAAAAAACTGGCAACTCACCAAACTCGCCAGCGACTAGGAGTATCTACCAAAAATTAGATGAGATGAAAAACAGGGTCAAGTGGGTCATCGGGGACAAGACATACCACCGCACCAGTTAACCAAGTATTTTTGTTGCTGACTATTGTCTCGACATCATTGTAAGCATCTTTGTATAAGGGATTATCGAGGAAAACACTCACGTCGCCATACCCGCATAGTGAGGAAGCTGTAATGATGGCCATAAATGAAAGCCAACGACCTGAGGCAGAGATACTTTACCTTTGTACGAGGAGTGCGATAAACCCCTACCGTTCAAAAAATTAAAAGGTATAAACTTCTTTACGAGGTGTGAGGTTAACATACATTAAATAAAACCTCGACCTTAAGGTGAAGTTATAATAAATTAAGGAACTTCATATATATGCGGTACTTACCAGCATACTCCTAAGCAAATAGAAAACGGTGAATGGTGAGGATCACGCAAATAAACCCGACGTTCTTACCAAACGAGATTCTCAAGTTGAGCAGGGTTGTTGAAATTTGTAATAACGTAGGCATAAACTAGAACGAGTAAACAACGATTGTGAGCCCAAATTGCAACTACTTACCGGTATGTGAGATCAATATTTGGTGTATGGTGTCGAAACACATGACTGCAGCCACCTAGAGTGAGTGAGTGTCGCGGGTGAGCGGTCAGTCCTGTCAGAGTGCAATATCACCACGACTGACGAGTGCTTTGAGGGTCCAGTTATCTTTTTGATGTGTGAAATAATACCATGTTTGGACGAGGGAAACTAGACGAGAGGTCAGGCATAAAAACAGATAAAATTCCATGCTAATAATTCCTACCTCCAAGGAGTCTGGAAAAAAATAAGAATAACATTCGTTCATACGGGAAAATCGCTCACGTAGCTGCAACAACAACACCGACAAAAGCCGCGCCCATTCTATAGAAAAACGAGAGTTTATAATCAGTCAAGTTAGAACACGGGGCACTCCACGAACGTGTTATCAAGAACGAAAGACTGTGTAGACATGACGAGCAAATTACAGAGAGTGAAGGAGGGAAAAGAATGGAATGCTGTCTATCCTTAAAATTCACCGTTAAAAAAGAGAATGATCGTATAATGAGCAGAGTCGAAAATTTGTGGATACGAGGCTGGAGCCCCGTGCTACCGAAGAACCGAAGTGGACATAAAGCAGGCTTCGAGGATGTTTGGCCTCGGGCGTGGACGAACGGCCAATAGAAGGGCGGATGATCCGCCATCTTTTGAGGCATAATCGAAGTTCTGCCAATTCAGAATACCAAAATCGAGTTAAGCATTTTTACGAGGGTTGTTTAGTCTCGAAATTATACCAAAAACTACAAAATAATTCAGCAGGTGCGTCAGCTAGCCCGCGCATATAGGAATTTGAAGAAAAAACAAACATAAGAAAACTGAGGTTAATCAATTTTTCGTACTGAGATGAATCAAGTAAAGCCCTACAGAAATTCTCACAGAACAGAGATGCTGGAAGTTCCGTAGATGGCGTTCGAAGGGGAAGATCAAAAGACTATACTTAATAATACATAACTGTAACATGATTGATACCGTCACGAGGTGTTAGAGCGTCGCGTGGGAACACGTGTCAGGAACAGCGACGCGTGCACGCTACTACACCAAGGCTTCACGGCGAACTACCTCCTTCCGCAACTTTCTATCCCGCGACCACAGCTCTGGAACCAGAGGCGCCGATCCCTAACTTTAACTGGGCATTTCGAGGAGATAACCGCTATACCAGTTCCACAGCATGGGAGCTTAGGTGAATGGGGGAGTCGTATGTTATCATGATATCATCAAACGCGGTCTAGCCTTTTAGGTAATACTTACCTCTCCCGACTTATGAAATTATAAGCCTATTACCGTTGCCGACCAGGACCAGGTCTGAAAAATTTTTCAACTTCCCTTCTTGACGCTTTGGGGTCCCATCCGTCAGTGGCTGTGGTGTCACTTGTAACACATCGATGGGAAGGCCATTATTTATATGCAAGGATTTAAGCAATCACGCCCAAATACGCTCAAGTGTCAGACAAGGGAGCACAGGGAGCACTAAAAAAGGATGTTTTTGTGTCAAGTGTGGACTGTCTGAAGGCACAAAAGGGGTTGGCTACATAGGTACATTTAAAGTAATGTTTCCCATAGAGCCACATCCCAGACCATAAATAAATGATTTATGTGAGGCATTGCAAGCATGGCAGGTACAAGTTCGAATGTGAATAATCAACCTCCCTTTGATTTACATTTCCTAATGGTGGATGATCCGGAAGGAGAGATATGAGTTTTGCGCCCCAGGATATGCATACTAGGAATAAAAGTCAATGATGAGTCGAAGGTTAGTAAATCGGAGCAGCCAAATTATGATCGGGCCGGAAATCGGATCGGTTATCACCGCAACGTTGGCGGTCAAAAAGACCTCCACCGTCAAAGTATAAAATAAAAAAATTCGGCATAACCGAGTTTTCATACTTCAAAATTGGAATATCAATGAAACCTTAAAAAGAGTTCATGTGTTGAATGTTATGTTTATTGTTCAAGACCTTCACCTCTGATTTTAAATCTGTAATTTGTCTTAGGACATCCTCATCCCCCTAGGCTACTTAGTACTAGGTTGTAGGACTTGAGAGTGTCAAGGCAGTTGTGACATGAAGAAGAGGTAGCAAGAACCTGGGAGGGAAGGTTTTGCAGCTAAGCATCCAGCATGCACTTATTTGGATCTTGCAGGAGCATGGTAGACCTACCATTTAAACCAAGACTAGGCCTGGTGTGAGTCGCATCATTTTAACAAACATCTTCACCAACAACTCCGTTCAAAGGGTACAGCCCGCAACAACTATAGTGACTTTCCCAGAATATGTTGGTGATATACTTCAAAAATAGCTTATATTCCGTGAAATGGGAGTCCCAAACATACAGTCAATTATAACCTTCGATACCAAACACCTACCAATGACCTAATTCAACTGAGCGGTATTGACTGGTATTAACTACTGATGGTCACAAGAACAAGAAGCGGTCCCAAGACCCCAGACGTATCTCGTGAGACAGCAAATTTTTTCCTTTTACAGACCTGGTCCTGGTCGGCAACGGTAGCCTATTCAAGGGCGGTTATATTTTTCTAGACAAATTCTGATTATTTTGAGCCATATGCGCCCCTTCAATTGGTCGTCTTCGAAGATTGGCATCTAAAAACCTTGTTGTCAACTTCTCATCGCTGACTAACGCCGGAGGAACGGATACAACCGACCATTATCGCAGAGTAAGTATCTGCGACACATGCTGATGCTGGTCTGGATTCCGAACCCAGCTTTCCGTGAGGTTTCCTTAGTCATTCACACATGATTCTGATAAATATCTTTGCTAGCCTAACAGCACCCCTATTGTTCGTTTGCTTTATCGCTTCTCAATATTAGTTATGGATTGTGGTTGGCCATCGTGTGGGATGTATGGGTCCAACTGTCCACTGTCCGAGAATATGTCCAAAAAACCGTATGAATCACATTTATTGAAAGCTTCGGCGATGAATTCAAACATCCGTAAGTACCATTTAAATCAATAGAATTCACAACAGAAGGATAAGCCTTTGGCCTTGCACCCCTCACACTGACAGTCTCCGAAACAGGTTTCTCGCGACTATCAGAACGACCATAAACTTGTCAACCGTAATATATTTAATTGTCTGCTGGGTTTCGTAAAAAATAAACCGCGAGGACACTTCGCAAAAGGTTCAAATTTTATCTTTCTAGGGTTTTTATCATATTTATCTTTACAGTCGGCATCCAATGATGGAACTTTTCATGAATTCAAATCTCTAATGCCTGCACCCTCCGGCGGACACGCCAGCCACCTGGACCACTGATAAGAATAATCCATCTCATTAACCCATACCTATCCCCTTGCATTCCGCCAAGTAAATCACGTTCATTGATTCATTTCTTGACTCATTTTCATTGATTCCACTTACCCTTGCTCCTTGGTTTGACGCGTCTGTGACCCGTCAGGTGACCTTTGTGACATCTTATCACTCGCGGCTTAAAACGCTTTCCCACTTGGAAATGGGAACCCATGATCCGAACGAGTCATAAAGCTCTCTCAAAACATACCACCATGTCATTAGAGCAACTTTTTTCTGTTGAGCTATACAAACAACCTCCCCCAGCCTTTGGCCATGAGATGCACAAGTACTTTGGTCTTGAGCCAGGGTATGTCAACTTGAACCATGGTTTGTCGCCCTAAATTTAATTCGCGAGATTAGCCCCTGATGAAACGTTTCCGAATAATCTTTAGGATCTTATGGTTCAACACCACTACCAGTTATAGCCGCGGTAAACAAGATGACGATGGAAATTGAAGCGAATCCCGATTTATTCCATCGACTTACTTATCAGCCACTTTTAATCGATGCCCGTCGCAGGCTTTCCCAGTTAATTGGTGCGAATGTTGACGAATGTGTACTTGTACAGAACGCGTCGACGGGTGTAAATATTGTCTTGCGAAATTTCGAGTGGGAAGCAGGGGATATTATCATTCCTTGTGAGTCCTCGTACATTTGGATAAGTTTGAAAACCTAACCGTCAGCCTTAAAGTCAACACAACATACCACTCAGTTTCCAGGACGGTACAATATATCAGTGATATTAAACCTCACCCAACAGTGGCGGAATTCATTATTCAATTTCCAACTACCCATGCAGAGATTATTGCACGGTTCCGGGAACACCTTCATTCGCTTCCCAAAATTGAGGGCAGGAAGCGGGTTGCGGTAATCGATAGTATTGTATCCAATCCTGGTGTGCTTCTGCCGTGGCAAGAAATGGTAAAAATCTGCAAAGAAGAGGGTGTATGGAGCGTAATTGACGCTGCGCATTCTGTTGGACAAGAAGAAACTAACTTGGGCGAATCAAAACCTGACTTTTGGGTCTCCGTATGTTCCTTGTTAAATTCTCTCCCCACTTATACCGATCGCACATGCATGTCATAGAACTGCCACAAATGGCTATTCACCAAACGCTCGTGCAGCGTACTGTACGTTCCTGAACGGTAGGCCCTAGTTTATTCATCGGGTGGTGGATATTAGAAATCATTTGATCTAGCAACCAGCATATTGTGAAGGCATCTTTTCCAACGGCTCATACATATGTTTCACCAGCAAACAGGACCGATCCTAATTTCGTTATTCAGTACGAATGTAAGGAACAGCATTATTCCTGTTGATACAGCAAGCTAAATTTATCACAGGGAATGGGACCATTGATTGGGCACCTTACTTGAGCGTCGTTCCTGGTGACTATTTTTAAAAATTTTCTAAATTTATCCTTTTTATTAATACTCCCTTCTAGCATTGGAATTCAGGAACTGGCTGGGGGGCGAAGCAAAGATTAATGCTTATTGCCATGACATAGCTGTCAAGGGCGGAAAGCGGTTGGCAGAGATGTTCGGAACCCGTGTCATGGATCCTGACGGCGACTTGACCCTAAACATGGTTTGTTCATTTTGATAATAAAATTTCACCTCCTAATCTTACCGATAATCAGGTCAACGTAGAGCTTCCTTTCCCAAGGAATGTAACTCCAACAGTCGATATTGACATGAAATTCAAGCAGAAAATGTTGGAAGAACACAAAGCTTACTCGGCACATTTCTACCATAATGGGGCGTGGTGGACGCGTTGCAGTGCTCAAGTTTACACAGAGGTACGAGATCCGGTACAGCCGTCATGAGCTCAACTAATATTCATGAATAGCTGGAGGATTTTGAAAAGATTGGAAAGGCATGGTTGATTGTCTGCGGCGAGGTTTTGAAAGAACTTGGAATTAAGCAGGATGCATGAACGAATAAGTACATGTGTAATATCAGAGGATACTAACATCCCGGCCGTAGTTACTTCTCATATATCTGAAGTATATGGCAATGTGATTTGAATCTCGTATAATGAGTGGTAAGAGGGTCGCACCGTCCCGGACATTGCGGATAAATTTGGTTATATTATTGTTTTTAAGCAGAAGTCTTTTTGTTCTAATTATCTGAAAACTCAAATACACTCATCGCAACTGTGATCGAGCAACCCGTTGAAAATCTTGTGACTCCTGGTTTTCTTCGTCTGTATTCGTTCCAAAACGACAAGACATTGTCGAACACCGACCGTGACCCTCACTCCACCAGGTATCTAACTCGACCCGACACTCGACCCGACTCAGTTCTACCGTACTGTGGATGCCCATATGAGCCGCCTCATGCAGATTCAACATGAGGTGGGTCATCATAGTGCTTGAAATGCTTATATCGTTCAATACTAAGCCAGTAATAAAGGTCGGCAAACATACCTGGCTGAGAAAGTGGTTAATCCTCCTCTCAAGAATGGCTATCCCAACATTTTAGTGAATTTCACAACACCCTAATCAGTATCCGCACCCCGCAGAACTGTGTCGTGTATAAGTAGTCGACGTGGTACAAGATAGAAGTAAACGACGTACATAATACGTCATTATATTCGCGAAATTCGATACCGTAATGACGCTGAAGATAATTATTACAGCAAAGTGAACACTTTGGCTTGTTCTCACCCAAAATTTATAGAACCTAACGAAGAAAGGGGGGCTTAGAGGTGAACTAGAGTTTTCACTTGTGACTGACCATCCCTAAGCAATATTGGAATAATACCAGAGGTGCTAGACCTCCTGTTTGCCCATGTTTTCGCCACAGTGAGAGCGAACAAAATACTGTCAAAGAGGAACAATCCCCACCAGGCTCCTGAGATTTCTGACACGCAATATGTTGGTGAGCAATAGATAGACACTAGAGGAGGGTAAAGCATACGAATACCCCTGAGAAAATTAGAGCTTGATCAGGAAATTTAAGGGGTGAAAGTAAAGTTATGCAGACGCCGTATCAGGAATACCAAAATGGCACCCACCCACTCTCGCAAGAGTTCCCTTCTTTGTACGTAGTAGCAGAACCTAGGGAACCTTCCGTTAGAACTCTACCAAAAGAACAACAAAAGGTACCCTTGGCACCTGACATACGAAGGACACGGTAATCAGGATCGCGCCAGCGGCGCAGATTATGGTACGTATAGGGCGTGCACGGCCATAGAGTGCGTAAACCCTCAACGATAGCAAAACTTGAATGGTGTGTCAAAATCCCTAGTTTGTCCACGCCCACGAAACAGGTGCAAATAATTTGGCTTACAACATATAACGCCTTGATTGGTCGTCCAAAAGATTTGACGTACGATATTAAAGTCCTTGCAACTGCGAAATACTCCGTTCAGCTTCAGTTAAGTATTTAAAACCCTTGGATCTCAACCTCTAGACGGATCAGCGTTAGCACTGGCCAGGGTGGAGAACCGATATCCAAACGCTCACCCGAACAGATAAATTTGTAAAGCTAGCAATTGTAACAGTAATGCTGCCTATGAGCGCCCCGTATCGATTTAAGAAGAAATAATAGGAACTAATTGATTTTGGCCTGTCCCAGATGTATTTGATCTCGCGGCCTGCATTAGGGGTTACTGATGCCAACTAGCAAGTAAAAAAATCTACTTACCAAAAGTAATGATATGATCATAGCACAAAATAGCTAAGTCAAATGACCACCGATTAGCAAGCGGCAAGTGGGTCCCAAAATATACCCTCCACGTACAGACAGCAAAGATATGAAGGCAGTTCTGAACGAATCTTGAAACATTTGGGAGCATTCCGGTAAGTGTAGGGCTGGCATGAATCAAATGAGAAGCGACACTCACATTTCTCGCGCAGTTTCGGGGGTTACAACGAGCATGAGTTTTCTTCCGTACCAGATATTCTGAGTTTGTGATTTCGCGAGGGTGTTCAGGTGCGGGTCATCCCAAGTTGCGTGGCCGTGTCTCAGAAATAAGCTGTGGGACACTCAGGGCTGTGTGGTGCCTTTACACATACGGGATAGAGAATGGACCGTCACCAAGTTACTGAAACCAGCTTTTTCTTCAGAGAGGCATTGTCCCACATCACTGGATACAGGAGATATGTAATTTAATCGTCCAGGCAGTTGCGAAGATGCATTCGGATCTGGAAGCTAATGAATAAACTTGTTTCGCCCTGGTGGCAGTCCACAAGTACCGAACTAAAATAGGGTTTGGTTCCCTTTTCATTTCGGACCAAGTGTCAATGCACAATTCAGTGCGTCACAATTAATTGGTGTCCCTGACATCAAAACCAGTGTGGTGTCAAATTTTGACCCTTCGAGCCTACGCTCTCCTGGAGGAATGACTGTATGTAGGACAAGCCAGAAAACGAAATCCTGGGGAAAAGAAGGGTCAACTGAATATAAAACACCAGGGCTTCGTTGCTCACTGAACGTCCATACATATATCTATCCCAGTAAGGCAGGCTTTTGATTGACAGCATAATATTAGACTCAATACTTGTGTATATGTGGGGTTGAGCAGATACTCTCACGGTGGATTTTGGAGTAAGAATGTGAGAACGGCTTCTATGTAGTTGATAATGGGCCGTTGATTGCGTTGACGTGTCATTTAGTGTTTGCATGTTTAGGAACAGGGGTGCTCTTGTCAAGCAAGAAGTTGTGATACCAGGTGATTACAAGCAAATTGAAGTAAAATTCCGCTTTTGCACTGTGTTTTAGCCGATAACTGGACCAGGTCAATTGAATCACAGTACGTAGATGGATGTAGCATGGCGACGACTGCCCATCAACATCGTTCACGATGATGGCTATTGATCAATAAATACAAGCGGAGCTTATTACCGTGAATGGCAAATTCCGAGTTTCACGGAGGTTGTCCCACCAAGCAACAGCAACAAGTATAACGATCACCAGCTAGATTTCTTTCGTCTATTTGTCAGAACCAGAATCTAATTGATACGCAAAAGTATATAATTCCAATATGCTAAATTTCATATCGCGACCAAAGAGTACCCGGTACGATACATAACTTTTTTCCTTATCAAATTCACCATGACGATTGAATGAAATCTTAATTAGTCTTGTGCAGGGAGGATTGGCGCACGCTACTTACTTTGGGGTGTATTATTGGCCATTCCCTTCTCGTAATATTTGGAATCGTTGTTGAACCCTCAGCAAACGACAAATTGACTGTCGGTTCATGGATATTGACACTAATTGGTATTCCTCTGAGTCCGGGACGAGTTAATATTCGACAAGAAATGGCCTAGGTAGGACGCGAACGAAACGTAAACTATAAATTAGAATATACATATCCAAAGCTTGAAGCCTGAAGGCGGACCTTTACCATGACGTCAAGAACATAGACTCCACAGCTTCGACATATAATGAAATGGGCATCTGTTATCCTACTACTGAAATAGAATAGTTGAATGATGACTTCTGTTCTAGGAGTTCAAACTTTTGCGAGTTTATAAGAAACTCAAACTCAAACATAGCGAGGGTCCTTCTCATAACTCAATCGAGACCTGTATATTCCATCGAGTTAAGAAGCCCTTTCATAATACATTGGAATATACAGTCTGATATTCTTCTGAAGGAAATAGAAATATCCTGCCATAGCGGACAAAGTGATGTAGAATCTATTTTTAGCGTACTACCATGGCGTGATGGGGCGCTTTGATTAAAATCTCAACGGTGCCATATCCCCATCGTCCATTGGACTCTCAAGTTTGTTCGTAAGTCATAATACCTCCAGAGAGGAAAATTTCCGGCCACCCCGTTCAGCCAATCGCCTTCCCAAAGTTCCAACCAAGCTCTGCTGTCCGGGCACAAATACCACTTTCATTTTTTTTGGGAGAACGCTGAGATGAAAAGGTTTTGATAAACCTTGAATTGATATAATCTCAGCCCACTCTTCTGGGCGAACATTAATCACTTGCGATGCTGATGATGACGCTGCGTTGACGTCGCCTTCCTTTCAGGAATGTGGGTTCTAGTGGAGCCCGGTGGTGCCTCATTGCCATATCAAACAAAGGATAGAACCCCGTATACCGAAGTTTTGAGCAAAATTATACGTAACATCCAGAGGTTAGGGGGTTATAAGGCTGACGTCTAGAAGAGCTAAATGAACCATTCCATCTGCAATTTTCGACTATCACCATGAATCTTGTCTGTCATAGAACCCGCATATGTGGCCAAGTCGTACGACGTGGAGTGCTACGCTCTCGACCCCCATTAAACTCCATTTCCCGTCCGTTTTTGTGCGGGATTTCGACCACTTGTCGGCGCTCTGAGGATAAACTCAGCCTCCCAGTACTTTCATCTTCCCCTTTAGCACCACTCGGTGTAACGGCCGCCATTGAAGAGTATCATTCGAAAGATCTAGACGACAACAGGCCCCCTCCCCGCCCAAAGATATTCACTGAGTTTTCCCTTAATGATCGTGTTGCCATTGTATCGGGCGCCAATCAAGGTCTCGGGTTGGAGATGGCGATGGCTCTTTGCGAAGCCGGCTGTCGAGCGGTGTACTGTGTGGATCTTGCTGAGGAGCCCTCAGATGAGTGGCGAGCGGTGCAGAAATTTTTGGGGCGGATGAATCAAGGACTTGAGGAAAGAAGAAAAAGTCGCTTTAATGAAGGTGATCGTGAGATTGGCATGCGGGTCGGGCGCCTGGAGTACATCGGCGCGAATGTGACAGACCAACAAACTATGTGGGATGTTGGGGAGCGGATTGGAGATCAAGAAGGGAGATTAGATATCGGGGTGGCAGCGGCAGGCGTCCCTAGCTCGCATATCGATTGCTTGACGTATCCGGCCGAACAGCTGCGTAGGGTAAGCCTATAACCGCCTCTTGAATAAACAAGAGAACACCCAATGATTGTTGTTTGAATACAACTGATGGTACAAAATACACAGGTATTGGACGTGAATACGAGCGGAGTTTTGTTCACCGCACAGGCAGCAGGGCGACAAATGGAGAGATTCGGGACTCCAGGTAGTATTATACTCATTGCATCTATGTCGGGAACTATCACCAACCGGGTGAGTTTCGCGACCACTTCAATTTATGTAGGAGTGATCTTAGTGATGGTCATAGGATCATGCGTGGGTCTCATATAACTCTAGCAAAGCTGCTGTGATCCAGATGGCGCGCAATATGGCCTGCGAACTAGGGAAGAAAGGTATTCGTGTCAATTCTTTATCCCCGGGACATATTTACACGAAGTGCGTACTATTGGTTTGTGCTCACATCCCTATCGTTCAATCATTATAGTATGTCTGCAGCCGAATTAGACACCAAACCAAAGCTACTTGACAAGTGGTCAAATTTGAATCCTCTGGGTCGTATAGGAACCACGGATGAGTTCAGAGGAGTGGTGACGTGGCTTGCGAGTGATGCTTCGAGCTTCTGCACCGCGAGCGAGTTGAGTGGCTTTCTTTTTTCCGTCGTTGACTGTTAACCGTTCATTTGCCAGTGTGATCGTCAGTGGAGGACACCAGTCCTGGTAGTGACCTATGAAAGTCGCAATTCGTGAGCTGAAAACAAAGTTCTTTTTCTACCTTATTTTCGTATATTGGGAGAAAAATTTCACATAATTTATACAAACGATAACCACAAGTCTCAGAGTCATAAGCCTTTCGTTATGCA
This sequence comes from Collybia sordida, assembly GCA_037014335.1. Lineage (NCBI taxonomy): Eukaryota > Fungi > Basidiomycota > Agaricomycetes > Agaricales > Clitocybaceae > Collybia > Collybia sordida. The sequence goes on along the minus strand of JAYKXK010000011.1, from coordinate 1,421,459 downwards.
AACTCATTTTCCATTTTAGGAATGTTCGTGGATGTCGTGGCATGATGGAATTCTTGGAAAAATAAAGATAAGTATGGTTACACAACATAGAACAAGAATGGGAGCATGCAAAACACGTAGATGGTATGATTAGTCGATGACACCCAGATGATCCTCTTTTATTGTGCCTATGGCAAACTAAGAAGAGGTGAGTATAATGTGAATTCACGAAAGAGGTGCACGTACAATCTCGGTTGCATCTACACGCGTCCCGACAATTTTCAGCCGTACATGAGTGTTTTTTTCGATGATCTGTTCGTCGGAGGCGAAGGATGGAGGATTGGAATTAGGATCGAAGCGTAGGTCTGGGTGGATTAGCTAAAACGGAGCCAAAATTTTAGTATATGCAAGGGAGACATCTATAACAGACTTGCTTGATGGGATACAAATACGGCCAATGGCCCAACATCCGCGAAAAAGCCCATCTACAAACATGAGTGGCCCATCTTCCGTACTAGACTTTTTCGGCGAGATACAGACGTACCTTATTCACGTTATTCACCACACCATCCACTACTTCACCCTTGAACGGTTTGAACACAATCGCACGATATCGCGTTATAAATTCGGCCTGCCCGCTCCCACTCAACACCATACCCTTCCCAATATCCAGGATGGAAACAACCGCAATGATGTACCCAAACTGTCCAGAACATGTTCCTTCTACATCAGCGTATAACTTCGACTCAAGGAATGATAACATCCGTGGCCCGAAGTACGAGGGGTGCAGGAGGATCGTATGGGTCAGCTCTTTCTTGAAAAGGGAAAACGCGCGTCATTATCCGCAAGTGCATCATTCGATGTAAGAATATGGGCCTTTCTGGATAGGAAATGAAGAGTAAGGACTCACGATGAAGAACATGGCAGGAGCGGAGAACTAAGAGTTCTGCAAAACAAAGTTGACAATTGCAGTTGACAAATATAAAAATAATTACGAAATATACGTAATTTATTTACTTAACAAGATAAGTACAAGAACAAAGCGCAGATGATTACATATGCTCGTTTTCAAGACCAAAATTTCCCCCGCGAATACCAACTTAGTGCACATTGTTGTTATCCACTGCGCTGAACTTTTGTGCTTTGTAGAGAATTTATCTCAAAGATTTCCTTCTTGACGACATTCTGGATTCTGGAAAGCCCTATACTGTCACCTTATCTCGGAGTCGAATGTGCCAAAGCTTGGATAAAGGGTTTGGCTCCAGTCATCTCTGGATACAGGTCACCCTCGTGGACTGCTCACCCTCTTCCACTTCAGATGGCCAGAGAAAATACCATGAACCTGAGGCTTATTGCAATTGCAAGATACTGCCTGCCTTTACCCCCCACGACGACGTATCGACTTATGCTCGTTGCTTCTGCCAACGCTGAAAGTAAAATGGAAAAGTTGGACGAAAATAGGGCCTGTGATACTTTGACTGCTCGACATCATAACGGCCGACTAGCTCAGTTGGTTAGAGCGTCGTGCTAATAACGCGAAGGTCTTGGGTTCGACCCCCACGTTGGCCAGGTTTATTTTTCCTTTTTCTCCCCGGGGCTAGGTTGTTGCAGCGCGGATGCTGAAAGCGCTAGAAATAAGCCGGCCCGCGATTCAAAGCATAAATATCTATTATGTTCAACATGGCAAGACATGTGGGGGATTGCAACATTCATCGGCAAAGCGATGACTTTCATGATCACCCCATCGGATGGTGTATGGTTATGCTTCGATTTTCCCTCGCCTGGGGATGTGTCTAACAGTATATTCCACTCGGTGGGCGTCTAGCCTCTACGTGGCTCAAGGGATTAGTACCCAATAGGGGAAGCTAATAGACGTCCTATCCTTATCATGAGGAAGGTGAACTGCTCCCTCCGAGCTCAACGACCCCTTCGTTGTCGGTGGCTCCCTATGCCACTGAACCTCATCTGCCAGTACAAAGTAGTAGCTCTACCTACACTGCAGAGAACCTTCACATCTGCCTCATCCTGTTTAGACTCTCGTCCTGAGTGCACCTTAGACGTACCAACTCTCTCCTACCTCATCGCACGATACCTTTTCCCTGATGAGCAACACGAAAGGTGAAAATCTGATGACATAAGCACCTTTCCCCAAACCACAACGCGTCAACCTCTAAGGGCTGAAATCCAAAACCAATAGACAACCCGGTCCCAAGCCACCCTAAACGACGACCAATACCACACCACACCTATACCCCTCCCAAAACCATCCCCACCTCTCGAAATGCCACTTTGTAGCGCCACCAAAGTGTTGATGGCCATTTGCCACACCCCCACTGTCTTTGTCCTTTGTCCTTTGTTCCTTGACGACACGAATCGAGAATCACCCCCAATATAAGATGGCCCACCTCTTGACCACTTTAAAATCTTTCATCCCCAACACCCACACATATACCACCAAACTGTCGTCCCCAGCTCCAGCCAACGTCGACCCTCCAAACCCTCCTCCTATCCCCCCAAACTCTACCCAGACCACACGCCCTGTAAAACGAGCGCGCACCCTAGACGGTGCAAGAAATAGCCAATCTGAAAACGAGGTAGCCACCTTACCTTCCAATTCCACCAATAAACCATCACTCACCCTCCACACAGCCAGACCGCCGCTCGACAGACTCCGAAAACGATACCCCGACCATAGACGATCCCGAATCTCGTCCTAAAGTCCCCTTACCCAAACGCACCATGGACACTCCACTCCTCTTCCCCAACCCCTTCGAAGACACCCCTCCCGAATTCCGCGACGAAAACCCCCACCGTTCCCTCTCTCGCCGCGATCCCTCCCCCATTCCTGACGACCTTAGATCCGCCCCGTATACGAAAACCGCCTTCCCACGTCTCGTCCTCGACCTCGTCCATCTACTCGGGAACGTTGACCAAGCCCAAGAAGCCAAGATCCGGGAGTTTCCTAACGACTATTTAGCCATTGTCGTCTTTAACAGCGGCAAACGATTCTTCAATGAAAATCCAAACATTCATACTGAAATCGAAAAATTCATCCACACCATAGACCTTGACACGGATGACGTCTCGATTGCCCGTGCACGCTCACGCAGCCCATCGAACGGACCCTTTGATAAACCGTGGACCATGTTCCTAACCGGAGCGAGCGAGGAGCTAAGAAACTTCCTGCTCTGGCAACAAACCTTTGCTATCACCCGAAACATTGCCTTTCATGTCGTCCCCTTCGATATAAAGGTACAATCGTGGGTTATTGGAAACTTCAAAGGCTCCACAGTCCGAAACACCAATAAAGCCAAACTTCAAGCATTGGGCACCATCAAATCTGTCCTATGGCAAAACCCTGACTACCGTGCCATTGTGGACAAGTACCTCGCCCCCCAAGGTATCGGCTCCTCCACGTCCGAACGAGCCGTCTATGCCACCAGCTCTTTCGAGCTAACCTTCCTCGAAACGCTAAACTCCCGAGGGGAAATCAGCGCAATCTGGCAGTTAACCGGGAAACCACTCGCAACAGACTTCCACGAAAACAAACGCTACATCAACATCATCATGAACCAGAGCTACCTAGTCGACATGGACTACCTTACCCATGACAAACCCTCACTAACCTGTACCTGGTGCAAATCCCCGACACATGCTCCCCACTTGTGCCCCTTCCCGAAGGTCCATGACTGGCTTGGTCCACTCCCCCCTCCCACTCCACACCCAAATGATAAGAACAACCGCCAGAATAAAGACCGCCCACAAAAAGACCGAAACAACAACCCCCGAAGCTCGCCCTCTCAACGCCGCGGCGGGGCGCGTGGCGGCGGCCCTTTCACCACCCCCTCTCGCCGTCATAGAGCCTGAATCTATATTCCCCTCCTTGCTAATAAATAGAAGTCCCCACGTACCCACCCTGCCTGTGAGCTACCTGTATGTAATGAAATAAATCTAAACTGTTTCATACGATTTTAATATCGAACGATTACTATCCCCACTCCCCTAAGTTGTAAGGGTACCTAGTGCTAGGACTGGATGAAGTCGGGATGGATCCGCTACCCAAGTATCCCGCGCGCCGGAAGCCCATATATACTGACGATGTATTAAGGTAGGTCGGACAGGAAAGCAGAAGGCGTCTTAAAAACAACCCTCCTCTCCAGACTTGTGCCCCCTAGCAGGGCCCTGTCTCCGAGAGGAGACCATTACTGACTTTGATCTCTTAGGTCTCGCAAGCCCAAGAAGGAGTTCCCAATTGCTACTAACAATTTTACACACAACGATTTACACAACACAACTTTAGACGGTCAACGGGATGATGGTACTGGGTTCCCTGTCTCCAGAGGGACTGGTAGCACCGCCGCTGACTACCACCCCAATGAAGGAGCAAGGATTAACGGCAGCGGATCTCTCTCAGGTCAACCGGAGTCCGAACCATCTGGCCTCCTCCCAGAGGCCGTTTCGGACAATGAACGTAGACCTTTTCCCTCGGATAGTGATCCCAATCCTACTCCGATTCCTCCTAACTCAAGCCACCCCGGCATAGGAGTGCACCCCGCACCGAACCACCCCCCGGTTCATGGCTACACCACGGGCACCCACCCCGCGACCCCTCCCCTAAGCCATAGACAACGTGAAGACCCGCATAATACCACGACCCCACATGTCACCCCTATCCCACCTTCTCCCCCAAATCGAAGCCAAAGACGACAAAGGCAACGTCACGTTGGATCAAAAAATACTAAAGCCTCAATAAAAATTGCCTCCCTAAATATGAGAGGCTACCGCACGTCCTCAACCCAAACACCCAAATGGTATGATATCAACCGAATAATGAACTCCCTAAAGATTGGCATTCTCGTAGTCCAAGAAACACACATGAGTGAGGAAAGACGAGCAGACATTGAAAACCTCTTCTCAAATACCCTCAAGATCTTTGCTTCCGCTGATCCTCACTACCCCACTGCCCGTGGCGGAGTGGCCATTGTTTTAAACAAAAGAATCACTAACGTTAATGATGTCGTTACCACTGAGATAATCCCTGGAAGAGCCATGCTAATACGAACCAACTGGCACCGCCAGGAAAAAATTAACATCCTTGCTGTATATGCACCAAATGTGAGTGGGGCAGACGGCTCTGAAAATGCCGCCTTCTGGAATGAAATCAATGAATTCCTAACCAACCACCCCAATATAAAAGTAGACATAATGATTGGAGACTACAATATGGTTGAAGATGCGATAGACCGGCTCCCCATGCACCCTGACCCTGATATCTGGTTGGTGTGGGCCGTTGCAAGCACGGCAGATCCGAGTTCGTGATGGAGCTTGCTTGCACAATACACAAAGAATGTACATTAAGTAAAGGAAACGCAAAGAATAAAAAAATGGGGAACCGAAAATTAGATTGAATCAAACGTCCGCTGACCGGTTCGGTTGCCTCCGGATGAAATTAAATCTACGCTCGGCCATCACCGCAACAACAGCGGTCGTTTTTGAGTGCTCAGGATAGGATTTCGGATATACCGAGTTCTCAATACTTCGAACTCGGAACTGCCATTGATGCCCTCGATGACCTAAAGCAATATCTTCACCTTACCGATGGCTGGAGAGACACCTTCCCAAACAAAAAGGCATACACTTTCTCCGCAAATAACTGCCAATCCAGACTAGACCGGATATATGTTAGCAATGCAATTCTTGAAACTGCTCGAGAATGGAGAACTGAACCAAATATTTTCAAAAACTCAGATCACCAAATTGTATCCGTCAAAATCACCCATATTGATGCTCCACACATTGGTAAAGGCCGTTGGACAATCCCTACGCACATTATAAAAGATAAAACACTCCGTGAATATGTCCATAAAAAAGGAATCGAAGCCATGAGCAAAATAACTGCCCTGGGGAATACACGTACTGACACCAATAACCCCCAAACAATTTACAAAAACCTCAAATCTGAAATATGTGAGAAAGCGCGTGAACGAGACCGAATAGTCTCCAGCTTAAGGGAGAGTGCACGACGGAAACTCCAATCCTTGATTGACCAAAATAATAATGACCTTTCAATACCTGAAAATATACGCCTAGAAAAATCTCTAAAACTAGGAAAAGAACTACAAACCCTGGATCGACACCGCCACCAAAAAAGTAAACTACAATCTAAAGTAAAGAATCGACTGGAAGGTGAAACCATGTGTCGATATTGGACAAAATCAAACAAAGAAACAAAACCACGAGATATAATCTACGCTTTAGAAAAACCCCCAACACAAGTAAACGAGCCCAATGAATTAAACCCACAAGCTGAGTATGAATCCCACTCACAGAAAATGAGTGAAATTGCCCGCAATTATCACAATAGTCTCCAAAATCAATTTACACCCGTTGGCCACAACCTCCGAGAAGAAATAATGGCCCAAGTCCTCAATAAAATACAGACAAGAACGACTGATGAGGAAAAGATAACACTAACACAACCCCCCTCCCGCCTACAAGTTGCAACTGCCCTAAAAAACTCAAAAAATAACACATCCGCTGGCCTAGATGGCCTGACCTATGAGTTTTTCAAAACCGTGAATGACCGACACACTAATGATGTAAAAATAAACCGCCCTGCTTTTGACATTGTGCAACTCCTGACAATTGTCTTCAATGACATATGGCTACATGGTGTTGCCCCCGACACCAACTTTGCTGAAGCTTGGATGTGCCCACTCTATAAGAAAAATGAACGAACAAAAATAGAAAACTACCGGCCCATTACACTCCTAAACACTGACTACAAAGTATTCACCAAAGTACTTGCCTCCCGACTAGCTGATGTTGCCCCATCCTTAATCCATGAGAGTCAAGCCGGTTTCATCCCAGGAAGAAGCATCTCAGACCAAACTCAGTTAATCCGGATGATCATGAACTATACTGAAACAAATTCACAAAATGGACTTATTGTCGCACTCGACCAAGAGAAAGCATACGACAAAATTGACCATGACTACCTCTGGCAAACACTTGCAAAATTTGAGATCCCACCTGAATTCATCAACACTGTCAAAAGCCTATATGCACATGCCGAAACACAAGTTATGATTAATGGCTTTCTAAGCTCACCCTGGAAAGTTTCCCGAGGGGTGCGACAAGGAGACCCTCTCTCCTGCTTGCTATTCAATCTTGCAATAGAACCTCTAGCTGCCTCAATCCGTGCCTCCCCACTGAAAGGAATCACAATCCCTGGAAGTGGTGAAGTCCTCAAAGCCAACCTCTTTGCAGATGATACCACCATGTTCCTATCCCATACTGATGACCTCCGCACTCTCACACAAATCCTAGATGACTGGTGTATCGCTTCAAGAGCCAAATTTAATGACCAGAAAACTGAAATAATACCAGTTGGAGATCATAACTTCAGAAAGATGGTCCTCGAACATCGGAAAACCCGAGAAGATGGAGAGAAAATTCCTGACACATACCATCTTGCCGCTGAAGGAGAAGTGATACGCATACTTGGCGCGTGGTTTGGAAATACAACTAACGATGAAGCCCCATGGGCAAATATCCTCACAAAGATAGACAAATGTCTTGACCAATGGAACAAAAGCCAACCATCAATGGAAGGCCGTCGCCTAATCATACAAATGGTAGTGGGAGGTATGACACAATATCTCACGCAAGTACAAGGCATGCCCAAAGCAATTGAAAAACGACTAACCAAACGTATTCGAGACTTCATGTGGCATGATAAACGAGCCCCTGTAAACAGCGAAACTCTCTTTGCCCCAATCGAACTAGGAGGCCGAGCTTTACTGGACCTACAAAGCCGAAATGAAGCCATATCAATCATGTGGCTCAAATCATACCTTAACTTAGGGCCAAAACGCCCACTGTGGACTCTCGTTGCTGATGCGCTGCTAGCAAAAAATGTCCCAAAGTCTGAGCCCTCTCACCCTGATGTCCGAAAAAATATCTTCCTGCAGTCATGGACAACCAACAAAAAATTCCGAGTTGCCCCCCCCCTGATCAAGATACAGGAAGTAGCAAAAGAATATGGCCTCCGACCAGAGGGAATAGCTTTCTCTAAAGATATCACCCGTGAACGACCCATATGGTACCATAACAACGCTGACCCCCGCATTCGATCCCTCAATCATAGCAAAGCCAGCCAATGCCTAAGAATCAACCACGAAGTTAGAACCGTTGGGGATGCGGAACAAACCGCTGCTCACCTCCAAAATGCTGAACACACCCCCACAAACCAATGCCGATGCCCTGCATGCAATCTAACCGCCACTGAATTGAACTGCGAACATCCGCACGCGTGCTTCATGCGTGCTAAAACCCTACTAGACACCCTCCCCCCAAAATGGGACCCCCGAGTGGACCCCCCTGTAAACCAAGTAGAACCTGAAAACCATGAGCCAGACGAAAGCATCTTTAAATTGGACCTCACTGAAGAAGGTAACCTCGCAGACATCTTCCGCATATTCACCGAAGGAGAACTAAACGATGCCCTCCCCACAAACCCCACCTTTGACGAAAACACCCCACAGACTATAGTCGCGACAGATGGCTCATGTTTCAACAATGGCCATGAAAATGCAATTGCCGGCGCCGGGATTTTTTTTGACACCGACCATCCTGATAATCGAAGTGAGAGAGCCCCCCCCAAACCTACACCAATCAAATCAAACAGGCGAAATGTTAGCACTCAAACTAGCAACCGAAATAGTACCAACTGAAAATATACTTACCATTGAAACCGACTCAAAATACACCATAAACCAACTCACAAAGAACCTAAAAAAGAATGAAAACCAAGGCTACATTGGAACCGCAAATGTGAGCCTGATAAAAGCAACAGTCGCAAACCTAAGAAAAAGGAACACAACTAAATTTAAGTGGGTCAAAGGACATAATGGCCACGTATGAAATGAAGGCGCTGACCAGGCCGCCAACAATGGCACCAAAAAAGATGCCCCCGACAGCCTAGACCTTACCATAACTCCATCCCTCCAGGTAACAGGAGCCAAATTGAAATATCTAACGCAATCCCTTGCATATAGGGCTATCCGAAATAGAAAAATGGCCAAAAAACTCACCCCTCGAGCCCGAACTGAAAAGAACCTTGATAGTGCAAAAGAGTGTTTCGAAGAAATCTTCGAAACTCGGCCAACTACAAACAAGATATGGCGAGCGATACGTCACAAAGATCTGTCGAGGTCATGTCGATACTTCTACTGGATGGCAATGCATGATGCCTATATGGTCGGGTCCCACTGGCAAAAACCGACCTTCTCCCAGGAGCTCCAAAACCGTGGTTACTGCTCCCACGATCACCAGACAGAATCCCTCGAACACATTGTCTCACAATGTGAGAGCCCCGGACAGGAAATAATATGGAACTTAGCCCAGACCCTATGGGAAAGAAAAAGCAAATCCACATGGTTCAAACCAATACTGGGAACTATACTCGCAAGCCCAATGGCTAATTTCAAAAATGAGAAAGGAAAACTAAATGTTTCCGAATCACGATTCTACCGACTACTTGTCGCCGAATCCGCGCACTTGATATGGAAATTAAGGTGTGAAAGGAAAATCCAAAATAATGATCAACCCTACTCCAAGCACGAAATAACGAACCGCTGGATCAAAGCAATGAACGATCGCCTAGAACTAGACCAGAAAATGACAGACAAGAAGTTTGAGAGAAAAGCCCTATCCACCAAACTTGTACTAAACACATGGAAAAATACCCTTTATCAAGAAGAAAGACTCCCCGAAAACTGGCTGGGAGTCTCCGGGGTTTTAGTGGGTATACGGCCAACAGTTGAAGGAGAAACTGTAGGAAGGTAAGTATGTGAAAGATGGCTAAGTGAGTCCCACACTCTTCGTGCGTAAAGCATTTCCCCGGGGTGCCACCCCTCCAAAGTGATGAGGTTTTTAATCCTCCTCAATCCCGAGCGAGTCTGAAGAGGACGACTAGGTCGTCGGTCGGATGACTATCCCAAACGCTACACCAAAAAAAAAAAAAAAAAAAAAAAATATATTCCACTCGGTGAGTCCATTAAATTCGGCTATAGACGAAATGTAAACTTTATTTCGTACTGGAGATAGTTACGTTCATGTGTTCGAGCCTAATATCATGAATAGCACAAACTTTGTTGATGTTGGTGAGTCGGTACAAAATAAATATGTACTTTCTGGCTAACATTTCTTAATGGGGAAGTGCCTCTTTTAGCCTTGAGTTGTAAAGCGCACACAATGAATCATGACGGTTAGAGGATCTTCCTTTGTTACTGTCCCAAACTCAAAATCGCGTCAGCGGAGTTGATCGCATCCATTTGTGTTTGGGTAATGAACTAAACTTATCCTTAGGACAGTAACCGCGATCGAGTGTTGGCCATATGAAAGAGGAACAGCGGCACAATGGACTCGTATGCAGCCATCCTTGGCCATGGCCACGATGGAAACGACCCGACGCGTATTGATTGTGGTCACATTCTAGTTATTCGCGCATTGTGCATGGGGCGAAGTTATATCCACAGCCATGGCCACTAGCCGAGCTCACTCCTATATAAGATCAAATTATCTGCCTGGACAACTCATAATCCTTGTTCTTGTTGGCTTGCCATCGATTCCAGCCTCTCATAAACTCTTGTTAATATTCTACTTTCTACTTCTACCATCCTCCAGCTTTACCCTCCCTTCCCTAATGTCCGACATTTCTTCATCTAATTTTGATTCTACCATGTATCCTAGTCTTGATGACTTCCTCAGTACTCTACCCCCCATCACATCTAATCCCTCAGATGAGCAAGCAACCTTCCTTGCTCAATTTGAACGAGACATTGGCAATGTGTCCAGTGACGTCTTGATGGATGTCGCTGATTGCGTCATGGAGTTTGGGATTCCTCCGGAAGGTGTCCACAACCTCATGGACATTATCCTAACCCAGAAGAGCCCAGCCAAGAAGCGGACGTCGACCGACGATTTCACCGAAGGCTCAGCGGGGGACACCGACCTTCCCACCACCCCCACTCCAAAACCTAGGCTCCCGATGCAACTTGCCCATTCCGATCAAATCAGCGATGATGCTATCAAAAAAATCCTATTAACCACCGGATCAGAACCGATCCCCGACATTGATCAGTTCGACTGGGATTTCGAATGGGATTTTAGTCTTTGCGGACCTCTCGATACCGTCGTGGATGCACCACAAGTCGAAGATATCGCTACTCCTACTCTACCGGAAACATCGGGCTCTACCAACGATGATGCCTCGACCCCAAAGGCTGTCCCTATTACACTCACCCAAGATCTGGCAGGCCCAGTTTTCTTTCCTGCAACCCCTCCTGTATTGGAGCTTGCCCCCAACTCCGCTCCTTCACCCCCTTCTGCGTCTCAATTCAACTTCAAATTACCTCAGGCAAATATCATGCGCGGTATTACGCGAAGTGACTCTGAATTGTCAGATACCTTCACCGCCTTCCATGGTGGTATAACGCGAAGTAACTCTGAAATGTCAGATGCATACGGCCCTACCAACGACGATGCCTCTACCCCAAGGGCTGCCCCTATCACACTCACCGAAGATCTGGCAGGCCCAGTTTTCATTCCTGCAACTCTTCCCGTATTGGAGCTTGCCCCCAACTCCGCTCCTTCATCCCAGTCTGCGTCCCAATTCAACTTCAAATTACCTCAGGCAAATATCATTCGCGGTATAACGCGAAGTGACTCTGAATTGTCAGATACCTTCACCGCTTTCAATGGCGGTATAACGCGAAGTAACTCTGAAATGTCAGATACCTACACAGCCTCCAATGGCGGTATTAGTCGAAGTAACTCTCTACTGTCAGATACCTACACAGCCTCAGAACGGGAGTTATCTTGTACTCCCGTCCCTACCCCACCTCCCCAAGCCGCTGCGAATGGAGAAACGAGCTCCCACACTGGGCGGTCAAGAAAAAGGAAGACAACGGATGGCGTTCAGGCAGGAGCCACTAAGAAACAAAAGAAAAATGTGTTTTGTCCGTATTGCAAGAAATAGTACGTCCTCCATAACTCTAACCTTTTATGGATTAAGTTGACACCTAAACCCCCAGCTTTGAGAAAGATCTCAGAAAACACATCACCGATAACGCTAAATGTGATAACAGCGATAAACTCGCCATATACAGTGGCGAAGGCTCCCTAGCACCCCATGCGTCTCCGAATCTCCACATTAAACGAGCTCGCAGAACCTCTAACTCTGTCCTCAAACCTCATCAATCCCAAGAATGTGTGATTCTCATACCTGCAACGGCTGCTTCGGGGGGCGGGGAGCTCCAAGAGAATCAATCATCCTATATACATATTAAATACGGGTCAAACTCTGGATAAGTGAACAGATCTTTCTAGTTGATTTATTTCGAAGCTCCGTCTCTTCCTATCTTTTCCCATTATGATCTATTCCGAAATTGTATCGTTATACTATATTATACAGTGGTAAGTAGTGCGCATCATCACATATGCCCGTAATCTTTATGTTTTTGTAATAGCTGATAGAGTAGAAATTATGTAGTCGTGGATATGATTATGAATTTATGATTATAATACAAACCGATTTTTATGCAAACCATGGGAACCCAAATACTCAGCCACAGTTTTGTAATGGTTACAACGAGAATAGATTAGCTTTGAAAAATCATTCGGTCGGGTTTGATATACTCAATCCGTTCATCTATCACAAGGCCCGCCACCCACAAGCGAACATGTATGGATCCGATTTTCCCATTCTACTTCAGAAATCCTAATTCTTCTCCCCCGATGGGCCATTAAGCTCCAAGGTGGACGGCCTATAAAACTTCATAAGTGTAGCCTCGAATTGATTTACCAATTTGCCAACTTTGTTTCATTGATGTTATTCGCGTATAATTTCGACTAAAAAGTCCGATATATATCCGATTGGGATCGATAAGAGTTAGGGGCAAGCCCAGAGTGACATCATCATCTCGACCTCTATCCACCATGTTGCCCGTTCAGCAGGTTTTCAAACTAATACCTACCACTCAACAATATGATTGGGGAAAAGTTGGAAACAGTGCAAAAGTAGCCCAGTTCGCGGTTGCGTCTAGACTGCCTGGGTTCATGATCAACGAAAAAGCTCCTTATGCGGAGGTTCGTTAGTAAGTTTGTCTCGTTCAATTTCGGCTCAAGTGCAGTTACAGTTATGGATGGGGACACATCCAAAGTCTCCTTCTCGCGTTTTGTCGTCTGGCGAAGAACTTTCCAAACACCTTGCGGCGCATCCGGAACTCATTGGGAAAAACATCATTGCGAAGTTTGGTGCAGAAGAAGGAAACCTACCATTTCTTTTCAAAGTTCTTTCCATCGAGAAGGCTTTGTCTATCCAAAGTCACCCAGACAAGCCAACAGCAGAAAAGCTTTTCCTGTCTCAACCTGACATCTACAAAGGTTCATCTATCTATAAATATCTGGATATTCTTGATCTTAACGTTACCCCAGACCCAAACCATAAGCCAGAAATGACGATAGCTCTGACACATTTCAACGCTATGTGTGGGTTTCGGCCCCTCTCCGCCTTAGCGACCGCCCTCCAATCTACTCCAGAGCTTGCAGCACTCATTCCCAATTCAATCCTCCAACATTTCCTCTCCCTAGCACTGTCCCCAACCGCACATGGAGACCCCACAGGTCCCGCAGAGAAAATGGCATTACGAGATATCTTCTCAGCTGTCATGACCGCTTCCGTCGACACCTACACACGCCATCTGGACACTCTCATAGTTCGGTACAAAACGGGGAACATAAACTCTGGGGAAGAGTCTGAACGTATAGCACTCGTGTTACGCCTTGCAGGCCAGTTCCCGGGTGATATTGGTATTTTTTGTGCTTTTCTCCTTAACTATGTCAGCTTGGAACCTGGGGAAGCCATTTTCCTTGGTGCTGGGGAGCCACATGCTTATGTATCTGGCGGTAAGTAGAGAAGATTTCAAGATTTTACTAATTCTTATATCTGTTTTTACAGAGTGTATGGAATGCATGGCAAACTCGGATAATGTCATTCGCGCTGGATTGACCCCTAAACTACGCGATGTTCCGAACCTCGTTGCCACTCTCACTTATAACGCGTCTGAGCCAACAAAACATGCTGTAACGCCGACGCCTTTTGCATCTGAACAAGGTCAAACTTATGTCCTATTGTCGATCTTCCCTAGTGGTTTTGCTCACCGTTGATCCGATTTCTAGGCTCTTCGACACTTTATGATCCCCCAATCCCTGAGTTCTCTGTAATTCAGGTAAAACTCCCCCCTACTACAAAAGAAGAAATCCACAGGCCCGTGCAAGGTCCAAGCATTGGTATCGTAACTGACGGGAGTGGGGTTGTGAAGTGGGGAGAAGAAGAGTTGGAATTGGGGTTGGGAGATGTATTCTTCATTGGTGCCGGGGTGGAGGTGAGGTTCAATCGTAAAGGAGAAAATGAATTTGTGGTGTATCGGGCATTTGTTGAAGCTTAGAAGTTATATATGTACATGTACGTTGCGCAATGTCGTGGTTCTATAGACATGCAGCTTCCATTGATGAAGCACAATATTATCATCATCAGGGTCAGGTGAAGATGGCTGTCCTCGTGTCCAAAGTAATGACTCTCGGCATCGGAGAGATTTGAACCCCCTGAGTGAAAGGGGCGCGGGGAGACCCACCCTGAAGGACCAACGGGCCTATGTTCGTGCCGGGGCCCTCGTTCTAATGGCGACCACCATCCAAGACCCAACGGCCTGCCGACAGAAGGACGTACAGGAGAAGTTAGGGGCTTGTGGGATCCCTGGATGTGACCCGTTATCATTGTTCAGCACGGAGTTATGAAAGACCGATGCAATAAATGTCCTATCTTGGGATCTTGTAGTTTGAACAGACATCCCATCTACAACAGACACCGGGAAATCGCTGGGCGCGTCCAGCTTCCGAGAGAATAGCTTCTTTGAGGGCCGAAATCCACATTCCTGATGCCAAATGTGTTGGGTGGGTTTACGAAAGATTACTGCGATCGACGTCTGATGGCACGGCACGATTATGAGTTCCAAAAACATCGGGTCACAACACGCCTTGATTTGCAAATGATCGACGTCGTGTATTACACGAGCCTAATTGAACGAAGTATATAAGTTCTTTGTTATTTATCCACCCCCACATTAATACCAAGGGGAATAACATCTGCTGGGGATACCTTGGGTAAACTTATACCAATGACTGTGAGGAATTTGCCCACCTATCTTGTCAGTCTAACGGAAGCCCACAGGACAGAAAGGTCAAAGCCTCGAGGAACAGCAATACCATTGTGGCATATGCGTTCGTTAGGGGATGTGTGCATTTCCTTTGGGCTTACGTAGCGGCATCATTCTTCTTGATCAGACCGTAAGTAAGTGAATAACGATTCATTGAGCCCTCATTCATGACGTGCCAGGTATAGGTATATGGCAGTCGTCGAACTGGCCAAACTTGTCCAAGTGCGTCCATTCCGATGTCCGAACAGGAGATGTTTTGATTCATGACCTCAAGGCATTTCGTTTCTGCGGAAGCTTTACTTTCAAGAATGCCCTCGTTGCATTTGGCGTGTGGAATGGGGCGGGGAAGGCAAGAATAGCTCGGGACACAAGTTTCTTTTCGTTTGCTGTTGATACGGTCACGCGACTGATCTACCGCGACAATGTCATGGCGTCTATCGATAAAGGGCGGGGGGAAGGGGAAGAAACGGGTTGTATCCAGGAGCTTGGGGCTCGTGTGGGTCTTGAATTCGTTCCAAATGCTGGGCCAAGGGCACGGTCGTATGCACTCGATGTTTGGCAAAAACGGAAGATGCACAAGGTAAATGGGCGAACTAAGCGGGGCGTAAAACAAACAAAAATAAGGCACTGGAAAATGTTGGGGGAAGAGGGCAAAAGCATGCAGAAACGGGCAACGGTTAGAACAAGACAACACGCCCTACGGATTCCTGTTCGACGGCGAGATCAATTAGAAGCTCAGAGCTCTCACAAGGCAGACCAGCATCGTAGAAGGAAAAGGGTGGAACACACTAGGGGTGTAGCTCAGAGGGGGACCAGGCGATACCGGATCCAACTGCAAAAGATGAAGCGAAATATAGGAGAGTCGGAAAAACGAGCAGAGGCGTTCGCTGAGAGGCGCCATATTCAACAACGGGATCGTTTGATGAGAGAGGCAGACAAGGTCTGCCGACGAGCAGCGGCGACGAGCAGGAAACAGGAAAGGTTTGAGCTATTTCTATTGGAAGAAAGCCGGCAACGGGCAGAGTATGAGCGGTGGCGATGTGCAGTCGAAAATAATAACGAGTGCAACATGATGTGATAATCTTAGGTTCTTGGGCCTCTTTGGCAATATATTATGCGTGACTTGTTCCCGAGTGCATCACAAGCAGGCCCGGCGGGTCCACGGCTGGTTACACGAACATCCTAGGGACAATTGGGCCCGTTTCTAATCCGGACGATGGGTCCTCGGGAGTTGTTCAAAAACATGGGATCTGTGTAAAATTGATATTGTGGTTTGTTCTTTGCTTTGATGATGCTCGGCCATTGCCGTGTTAACTTTCTCCACCAATACCAACACTTTCTACCGGTATGCGGCACCAATCCTGGAACTGGAACAACCAAAATTATACCTCAAGAACCCACCACTTGCTGACAACGGGCTCACGGGTACTTGGACAAGTTGACGGGCGTATTGGTGACAGAAACGGATTGCCCAAAAAGGTACTATTTGGGGTTATTTGCGATATGCGACGGAAAGCGGCTTCATTTTTGGCCTCGAAGAACCTTGACCAGCAAGGTAATTGCTCATCTGATCTTTCTAAAAATATCCTCCTCCGTCGGTCCGAGAAATCACTGTGAATGCAATCTTAGCCGGATTTCCATTACTCTCTCATTCCCTATATCTTCTTGTGAGGTTTTCGCCTCCAAAGAGCACACCATCTACATAGCCATGTCCTCTCCTACTTCCGGCTTGATTGATTTTGTTTACAAAGGTACCACATACCAGACGTGGTACACCCTGACTGGTGACCGTCTTGTGTGGGCCGTTGCAAGCACGGCATGTCCGAGTTCGAAATGAGCTCATAATTAAAATATAATACCTTAAAATATTTGTAACATTTATTTAAATAATATATTTCCATATGAGCTTCACCGGCTTTGGGGCCACGTATTGCGCTCAGAAACCACAACGTCGAGCAAAAACTAGGGGCGGCGGCCGGAATTACTCGGCCCGACGTCTCCTGATCCGGTCATTCCAAAGCATGACTGTTTTTGGAAGGTCATCTAAACCTCCCCTCATCAATCCATCCATTCCCGCCCATGAGGGGGCGCACAAATGGTACAGAAAGGGAAAAATATATTATTAGACATATATTGTACATTCAACGACGTGCTCAACAATGAGCACCACCCAAAATTCGTGGTCGGGCACTGTTCCCGCCTGGATGACAGAGTAAAACTACAATAATGAACCGGTTATGTAAGGTAAACGGAGATGCCGGAAACGAAAGGTAATAGCCGTGATTCAATCACGGAGCTAACCGCAACGTTCTTTGAATTCTTCCCACGATTACAGCGACAGTGCGAAGAATTTCCCACGTTTCGCCCAGGAATAAAACCTCGTTCTCAATACTTCGAACTCGGAACCTCCGTAATCTTAGCCTTAACGTGCGCCCTCTCATCGCACTGCATGGTGGCCCTGGCGTCCCCCATGACTACACGAAACCACATACAGAACTTCTCAGTTCGCATGGAATTCCTGTCATCCTTTATGATCAAATTGGCTGCGGTCAATCGACTCATATCAATGACGCGCCAAAAGAATTTTGGATGGTCGATTTCTTCATGGATGAGCTAGAGAATCTCCTGACGCATTTCGGTATTCAGGATGAATATGACCTTCTAGGGCATTCGTGGGGTGGAATGTTGGGGGCAAACTTCGCTGCAGGGCGACACCCAAAGGGATTGAAACACCTCGTAGTGGCAGACTCACCAGCATCAATGGCGCTCTGGGAGGAGGGTACCAGCAAGCCTGTCAAAGAACTCTCACAACCGATGCAGGACGCGATAAAGAAGCATGAGGCAGCTGGTACGACGGATGCACCAGAGTATCAGGGAGCAGTGGATGTATTTTACAAACGGCATGTTTGTCGCTTGGATCCGTGGCCTCAAGAACTCTCAAAGTCGCTGGAGGAGATGTCGGCCAACCCCACTGTTTACCAGTCCATGTTTGCTAAAAAAGATTTTGATCTGGCGATGGGAGCTTACTGTTTTCTTCTAGGCAGGGTCCGTCAGAATTTACAATCACAGGGACACTCAAGACCTGGACAATTGTGGACATCCTTGAGACAATCAATGTCCCTACCTTGTTGATAAATTCAGTTTACGATGAGGCACAGGACGTGTGTGTTCTGCCATTCTTCAATAAGATCCCACGCGTGAAGTGGGTTCAGTTTGCCAATAGTTCACATATGCCATTTTTTGAGGAGAGGGAGAGGTATATGAAAGTACTTGGGGATTTCTTGACCCTTAACTCTTAGGCATTTATGCAGCCGAGTTGACGTTTCGGGGGGCCTACATAAAGGCAGGTAAAAGGCTTAGAATTGCAACAAAAATTCAACTACACGTGTAATGATCTTGCTGATACAATCGGAACATCCTAACGAGAATTGTGTGACGACTTTCGATAGCAATAACAATGAGAAAGATCAAACAAAAGAGGGGTCGAATTTTCGCGTTTATGTTTTGTTCAGAGTGTGCGTTGATGTTTGGGGAGCCAGCAGTATGAACCCACAACGAGTTGACAGTAAGCTATATGCTCAAGAATAGTTGGATTAAGCTCGAAAGTCATCTAGCAACGCGGCGAGACCCAAGACGAGAGGTAAGTCAATATGGATGGGTACATCGAGTGCCTATATCCCTTTCATGCTGATCATCAATGGATCATGAAGCCAGAGGTTGAGTTCCTGCGACTCCGAGTTAATCATCGTAACTCCGAGACCATAATATAGAGGACTCACTCTGTAGGATGAATCGAATTTGACTGGATCAAATCCTGGTGCAAAGGAGAGTTCAAAACTCTGTAGTATCCGAGCTACGAAGAGTCTGTGAAAAGTATGGTTAACCTCAATGTTAGGCGATTGGGAATAATTGCTAACTTCATGTTATGAAGTGCGACCGGCTTCCCTATGCATACCCCAAGTCCATAGCTAAACGGGATGAACGCTTCTTGAACATGTGGGGATATCGTTGAACCAGGTAACCACCTTTCTGGCATAAACACATCAGGGTCTCTGAAATTGTGTGCTGGAAGGATATCTTATTAAATATGCAGTTCCCGGATGAATTATAGAGGAAAGATAGTCACGGTCTCGGTGAAGGGTGTACGTTGGACAAGCAATAGTTGTCCCACCTGGGATAAATCTGCTGGTTACTGGACCGCCCTTACCGCTATAACGTGGTGGGCCTATATTGTATTTTAGTCGGATTTCCCGGGTAACAACATAATAATTTTACCTGGTCCCACGGGAGGAAGGATACGCAGTGTTTCGTGGATACATGCATCAAGGAAAGGGAGTTTTGCGAGTTTAACTGCGTCGTAATCGTCTCCGACATCGAAGGTAGAGTTGATTTCAGATCGAAGACGGTTCTGCACCGAAGAGTTACCAATAACGTATCGGAAAAACGAGGTGAGAGCCTGCGAAACGGTGTCTGAACCTGCGACGACCATAAACGATGCGTCAGCGGTTGCTTCTTGATGTGATAGAGGAGGTCCTCCCGAAGCTTCATCTTGCTAAAAAAATGTTATAGTTAATGAAAATGTTGTTGTATGGTATAATTCTTTGTTACAATAATTCCTAGTATATCTTGCTTGGCTGTACCACTTTGAGCTTTGGTTGTCACCACTTTCTGGCTTGCAAACTTGGGACAAATGAGTTACCGAACACAGTTGGATAAAAAGAAATATGTACTTTATGGAATGTCACAATAGGGCCGGGTTGAGGAAAACAAGCGATGATATCGCTGACCCAGGGTACTTGGCCCAGAGCTGTAAAAACATCAGTACATGAACATGCTGATTATCGACAGGAATATGATACCTGCAACGAACTGAGTGCCTATAGAGAGCTAAAAAAATGTTTTCAAAAAGATATATAGGAAAAGTAATAGATGTGACTCACAATCTCCATCCAGCCTTCTGTATCCTTTCCAGCAGCCATTGTTTCAAATCCTCCAGAGAATGACATGTCGCCCATATTGTCCCTAAGGTGGTCTTAAGGATGTAACGATATTAGACCAACACTTGTAGCTCACATGGCCCACAAAGAAATCCAATGTGAGAAATCGACCGGTTCAGAGGATTTATGGCGGAGAATGTCTATCAATTGTGCCGTGCGTATCTATTCAGGAAATGAGCCAAATGAAATGTGACTGAACTAAAAGAATGATACCTCAGCTAGAGCCCTAAAATTGCGCAGTGAATCTGTGACGAAAGCCTTGTTCCATGCCTTCAGACCAGATTAAAAAAAGGAGCATCAGAAAAGATGCCAGATTACCAACCACCAAGCGTCTCGCGTGTTCGTCGCGGTCGAGTGTCGTGATAAGGGCATCAGCATCCTGGGGAGCCCCTAAAATTGGAGTATGTAAAACCTCTGCGGAAATACGGCAGAAAAAACTCCATACCATGATAGTATGGTGAACGGAACATGTGGCCGTACACTGGCTTTATTGCAGCTGAAAGGTTGATGGACAGTTCATTCGGACCTGGACAACAGGTCAGACTAGTCTTGTATACTCTGAGTTCAATATTCGCCAATTGGGAGCCAAGGTCCATATTGAGCGTGAAGTCTGCGTGGAATGAGTAAGGAGGTACGAATCAGGATGATCGCGACGCGTTTGCTCACTCTTGCATCAAAAGATGCCGCGTCCCTTTCCCAATCCAGTACACCATCCACCACTTGCTAACTTTTGCAAGAGCCGGTCCAGGATAGTTTGCGAGAGGGTGCCACGGTGACAGGCGATACACAATAATCGACGTGGACAAACTCATCAAACAACACCCCTTCACTTTGGTGGTAAACCAAACCGCACGCCAGAGGGATTGGCCATCGATCAGGAGAGAGTATAGCAAGAGTGCAATGCTCGAGAAGAGTACTAGACCGAGAAAAACGAAGGCGCTAGGCTCTTTGCGCTTGAAGATAGGATGAATCGCCTGAAAAAGGGGGTAGAAAGTGGTGAGTTGATGCTTCAATAAGCAATTCTGTAGAGACGTACAATGCCTGCAGCAACAGCGTAGGCTGTCGCTGTAGAAATGATAGTCCCGGAAACCATGGACTCCGTCAGATGATGTATGGGGTTGTTTTATTGGCCAAGTGCAATGAAGGCCTGCTTGTATCAGGTTCCAGTCAAGTTTAGGGTTTTATAACGCCCATCCTCGTGTTGTTCCTTAGGTATTCTGTTGGGCGTCGTCCCAGGGCTGGCACATCAGGTGAAAAAGTGGTTGATGTGGTGCTGCCTAAATCTATGAATGGAGGCGAAGTGGACGGGCCAAGACAGGGCCTCAGTCAAAAACGGCATTTGCCAAGAAAAATATGATTTGGCGCGAACACTCATAGATTACTATAAAGATATCTACTCTGGGGGATAACAGCCAAAGGCTCGTAGTAAAAGTACATAAACACACAGTAAGTAAGGTAGAGCAACCGGATAACAGGATACACGATCAAACATGGGAACTTCAAGCAAGATTAAATACATGTTCATATGGTTAAACCTCTAGTCCACTCCCTTCGACAATGTTAGGGTTTTCATTGTCTGTCTCCATCTCGGCGAGGGCCCTCCTGGAAAAGCGAGGCAGGGAGGAGGGTGAGGGCGTGACAAATGGAAAAAGTAGAAAATCACGGACCTGTATGCCTCCCGACAGTCAGCACGAACGGATCCATTCTTCCAAGTCTGAAAGCGCGAATTGGCGGCAATCATTTCCCCATCCAAGTCTAAAAATAATATCAGATATTTTATCTGCAAGCAAGCAAATATATTACCTTTATCTTCGCCAAACTCTTTCAGGAATTTCAAAGGTAGAAATTGCCTAGGACGCATTTCAGACGCGACAGGAATGCGTATCGGTGGATCCAATACATACCACGAATCCGTTTTATCGAAAAAGCGAATAATTTGTACATCGGGATCGTTGATTTTTTTCCGCTTCAACCGACACTCGGCAAGGATGTTTGGTGGTACTTGAGGATCATCATCTTCATATATAACAGCAGGCCACCAAGGGTATCGACCTGGAAGAAAGATATTAGGCAACAAGGGAGAACGGGTCGTAGGACCAACTTACCCGCTTTCGCCCAAACTGCATAACCCGAAAAATATTTAGCAAAGGCTGGCACGACGTAAAAAAAAAAGACGAACCAAGAACTCCTCCTTCAAGTTTCATGCCATTCCCAATGACACGGTAATTTTTAGCTCCTACCTCCGGAACGCTTAACTCAGAATCTCCTTCGACTTTTCCGATCCCTTGAGATTCAGTTTTTGGCACGACGTTTGGATCATCGCGACTGAATGGTGCCGGCCCAGGCACACCAGGACCTGAAAGTACAGCTGGATGAGGTAGAACCCCTGTGATGGGCGTCTGGGCAGCCACGATGCGGCGTTGCTCCTCTGCCCTACGAGCCTTCTCTCTCTTGTTCTTTTCACGTCTGATCGCAGGTGTATCCAGCTCTTCGATAATGACGGTCCCATCTGGTCCCTTGATGAGTGTTGTTGGTGGAATGAACGCGCCGTGTGGGGATACAGTAAATTGTTCTGGTGGAATCATGGCGGGTGTAGGGCCTCTCGAAGAATATTCGGTTTCATCGGGATCTGGGACACCTGATTCTTCCATGTCGACGTCCATCGGTTCATTGCCAGCATTGACTATGATTTCCTCTAGAGGTGGAGGTGCATCTTCGTTTGTGCCCAAAGCATCTTCATCAGCCGGTGGGGTGAGTTTTTCCTCGTCCTCATTGACGAGCAGATCCAAAGTCTGGTTTTCAGACGGAGCTGTACTAACCATTGATAGACGAGAAGGTGCCTGTCCTGCATGAAAATTAATATATCGGTACAAAAAAAATAACACATTGATCAAACCAGACACACCTATGCGAGGTTTCTTTTTCGGCCTTGCAAGTATCTCAGGCTTTTCCATCGGCGGGCGTCCTCCACGTCGCGTATTCGCAGGTAAAATCCATCCCTCATTGAACATCTTGAACGATTGTTGGTCATCAACATGTTCGACCATCGGTACCGTATCAGCTGGGTTAGGGAGACTCGTCAAGCGCTTCTTTTTCCCAGGTCTCTTCGCCTCCGTGTCATCAACGTCATTTCCTGAGGGCTCATCCACGATAATAATCTGATTGCCGTCCTCATCTCTTTCAAATTCTGGTGCCGGAGAAGATGAGAGCCCGGCTCCAGGCTCATGCAGGGATGCGAAGACAGGAGCGGTGGGGTATTTCCTCGGTCTGCCTCTCCTAGCAGGGGTGTGAACGGGCGACGAGGGCAGCGAAACAACGTCGGCCTCTTCCTTCGGAGGCGGGGCCATTTCAATGTCAACCTCAATGTCGGCCTCGGCTTCGACAGCGGCAGCAGCAGCAGCTGCTGCTGCGGCTCGCCTTGTTCGGGGTGCCGAAACATCTATCGAGGGGTCGTACTTTGCCTGCACCTCCTCGGATTCAGCTTGCTGAGGTTGAGCACCTTCCACCGGCGAAACTATAGCAGTAGTGCCACTACTAGCTTCCGGAAGAACAGCCTGCTTCTTCCCTGGACCAGCTTGCTTTTTGCCGCGTTTGGTCTTCGGAGCTTTGGGGGCCTTGGGAGGTTTAGGAGGTGGAGGCGGGGGTGGCTTCATCCGGGGTAACGAGAAATCAAACAATGATGATAAGGGGTCATCATCGAGGATGATATCGAGATCGTCTGCGATGGCGTTCGTTGAGAAGAGAAGCTCAATGAGTTCCAGAGGAGGCTCTAGGTCTCCAACAGGAGGCGTAGTCTTTGCTGCGTCGTCCCCATTCACATCCGCACTTGTGCTTCCATTCGGATTTGGGTTGACGGAGAGCTCCGGAGGGTGTTGGGCGCGCATTTGTGACTCCATCTCAGCAAATTTGGCCTGAGCACCTTCTTTGACCTTAAGTGCTGTTTTATGGTAGAGCGACCCAGGTTTATTGTAGAGAAGTGCATTATCGACAAGTAGATCCACGTCATGCTAGAAAAAAAAGCAGAATAAAATGAAATATAATAGGTAATGTTACGTATAATGATAGGTGAGTGGCCTACCTACCTTGAAGGTCTGAACGTCCCAGTACTCGTGCCTATTGAGCTTTTCATCAATTATTGACCAACACATAGGGTTGGTAATAACATCGTAATAATCTGGCACCTCCGATTTTAAGACTGGCGTTTTGAAATACCCCTTTTTATCAAATCTACCCACATCCCAAGGTCAGACGCAGTTTGGCTCGGCAAAAAAACTGTTGCTCACAGCATGATAGACTCGAAAGCGTGTCTCAACCCGTCAGTATATGACAACACAAAGCTCTGCAGGACCTCTTGTAAAGCCAAAGCCTGCTTCTGTTTTATCCTTTCGCGTTGATATGTCAGGTCAGCAAGCTGCTTCACCCGATCTATATTTTCTTTCAGCAATATCAATTGCTACAGACGTAAATTCCATGTCAGGAGCGGCGCTCGCAAGGGCAGAGCCTAGAAACACACCTCAAGCTTCATCTCCTTCTCCTCCTGCGTCAAGATTTTATTCCCGGCATTCGCCGTCCACGGTTCAAGATGCAATCTCTTCAACAACGGGGCCCCGCGCCGCGCCTCGCGTTTAAGACTCCAGTACCGACAAACCATCGCCAGAAGCTCGGGCTTTTTCCGCATCGGGATTTTCGTGATGTAATGCGCTATGCGATCCATAATGATCGCGGGGACGAGCGGGGGACCGGGCTTGTACGTCTTCGCGTGGGCGCGCGCCGTCTTGGATAGTCTCGCGTCATGTGCTTCATCGCCATCACCCTCACTCTCTTCGTTCCCCGCATCAGCAGCAAGGGCGGCGGCGCGTGAGTCTTGTTGTTCTTTCTGATAGAATAAGAGTGGTCAGCAGATAGTGGGCATCCGAAAAGTAGGGTTGTGCGTACTGGAAGATGCCGATCACAATAACACGTTAAGACGACAGGTTCCGAGCCTTGAGCGGCCTTCATGGGTAAAAGTAGCTTCTCCTTCCGAGCACAGGTTGCGTGGAATGCGAGGAAACATGACGTTTTCGCACATTGGATACACGCGCCTTCTCTGATATCACACACATTGCACCTCTAATATCAAAAATATAAACAACGTGAGGAAAACGAGTCCTAACACGATCGAAAATAAATGATCACGTACTAGTTTCCAACGTTGCTTGGATATCTTTTCCATCCCCGTGATAGGCTCCATAAACACCTCATTTGCTACACGGGTTTCTGGGACCCAGATCGCACATAGAAGATGGACCCATTCTCCGTTTGTCGTCTGCTTAAATGCTCCACCTTCGTTGGGGCATAGTACACATGACTGTCGAGAGTCGTCATAACGTTGGGTAGGAAAATGTAGATGTGACGTACTACAGGAACTTCGGGTGAGACCGTACACTTTCTACAAAGCCACTGACCCTCGGGGATGTATGGTACACCATAACAATCTAAAACCCATCGCATCGTCATATCACCGAACACGGAGGAGAGTATGGGTCTGACCTTGGTGAACTGCTAAGTTGCATCCATCACAAAAAACGATGGCATTGCTATTTTCACCCTCGGAGTCATCACATATCGCACAAGTCGAGTCTTCCGAAGGGAGTGCCATATCTAATTTTGGCATATTTTTCGTCTTGGGGGAATGGTACCGTGAGGCAGAGTCACAGATACAGGAAGCTAGATGAGATACGCACCAGATCAAACCACTCCTTCTCCAACCGATCCATAATCACCTCGAACGATGAATACGAAACAGTGTCCAGTTGGTCCTTCTTCCGTTCGATGTTGACCGCATCCAGCCATTCCTTATCTTCCGACCCCAATCCCAATCAACACCGCATTCTGACACCCACGGGACCAAAAATAAAGAACGCACCTTGCTCATCCATATCATATTCCACCTGCCTCGCAAGGTCACGGTCCAATGTCTCTGGTGGTGAAAGTCATTCCTTCAGTCATCCAACAACACGAATATCTGAACCAACGAACCAATGTGCCGGATGTACGCCGTCGGTACAACAAACGTCATAGGATTGTTGACTGCCACACACAAGTATGCCCAACTCAGCTTCCGGGTTAACGATCGCGGAAAGAACACTCACACCCAAATGATTTTTGCTGCTGGTCCACAAGCCCAAGCGGCTGGGTACTCTGCTCTACATCAACCTTCTCGAAGTAAACCTTGGGCAGCGCAGGCGCTGGAGAAGCCACCTTCAGTCCGCCGCGGGCCATATTTGAGCGAAGTCTCGAACTGGAGGACTGTTCAACGATTGTATATTTTGTTTCGTGATTATATGCGAGCTTCGCAGGAGCTTTATAGACCAGACAATCTCATTTCCAATACACTGGGTTGTAAAAGGGTCTGTAAGTCGAGATAAAACAAGTTAAAATTGTGAACGGAGCAAGGGGGAATGAGGAAAGTCCGTGATTGCTTATGCCAGGGTTCGTTATCCATCACGTGTACGTTTATCACCCTCACGTGATCTACGTGTCGTGGCATTGAGTACTCAAGTTAAACCTTTTTGGGGAAAAGTAGGGACGTCAAGATATATACTTTTTCGCCTCACTGATCGATACGCGCCGCAAAGAATAATTTACACGACCTACAATAGCGCGGGTACCCTGATATCAATCACTATAGCTCATCCTTCGGAGGAACCTCCGACGGTGGCTTACATCCACCCGCCTTCTGACTAAGCCCACCAGGGGGACTACAATCGCCAGCCGCCGGAGCCTCTTCTTTCTTCTCCTCAACAGGAGGTTTGCACCCACCTGCCTTCTGGCTCAGACCACCTGGTGGGCTACAATCACCAGCAGCTGGAGCCTCTTCTCTCTTTACTTCCGTCGCCGCTTCTGCAGGAGGCTTGCACCCGCCGGCTTTCTCGCTCAACCCACCAGGAGGTGCACAGTCGCCTGTTGCGGCCTTGTTTTCCATCACTACCTGACCCTCAGCCTCCTTCTTCTTGGGAAGTGCTCCCATCATTCCTGGGTAACCGTGTGTATCATGGTAATCTGCGCCCGCGCCCTCCTTGATGGCCTTTTCAAAATCGATCAAATCCGCAAACCCGCCATGCGCGAGGGCCATGCGTTGTGCCTCCTGCTGTCGTTCAATCTCGAGCTCCTTCTCATCCGGAACAAATTCCTCAGCTTTCGCTTCCTCATTGATGACTTTGAGGTCAGCCGTCCCGTCAATTATAGAATCGAAGAATTTGGAGAGGGAATCAAGTTTATTAATACCTAAACATCATAAAATTAGTAACTCCACCTCAGTAAGTGGGTATGAGGCTGACCTTCGTATCGGACAGGCTTGGTAGATCCGGCGGGGTAGACTAGGACTTTCGCCTCTTTCTTATCACCAGCTTCGTAGCCAAGTGCGACAGAAGACTTTCCCTTACGATCACGATGTGAGGCAAGCTCAAGTTGATCCTTGTATTTGTTGCCTAAGACCCTCCATAGGAGGGGCACTTTCTTATCTTTTGTCAAGAGGAGTACACGGTTTTTACTTTCAGTCTAAGAGTCAGGGGTAAGTTCGTGAAAGTTCATACATCGTTCGGTACAGAAAAAAAACACACCTTTTCAACCCAAGGCTGAATATCCTCGACCTTGTAGAATTTCGTGACAGCGTTGGGAACACGCCTGGATGCCCAGTAGAAGAATCCACTAGCAGTTCGTTCACCAGAATCATACACCATCGACCCAAGTTGACTTCCGCGAGGGAAAAGCTATTCACGCGGTCAACCACTAACCAAAGTTCATTTTGTCAAAATAATACATACTTTGATTGTTGGGAATCCTTTCACTCCTTGATCTGCACACAAACGTTTATTTTCATTCGCGTCGCAGTCGACTGCGTAGACGGGGAGTAGGGGATGAAGACCGAGGGCAGCTTTGCTGTATTCCGGCGCCATACGTTGACAATGCTACAACACCGTTTAGAACGAAAATTGTCGAAGTATTCAATCCATTACTCACCCCGCACCAGGGCGCGACAAATGCGACCATGCTCGTTTGCTATTGCCTCTTCAGCTTTTATTCCCAACATTTTGAGATAATTTAACAACATACATTCGCCTTCATCGCTTTCTTAAACCCCTTTGCATCAAGCATCTTAACTAACGAGTCCTTCGGGAATATTGCTGCCGACGCCAGCGAAGGCGCCAGCGCCAGTGTCAGCGCGAGTAATTGCAGTTGAGCAGATAGCATGGGACGATTATGTGGAAAAGCCCAAGCCCAGAAGATAAAGGGTATTTATACCGGCTAACGTGGCGACTGACGTGTTCGACCCGAAACATTGCCGGAGTTGGCGTTTCCCTCGGTTGGCTTATTCAGACACAGCCACAGACTGGTCACATCTCCGATGCCCGAACAACGACCCACTCTCCTGGATACGACACGCTGCAACTGCCATATGTCCTATAAATGTCGACTATATGCGCATAAATCTCCATACACACGCACACGCGCATATATTTGGACGCGAGAACCGGTACTTTCTCAAATTCGCCCGAAGATATGGTGTGTGACCTCCCCGACGAATAGGCTATGAAGGAGCGGTACCGGTTCATACCTCAAATTACGAGGATCCGCCCTTTTTCTCCCATACCATATAGTGATATTTCCCTGATTTTCCATTAGCTCACGAAGAAAAAGTGTATCAAATCCAATTTCGAGACCGTCATGGACGCATCACATCATACACAAATACATCAAGATCAAGTACACATAAGCCAAAACTCAATTCGAAGCAGATATGGAGATAATGCATTCCCTTCTCTATTGAACAACTGTATATGCGTTCTTATATCACAGCATCGTTAATTTCGTGCACTACCATTCGACAAACTCAACCAGCCAGGGCGGGGACTACATTTTTTGCTGCAATAGTTCCTCTGGTGAAAAAGTCAAGATTTTTTCTTTCCCCAGCAAGAATGATACTAGATCTAGGTCCCAGGCGATTCCTTCAATCTCACACGCCTTGATTTGAATTGATGTAAAATTTCAAACGACTAAATTTCAAGCGCATATATGGTGCAAGATGAAAGAACTCCACAATTACCTTATCACCATTTTTCTCGTTGAAAATCCGTACATACCAACCAGACTCAAGTCAATATTTGTATACACTTCATACAGCAAAACTTGGGAGGACCAAGACCAATTCACATAACCACACAATCGCCACCATGCCGTTGTTGGTGCATCCTCCGCCTCCTCTCCAAGTCAGCCAGCCTCTGCTGCTCCGCCAACCGACGCGCCATCTCCGCCCTTTCAGCTGCCGCCGCTGCCTCTCGCTGCCGGGCTCGCTCAGCCTCTTGCCGCAACCACTGCTGGTGTTCGGCCTCTCGTCTCTCCGCTTCCTTCCTCGCCCTTTCCGCAGCCTCCCTTGCCTCTCTCTCCAACCTCTCCCGCTCCCTTTGAGCCTGCTCTGCCTGCTGTTTCGCAGCAACCCTCGCCCACTCCATTTCTTCGCGTAAACGACGCTGCTCGGCCTCTCGTGCAATCCGTGCCTCTTGTTCTTGCCGAACCCTCGCTGCTTCAAGCGCTGCGCGTTGTGCCGCCTCGGCGGCTGCCTGTTGTCGAGCCCGTTCCGCCTCTTCTGCAAGTCGCCGTTTATGCTCCGCGGCAATTCGTTCAGCCTCTATCCTAGCCCGCTCCGCCGCCTCACGCATCTCCCGTTCGATCCTCTCATTTTCCGCTTGTAACTCGGCAGCTTTTCGTCGCGCTTCTGCTTCGGCCTTTTCCATCTCCTCTTTAATTCGTCGTTGCTCCGCTTCCTCATGTGCCTTCCTTGCTTCAGCTTGCTGTCTCATGGTGGCTTCAAGTTCTGCCTGGATACGTTTCTTCTCCTCATCCTGTTTACGCGCTTGTTCGATAAGCTCTTGATTGATTAGCTGAGCGGCGGTGGTCTGGGAACTGTCTTTTCCTTGATCCACGAGTTCTATTTGAAGTTGAAGCGCTTTGGCCTCGTTCTTTTCAAAAAACCTGATGATAGATCGTGCAGATTCAATAGTGTTGTCGTGTCGTACCATTCGAGCCTGCTTGTCTAACACAGGCTTGAAGAACAACTCGTCGCTTCTCAACTCCGCCTCCCTTGCTTCTCCCACCTCCCGACTGACTTCACCCCACATATTCGTCACGATCACCACATTTTTCAACGTGGCGTCTCCGCATAATGATCTAAACATCTTGAAATTCCTAGTCGAGATTCCCCCCATTCGGAAATCGGATATTCGGTGCATATATATAACCCCTGCTAGTTTCGTTCCTTCCAAGTATCTCAATGAAGACCGGTTAATTGAAGTACAGCCAGCAGTGGATTCGGAAGACTCACTGTTTCTTCAAATAATCTGAAATACGCTTCAAGATCATGGTATCGCTCTCCGTAGTATCATTGAACCCGGGAGTGTCGATAAGCGTGACAGTGTACCCGCAAAACTCGAAAGGCGCCGTTTCCTCAACTTGGTTTGTACAGGAATGCAGCCCCGTCCCGACTCGCAGTTTCGATCCGCTCACGAGATTAACGAACTACGAAAGAGTCAGCCATCCTCATTCAGACATAACAACTCTATTTATCCTTACTGTCGTCTTTCCGGTCCCAGTCGCGCCCATAATTCTACAAAGCAAAACTTGTCAGTTTCAGAAAACACTTTGCATACTCGAAGTCCGTACGCAATAATGGCATTGTTCGGTTTTACGACAATGTGTTCGACCTGTAACAAACATCTTCAGCGGCCAGTTGCGGGAGCACTCGTTTCCTTACCACCATTCTTGTCAAAAGGAACAGTTTAAGGAAGAATCAACATTTTCAGATCCGGATGTTATACGTTCCCCCTACTATGGGCTGCGGTCGCGCTAAGGACAGAAAATCCACGATGTGGCGTGTAGGGGGTGTGCTCCACGGGTTGCAATACTATCACTTCGTGCAAATTACCAAGCCGACCTACGACCCACGGAGCGCTCAACTTTCACCAAATCAATTAAACAAGAAGGGACACCAAGACCACCCGTTTACCGCATGGTAATTACGGGAACCTCGATCTCATAGGCCCTATCACTATCACACCCGGCAAGATGGTGCAGATGACGGCAAAAATTGAAGAATTCACATAACAGTGTGACCAGAACCTGGAGTCTGCTTCGATCTCCACAGCTAACCCGGATGATAGGAAAGGGTGCTAGCATTCCCTGTAGAACGCGTGTCGATAGAGGGGTGTCGATGTTTCGAGATCAAGTGCAAAAGACTGCCCCTACCGATGGTGGCCAGAAAATTCACAAGGCTGTTCTATGCAAGCCAGAAATTTCATGCAACTACACAGCAGTCATTGATTTTCCGCCGTACTGATTCAAGCTCCTGCTTCTATGCCCCCTCTACTTGTCGCTCTACTACCTTCCTTACCTCACTCTTCAATCACTCACTCCCCCCATCGTCTTCTCCGCCTCCTGTGCTGCTACCTTCACCCACTCAATTTTGTCATTCCTGCGACACCGCCCAGCCTCTTTTGTGATCCACGCCTTGTTCTCTTGTTGGACCCCAGCCACCTCCAGTGCAACCTGTTCTGCTTCTGCAAATTGTCGCCGATACTCAGCTGCTATTCGTTCGGCTTCTATCCTAGGTTTTAGCATTCTTTCAATGCATATCCCACTCGATCCTCTCATTTTTTGCTTGGACTCTTGCAGATTGCCGTTGTACCTCGACCTTTAGGGCCTTCTCTTCAACTTGTCGTTGTCCCCCTTCTTCGTATGCTTTTCTCGCCTCACCTTACTGCTTGGTCCATGGTGGTTTTAAACTCTACTTGGGACTCGCTATTTCTCCTTTTTTTTACGCGCCTTCTCGATGAGTTCTTCACTGAGCGATCAAACGACGGCGGGCTGTGGGCTTTCTTTCCTCTCATCTACAAATTTGGCCTGAATTTGGTCGAGCTCTTATCGAAAAAAAAATGTGCAGATCCAATGGTGTTGGGCTACACCATTCGAGCGTGCTTGTTTAACACAGGCTCGAAGAACAACTAGTTGCTTCTAAATTCCATCTCCCTTGCGTCTCCCACCTCCCGACTCATTTCGCCCTACATATTCGTCACGATCGCTATATTATTCATTGTGGTGTCCCCGCATAATAATCTAAACATCTTAAATTTTCTAGTGGAGGTTTGAAGCATGTATATGGTTTGAGTGAGTTTTGTCCCTTCCGGATACCTGGAGCCCTTTGGACTGAAGTCCAACTACAACTTCGAACATTATACACCCACTGATTCGTCAAATACTCGGCAATGCGTTTCAAGACTCGTTTCACTTTTTGTGACCACACAAAAACCTCACTTTATTGCTCATGACGATCGAAAGGTTATCTAGGACGGGAAGATTCTTTCATAGTATATTCGCGGGAAAAATTAAAAGACTTGTTAGACGAACTCACACAAAAACACCTATGATACATTTGTGACGATCTCTAGCTTGAGGAGGAGATACGACACGAAGTTGGAATGTATCTGCTACAGAGGTATATGCAATACAGAAAATGTAGGAAAGCTCACATAATTACACATCCTCCTCCACTATCTTCCTCTTCTCTCCGTCGCCTCCACTCTCTCTCTCTCTGTTCTTCTTCCCATTGGCGGGCTAATCTTTCCCGCTCAGCCACCATTGCTTCCTCCGCCCGTCGGACACGCTCGGCTTCCTCCCACAGCCAATTCTCGTACTCTGCTTGCCTCCGCGCCTCCTCCTCCCTCTCCCTCTCTTCCTCCTCCCTTAACCGCCTTTCTAATCTTTCTTGTTCCCTCCTTGCATTCTCTGCCTCCTGCCGTGCTGCGGCCTGGATCCGCTCGATCTCTTCATTCCTCCGACGCTGCTCCGCCTCCCATGCAATCCGCGCCTCTTCTTCTTGCCGGATCCTGGCCGCTTCCAGCACCGCCAATTCGGCTGCCCTAGCTATCTCTTGTTGTCGCACCCGCTCCGCTTCCTCGGCGAGGCGCCGTTGGTGTTCCGCTGCGATTCGTTCGGCTTCTATCCTAGCCCTTTCAGCTTCTTCACGCATTTCCCGTTCGATCCTCTCATTTTCCGCTTGAAGCTCGGCGGCTTGTCGTTGTGCCTCAGCCTCAGCCTTCTCCATTTCCTCTCGCATTCTTTGCTGCTCCGCTTCCTCGCGCGCTTTCCTCGCCTCTGATTGCTGCTTCATGGTAGCTTCAAGTTCTGCCTGTACTCGTTTCTTTTCTTCGTTCTGTTTACGCGCCTGCTCGATGAGCTCTTCGTTGAGCACCTGGCCAGCGGCAGTCTGTGAACTGTCTTTTCCTTCGTCTACAATTTCGACCTGAATTTGGAGTGCTTTGGCTTCGTTCTTATCAAACAACTTGATGATAGATCGTGCAGATTCAATCGTGTTGTCATGTCGCGCCATTCGAGCATGCTTGTCCAACACAGGCTTGAAGAACAATTCGTCGCTTCGCAACTCCATCTCCCTCGCCTCTCCCACCTCCTGGCTCACTTCACCCCACATATTTGTTACTATCACTACGTTCTTCAGTGTAGTATCTCCACAAAGGGACTTGAACATCTTGAAATTTCTGGTCGAAATCCCTCCCATTCGAAAGTCGGATATTCGGTGCATGTATATGACTCCAGCGAGTTCTGTCCCTGCTGAGTACCTGAACCCTACAAGTTAACCTCCAGCTGCAAAAGTAAGCGCAAATTACTTACTGCTTTGTCAGATAGTTTGAAATACGTCTCAAGATCGTGGTGTCTGTTTCTGTCGTATCATTGAATCCAGGGGTATCGATGAGAATGGCGTTGCGGCCACAAATTTCAAATGGTGGCGTTGTTTCAACCTGGCTTGTACAGGAATGGAGTCCAGTCCCGACACGAAGCTGTGACCCGCTCACAAGGTTGATAAACTACCAAAGGGATCAGTTATCCTGTATTTCGCACTGCGTAATTGTGGAGGTCTGACCGTAGTCTTTCCGGTCCCCGTTGCTCCCATAACCCTAGATAGAGAGCATGTCAGCTTTCAACGACGTCGTGCGCTCTGGAAAGTCATACGCGATAATGCTATCGTTTGGTTTCATGGTAAGCTTGTCCACTTGGTAGTTAACAACCTCAGGAAATACTTTTGCCGTTTGAGAAGCCTGAGCCTTTGTACTTACCTAATATACTCCTAGGACTTGTAGGCTATGCAACTGCGGAGAAGACATGGGCAAACTTGTCATACAGGTCGATTACGCGTGTATTTCGCGACGTACCAGTAATTATCAATTTCCCTGGGACACGATGCGAATCATGAGGCTTCAACTGGCGCCCAAACCTACAGGATTTCTAGTGGGCCAATATAAAACCCTGGAACAAAAGCCCTTTTCAAACACAATCACATCCACTCTTCGAAATTTCACAACGGCAGGACACGCCGACTATGTGTGATGAGACGTTTGTACAGGTCACTGAAAGTTAGAATAAAAACAGTTATTCTTTACAGAAACTCGTATACGCACCACTGTTAGACCATTCCTAATGGGACAAACTGGCGATCGGATGGGCGTGAACGGGTCCAAGGGTCCAACAATCACCATTGCTCCCGTCGATTGGTGTCACTACTAACGAGAAAAGACTGGATTCCTTTCACAGAAGCTTACACATGCTGCGCCAGCCACACAATTTCACTAATTCCACTAGCGCCTAGCCACCAGTATTGGACATGAAGCCTAAAAATCCGACAGTTGACAGGTCACAGTACTCGTGTGGAATCATCCATTTTTCTTCACGATCGAATTTAATCAAACTATGGAACCTTATTATGTGACATGTTTCTGTACTGAACGCTGGTGAGGCTTTCTTCAATCGAGATTTTGATAACTTACTTTAGGTGTGCGCTGTGTTCTAATTTCAATCTTCCAAACTAGGCAAAGAAAGCATATCATCTCGAATTTGAGGTGTCCTTTCTTCACTCCTTGAAGTATCATGTATGCTTTTGGACTCTTGCTTTCACAACTTCACATACCCCGTCCTTGTGACCGACCTGCTTTTCCACGAACTATTCTCCCATTAGGGAACTAAAATTCGAAAATCGACTTATCTAAAACCTTATCCTATGCAACACGGAAGTGGCATGCTCTTTGGTTCAACATCATGACGTGTTACGTATTTAAGCCATCAACCATCTCCACGAACTTTACAATTCGTAATTATAACCAGCATATCGATCTTCAGCACACTACAATGAAAGCGCCGACCTCTACAACTTCTGCGTACTCGTTTGAAAGCTTTGGTTCTTCGGGTACCGCACCGAGGCCAGCATCGTTCTACCCTTCGATGACCCCCAACAAATGGGCAGAAAAGTAGGCGGCCCCGTTTTGCCCAGTTTGTAAAGTGTTACTGAACTCATCCAAAAAATTTGCAGGAGTCCCATTCCTCCACCTCGTACACCTCTGGGTCAGCTTAGCGATAACTTCAATGACATCCCAGATAGACCGTTTTCGTGCGTAATCCACCCCTCTAAGAATTTTTTTACTTATCGTCAATATAAAAGAAAATACAGGACTTCAACGTGTGCTCACTTGACATAGAGACAATATATTTACGATCGCTAAATTTTCCTAGGTCCTCAAATTCTACTTGGACAGGGTCAGCGCCTTCAGGGGACGAAGATGTGGCTACAGTGGTAGCTGGCGTTTTGATACATCAACCACTTCAGGCCAGAGACACAAACTGGATTTATCAACGCCTCTATACAATGTCTGAGAGTTGATATATCAACTATACCTTTTCTTGCAGGCTCTTCGGCATCCCCTCGGCATTGCTCCATCCTCACTTTTCTCGGTTCACACTCCGGAATCCGCATCCCGGAAACACAGCCACCTCCAACCTGCCTATCCCGATACACAGCCACATTGTATACTTTCCTCTCGCTACCCTGCTGCTCGCGGATTACCGCGCGCGCAAAATAGACAAATTAATATATAGCTTTAGGAAGTGATATTAGGACCTTGCATACTTCATAATTCAATATCCCCTGCTTCCCTAGCTCCATACTCATGCGTATTCGCAATATTTAATCAGCTTGGAAATACAGTGGAATATCTATGGATGTGTGAGCATAGGCTCGAAGACCTTATTCGTGCACTGAAATGACTTATACATCAACTATCCTATCTTCCAGTAGTCAACGCAGTAAGCACATTTAACGATTTTATTTTTCACAAGTTGGTTGATGTATCAACTAACATTGGGGTTATGGTTGATATGTCAACCCATGACTTACAAGAGGGTTGATGTATCGACTAACTTGGGGATTCTGGTTGATACGTCAACCGTCTACTTATTAAGTAGATGATGTATCAACTAACTTTGAGGTTTTAGTTGATACATCATCCGTCGACTTATTAAGTGGATGACTTATCAGCTAACTTAAGAATATTGGTTGATACATCAACTCTCGATGTATTGAGTAGATGATATATCAACGAACTTAAAGTTTTTGGATGATACATCAACTAACCTTAGAAGTTCACTTGATACATCAACCGCGAACTTACCCAATGGTTGATGTATCAGCTAGACTCAAAAATAGAAAAGGCCGACCGTTCATGCACGCGCGAGATGCTTAGTTGATATATCGTCCACACAATTATTTTCTGTTGATTCCGACTGATGGAAAAAGCTGATAGTAATTCAAGTACATTAAGTACGGTATATAGATTTTGACAAATGTATTAATTCCTACGGGGCCTGGCAGGGGAGCAATCAAAAAAAAAAATCTCACATCTAAACAAGAGGGCGTACCGTTTATCAACGTTTTCAGTGGGTCCCGAGGCGTGTCGCCTTTTGCTCGGTGCCGCAGTCGAGGCCGCTACAGGTCTACCACCCTTGACTGGAAGTTCAACCTCGGTACCATCTGGATTGCGCCTTGCTACCGGAGCGCGCTTCGGACGCCCAACCACTGGCGGTGAGGGTGCAGGTGCAGGGTTTGTGTCAGAGGTGATTGTCGCAGGAGCAGATGGTGTTTCCAGCTCCGGCTGCCCAGTCTCGGTGGGGTCCTCTCTATCCACTCTACCTCCATCGGCTGAGTCCACGTTACTACTACTAGCGATGCGATTTTTAAGAGATGAAGCCGGACGCTTTGGCGGGGCTCTCTTACGAGGGCGTCCAGGTTTCGATTTGCGGGCTGGGGCTGTTGCAGCAGTAGGAGGTTTGATCGCGGGGCGAGTGAGAGGAAGTACTGGCGGCAATTCTTGTACGTTTTCAGGGGGGGATAGCGTGGCGGTAGTGGTGACTTCTTTATCTTTTTCCACAGGTGTGATAGACGAAGTAGGGGTGGGGAGTGGGTCACATATCCCGGGTAACGGACTTGCAGTTGCCGTGGTTGATGTGGTTTGGATGGTCGAGCTGGTAGGGAAGAAGAATCCCTGACACTCAGTTAGTGTAGTGCCCGGGTCACGCAGAGCTGCACCAGTTGGCTGCTCTAGTTCTCGCGCGCTTGATTGATGGCCATCGTTTAATAGCCTGGGGTCTATGGGAATTTCGGGATGAGGTGGCGTGGTCCCAGAGGCAGACGATTCGATGTTGGTGAGGGTGGAAGATAAAGCGGGTGCGTTGACGGGCAGAGGATCCCTAGTGGGTCGCGCAGGATCTTTGACTAATGTAGAAACTGGAGAAGTGGAACGTGACGTAATTGAGCCGAATGGTTCGAGACTGGGCGAACGGGACACAAATTCATCTCCATCTCCATCCTTGTTCATATAATGTTCAACACCCGGACTGAATTCCCTCTTGTTCACATCCTTCTCATCCAGTTGGAGCAGAGTGGTATCATCCAGGAGTGCCGCCCCCACCTCATGTTGTGTTTCTTTTGCTGGGCGCCAGTTACCGTAAGGAATGTTAAATTATAACATGAATACTTACGATATACTCTCTTTAACCATTCTAGATATGGTTTGCTTATAGCCTCCTTGAAGAGCGGGTAGGCGGAAGGAAAGTCAGCACCCGATGGGGTTTTCCCGTATGTCACGCTAAGGGACAGCGTGAGCCTTGATCAATTACACGACATTACGGTAATGCAGCCAAACAACTAACGTTTGCATTGTTATTTTTCCTGCAGCAGACGGATTTGGCCCACCACACATCACCAAGGTTGACCACCCCGAAAGATGATGTATCTCGGCGCATGTGGCATGTATAATTGACCCAAGGTTCTCGATCATGCTAATGGTACGTCCCTTTTTTTAGCTATTTTCATATACAATATTCAATTAACTTACGCTTGTTTTTGAGAAGGCGAGGGCTCCTCTGCATTGGATGCCGCTGCCTGCAAATCCATCTCTTCCTTTTCAAGTCTCGCCTCTTCAATAATTCTCTCTCGTATTTCCACGTCCTCGCTTTCCCAGGCCTCATTGAGAATCCTACGACGTAAAGACATCTTGTATGACTTGGAACCATGTGAACTTCGATCAGGTATCGCGTCCTTCCGAGTCTCTTCGTCCTGATCCAACTTAACATCCTCTTCATCTGAGGTAAGTCCCAAGTCACTATCCGGGTCAATGTACGCTTCATTCGAGGACTCAGTAAGTTCGGCCTCCATACGCTCATTGATCTTATCACAGAACTCTGAATGATATAGTTCTATGGGACGGCGTGCGCGCTTCCGTTTGGTTTGGTTGAATACTGCTTGGAGGAATGGTTGTACATCTTTCCGTCCCACACTCTCACCTGCCAACCGTTTAACATGGTTTCGCATCCACCGTTTAATCCTCTAAAGTTGAGTCAGCATTTATTGTCAGTTTTTATTGAAGGCTAATATACTCACTTCCTTGCGATGGATAATCGCATTCCGGTACAATTCTCTCTGCTTGTCGGTCCATGTAAACTCATCCTGGTTGGCTTTTGATGCTTCCAATGGGAGTTCGCCCTCTTGAACCAGAGCCTCTCGTTCTGGCCATTTCCCAAACCATTCACCCTGCAGCCTGCGGTAGAAACTCGTCATTTCCCTGCATGACGAATGCTTTGATTGACTCTTTGCTAGTTTCACTGCCATAATCTCGGCATACTCTGGCAGCTTCTTAGTGAGGAATTCTCGTTGCTCCACGGTTGTCCATTCCTTCTGATTGTCAGCCTCAGAATCATTTTTTTTAGCCTTACTTTTATTCGGTTTGCGAGCCATGACACGAAGATAAACGGATGGCCAAATACCAGGGACTCAAAGAACTGAATAAAGTCGGTCAAACAATTTGAAGAGGTCAACAGCGCGTCAACAAACGACCCACGCGTCGAGTCTCAACAACCAGGCGCGTCGCTCCCTAAAACCCCCATAAGACACCGTCACATCAGAATGAAAATTGGAATTGAGGGCCAAGCCCTAAATTTTCTCGGACCGTTTGTTTGTTTGCTGATTCAAAATGTCTAGGTCTTAAAAGGATCAATTTTTTCGAATTTCAAATATCTCATGGCCGCCCCCAGCAACGACACTTTGACTGCGGTCATCGCCTCTCTTGCTCAGCTCAATATTGCTTTGCAAGGTAAGTACTGAGTATCTTTTCAATTCACCACCAACAATCTGCCAGCGCACTTGATGGCTACACAAGTATCATCATCCCACACGACAACGACGGTTCCCGATCCCTCTGCTGAAATTTCAGGTAAGTACCCCTGTATTTTTTCATCGCATCTTATTCATCACTACTAGCACGTGGTACACAAACCATACCTGCACCTGATGATATATCACCGGCAGTGCCTGTTTCACCAACCTCAAGCCATCCTTCTAGACCACCCCCAATATACATC
This sequence comes from Collybia sordida, assembly GCA_037014335.1. Classification (NCBI taxonomy): domain Eukaryota; kingdom Fungi; phylum Basidiomycota; class Agaricomycetes; order Agaricales; family Clitocybaceae; genus Collybia; species Collybia sordida. The sequence continues at coordinate 1,381,414 of JAYKXK010000011.1, read as the reverse complement.
TCGGTAAGCCACTCCCATACTACTAAATCGGTCTACTTCTAAAATGGCGTACCTCTCCCGATAAGGATGATGAAGACGAAGTGGCAGTCGTCATCGATCCCCTGAGTCCCTCGGTGATCACGGCTTTGTTGGACGGGATTGAAAGTGACGACTGGTATGTGGTTACTGTCGGCAGAAACCCCGGAATCTACACCACCTGGTATGTCTTACAATTGTACCCTCCATATTTTTGTATGAGGAAGACCTCGATCATACTTAGGCTGGCTACTGCTCCCGAGGTTCAAGGGGTACGAGGCAAATGCTTCAAGAAATTTCCGACCAAGGCCAAAGCAGTTCAGGCATACACGGTTGCTTGGAATACAGGCAAGGTTCGCCGCGTACAGTAGTAGTAAATGTCAGTAGTACTGCACCAGTGTGATTGAATTATGAAATCGTTGAGATCAAATCATTGAGAGTTCTCCAACAACCCACTTTAGACCAAGTGGCTGGCGAGCAATAGATGTGCATACAACGAACATATTTGTATAAAACAGATCTGATTTATTGTGCCGTAAGTCTTAGAGTGAGTTTACAACACCTACATAAAATGTTGTTTCAAGGGATTACAACCCGAAGCTTTGTTACACAATAGTTTGGCTTGTTGCACTTGAGACTGACTCAATGAGCGCATAACTTACATGAATTGTCATTTCAAGCAATTATGACCTGGGGCTTTGTTACATTGTAGTTTTGCTTGTCGCACCTAAGATTGACTCAATGAATACATAACTGTAAGTCAGATATACAAGTTGGAACGACTCTGAATGTGGTAGGTCTTATCTTTACCATATATCGACCATGGCTTATGTCGTATGTAAATGGAAATGTCGGTGTATGAACGCCCTTACCGTTGCTTTCACTCCGTGAACAATGGACTTTGTAGTAAGAAATAGTAAACATTAAGTGCATTCTTGATTCTTCCAATCGTTACATGAGGCAACTTGGCATGGATTCGTATGAGTCGGTTTACTAGGAATGTTAATTGAATGTGGTTTTTAATTAAGGGTTAACACTGGTATACACATATTGGCCAGCCTATGGAGAATCAACAATGTTTCCATGCATTTTGTATATGCTGGACCACCTGATCGAGTATTCATCGAGTTCTCAAGCGTAATCAAATAGTAGTTTAAACATATTAAGTATTCCGCGCACGTTTAGAGTACGTGTATAGTGGTATATTCATTGAATGGTCACCTACTCATATTAGGTCCTTTGTACATTCTGCTGGGATTGCTAGTTGTTGCACTTTTTATTGACCAATCTGAATATGTCGTCATGTGCGAGACTATAGTAAGTTGTATCATGCATAATGTGTCAATCAAATTGGAATTCGGAAGATACAATACTCACGCTACAAAGGACAATAAATCAGGGAAAACCAATGATTATGGATAAAGTTTCACAGAGTATTTGAATAATGGAACATAATCTCACTCTTTGAAACACAAACTGGTCAATATCAGGCCTGTGGTTGGCGCACAGGGAGATGTCCAAGCTTTTCGGAGACATGCATAGTTGCAGATTGATTTGCAGATTGATACATACAATAAACATAAATTTATAGATTGGTTGTGTAACCTTTATCATTGATAGCCTTTATTACTGTAGAATGGAGATACTTGGAATGTAGTGACACCTATGTAGGACGCGTCTCCCAAAACAAAGCGCGTAGAATCACGTGCAGGGTTTAGGGTTGCTAGCTGGCTGTCAAGGATGTGTCGGCCTGCGTAGTCGATGCTTGTCTTCAGCGCAACAACGTAAACTCTAGTATTCAGTCCCATTCTTTTCGATATGCAACAAACAACCTCGACTTACGGTATTTATGATACAGGTATGTACATATATTTCCTTTACCTATCACTCATGCGTACTTATTTGCTAGACAGTTGTGCTCTCTTCCGACGCTGTGGGAACTATGAACAGCTCATGCGTAACAGCCTCCAGCCCATTCCCCTTCTTTACCTTGTCTGGGGCCGTGGAAACCACCAAGCGATCGTGCGCGACAGGCCTCGACCTCTCTTTCCTTGTGGTCTCGGCCCCCTACCCGTCCTCCTTACACTTCAATTATGAGATTCAATGATATTACTCAGAAGATTGAAAGCTCACCCAATGATGTTGGCCCTCGAGGTTTATGACCCTGGTGCGTCTTCTCATGCTCAAGGATCTATTGTTCGTTATCCTGAGAACTCGCTTAGGGCACTAGCAGAACCAACTCCAAGGTTAACATGACTCGGGCTTGGATATGGTCCTTACTTGGGCACCGCCAATAACGATCTGGTGGTGGGGATTTGGGGGGGAGGGGGAAGATGAGTGTAGTAGATCTGGGTGTTCAAGCGTATCAACAGACAATATGCCAAGGCCCCGACGCGGTGGATACAAGGAATTTCAACGGTATGCACCGCATGGATTTTATATTTGTCTGATGATCGCTTATCTTCGTTGCAGGCATATCCTACCGGCTTGATCCATTCTCCCAGATCTCATTCGGCAACCCTCAATGGCCCGCGCAACTAAACGCCCTCGTCCTCGGTCAAGGCATGCCCAATCGTCTGAGTACTTCGATGCCTGTTCGGATTCAGACGATGAGAAAGTCAAGAAACCACATATCAGTGATTTCCATCTTCATACCATCACCATAGCATCGCCAATGGACGCGCCTCAAACTAGTATCACTACCATACCTGTTCCCGTATCACCCAAAAAAAAAGTTCGTCTATTGAAAGAATCCCTACAACCTGAAACATTGAACACACCGGAAGATCGAGAACCTCTGGAATATCATCAATTGTCATCCAATTTCATGGATATCGACGCTTGGGACGAAGAACATGGCTTGAAGGAGATGCAGCGTATTCGAACGGCATCGGTAAAAATTCATTGTTCTAAAAATTTTATAGCCCTTCTCATGTTGAATGCAGGATAATCCGCTAAACCAGTGGCTCGTGAATGATCGGGATACATTCTTAGGAGAGCTATTGCGACTTGACGGCTATGATTTTTATGATCGTACTACATGTGGAGTTTGTGGTCAACAACAGTACGAGTATCGATGTACTGACTGTTTTGGTGGCCAACGCATGTGCTCCGAATGCATTCAAATATCTCATACTGCTCTTCCGTTACATAGGATCGAGGTGAGTGTTCATCCATACCTATATCTACAATTATTCATACTGCAATAGAGATGGAATGGATTTTTTTTTGAGCGTACGACGCTCAAGAGTCTTGGGGTCAGAATTCAACTAAATCACCCAGCAACAGAGAAATGTTTTAATCCTAAGCCGGCTTTTAATGATGATTTCGTTATTGTTGATTCATTTGGAGTACATAATGTTGGCCTAGACTTCTGTGAATGTGAGCGTGCGCCCTCGCATTCAATTCAACTATTACGTGCTAGCTTGTATCCTGCCACGGGCACCTATCCAAACACTGCCGCGACATTCCGGGTACTACGACAATTCCATCTTCTATCATTTGAATCAAAATGCTCCGGCTACGAATTCTATAATTGCATTTCTCGTTTGACAAATAACACTGGTTCGCCACCTAGGGTACGTTAATGGTTAATAATTGAATGTTACTGAAACTGATGATGATATAGAATCGATATGATGAATTTATGCGCATGGTACGCCAGTGGCGCCACCTCAAAATGCTCAAGCGAACTGGTCGCGGCCATGATCCGGGAGGCATAAAAGCAACAAAACCTGGTCAGTGTGCTCTCTTGTGCCCGGCATGTCCTCAACCTGGGATCAATCTCCCTCTTAATTGGGAGAGTGCACCACCAAATAAAATGTATGTATTGTAATCCATTCGTTCGTGTGGTATTCATTCTTAACCAAAATTCTATCTAGGTGGTTGTATGCACTCTTCGTTGCAATCGACGCAAATTTCAAGCTTCAGAGGAAGCGTGTTTCATCGGATGAGCACGACCCGGGCCTTGGAAACGGATGGGCGTTCTTTGTTGATGAAACACCCTATAAAGACTATCTCGCGCAGAACTGGGGTCATAAGCAAGACGTTAGTAGATTTCAGTATTCTGTCTCGGTCGTTTGACTCATCATATTATAGCGAAGTACGTGTATGTCTCATGATGCCGTTAACAAACCGGACCGTGAGGCGCGTGGACTGGCCGCATCAGGAGCCGGTACCATTGATTGTGCAAGGCATGACCTCAAGCGACCGAATGGAGTCGGAGACTTGCAGTTGGGGGAACGGTGAGTATATATTTAGCAGTTGGAACGAATACTTGAGCTTACAATGGCCCCTAGCTATATCAATATGGATTATCTTTTCTTCTCAAGCCTCCAACATTCGAAGGTGAAACAAATTATTGTTTCATATGACATCGCTTGCCAGTGGTACAAGAAAATATTTATTCGCATGATGAACATCCCCCGGCCAATGCAACTAAGTTCAGTTCAGCATATCACATTTCTAGTGCCGAAGTTCCATCTTCCGGCACATATTGAAGACTGTAATCTACAGTTCTCTTTCAATCTCACCAAAGGTGTCGGACGTACAGACGGTGAGGCACCAGAAAGAGGATGGGCGAGTATAAACCCCATTGCCCAGAGTACAAAAGAGATGGGGCCGGGGTCTCGACGCGACACGCTCGATGACCATTTTAACGATTGGAACTGGAAGAAAATTGTAACTTTTGGTATGTCTTTGTGTCGTGCGATATACATTAACATATTTATATCATTTTTGTAGGTGAGCGCATATTGACAAAGATCCAAGAGGCTGTTCCGGCTCGTGCGGAGCATTATCAGATCCTCAAAGATTTTGAACGTCCTATTCCACGTGAAGTAATTGATGAGTGGACGATAGCAGTCGAGCAATGGGAGATCGATTCATCTCTGCCCAATCCCCTCCAACCCAAGATAAAAAGTACGTTCAATTGCATTTCGATTGATGTGTCTCATTATTTCATCTAGCTATGTCAGAAAGAGCTGCACGCCTACAGTTAGCCGCGGAGGCTGCAGAAGAAGTAATCAAGGAAGACTTATATCACAATCATGACGTTCATCCGTCCGTCATGATTGCAAATGGCCTGCAGCTCGAGGATGATCAGTAGGTCTGATCTGTCATGTCATATTCATGTTGTTCACTATATTTTCTCAAGACGACGTCTGGCCGCCGACATTGAAGGGTTGGGCGAGCATCCAACCACGAAACAGCTGACTGATATACTTGAACGCTCAAACTTATTACGCCGGAAGATTGCGACATGGACCGAAGAACAGGTCCTGCATATGCCCCAGGTTGTACCCGAGCGCATGCGGTATGCCCGTAAAGCCAGTCCCGACGGTACTATCTCGACAAAAGTTACTCATATTCCTCTTTTTCTTCCATCAACCCTTCCAGAAAATATCAAGATTGACAAAACTCTTCAAACCTTCGAGTGGAAATTACGTGAGGGCCAAGCTTACGACGCCCTAGAAGAGTTACGCCATGTCCTCCGGCTGCGCACGCATTTATACAAGCATAAGGTCTCTCAAAGTGTGGGCGTGAAGGCAAACACGCGAAGTAATGCCACTATTAAAATGGCCACGGCGAGAATTAACCGGTGTGTTGGTAAGTATAGGGCGGCTCGCATGGCTTTGGTCAATCTTGCTCCGAGGGTTGAACAAGTCCAACCAATGTGGGAGTATGCCATTCGAGAATTAGCAGATGATGATGTCCGGGGGCTATCTGATGCACTTTATGGGGACAGTGAGGGCCGACGAAAACCATCGTGGATTTGGATGACTTACGGGAATGTCCCAGAGAACGATGATAACCCCGCTTTCAACGAAGGTCCGTACACTTTTATACCCATAGTCCCCCATCCTAATGATCTATATTGTAGCACTTCGGATAGAGTGGTGCCGTGCACGTGCAAGGGCAATGCGGTGGGATGAGGAGGTGGAACTCCTTCAAGAAGAAATGAGACGAATCCTGGCATTTCTTGACTGGGAAGTCGCATGGTGGGAGCGGCAAGGGGATATGTCCACGTCGCCGGATACAGTCATTGTGAAGGGTATGGTGGCATATGCTCATCGCCAAGCATCAGTACGACAAACGTTACGGGACAGGTTTGCCACGTCATGGCGCAATATCCCTGCATTATTAGAGCTTTGGGATGGGGCCGTTCCATTGTAATATGCATCAAGTACTCCAATTTTCATACATTTCGTTCCTGCTAAAATGAAAATTTTCCTATGCTTAAATATCCGCCCTTCCCTCATTGGATGATGCATCAACTGCAATAGTATTAATGGCTGATACATCAACTGTCGAGTACATCGGTGTTGATACATCAACTACAATAATATCAATGGTTGATGCATCAACTGCAATAATACTAATGGTTGATACATCAACTGTCGAGTACATTGGTGTTGATACATCAACTACAATAATATTAATGGTTGATACATCAACTGTCGAGTACTGTGACGGGCAAGGCACGGTCCGAGCCGTCAAACGAGAGGAGAACGAGGAACGACGAGTAAACGAGAGAAACGAGACCCGAAACTGGTGTTGATTCGACGAAGTCATACAAACGCTGGCGGTCAGAAGATAAACTAACATTACGTAAGTGTCCGAAAAGAGTCCGTTTGACTACGTCGAAGGAAAAAGAATAACTACAGTGTCCGTTAACTATTGTAATTGTACGGTAAGTGTCTCTCGTGCTACTTAGACCATGGTCCGAGGACCTGACCCTCACATTATCCCCCTTTTTAGGTGGAATGTGCGCATCGGACTACCTGCCTGGTATTCCGGGGTCATAGCGAGCGGCAGCTTTCGACACACGACCGGAGCGCGTCGTGGTCTGCGCTGGCGGTTCGTACTCAGATCTCAATCTCTGACGTACGACCGGAGGAGACGAGGGGCGAGCGGGGGCATCAGGGACGGCAGGAGCGAGCGGAATGGCAGCGGGAGGTGCGAGAACGGACGGAATTTGAGGCGCGGCGGGCACTGGACCTGTGTGAGGGGAAAAGGGACGAGGAATAAAGTCAGTATTAGCAGCAGGAATGTTTTCAATAGGAATAGAGAATGTTTGATTAAGTATTAGGGTGTGTGGACGTGGAGCACGGGGATTTCGACGATGAAAATGGTCAATAAGTTCGTTTCGAGAGGTGGGGATGTCAGAGAGTGGGACCCACGAGTTTTCGGACTCAGGAAGATCTTTCCATTGTACGAAATACTCGTAACGATGGCCAATTTTTCGTGCGTCGAGGATTTTGGAAATGGAATGTGCAGGATCGTCGGCAAGGGAAAATGGTTGTGGTAAAGCATGGGGACGGAAAAGGGAAGGGTCATGATAGGGTTCGAGAAGGGAAACGTGGAATACAGGATGTAAACGAGAGAGGTACGAAGGGAGATCGAGATGGTACGACGAGGTACCAATCTTTTTGATGACGCGGTAGGGACCTAAACGACGGTGGTCGAGCTTGTCGGATGGGCGCGTTGTTTTGATGTTGCGGCGGAGGAGCCAGACGAGTTGGTCTTGCTTGAACTCCGGAGCTTGGAGGTGACGTTGGTTGTAGTAGTGAGCTTGGACCTTCTGAGCATGTTCCAACTCAGCACGAAGTTCGTCATGAATCTGTGCGAGACGTTGTGCGAGATCTTCGGCTGCAGGAACGGTGGAACGTTCAGTTATTTGAGGTTCGAACGTTGGGTGGTAGGCGAGGTTGGCAAAGAATGGAGTTTGGCGAGTGGAGGCATTCTCGAGGTTGTTGAACGCGAACTCGGCTAAGGGAAGATAGTCAACCCAATCATCCTGTTGGTATGAACAGTAGGCACGTAGGTATGTCTCGAGAGTCTGGTTAGTGCGTTCTGTGAGACCGTCCGTTTGTGGATGATAGGCTGTTGACGTGCGAGTGTCGATGTTTAAGTGGGAAGTGAGAGCTTGCCAGAAATGTGAGACGAAAACTGATCCGCGGTCTGAGATTATGGAGTTGGGTAAACCGTGGAGACGAAATATACGATCAAGGAATAACCATGCGAGATCGGGAGCAGTGAGTGTCTCGTTGCATGGGATGAAGTGTGCAGCACGGGTGAGACGATCACAAACAACCCAAATGGAGTCGTAGCCGTGAGACACAGGGAGTTTGACAATGAAATCCATCGAGATGGATTGCCATGGTCGAGAAGGGATGTCGAGTGGTTGGAGGAGGCCGAAGGGTTTATGACGAGGAGTTTTGATGCGAGGACAGGTCTCGCAGGCTTCAACATAGCGGCGAACGTAAGTGTTCATGCCAGGCCATGAATAATCCCGTGAAACAAGTCCCATGGTGCGAGTACGGCCAGGGTGACCTCCAATGACGGAGTCGTGTCGAGAATAAAGGATGTCGGAACGGAGGGAAGGAGGGACGTAGAGACGACCTGCGTGGAAAACAAGGCCACCTTCAGTTGCAAAGTCTGAGTTGCCTGCGACCATTGCTTTGCGCCATTCTGTATCTTCTTGGAAGGCACATTTGAAGCGGTCTAGCAGTTCGGAGTTGTCTATGGTGAGAGTGGTGAGGGAGTTGAGTGAAGGAGTGGAGAATGAAGGAGTGGATTGTGATGAAAAGAGATTTTCGGTGTGAGTTTTTGTTAAAAGAGTGCGTCGTTGAGCTTCAATGTGCTCATCCCCCTTTTGAGGGATAAAATCCGGACGTCGAGATGGAGCATCGGCAACGTTATTGTGCCCAGGGCTCCATGTAAGACGAAAATCAAAGTCAGAAAGAAACATAGCCCATCGCGCTTGGCGACGGTTGAGAACTTGAGAAGACATAAAATATTCAAGATTTTTGTGGTCGCAAATGACCGAAATTGGGAAAGGTGAACCGAGAACCCAAGCACGCATGTCACGAAAAGAATCAATGACAGCGAGGAGCTCTTTGTCGTGAACATCATAATTAATCTCACTAGGTGTGAGTTTTCGAGAATAAAAAGCGACAGGATGAAGAAGATTATCACTGTCAGGTTGTTGTAAGACACCCGAAATAGCGAAATCGGAGGCGTCTGTAGCAAGGGTGCAAGGTAAAAGTGGATCGAAATGAGCGAGAACAGGGGATTTCAAGAATTGAGCCTTTAATGCATGGAAAGCGCTGCGAGCTGCACCCGAAAAATCCCAAATGGAAGATTTTTTGGTGAGTTCAGTAAGAGGAAGGGTTAAACGAGAGTATCCGTCAATGAAACGACGATAAAAATTAGTGAAACCGAGAAAAGATTGAAGATCTTTGACCTTCGCGGGCTCTGGCCAATTGGTGATGGTTTCGAGTTTTTTGGGATTCATCTTAATGCCGTCAGCACTAATAATGTAACCCAAATATTCAACCTCGGTGCGGTCGAATTCGCACTTCGAGGCGTTAGCACATAGTTGAGCGTCTCGCAGACGGTCGAGAACCAGACCGACGTGACGATCGTGCTCATCCTGTGTTTTAGAGAAAATGAGAATGTCGTCAAGATAGACGACGCAAACAATGTCCAAGAGATCCCGAAGGACATCTTGAATAAAAGACTGCCAAGCTGCTGGAGCATTGGTGAGTCCGTACGGAACAACAAGGTGTTCGAAAAGACCCAAGTGGGTTCGAAAAGCAGTCTTCCATTCGTCACCCTCGCGAATGCGTAGGTGACTGTAGGCAGATTTTAAATCAATGACTGTGAAAATTTTACAGCCTTGAACACGATCGAGAAGATCGTTAACGAGAGGAAGAGGATACCTATTTTTTCGTGTGATGGCATTTAGTCCACGAAAATCGACACAAAGTCGGATGTTGCCGGTTTTCTTCCGGATGAAAAGAACGGGGGCACCAGCCGAAGAGGTGGAACGGCGGATGTGACCGCGCTCGAGATTGGTATTGACATATTCAGCCACGGCCTCGCGTTCGGCTGGTGTGAGTCGGTAGATTGGGCCGAAGGGCGGTGATTTCCCTTCTTCGAGCTCGATGTCGATGTCGAATGGTCGGTGTTCCGGGAGTTTGTCAAACTCCAAGGGGTTAAAGACAGTGTCAGCCCAGGGCATGTATTTTGCAGGGACAAATCTGTGAAAATCGTCATCAGGATCTGTCTCGTCATCCAATGAAGGTGCCAAGGCTGATCCGTCAGATGTGGGAGGAAGGGGATTAGTGCCGAAAGAATTGATAAAGACACGAGAGGTGCAATTATGGAAACGTAAATAACACACTTCCTCGCCTTTAGCGAGACGCGTGAATTTCTTTGGACTAACCACCCTGACGTTGGGAGGTGGAGGTGCTGATAATGTAAGTGGGGCCGAAAAATCAAGGGGCGAGGGGGTAGAGCGACCGAAGCCATTCATCCCAACAAGAGTAGATAAAAATGATGTACGAGATGTAGTAATGGGTGGAGGTGGGGACGAGGGGGGAGTTAAACGAGAGGGTTCGAGAATGGGGCTGGATAGACCGAAGCCTAAACCAACAGCCGAAATCGAGCGGAGCGCAGCTAAGGCAGGCTGTAGCGAAGGACCGCAGCCCTTTGCATACACCTTGGAGGGGTTGGCCGGAGAAAGTCCGCAACAATTGAGGGTGAGGTGAGACTCAGCCCAGTCAATTTTGGGATTGTGGTCCTGAAGCCAGTCGAGACCCAAAATTAGAGGGTACCCGACTGCAACGACAGCAAGGGCCCGAGTTTCTGAGTGGGAACCAACTGAAATGTTGGCGAAGACATCTTGGGTGATCAATCCAGATGCAATGGGACGGTCGTCAACCGCCATAATGGGTACGGGTACGTCCTTAAGACGTCGAGGGAGCGAGTGCCGAGACGCGAAGCGCTCGGAGATACATGACGTCGTAGCACCACAGTCAATCATGGCATACGTCGTGATGGGATTTCTGTCGGGAAAACGAAGTTTAACAGAAATAAAGAAATGGTTAGCGGCAAAACGAGAGGATGAAGCAAAAATATAAGAAGGTGTAACTGAAGAAAAAGGTATATATGATCCATCCGTTGTACGGACGAATCGGGGCTTCGGCTCGCGAAGAGTGGAAGGATGTGTCCCAGCATCTACCGAAAGCCCGGGGACGGAAGAGCTCTCGGTTAGGCTTTTCCCGAAGGAGCAGCCTTATTGAAGCGCTTTTTGGCAGCCTCAGGCATATTAGGACAGTCAGCGGCGCGATGATTCGCACCACCGCAATACATACACAAATTGAGTTCGCGCCGCCGCTTCTTCTCGGTGTCGGTGAGTGGTCCACGTGGTTTGATGGTTTTCGTTGCGTCGATTTCCATCGGAACACCGGCGGGCAGTGTCGCTTGTGGTTGTGAGGAGGTGTTGGGTGTAGGGTAGTTGAATGATGGGTTGGAACGAGAGGTGTGCGGGGTTTTGTTGGAAGAGGAAGCTTTGTTTTCGAGGCGGCGTTCAACCTCACGTTCGTGGACACGATTGTCGATGTCGATTGCGAAGTCGACATACTTCTTGAATGTCTTCGGGCGAGCATTGGCGGGGGTGTACGAAATAATATCCTTTACAGCCGGTTTCAGTCGTTTGTAAAAGGTGTCGATCTTGGTTTGTTCGCTCCAATCGACGTGGACTAAAAGCTCGAAGTACCGAGCAGCATAAGCTGCCACGGAACCCGTCTGAGAGAGTGCGTCGATCTTGTTTTTTGCAGAGGTGGCGACGTTGGGGTTCCCGAAATGCTGTTCGAAAGCTTCGCTAAAATCTTTAAAATTTGAAAGAAGGTTAGCTTGCGAAATTCGGACTGAAATATACCACTGCTTGGCAATTCCTTCTTCAAAGAAGGATGCCATGTAAATGCATTTGTCTTGCTCCGTTGGGAGCGTGTTTCGCGAGAGGCGGATGGCGTCGTTGATATCCAGCAGGAACGCCGCTACATCGTCAGCTTTGCCCTTAAAGGGTTTCGGCTCACGAAAACGTGCCGCTCCGCGTGGATTGGAGTCGTTGCCTGCGTCTTGAGGTGTAGGAGCCGGAGATGGATTGGGGGCTGGTGCAGGTTGTTGTTGTGGCAGGGATTGGACATGGGAGAGGAGTCCCGCGAGAACTCGCGACGTCTCGGCGTTGAGTCGTTGCCCTTCTTGGACACTTGTCGAGAGCTCGTGAAACTGTCGCACGAGGTTGCCGAAATCCTCCCAGGTTGGGGCCGGGGTAGGGGCTTGTTGATGAGCCTGATCAGACAGATCTGTCTGACTGTTAGAAGGGACTGAGCCCTGAGTTGCATCCCATTGGGGAACCTCCCAATCAGAATTCATTGAACTTGACATGGGTGCGAAAAATTTTACTATAAAAAGAGACAATCAAAAAAGAAGCAAGAAGAGAATAGTTACGAGATTTCGAGGTTTTTGCTGGTGGTCGAATCAAACTGTGACGGGCAAGGCACGGTCCGAGCCGTCAAACGAGAGGAGAACGAGGAACGACGAGTAAACGAGAGAAACGAGACCCGAAACTGGTGTTGATTCGACGAAGTCATACAAACGCTGGCGGTCAGAAGATAAACTAACATTACGTAAGTGTCCGAAAAGAGTCCGTTTGACTACGTCGAAGGAAAAAGAATAACTACAGTGTCCGTTAACTATTGTAATTGTACGGTAAGTGTCTCTCGTGCTACTTAGACCATGGTCCGAGGACCTGACCCTCACAAGTACATTGGTGTTGATACATCAACTACAATAATATTAATGGTTGATACATCAACTGTCGAGTACATTGGTGTTGATACATCAACTACAATAATATTAATGGTTGATACATCAACCCTAGAGTGCGTCAGTGGTTGATACATCACATTGTGCTCCGTTCCGTTATTGACCTCCGTTCCGCCATCGGTCATTTTCTGTCCCGTCGGAGTGCGGGGATGAGTGGAGCCCTAATGGAAATAAGCGAGTAATGGCCCATTTTGGTAAGATGATACATCAACCCCCTTTCTGAATCAGAGGGGTTGATGCTACGACCCATGGTCTCTCAGTAGAGTAGGTTGATACATCCGCATGCCAGCCTGTAATGGTGGCTATCGCGTAAGTTTGTGTGACTTGAAAATCTCGATTAATAATTCACGTTCACGGTTCTACGTCTCGTTTATGCAGCATCATGGGGGCTACTGGAAGCGGTAAAACCACGGTTAGAGCAGTTTCATTTGTGGTCTTAACTTACTAAACAAAATAAAATAACAGTTTATCAACCTCGTTAGCGGCTCACATCTCCGTGTCGGAGAAGGGTTGAAGTCTTGCACGAGCGTTGTCCAGATGGCTGTACCTTTTGATATTGGAGGACGTTCCGTCACCCTTATCGACACTCCCGGCTTTGACGACACTACCAAGAGCGACACAGATATTCTGAAATTGATTGCTGGATTTTTGCAAACGTCGTAAGTATAGACTCTTCCTTATTATGATGGAGGTTTGTTTTTTCAACGCTCATGACAGGTATGAGCATGGCAAAAAGCTCGCTGGAATCATATATATGCATCGGATCTCAGATTTCAGGATGGGCGGAATATCAACCCGTAACTTCAGGATGTTTAGAGAACTATGCGGAGAAAGCACCCTTAAAAATGTTGTCATTGTCACAAATATGTGGAGCCAAGTATCTCAGTCGGTCGGCGAGGCTCGAGAGAGGGAGTTGGCAACGGAAGAAATGTTTTTCAAGCCTGTCCTCGACAAAAATGCCCGCCTTACCCGTCACGATAACACGTTTGATTCCGCACGAGCCATCCTACAACTCGTTGTCCCGAATAAACCGGAAGCGTTGAGAATTCAGCGGGAGCTTGTTGATGAACACATGGATATATCGCAGACCGCTGCGGCGGAGGTCCTCAACCATGAATTGATGGAGCAAGCGAGGCGTCACCGAGCAGAGTTGAAGAGTTTAGAGGAAGAGATGAAGATCGCTATCAAGCAACAAGATGAGGAGACACGGAAAGAACTAGAGGGAGAGTATCGGAAGCTGCATAAAGAAATGGAGAGGGTTCAAAACGATTCACAAAGACTAGCAGCTGAGTATAACGAAGAAAAACTTCGCATGGAGAAGAAAATGCAGGAGATGAAGGAGCAGGCGAAGCGTGACAATGAAGCCGCTGCACTCAAGTACGAACAACAATTAAAAGGGTACCAGAAGGAGCTTGACGCCAAATCAGCTGCCTTCGCGAACGAGAGGAAAATACTTGAGCAGAGGATGGAAGAGGCAGCAGCTCAGAGGAAGAAGGGCGAGGAAGCCGCACAAGCCAGGCTGGACGCACAAATCAAAATTTTACAAGATCAAGCGAAAAGCACCAGGGAAGCCTCCGCCGCTGAGAAAGCCGCATTAGAAAAATCTGTTAAGGATCTAGCAAATAAAGCCCAGAAAGATAAGGAAGATGCTGCGGCAAGATATCAACGAGAAATGCAGGTATACCAGGAACAACTCGCTAACGCACAGAAAGCATCCGTCGCAGAGAAAGCAGAGATGAAGAAAGCCATGGAAGACATTCGGCGCCAAAACGAACGCGAACGACGTGCACGGGAAAGTCGCAGTAGTGGCTGGGGAGGCCTCTTTACATCCATTGGGAGGGCCCTTGATTCCGTCTTTGGCTGGTAGTCGCGGGAGACCATGTTTTTCCTTGGACGGATAGTTTTCGTTTTGTACCACAGCTTAAAAATATTATGTTTTGACTTCGTTGTTGTCGGGATGTGAAGTGTTGAAATTATTTTGTGTCTGCCCGTTACTTGTACATATTCCTCAATATTGGATCCTCACGATATCTTTAACTCTCGAAATCTTGGGACCACCAAGCCCTAAATAAAAAATTGGAGGTTCTGTCCGAACTGTGATGCCTTGCAAGAGTGTCTTCCTCGCCAATTTTTCTAGAGAGAAAATAGCTACAATACATAAATAACGTGGTGGTGTTTAGGAGGTCATGGGGCCCGACTTGTGATATGGTAGGAGCTCAGTCCCACTACTGACGGTAATGAAACTATCTGCCTTGGTACCCCTATACAAGGCAGGTTGGCGGTAGGAGAACCAGGTATTTGTGGCGTGGTTTGAAGTTGGATTTGGAGAGGCAGAACTGTGAGGGTCTAATAATCCTCGGATATTCAAAAGAAGCCTATAACCTCCGTATTAGTAGGTAATTCAACCACATAAATTCGGATTAAGACCTGGAGCATATCGTAGCTTGCAAGCTACGTATGAGACTAGGAATGCCTATGTCAGGACGTGTGCTGAGAGAAATGTGGATACAAGGCGTTTTACCTTGATGCGAAATAAGTTAGGCTTATGGGGGCGACAGACCAAACGACGACATTAGTGACAGATATTGCTATAGGACGTAAATTTAACACGGAATGAAAACAAGAAAATAAGTGCCACTCGTACAAATGATGACTGTGAAGATTGGTCCTGATGATTTTTCTGATTAAAATAGTCGAAATACTCACCGGCATAATACACGAGTCCTTGTTTCATTTATAAGAAGTTTTTATGGAAGAAAGGTAGAAGTTGACACACCATCTCGATAAATTATTGTCGCCAGATGTGATCGTTGCCGTCGCGACACATGTTTAACTGTAAGGATGTTATTAAATTTTTAATTGAAGAAAACATTATATCGCACATGATTCAAAGGATTTATAAATGGTGAGCAAGAAAATTGCTGTGGCACTCTGCGTCAGTAAGCGGATAATGAGAATTAGTCATCAAATGAACAATCACCTGTTTCTAGCACGAAGAATGGAATCGTGAAGGCTGTCAAAAGCATGCGGCACAGAGAATCTGTACAAATGGGAAAACATCCCGGAACCAAAGGAATCATTCCCGGAGGGGGAACTTAGGAAGGGGATTGATTGAAGCATAAACAGTGTGAAAGCACCAAGTGGACGTACACGAGATCAACTTGATAAAAAGATATACAGTTGTCGTTATCATGGTCGCAGATGAAGCCTATTTTTTGTTTATAGCACACTCCTGGATTTTGAAAAATGTACGGAGACTCACAATGCCAAGGAATAGCAGCACAACAAGAAGATATTTCTTCTGATACAATGCGTATGTTCGCGTTATAAGGATGACTGGGTAATATTATCAATAATTTGTATTGTTAACTGATAGCAGAATTCATTACGTTCGATGGTCGACGTTGTCAAAATACCCATTATACCGGATGGGAGAAATCCACCATGGCAACTGTTAAAATGAGCCCAAAGAAGGAAGATAAAAAAATTGGAACCCTACAACTAGAGAGCCATCAATACAGTAGAGCGTTGAAAATCTCGGAGATACATACTGCGACGGTTGGGGACGGGTGTAATTGATCTGATGCAGAGGTTAAATGTCAAAAAACCACTAAACGCAGTGATTCAACGTACAGAAGAGGTCGAATATGAACAAGAATGGTGGTATATAACGATTCTGGGCGAGAAGTCGGGAAGATGGTCAAACAGTACAGTATAAGATAAAGGCACGTACGAGCAGAAATAAATTTCGGCCTAGTGACCTTTTAGCAAACTAGATATTTGATACCTGTGAAGATTTGAATATCCTTCTCATGGAAAAAATATCGGCCTACCTCTTGGTCAAATGTCAAGAAAATATCGTAAAACAATAAAGTGGCCGAAACAACTGCCCTCAGATGAAACTATGATGAGAGCACTGAACAGGAGAACCCAATCCTACACACCGTATGTATACTGATAACCGTCAGGTTTCGCACTTGAGGAACTCGCGAAAGACATACCTTTGTAACCGTGAGGTTATATATGGTGCTCGTGAGAGCATCGAAAATGGTATGAACCATGACCCTGAAGGACGAAAACCGGGTGTTAGTTAGGATTGAAAGAATCCGGGGTCTGAATTTGTACTTCTATACTTCATAGGGGTTGTGATACCGCATGATGGAAAGATAGATGATGGACGGGGTATTTGATTGGCGTCTCGACTTATCCTCGGACTCATCCAGCATCACAGCAAGGAGATTTCATCAGGTGGCTCTCCGACTGACATACGTCAAATACTTTCCTGGTTGTGTCAGTATCATTCTCTGACATCCTTGGCTTTCATTTGAGCATATGAGTGGGACGCTGGATTGGCTTGTCGTCAGCAATAAAAAAATATCATATCTTCTTGAATCATTTGACCTCCTTTTTTTAATAATGATGGAGCGATAGACAGATGGAACTTGGGAGGCGCATCTGTGATATCTGATACATAGGATGTCAGTGTATTCACATTGAAAGGGGTTACCCCTATGAGAAACTGTTTTTCATTATTTCGAGGAAACCTCAGTATTGTATTCGGCCGCTGTAAAATGAGGGGTGTCAGAAATGAAAGCAAAGGATTAAACTGTAGCACAGTACCATGGATACCTATGAGACTATCCATTTGTCTCGTTACGGTGGACACATTTTGGAAGGGTTCAATGATGAGAGGTTACTCATGGCAAGCTTTCAGGGACACGTCGCCTTGTGATGACACTAGTAACAACATTGATGCTTTCGGGATTCCGTCGGACCGGATTGAATGAGTTGAATATATGTGCACTATTTCAGAAACTTCGATGTTGTATTTCAAGATTTGTGACGTTGGTCGGTACTAGCAGAGTCCCGTTGAGCCCAAACGCAATGAAAAACGCCGTCAGTATACTGGATTTTCAAGGAAACTTATGTATTTATAGACCATCAAGCCCCTGGCATACGTGAAAGACCGAAGACAAGCGCCGAGCTAATATTGTTACCAACGGGATGTCGTAATCTACTCAAAGCATCAAGGCAGTATTAAGTAGGTCATGTAAAAAACTCAGCGTTTGTAGAACTTGTCAATGTCACAACCAGTTTGGTGTCTCAACATGGGAGCAGTCGGCCCATGCTTTCCTGGAAAAAGTTGTCTTTTAGAATGATTATCGGCCCTTTAATGCATAGAGGGGTTGGAGTGCTCCATGTTCGAGAATGAGTTTAAGTTTTGACAACAAATGTTGACTTGTTTGGTTAATCTTACTAATTCCAGCATCTGAAACCTTGACTAAAACCAGGCTCCTAAAACCATCCCCTCGCAGCGCCACGATGACAAATGTATTTGTCCATGTTTGCCTGTGGCAAACTATGTTCGTGAACACTGTAGAGGGGCTGGCAGATTAGGCACTCCGGGATCCCCGAACCTTCCCTGCAAACTTTTAAGCGACAATTTTCGTTGAGTAAAATACCTATTTACCAAACATGATTAAACAAGACATTTTTGATTTCTTGCGTCACAATAAGTGACAATCCCTGTCAGGAAAAGTAACAAAGTATCTACATAGGGCTTTAATATATTATTGTATACATGTACTGATGATATAGCCATTCACTTGAAGGATAGTGTTGATCAGTTTTTTGGGTGTCTAAGAAAATGCCTTTTCATCCAAGTGATATGGACTGAAAAGAAATAAATGAATGTTTTACCTCTAAAATTGGGGCTCTTTGAAAAAACTTATTGTGTTTTGGCCAAGAAAATATCAAGAAATACTTAATATGTCCGGGTTATTGAGTTCAAACACACCACAGTTTACTCTACTTGTGCATTGCTGATGATTTTGACGACGACCGCCAGATTGAGGCCGCTCTGTTACTTTTCCTGACAGGGATTGTCACTTATTGTGACGCAAGAAATCAAAAATGTCTTGTTTAATCATGTTTGGTAAATAGGTATTTTACTCAACGAAAATTGTCGCTTAAAAGTTTGCAGGGAAGGTTCGGGGATCCCGGAGTGCCTAATCTGCCAGCCCCTCTACAGCGTTCACGAACATAGTTTGCCACAGGCAAACATGGACAAATACATTTGTCATCATGGCGCTGCGAGGGGATGGTTTTAGGAGCCTGGACTAAAACCAGGCTCCTAAAACCATCCGCTCGTAGAAACTTGATAATGGTTCCGAGGGAACCAAACAAACAAAATTTGTTTCTCGCAAGTCTCACAGAGCGGCTGGCGGATTTTCGCCCCGCGTTGATCAGAAATCAGCTCGAAACCCGATTGTAGGGTTTATCCCATCAATCACGTTTTTTTCTTCCAAAAATATTTATGTATTATGTCATGAAGGAATTACTTGTTTGAGAAGATTTTAATCTCACGGCTACGCCGGACACGCAATGCAAGTGAACAACAGAAGACATTCGCTCCCTCTCTCTCAGCAGATTGGGAATCAGAATTGGCAGAGGCTTATACATAGCAGAAGACAGGTGTAACTCTTATTTGTTTGATATGACAGAGGATTTCCTTGGTTTTGGCTTGAGAGGGAGTCCATTAATCGTGATAGCGACGTCCTTTTTGGGAAATGAAATCATGGTATTAAAAAGTAATATCTAATAATAGTAGTATTTTATATTTTTTGCCATCAATTCGGATTAACCTCGGTGATGAAAAAGGCGAAAATGCGCCAGCCGCTCTGTGAGACTTGCAAGCAACCAAAAGTTGTTTGTTTGGTTCCCTCGGAACCAATAGCAAGTATCTCGAGCGGCTGGTTTTAGGAGACTGGACTAAAACCATCCCCTCACTTTGATATTGGTTCTTTAAGAGCCTGTACCCTGACCAGCCCTCACATACGGCTCTTCCGTGTCATCTTACAAGATGAACCCGTTCAAGACTCATGTACTCATGTTTGAAAGCCTGGCTGAATATGGTGCGACAATCCTCAATATGACCGTGAAATTTTCTGATTCTTAGACTAGTGTAGAGATAGGTGATAATCTGGCCTTATATGACAAGGAACCTCCTTATATATACAAGTCACTCAATACAAAGGCTGACCCAGAGAGGCTCAAACTGCTTGATGCCGAAATAAAATCTGTCTGATCAGTTGAATACATCAACAATGCATTAGCTTACGGTATATCATGACCAAATAGCTTCGAGAAGGCACCGATATTCTTTGCAGCGGCACCTACAGAAATCATAAGCGAAATCTTTATGGCGTGCTTGCCTTGTTGGCGTGAGCACACCCATTTTCTTGGTCGTAGCAAGAATCCCAACACGATGGATTGCACGCTTGCACCATGGGTTCTTACACAAGTGTGTAGCGAGTGGAGGAACATCGCCCTGTCACTCCCGCAACTCTGGAGCCACATCATCATACGCCCTGATCGCGCACACTCTGAACTAGAAATCAAGGCTATCCTCCTATTCCTCGAAATATCCCTTCTTAGGTCTTCAAACGTTCCACTATTTGTGTGGATACAAATGAACAAGTACACGGATGCAATGAAATATTTCGAACACCAGTGGGAGGACATACTAGATACCCTGATAAGGCACTCGGAACGGTGGCAAGATGTGATCCTTTATTTGAAGCCTGGTCATGTCAGACAACTGGTTGGTATCAAGGGCCGCGTGCCCATTCTACGCAGACTTAGACTGCATATTCTGTGGAGTGATGACAAGATTGGTGCGCTCGACATGTTTGCACAGGCACCATCCCTGCGCCACTTTGATATTGCTATTGCTCGTGACAGCGACACTAAACCCATCATTCCCTGGTTGCAACTGACCCATTACAATGGGACGTTCATGTTTCCAGAGCCCCAAGTCCAACTCGATTTATTGCCCCTGATGCCGTCCTTGATCCACCTTTCACTTCGACTACACCCTCCTATGAGGAGTATCACCTGGACAGTGCATCACACTCACAAAAACATTCGATTTTTTTCAATCAGGTTCGACCCATTTGTCTTGGATGCCTTGACACTACCAGCACTAGAATCACTTTCATTGATGTCTATGACGTTTCTCGATCCTGTTGTCTCATTCATTCAGCATTTGTCGTGCACCCTTACCAGTCTCGTACTGGACTTACCAGGAGAACTTTTGAAAAGCATCACTGTCATGGAAATCTTCTCAGCAACACCTTCACTTGATTCGCTTTTTCTTGGTGTCAATCGAGGGATGGTAATACGAGATATTCTTTCTCGTATGACGTTTGCACAATCCAATGCAGAGGCATGCCTTCTCCCAAGCTTGCGGAAATTCGATTTTCGTCCCAGATTTTTGAGCCGTAAAGAAGCAAATCAATTGATTGAGATGATTGAGTCGAGGTGGAAGTTACGTCCCTCCTACCCATCTAAACGCATTCACTCTGTCTGTTTGTTCATACTCCGTGGGAATGCAGAAACTAAAACAAACCTCCCTTCTGGTGTAAAGCACCTGGCAGAAGAAGGATTAGACATCTCTATGCATTGTTATTGATAATCTTGAGAACCAAAACTTTGGTTCATCTCTAAATTTGTTGAACATTCCGACATAGGTTAAAATGTGTATTCATGTATTAAAAAATTGGAGTGTATCTATCCAACAATAATCTGGAAGGAATGTGAGGGCCGGATGGGTTAAGAAACTAAAAAAAGTGAGAGCGAAGATATAGTTAGACAGTCAAAGTTCATCCATCATAACTAAACGAAGAAAATAGCAGGGTATTCAGCATGAGATCGGAGCTCCAGAGACAGTAGAAGACCATTGGAACTGCGGCCTAATTAGTAAATCAACATTTTAAAAGTAAATAGAAACGCACGTAGTCTGCGAAGTTCATATACGGTATAGCATCGCAGAATCCAGTCCAAACAGCGACTCGTTTGAAGTATCCGATGACCATGTCGGCATTGGGTGGGAACGGCCCACCGACTGCGGACAGTTGAGAGTACCATGCATCAATGAAGTTCTGCTGGGTCCAAGACTGGCCGCCTGAAATTCTCCAATTTAAAAAGTGAGGCAGAGGAAATTGCCAGATAGAATATCCCACCATTTTTCAAGCCAGCATTGAACAAAGCTTGGGTGACGCAAGGCAAGTCAGCTGGTTTGGGAGGATTGCCACTGCTATTTTTCTGGCGGAAGACTTCAGAAACAAAGTCCGCAACAACAGTGTTTTTATTGTCGAAACAAGTGGCTCTGAGTACACAGCTCTTGATTGCGAAGATGTTGCTGAGCGATTGGTTCACCTCGCCAACACATGTGGTGAGCATCTTTGCACACGAAGCATCGGCGGGGGGTGGAGGTGGAGGTGTGGAACCCGAGCATCCACTAAACGGATTAGAAGAACTGAATTGAAAGTAGTCTTGGAAATTCGTGAATGGGATGTTCGCCCCATTGCAAAATGCAGTCCTATAAAACGTTCAGAAAAATGCTGAGTCCTTAGAGGAATAAGCACACCAGTCCGCCAGGTGGTTATAGTATCCGATTACGACTTGGGAGTCAGTTGGGAAAGGTCCACCAGATAATGACAGTTGGCTGATATTATATTTTGTTAAGAAGGCTGATGAGATCCGGAGGTTGAATCTCACCCATAAAATCCGTCAATAAAATTCTGTTGACTGATAGTATGATCATCACTTGAAATGCTATTCAGGACCTACGGGTTATAGAAAATGAAAAATAAATCTCGTTGAATGATTGGCATAAACACTGTACCGTGGAGGTCACACGGGGCAAGTTAATACTCTTGGGTGGTGTACCAGCATTTGCACCATTCTTTTTTGTGAAAAGAGCACCGAGGAAATCATCTACTGATCCATCGAAGCAACTGGCTGCAAAGACACAACTCTCGATACCAAATACGTTGGACAAGGATTTGTCAACAGTCAAACCCGCACAGGTATTAAGCAGCTGCGCGCAAGCTCCATTGTCTGACTGACGTCTTGATGGAGCAGCGTTCGCTGTTGAAAGGAAGTAGAGCGAAGCCGTAGTGAAGAGGGCGACTGAAGAAAACATGTCTGGCCAATATAGGAACAAAATTTGTTGATATAATCGCTGTTTCCGTGAGCTTTTATACGATTATCTATATCCCACGTTGGAAAATAGAGACCGTAGGATCTATATGGGACTGGTCCGTTTTGAGGCGTAAAGTGAAAATTGTCAACTGATGAAGCAGTGGACCCACTGGACAAGTCGAAATATGATGATGTCATATAGGTGAGCTCGGTCCGTCTGAGCCGATCCGAATGGATGGAGAACCCAAATATTCTTAAGCTCATAAAGGCTTGCGGTGGTCTCTCGACCTGCCCATGGCACTAATCTAGGGAACTATGATTGAACTGAATAAAGACCAGTATAGTATAAATGAACCTTTTTCCGAGACGCAATATTCTTGTTAGAGGCAAACCTTGCCTGCAACGAAGGGAGTACTACAATATCGAATGTAAGCACATATGAGCTGCCGAAATGCCAGTTGTATGAAGCACTGAGAAATGAATAGCTCTAAAGTAAAGTGCATCCGCCTCCGGCGGAACCGAAGCAGTACGCCAAATACTGCCCGATTCGAAGGATGTTGGGCACAGTAGAGATTTTGTTCATTCTGCGGCCACAATGCGGCACAACAATATGTCTCCGTTATTCATAACGCAGCCTCTTCGGAATGTCTAGAAGGGGGAGAATTGTAAATATTTGACATTTCTTTGGAGACACGTATTTACCGATGGTAAATTTAACATCATGAAGCATATGGGCGTCTGAGGTCTTGAAGAGGTGTGGTCTTGTTTGAGTGCATACTGCCGACATCTAATATCGGGTAGTGCCTATGAATAGTGCCACTACGTATTTAGCTGAGGTGGTACTGTGACTACTGTCACATCTAACCAGTTTGCTGATGTATTTACATATATTTGACCTCGTCACAATCGTTTTATTGTCAACAATTCCCCCCCCCCCAAAATCCCTACAGGCGGAAGATTTTAGTTTCCGAAACCTATGATTATGTTTCTGATTACATGAATAGGAAACGGAGTTATACGTTCTGCGTAGTCGATATGACCAGAGGGACTTGGGTGAGTAGAACGCAAGGCCAATTCCGGCATAGCCGGAAGTTATTCAACTCCGAGTGAAACTGCGACACCGGAAATATCTGATCGTCATATCATATGGCGGGGGAGCGCATCTGGTTTGCTGCGTTAATCTTGGATGGGTGCATTATGCAGCTGACTCGTTGAATTTATGTATTTACTTATGTCTCTTAAACCAAAAATTACCGTGGATTATTCAGGAACTAATTGATGCATAAGTATATCTTGAAATATACTTACTACTCTGAATTGCTTATTTCCGATATTCGTATTTTGTTTCATATCTTATACATGCCAAATATATATTGAAAGGCTATACACTATTACCGATGCCTGCTCTGATCATAATCATAATCATAACTGAATGTGGTAATACAGAAAGTTCTGTATGAAACGCATATAATATTATAAAGCGCGAAAGTCCGAAATATCGGAAACCGAAGCACTTCAGTTCTTCTGCTGAGAAGGGATCTTGTTGCGTCCGAAATTGCTACGTTATTTATCAAGGGTGGAGCTAATATGAAGTATTGGACCGCACTTCTTGCCGAACATTAATTTAAAAAATACATATGCAGCATGCAGTAAGCCTTCTAATTGGGATGTTATATCCTGAGTCCGAGTAGTAATCGGGCTGATGGGTATAAAAACTTTTTATAAAGCACTTTACGAAGCGAGTGTGGAGACTAAACGTCACAATTTACACTATACAAACGGTCAAATGTACGAGGAAGCAGTCTTCTTTCAGCACGTAGTCGCGGGGCCATCAACAGTGGCAGACCATTGGAACTAAAGACAGAGTGAGTGAGAAGTAATTTTGTGTAACGTATCGACGCACGTAGTCAGCAAAGTTCATGTACGGGATAGATTTCCCGCAGAAACCAGTCCACGCGGCAATGCGTTTATAATAAGAAATGACCAAGTTAGCATTCGGAGGGAAAGGCCCGTTAGTAGTAGAAAGTTGTGAATAATAGGCATCAATGAAATTTTGTTGGGACCACGTCTTTCCGCCTGATTTATCTGAGTCAGAGGGAATGTGAAAATGAATCCGTGGGTATGGCTTACCATCGGTCGAGCTAGCTCCGAAGAGGGCAGTCGAGACGCGGGGTTGATTGACAGGGGCTGTGGGGGGCGAACCACCTTGTTTCCATAAGTGTATTGCCGACGCAAAGGTCCCGACTGGGTGATCCCCATCTACGCACGCAGCACCGAGAATGCAGGCCTTAATGGACCAAAGGTTGTTGACCGCCGAGTTGACCTGAGAGCCACATGTGAATAACATTTGTTGACAAGTTCTATCGGAGCTCAGAGTAGGTGGGGTTCCAGTAGGAGGTGAGCTACTGAATGTTGTAGATGGGACGATCGTCGAGGGAACTGTGAAAGAAGTGACAGATATAGACGAAGATGTGACAGTCCCCGGGAACGAGATGGTTGAAGTCGTGACGGACCCAGAAGACGAAATAGTTGAAGAGGTGACGGGCCCGGGCAGTGAAATAGTTGATGTTGTGACGGATCCGGACGATGAGATAGAGGAAGACGTAACAGTTCCGGACGGTACAACTGTTGAAGGGATGACAGTAACAGATGAAGAGGGATCAGATGGTACGAGGGTAGATGTGACAGTCCCAGATGGTATAATAGTTGAAGCAGTTACCGTCCCGGATGGTGTTACCGTTGAGATGGTAGTGGGACTGGAGGGTTCGACCGTTGATATCGTAACTGGCCCGGACGGTACGACCGTGGATGCAGTCGTAGGTCCAGAGGGTTCAACAGTCGAGATAGTGACTGGACCTGATGGTACGACAGTGGAGATAGTGATCGGTCCGGATGGCACCACAGTGGAGCTGGTGACAGGGCCAGAGGGAACGACAGAGGTGGAGACGGTGACAGGTCCGGATGGCGCAAGGGTCGAGGACGTGACTGAGCTGGGATGGCTGATAGTGGGTTGTCCAACGGT
The DNA here is from genome assembly GCA_037014335.1 of Collybia sordida. Classification (NCBI taxonomy): domain Eukaryota; kingdom Fungi; phylum Basidiomycota; class Agaricomycetes; order Agaricales; family Clitocybaceae; genus Collybia; species Collybia sordida. Next base: position 1,355,712 of record JAYKXK010000011.1, on the reverse strand, counting down.
CGAGGGCGTAATGGTAACCGGTTGTCCAATGGTGCTCGTTGAAACTGGACTAGCTGTGGAGTGCGGAATCGACGATGATTGTGTTACGGGGCAACCAGGAGATGAGACACTGGCGCTGAACTGATAATAATCTTGAAAGTTACGGAAAGGAACATCTCCAGCACAGAACGCAGTCCTGGTGTCTATCAACGAAAGGTCTTCAACCAATAAGTAGAATGATTTACCAAATAGCAACACGCTGGAAGTAATTAATTACGACACTCGCACTGGATGGCCATGGTCCATTGGTCACAGCAAGTTGTCTAAAAATTTTTGTATCGTTAGGAAGATGAAATTAAACTATGACGGTTTTATATACATACCCGTAGAATGCGTCAATAAAATTTTGTTGGCTAATAAACTTTGCGTTGGTAGAGATAGAGTTCATTACCTAAAAATATATTGATATACATATGTCATGATGATATAACTGGAGTGTGGGGAAAGACGTACAGTGCTCGATACGCGAGGGAGGTTGACACTCTTCGGGGGAGTAACACTATTCCCATTCTTGGCTCCAGAAACAAATGCCAAAAAGTTGTCAACAGGGCGCTGACCGTTGAAGCAGGTCGCGGCAAGGACACAACTCTCGATGGAGAAGACGTTGTTCAACGATTTATCAACAGTATTGACACAATTAGTAGTCAATTGCTGACAGGCGCCATTATCAGATTGGCGTTTGGACGGAGCAGACGGAGCAGCATCTACGGCAGCAATGAGGTAGAGTGATGTAGTAACTAAAAGAGAGAGTGGGGAAAACATATCGGGGTCCGAGAACAAAAGGCGAAGAAACACTAATCGCAACTTAGAAAGGATGTAATCTTTATAAACCATACACTTACATACTTCTTATCACACGCGGCGTGGCAATGCCGCTCCGAACTGTTTGGAGCTGATTCCATCATTTACACCTCGTATTACACGTTTCCCGTCCACCTCCGGGCAGGATTCGTTGTTCTCGAGCATGGTGCGCATATTTCCGAGGTGAAATAACACCGAATTATCAACATGATTTCTTTGAGCTCCAAGGTACTCCAAGTGGGAGACCGAGTGGATATGAGACGCGATTCTGACTTCCGGACGTTCGATTAACGAATGATATGTTCCACATGGAGAGGTTTCATCCCCAAAGCGGGCTTAAGATCAGAGTTCTACGCGTCAACCCTTCCCTAACCAATCTTGCAGGAGAGAAACCAGGATGTTTACTTTCGTCATTTAAATAGGGTACCTTGAAACCGTAGCATAGTGGGTACCATCGAACTCCAAGGACCAAAGGTACTAGATAGATGGCAAACCGTCGGGTGCGTTTGAACTTGAGGAAGCCGCCCTGTCAATGTTGTCAAGCGAGTTGATTCCGCAGTAAGGCGATTGGTTATTCCGCAGCAGGTTTGGTCAAAACTGACGAGGTAAAAACTGAGATGAGAAATGTTGGTTGTTGCGATGGTTACCAAATCGCTTCGAACCCAATTCTCGAAGCTTGCACTTGTTTGGATATATGTAAGTTGAAAACACTAGATCATCTAATCACTGATCCTTCCTGATGATCACTGAGTGAATGGAGCTCAAAACTCGCAGATTCAACTGTTTCCTTATTTTTCTCGTCGCGATAATCAATGCGGAACAATCTGGTACCTTTTAAAAATTGTCCAACTGAGAGTGAAGATTTTACTTTTGTTCTACTACTCATCTTTTGTTCTGATCGTGTATCGATACGTTTCAGCTTTACAAAACAGTACGACTCGGATAGGGTCAGGCTGGAAAAAAATCAAATACAACCTTTCACTAAATACTAGATTCACCTTTGCAAACATAGGAGCATCACAGGGACAGAGATGGTGCCAGTTATTATAACTCGCAAAAAGTAACATGTATGTTCCCGTACTAGGCTAGTCGTTCAGTTTCGGAGGTCCACGTATGCTCAAGGATCTCCATCAACTTCAATCGGTGTGACACACATCTGCACTATCAAACACTATAGATACTTCGTATCATCCGATCCCAGCCAGGGGTTAAACTCCAAAGTCTTAGAGGGATATGCAATTAAAAAGGCATCATTTACGTTACCCGCGACCCACAATTTTAAACTACTCGTTAGAAACTTTGATGACAATCTTTCCGACATGAGCCTGGGACTTAAGGTAGTTATATGCCTGCTTTGCCTCCTCGAAAGGGAACGTTTTGTTAATGACAGGTCGTGTTTTTTCTGGATTTGCAGACAACAAACGGGTCAGATCCTTAAACCTTCAAGCGGAATGTATATCAACAATTATACGATAGCAGATAGGTAAGACATACTGGGCGACAGAACCGATTTGGATACCCCGTAGGGTGATGGCCTTCGATATTGCCGAAGTGACGATATTTACATCAGTTTTTTCCTAGTGAAGGGATTGCGTCAAAAAAAATAGAGATTTTCTTGATAAGTGATGACCTGGCCTGAGACAAATCCAATGATATGGATCTGACCAGCAAACCTGACAGATTTGATCGATTTGGCCAGTGTTCTGTAGCCTCCAACCTAAGGATTATGATGAGCCTTCTGAATAAATTTCAAAATGAAGGAAAGGGAACCTCGATGACATGGTCAACGCCGATGCCATTAGTCTGTGCACCTTGTTAGTTGGAAGTACGCTAAAAATAGCTGACTTACTATTTTTAAAACCTCCTCATCCCACTCCGGGGTTTTCTTATAATTGATCACATGCTTTGCGCCCAATTTAGACGATATTTTGAGCTTTTCGTCAGAAGAAGATGTAGCGATGACCGTGGCACCACATGCTACTGCGAGCTGCAGTGCGAACCTAATGTATCACAATTATTGGGCCTTGTGGACCGAGGAAAACACGGAATCTCACGTTGATACACCCCCTGCCCGAGGACGAGGACATGGTCACCCGCCTTCACTGGTACGGGTCCTGAAATGGAATTGTAGGCGGTCACCCCTGCGCAACTGTATGGATAATTGATGAACTAATACAAAATATCAAGAGTATGCACTCACGGTAGTGTCGAGGCCTCTTCATATGACAAGTGTTGATGGATAGATACTAACGACTGAAGGTTGTAAAGTTATGAGTTCGAAAAATAGCAGTAGGGGCACCAATTCTTTACATGAGTAGAGAACGTTCTGTATTTGGTTAGCACTCCAGGCGATTGGCCCCCAAGCTCTGACTCTTTGATAGTGTAGTTAGAGTCACCATACAGGTGGTCGGCTGCAAGATTAGCGCAAACTCGATCTCCTATCTTCCAGTCTTTTACGTCTTCTCCGACAGCGACGACTTCACCAGCCATATCCGAGCAGGGAATCAGATGGTCAGGATAGCTTGGATCGCAAAAAAAATTATATTCTAGTCCGAATTTTGCTTCAAACAATTTTACCGAGATGGATAGTCTCCAGTGGCAATTGACAAATCGCGGAACTATCAAAAAAAAATAATATTTTTTCTCGGGTTGATTGCTCGAGATTGACAAAGAAAAGAATTTCCAGCTAACCTGAAGAGAAACAGCATGAATTTTGACGAGAACTTCGTTGGCTTTGGGTGATTCGACCGTCTTAGTACGGATGATGAGATTGTCGGATGAACCAACCTATTGGAACATTTAATCTACAGTTTTTGGAAAGTAGGAGCTAATACCTTAGGGAGATAGTATTCGTGGGTAGTAGTAGGAATTTCCATTGTTACTGGGATTTGGCAGTCTCTATCATTGGAGTGGAAGTCATTTATACGCCTATTTTGAGCATTTACGGCTACCAGGAGACGTCATATAAGCCATTTTTAATCAATTGCGTCGATGTGGTGCGAATTCAAGCCGAAAGAGCTCCAAGCAATGGGATAAATTCGGACCTTTCTGAGTTCCCATTGGCCAAACGGCTTACTCCTATCAATGTTCAGAATTAGCGCAAGCTAAATTATAACTAGTTGAGAGCGAGAAGAATTTCGGCATATAGGGAACAGTCGTATTTTAAGTTCGATCTTCAACTGGAATGTAGCTCGCATAGTTCGGGACCGAATTCCGTGGTACATCCGTTCGCTCGTAGCGTACGTATTGCTCGCCGCTTGGGATGGATGAACCAACAGATGTTCTAATCATTAATTCTTTTCAGTGCCAGGTCTTACCCCTGCCTCTCTTTCATATCCTACTCTGGAAGCAAACTGGCTACCGCACATTTTGGTTCAGCCATGTGAAGAGGGAATCTTCAAAACTGATATCAGGGAGTGCATCTAGCTTTAGGGAGGAAGTGCTGGTGAATATTAGTCCATGGGTACTTTGGGAGTGTTTCGCACTTCAAAATTGGAGGATTGAGATTACGGCATGATTCTGAGCAGGGGAGTTAATGGTAAGGAACAATTATTTTCCGCATCCATTAGTCACAGGGTCGATATGAGAACTTGAGTCAACGGCCACAACTCTCGTGTGTATTTTTTACCTTTAGTGCTTACGAATGCGATGTGGTACAGTCTTGTCAATTGTCCGAAACTTTAATAACAACCTTCCCAACATGAGCTTGTGACTTGAGATAGGCATAAGCCTGCTTCGCTTCCTCAAAGGGGAAAACTTTGTCAACAACGGGTCGTGTCTTTTCAGGATTCGCAGATATCAGGCGGTTCATATCGTTGAATCTAAATGGGGAGACTAGATAAAGGAGTTGAATGAAAAAGGGGACTGCGTGAACCCACTGAACGACAGAGCCAACTTCGATGCCCCTCAAGATGATGCCTTTCGATATGGCTTCCGTGACTATGTCTACCTCAGCATTTTCCTGAAAATGAGAAGATTTAATAAACAATGGAAATTCTTTCACCATTCCCGTACTTGTGAAAGAAAGCCAATAAGGTGGAGGTATCCCCCGTATCGGACAGATTTTATTGATTTTATCAAGGTTCCAGGTCCGCCAACCTTAGTCACAGCGTAAGTTTCAAACGAAGGAGACTTTTAAAGAAGCGTGGTACTTCAACGACGTGATCGACTCCAACACCGTTCGTCTACGTAACTCCTAAATTTGCGGTATAGCTGCAAAAACACAGACAGCTTACTATTTTCATTACTTGCTCTTCCCAATTTGGCGTTGTTTTATAATTGATAGTGTATTTTGCGCCCAACTTGGACGCTATTTTTAGTTTTTCATCGGATGAAGATGTAGCGATGACGATGGCCCCAGAGGCGACAGCGAATTGAAGAGCAAAGCTGATTGTCTGTTATAAATGGGCACTAGATAGAGGTAGACACTATCAAAGCTCACATTGAAACACCTCCGGTACCGAGGACGAGGATATGATCACCAGCTTTGATCGGCAGGGGTCCCCGAAGAGCATTGTAGGCAGTAACTGCCGCACAACTATAAGCGGCGAAGGGTGGTTATTTCAATGATATGTGTAGATGATCACTCACGGCAGTGTTGAAGCCTCCTCGTACGATAGGTGTTCGGGAACAGGCACCAGTGACTACGAACAATTAAGTCATGGGGTGGAGATATGAGGCTCAGAAAGACCCAAAAACTTACGTAGGATGGGAATGTCCTATACTCAGTCAGCACGCCAGGAGATTGACCCCCGAGAGCTGACTTGTTGATGACGTAGCTGATGTCTCCATGAAGATGCTCAGTTGCAAAATTAGAACAAACTCGGTCCCCTTTCTTCCACCCTTTCACATCTTCCCCGATAGCAACGATTTCACCAGCCATATCTGAGCAAGGAATAAGATTGCTGTCAGGACATCTTGTGCATTGTGCATTCTCAATTTGCCGTCTTATCGAACTCAAAAGGTGAGCTTACTCAGCTATGTAAGTTCCACTAGCCACCATTAGATCACGGAACTTTGTGAATTTGTTGACGTTAGCGAGGGTGCCCAATACAAGAAATGAGGTTTCAACTCACCTGAAGAGAAACAGCGTGGATCTTGACGAGAACTTCGTTACCTTTTGGCTTTTCGACCGTTTTCGTGCGGATGGAGAGGTAGTCGGCAGAGCCAATCTACAAAAGTAATCAGGAAAATTTAAATTCAATGAATAGATGAACCGATGCCTTAGGAAGATAGTACTCGCGAGCAGTAGCTGGAATCGTCATGACTGCGAAAAAACGAAGATTTCAAACTGCTGCGAAGCAAGGAAACAAAATCTTTATATGGTCATACAAAGAACCCACCAGAGACGTCATAAATTATCCGGGGTGTGACCAGTGCTGACATACCCACCCCATTGATGTGAGATCCTAAAGTAACAAAAGGTTTGCGGCAAATTCCTCTGGGCGTTAAGTTTAGAGCTTCTCGTGACCTCGAAGAAAGATTCGCAATTTGATATTTCCGAGGCTGGGTCGGCTTCCTGGAGTCGAAGAGGTATCAATTTTATTATAGATTCAGGGGAAATCCCAGCAACAAGATGAAGGATGACTGAATGGTACCTGAAATTTTCGAGGAACGTCTCAATGTCAGTGGAAATGAATACCATGACTTTCCACGACGCTAATGGTCATTTTTGTTAGATTTATCGTATAAAATGAGCGTGTTCCTACATCACATCGTTAAAAACGCCCAGTGTCGAAATTACTTGACGGTAAATTCTTTTATACGCCGGTAACCGGTAGTTGGATAGTCCTAACTTTTCAATCGTGTAACGCTGGATCGCGAGAGATTGTCATAGTTCATTGCCTGAAGTTGGTTTACAGTGTTGGAAGTGTGTTGAAAATAGTTAACGTTTCATCTTCAGTAACTCAATATTAACCCTGCGCATCCATCGATAGTAATGTGTAATGTGTGCAGTTTGGATTACATTGTTGAAACGTGGCAAGTGACGACAGCAAACGTACCAAACCCAAGAGCTGAAGGAGCTATCTACAAATCATAAGCAAACTCCGATTGAGAAAGAAAGACAGGACTCACAGTGGTAGGTCCCTGGTCCCGAGGACAAGAATATAGAATTCACATAAGAGAACATCCTTTACTCAATTACCGCAGAGCGCGACTTGACATTCGTCAGAAGTCTTCAACTTCCATTTTTCCATCTCCCAGAAACTATGGCTAGAGTCTCTAAAGGTTCATTCCCTACTTATTGTTTTATCGTCGTGTGAGAGTGGTGGATTCAAATTAACCGGTATCTTTAAGATTGGTTGAGCTTCTAGGTCCGGGTCCGAATAGCGACGGTACGCGTAGCGATACCTGCAACACGTGTATCCCCTCGCATTGTTGGCGATCGGGGGCATCAGAACTCGTGGCGGCCGCGAGGCAAACCATCATGCAAGACGCCAGGCCTGACATTATGGGCATTCAAAAATGACTCGATTGTTTTCCACTTCTCCTACCCAGCCCCTTTGTTCTAACCAGTTGCAGTGTTCCCTTTGTGCGTGTTTCCATCGATCCCAAATCTCTTTGTCTTTTGACTGATTTTCCTTCAAAGATATATCCTCGCGCCAAAAGGATCCGCCGGACGCGATATGTTTCCAGTTACGGACTTTAACTTCGTAGTTTGTGGGATCGCAACTTTCGCCGCTACAGTCGGCTACGCCTGTACTCGTAGACTCTCCCCAGATCCGTGAGTTATCGCGCTTAAATTTTATTCGGATAATAAGCTGACACCCGGCGTCGGCCAAAAAGTCTCACCGTCGCAAATAACAGCCCAGATCTGTTGGCATCGATCATCATCCCCCCCTCGCGTTCTGAGAAGCCTACCGCTGAAAGTGGCTCCACGAACGATCTACCAGTAACATCTTCACAAGACGCTCAGCCTCACGTTGACAGTATGGCCGTAACGGAAACATCAACCCCAGCTGCGGTGGTTTCGAACCACCCCACCCGAAAGTCATCCCTAAAGCGCAAACGTACTCAAGAGGACCAAGAAGACGACACTACTGTTAGTTATCCCTCCCAGTCAACTATGAACTCCCTTTCTAAATGAACGGCATCAGAATGCGGGTTACCCACATGTAAAACCTTCCTTTCAGTTGGGTGAAACCATTAACACCTCGCATCCCTCAGAATCTTAAATCAATTTACCCTCCCAAGAAAAGGAGCCGGACTCCATCTTCCGAAAATGCCAACAGCGCGGAGGTTAATACCGCAGCAAGAATTCAAACAACCGATCACTTATGCTATATGTACAGGAAATGGTTATTGAACCAGACTTCGCACCCTCCACTGTGGTTTCAAGCCCGATTGAAGACGTCGTCATTGTCAGTAGTGGCACATGTGTTCACAAGATGAAAAACTCATACCCCGTCCTACCCAGAAACCGGCCGTTGAGGTCACGGAAGTCGTAAAGACACCTGTCGAAGCGCCGGTCGAAGCGTCGCCAACGCGACCTGCAACCCCCGAGCCACCGGCCCCAAAAACCAACGAACGCGCTCACACACCGCCTCCGGTAAGTGCTAAGGGTCCACCTTGTATTATTCGTCCTAACCGATTTTTGGTCTCATAGACCTTTGGATCCCCGATTGTTAAGACGCCACCAAGGACCCCTTTGCTCCCCGTATGCGTTCCTTTCCACTTCAATAGAATGACCCTAAATTTATCCAGCGTGCCAAAACAATCAACGCGTTCTCCGCGTTTGCCGGGTCTGCCTCGCCATTCGCAAGCGTAGCCGCTTCTCCGTACGGTTCGTTCAAGTCCAACAAGCCTGCATGGGCAACTCCAGCCAAAGACGTCTCGGCACATCCAAGTCCCAATGATCCAGTATCTAACGAATCGATTGATGCGATAATCGTGAAACCTACTGGGGATGTCAAGAAAAACCGACATGTTCTCCACGAGGCCACCGTTACCTCGAAGCCTAGTGTTGAACGTTCGTATGGTTCCCCCTTCCGCCATATATCTTTAATCTAACAAAACGCGAAATTAGACCTCACTGGTGAGGAAAACGAAGAAGTTGAGCTGGAACTCAAAGGAGTGAAACTCTTCACAAAGAGAGGTGATAAGCCTTTCTCTGGTGGTATGCACGGTCATATCAAACTTCTATCAAACAAATCAACACTGGATGAAAGACTGCGTAAGTCAGGCAAATCTTCCGTTTACACGTGGTTAACTACGTTGTAGTCTTCCGCCGTGAGCCTCTTTGGAAAGTTTCCATGAACATCCGAATGCACCCAACCGTGCGTTGCATCTTCGATGAAGATGAAGGTGTACTTCGCCTTGTACTGAAAGAATTTATCGAGGAGAAGGACATTCCACAGAAAGAGTGGAAAGGAGAGGTGGTGGTGTACGCTCTCAAGGTTTGCTCAAATACTTTCCATTGGAAGTATCGGTACTAAAGGGAGAACACTCATTCTCGTAGCCTGGAAGATCATGCTCGAAGCAGGACTTCACGGATTTCGCCACAACGCTGATGGCATCTCCAGGCTTGAAGCCCCGTTGAATCGTAATCGCAGCCTTTCGGTAGAAATTTCTGGGAGACCACCAAGATGTGGTTGATTTCCCCCACCACGGGATGCTCAAAGCTCATATTTTACAGGAGCGGTAGCCCCACTTTATTTTTGATGATATGTTACGACACTTAGTGCTCAAAGAGCACTCTTACGACACGTATTTTACGACTTGAATAGCAAATTAAGATCCATACTCGACTTGCTGAAAAGAAATGTGTACCTTGACACGAGGTGATATGTGGCGTGGGGGTAACAGGGAAGGACTATGCCACTAATCAAGGGACACCAGACATTGTAGCCAACAAAAGTAGAGCAAAAACACAACCCATACCCACGTAATTCCTAGCCCTATCAACAACCTCGTTCGTTAGAAAAAGAACAACAGTATAAACGGAAACTAACGAACAGTGTGAATGTGGTACTTGAGGCACCGTTCGAAGGGGTTGTCGGAGAAGAATCGATATTGGTCCCGTTGCGTGTAGGGTCGTCGATTGTACCTGTGGCGTTCTGGACCTCAATGGTAGCGAAAAGATATCCGGGGGCGTCCGGAGCATCCTGCTGAATTGCTTTTTGGATATAAGAAGCGGAATTGTTAAGCCCCTCCGAATCGTAATTGTCCCGGTTCAGCGACCTTATCTGTTCAAATTGATATTCGATCAGTCGAGTGCTTGTCAGGCTTGGAGCTAAAAACAGGTCTAGAGGCTGGTCAACGGTGCGCAAGGAGTCTGAATTTAACACGCAAGACTGCGAGTATAGAGAAACCAGGAACTATATATGATATGGGTCAGGCATTTAGGAAGGGAAGGAAATTTTACGCTTACTGCTGCGACCGCTCCTTTGTTACGGGCCAATGTGAATACATCTTCCTCTAAAGATGCGTTCGTCGAGTTGGAATCACACGAAATGACTGCAATCCATGGGGTGGTAGCTAGAGCAAGACAGAGATATAAGTTCGATTCATTAAAGTGTGTATTTCGAGCTCACTTGATGACGTCATTGTATTGACTTGGGACTCCGAAAAATGGACGAAAGCTCCCTAACTAAAGTTAGAAACCTTCCAAAAAGAGGAACTCTGCACAGCAGGTGTACCTTTTTGATCCCTTCGCTCCGTGCACCAACCAATGGGTATAAAACAGCTTGAGAGTATGTCCTGTGAAGTGTCAGATAGAGTAATGACGAGACAGATAACACAGACCCGTTCGGGAACCAACTCAAGCGTAACTTGGCGGAATCTGTGGCGTTATGTTCACTTTGGGTGGCTTGATGGCTGGTGTTTGTGGGGAACGCGGGAACATAGGCTCTGGCGTTGACCGCCACCAGAAAGAGCCCAAGAAACACCTTGATGACCCCCCGCATTTATGATGGAATGTCGATGGAGGTTGTGATATCAAAACGATACTGGCTCTAAAATAAGTGATACAAAGGCTTGAGTTTCAGTCGATTGTTGTTAGGGTGAAAATTCTAATAATAACCCCGACCCGTGCCTGATACCTTTGTGATGCACTGTGTGAGACTGTGGGGAGTCCCCTAGAACCCTAATACCACCACATATGTATATTGACTACAGCAGTAGACATAATTTCCAGGATGAAACGGAGCGTACACTGTAGGTCATCCTCGGGACTGTATTTGGGGAAATAGGTTAGAGTGTGATCACGTTGCGGACTCGGGCACGACTTGTGCACATCCGCAGGGTTGCCAAGCCCAGTATATTTGATTCAGAATCTCGGCCACACGCACAATTCTAATTGTCCACCCCATGTACAAGTCTTGAATACACAAGACGGATTGGAACGAAATCGAATGTACGTACTTCGTGCACCACGTTCTTAATACTATCTCTTCCTGATGCTGATAACCATAGCGAGGCTCGGTTGTCGATATCTTCTATAGTTACCCCTTCATGTTAAACCACATGGTTGATTTATGATCTTTAATCTATCTTGTGGAGGACGTCATTCTCTACTGGATGCCCTGGGGGCAATGATGCTGTTTGATCACCGCTCGCAGTAGTATGTCAAATGGCTGTATTGGGCACTGTGCGGGGCCCAACGTGGGGAATACATACATGCTATTCTGCGGCTGTTTTTTTGTTGAGAATCAGAAAGATTACATTGACATCACGATCAATAGCTACCACCGAATTGCGGCGATTCTTGCCCGTTCTATTTCTGACTCAACCACTGGAAACAAGAAGACATAGCAATCATGGGAACTAGCCGCTGCCAATTGCGGGCGCTCTTTATGCATGGGAATCAAAAAAATGAGTTGATGATTGTAGATGGCCCTGGTGGGCGAGGTTGAAATAGTTTGACAAGCGAATGGACGTGATTTTTAGAAATTCATTCCCCGCCCGCAACTGTCTACTCTCATCCCAACACCCGGCGGTCGTTTCATCGCCTTTTATCACCCACATTCTTTACAACCAGTCCACTCGTTTTTAATAAGCCTCGGTCAGCCCCCTGTCAAAGAATTCCCCCCTTCCAAATAGTTCGTGATTCTCCCAATTTCACTGGTTGAGCCTTTCTGTCTTGCAGGCCAGACGTTCATATTTTTTCTTTTTCAGCCTTCGCCACATTATCTGGAAATATGTTCCGAAACCTAGCATTGACTGCTCTCCTCGCTTCCGCATCTTTCCTGGCCGCTCGTGCAGACGTAGTTCCCAGCGTACCAGGTCCTGGTGTCGTCTACAATGCTGGCGCCACATGCCGCATTGAATGGGATGGAGACAAGGATTCTAACACAGTCTGGAAGGATATGTCTATTCAGTTGATGACGGGCGACAATTTTGCTATGATACATTTAACCAGTATGTTTTCTGTCAACTTGTTCAACTTCATGACACTAACCACAATATTTCCCACAGCTGTAGCTTCCGGTCAGGATGGGACAGTTTCTGGGTTCTTCGAACACCCTTGTCCTGCAGTATGAATTTTTCTGTTTTGGCACATAGTAATAAAGTACTGAGAATAAAATACAGGTTAATCCTTTCTCCGCAATCTACTTCTACCAATTCACCGCCCCTCTCGCGCCTCGAAAGACATGGACCACCCGTTTCACCATTGCTTCACCTACTGGTGCCAGTGTCCCACCCGCCAATCCTACCCAACCCAGGACGAACGATCCCATTCCCTGGGGTGTAGGCGCTCTCGCTGACCCATCAACCGCGGTGCCCCCACCTTCTGGTATGAACACTTCAACCCCATCTGGCTCAGCCGCAGGACCTCCCGCTGCCTCAGTTTCATCCACAGAAACGGAAACGGAAACCCTTTCCCAGACAACTTTGTCTGCTCCCACCACCACTCCCCCGGCGCGTCCCACAACCTCCGTAACAGTCACTGGAACATCTTCTTCAGCGAAACCATCCACATCCGCTAACTCGACGATTGAGGCAAGTGCCAAAGACAATGCCGCAATGAGCTCCGTTGTTATCGATTCCAGCTTATGGAAGGCCGCTGTTGCGTTCGGCGCGTCCGCCATGACGTTCGCAGTATTCTTGTAATCTGCTTTCTTACCTATCATTTCATTTAAAGAACCACGATCGGCGTTGCTCATACATCCTTTATGAATTCGATCACGTATCCTCGATATCATGAACTTTTACTTTGGCTGTTAAGCTTCCCCTTACACATGGCGTTTCTGGCATGGTTACTAGCACGGTTACTGTACAAGTCGAGCGCGGACCATCTACATAATGTTGCTTGTTTTCTGTTATCTCTTTCATAGTGGTTTGCCTATTTCTTTTGAGGGTCAATTGCACGCTATGTGCTCCTTTTCTGGGTGTTTCTCGTTCAAACTGAATATTTATGGAATCGTTTTATAGAGTCTCAAAAATTCCTGGTGTGCAGATAGCTATACTGCTAGCGATTAATATTAAATGTGTTCCAAGTATGTTCTTTGTCCTGCAGTGCGATACACAACAACCGTACATAGTCATTATCATCCGGATCTCCAGTCCCAAAAACCCCAAAAGAATACCTAAAATAAATCTAACTCCCAAAAAAGACGCCGTGCCGAGGGGTCTTCCCCTCGTACACGTAATGATATTACCAATGATTCAGTTCCACACGGTCGTCAGCCTGTGGTAGCAGAGGCACCACTTTCAACTCCGTCACTAATTGACCGTTATATAACCGATGCGGTTCCAGCCACGCGTTCACTTCATTCAACACACCACGCCACTCGCTCAGAGTGAACAGCGAAACCCGCCTCAGCCGTGAGGCAGATTTCGGTGGATCCATGTATGCCCATTGCCGCGAGTGAACCATATTGACAAACACGTGGCTTGGGAATGCAGATAGCGTGCCGACTCCCAGGTATAATGTGATGGTTTCAAGCCTTGGTATCAGATTTGCGGCCTGATCGATGTAGATGAGAGAGCGTAAAAGCGATCCGTAATCGAGATTATTATCTAGTTCTAGCTCCACTAGCGAAGTAGTGCAGCGGAGCAATTGTATAAGATTTTGTGCATTGACCGCTTTGTTGATCAGAGAGAGACTACGAAGTGAACTGAGTTGGCCATAGAATCTAGTCGGCTCAAGCCAGCCATCTCTTCCCAGAATGAGCTCTGCATCCAGTCTAAATTTCCTGAGGGAGGGGAAGTAAAACTGATTGAATAAGGAAGAGTCTCCACCAATAAATTTCACTGCTAGATTGCGAAGATTTTGGATCGTAATGTCGTCACGATTACCCGGGAGAATGGTAGTATCAACTCCTCGGACGGAGAAATCTCCTTCTTCGAGATTAACACACTGTGCCATTAGTGATATCCACCGAGGCGCACTCAGGTATTGGGCGATCTTCAGATGTGTTAATTGGCTCCAAGGAAGGAGACGATCGTTTCCATATAAACCAGAGACACAAGCTTGTCTGAGATTTGGGGCAGACTCAAAGACAGTTACGGGAACGCCCCCCTCAACGCCCAGAACCAAGGATTTTAGACTCTGGGCGCTACCGGGTGGGAGAGACAATAACGATGAGAAAGGCGCTAGGCGCGAAGATACGAGCTCCAAAGCACGAAATTGATCCACACGCAAGACAATGAGTTCATCCACGAGACGGCAGAGGGCTTGCTCGTCCATGTAGCCAGAACGCAGCGACAGAGACAGCGTCCCCGTGGACCCCGCCCTCCGAAACCACTCGTTCCCTGTATTGATAGAATTATTGATCAACGTCGTGCTCCTCAGTAGTTTTTCAGAGTTATAAGGTCCGGGCATTTCAGGAGAGACGGAAAGGGTGCACCAAAGCTGAGGGACCGACATGGCTATTTTTCGCCACCGCGAGCATATTTGACAAAGCAAGAGTGGCGCATGGTTGGGTGAAGGATACAACTTCTCAGGCAAACAATGAATAAAAATTTCTCCAAGAATTTCCGCAGGTAATTTTCGGATCGGGGAAATGGCACGTAGACACGTTTTGCCACAATCTCGAAATTCGTCCCTCTTCGTGCGTAGCTTGCTCAGGGTATAACTCAGCCGAGCAATTCTCTTCTCCAAAGAAGTGATTTCATCATCCAAATAGACAACATCGGCTTCGCACTGGGCGTGGAAGTCTCGCAGGAATCGAACTTGAGGAGCGGAAGGGGGGTGGTTGTGTGTATTGAGAGCATCTATGATCGTCTGGACACTTTCCTGTGCACCGGAAAAGACCCGTCTCGATCAGTAAAAACTAATGACATCGGAAAAGAGTGAATCACATACCCAAATCCGTCCCTCCATTCAATCGATTTTGAAAAATCTGTTAAAGTTGAAATTTCATTGCGTGTGGTAGTAGAGGACAAATAGTATACTCACTTGGCACACTGGAGCAATATTTGAATCCGATCGGCAGGAAGTTTGAGCAAGGTTGGCTTTTGGCTTGGCGGTGGCTGTTTGGTAACAAATAGCATCATCTGTCAATTAGCCTCAACTGCACGGACCCTGGTGGGGAGGTTTCCGACTCTTGCCGACCCCATTCCGGCCTTTGTTCCGCTAGATGGTAATCCTTTCACAGGAAAGGTAAATAAGGCCCTATCTTGCTTGGTCTGGTTATCCGAATGTTGTGTGAATTACTCAACTAGTGCTCTCTTCAAGCTCAAGTAACGAATAATTGCATTCGTTTCCAACAAGAGCAACGCTCCGTCTACCGTAAACGAATATATCGACCCCTGATGCTTTGGGATCGCATCGACATGGATGGGTATTCTCAGCCCCATCACAGGTCGTAATCCTTCCCATGGCTAATTTCTGAACGACGCCTTACGCGAAGGGCTGATATTCATTCGACCCCGAGGGCTGAGTTTGGGTCGTGTTTCGCGCCTGGATCACGAGGGAGCATGGATCAATGCCCGCTCCTAGCATTGTTACACGTTCCCGAGAATTGGCATCGGAAGACCCCGTTGAAATCTGCAACTTATCAATGGACCCCAATTTTTCGACAGTGCGCATGTCCTAAATTTAGGCTGCATCTCTTCGAATCATGCACATAGATGCATAGTTTTACCTCCGGCATGACGGCATGTTGTATTTTTACTGTTCTTCTCGGCTGATATGATTCGGAGAGCTTAAGTGTTGAAGCGACGCTTGTCAGGTGTATGTGGATGTACGTGGGGCCTGTCGAACTCGGAACATAATCAACAGGGATTATGAAAGAAATGTTTTTTTCGGGTGAGTTCAATGTGCCATCTGGTTGGGTCGGGCACTTTGTGATTTTGTGTCTCGAATTTGAGCCTGGGACGGTGAAAGATAACAGTGGGTATCTTGGCGCTAATTTTGCAACAAGGATGCACATGATACCTTACAACATTGCTTAGACGCCATCCGGAGCCGTATCAAGATATGATAATAATAAATTACGAAAGCAGATAAGGGAGAAGGGAAAACCCGTGACATATGAAAGCCTCAAGCCTCAAGTTTCGACTTTGTGTATCTATGAAACGTTATCAGTATAGGATTAGGGAAATATTAAGTATAACGTACTTCATGAGCTAATTGCGTCCATTCCGTCAGTGACCGAATATATTCATCATTGTTTGCGTTCACGGGTATGTCGGGGTGCCAGAGAATGATATTCGAAAATTGGGCGATAGGGACTAGATTCCGTGTTGTCGTTTGGTCGGAGAGAACCTCGGGCTCATCCAGTCTAAACCCTTCCATAGGTTCTGGCTTGTCCTTGTCCTCATTCATGTCATCATCAACATCAATGACCTGTGTTGCACTTCGGGTGACCCTTCTGTTGGAGCGCGCGAGTTTTGCTTTTTGTTTCTCTTTCACCTTGTTTTTCTTTTCCACTGCACTCTCGCGCCCCTCCCCACGATCTACCGTGTTTGCGCCATCTGCGCGCAAGATAACCCCTATATACCCTGGTGGTAGATCAACTTTTAGGCCATGTATTGTCCTCCCACGAAAAGTGGATATGAAACGCGTGGTTGCGTCTTTGACGCGTCGTGCGAGTGAGGGTGAGGGTGATGCCACCAATGTGGGATCAGGCGATTTCTCTCCAGTAATCACAACGGCTGGTTCTGCTATTTTAGGTGATTTCGTGTCATCTTGTACTCTCGTCTCAGTCTCAACTTCAGTTTTCGGCGCCTCTGGTTCTGGAGCTCCAATAGTTTCGCTTGCAGGCTCGACGAGTAGGTATTTTGAGATGGGTGCGTTTCCCGTGTAATCAATATGGAACGGCATGAGGTTAGGCACCGATGTCTCGAGCTCATCTAAGCGCTTTTTTGAGCTGATTGTGAGCCTTGGAGGTGCCATTTCGTGTTACTTTCGGGGGCAGGTTCAACGCGTTGAGAAACAGAGTTCTTTGTCACAGTCACGAGAAAGTGTCACACAGGTATCTGACGGACAAGAATAGATTTAGATTTATTTCGCTGAATTATCTTCTCTTTTACCTCCACTTACAGGGATACCAAAGTTACTCTGGAATTTCTTTTTTTTTTTTTCGTTTAGACAGAGCCAGGGTAGTAGCGAACGCCGAAGCACCTACTCTTTGTATCACGTGGGTGCCGATGTTTCGTGGACGACCGGCTTTAGAAAAAACAAGCACAAATAATCTTCACCTTCGCCTGCCCAAGTCTCTCGGATAGGACGCGTTTCTACTAAAAATCGGGCACACTTTCCTTTTCTTTCCCTCAACGCTTTTATTCGTGACGAGATGGATCAAGACCTTATAAAACTTGTTAATAAGCTGCAGGATACATTCAGCAATTTGGGTTAGTTGAAATCTTTCAATTATTTTAATGGAGTTAAATTTAAAAGCGCAGGTGGGGAGCTGGACATGCCTCAGCTAGTCGTCGTACGTGAAAGAAACTTTGGATCTGCTGAAGAACTGTGAGACTGAAATCATGTCTAGGTTGGTAGCCAGTCTGCCGGAAAGTCGAGTGTCCTAGAAACGTGCGTGTGTCCCCTTAGTTACTAGCAGAGGGCTAGGATTGACTACTTGAATAGTATCGTAGGGAAGGACTTCCTGCCTCGGGGTCAAGGAATCGTAACAAGACGTCCACTCGTCCTCCAACTCATTCATACACCCATACCAGCCGAACCTTCTCCTCAGGCACCTCCATACACAGAATGGGCGCAGTTTCTCCACATCGACAAACGGTTTACGGACTTCAACGAAATAAGAAAAGAGATAGAGCAGGAGACATTCCGAGTTGCAGGGCAGAACAAGGGTGTTAGCAAGCTTCCTATATCCCTCCGGATATATAGCCCAGATGTGTTGGATTTGACACTAGTTGATCTTCCTGGCCTGACAAAGGTGCGTGATTTTTTTGGTCCCCCCTACCTCGAGTGTTAAGTTGATCTTTTGGTGTAGATTCCCGTAGGAGATCAACCCAGTGACATCGAACGTCAAATACGCAATCTTATATTGGATTACATTTCGCAACCAAATAGGTCCGTTTCTACTCAGAAATATAAGTCTTAATCTAA
Source organism: Collybia sordida (assembly GCA_037014335.1). Classification (NCBI taxonomy): domain Eukaryota; kingdom Fungi; phylum Basidiomycota; class Agaricomycetes; order Agaricales; family Clitocybaceae; genus Collybia; species Collybia sordida. The sequence continues at coordinate 1,337,414 of JAYKXK010000011.1, read as the reverse complement.
ATTCGCATTCAGCGTGATTCTCTCCGTCTCACCCGCTAACGTTGACTTGGCCAATTCTGAATCCCTCAAACTCGCTCGTTCGGTCGATCCACAGGGCAGGCGCACAATTGGCGTCCTAACCAAATTAGATCTCATGGACGCTGGAACAAACGCTCTTGACATCCTAACGGGTCGCGTCTACCCTTTGAAATTGGGCTTCATTGGGGTTGTAAACCGAAGCCAACAAGACATCAATTCAGAGAAACCAATGAAAGACGCCCTTGATAGTGAAAGTGATTTCTTCAGAAATCACCCAGCTTATCGGAATATTGCACACAAAAATGGGACCAAGTATCTTGCGAAAACTCTAAATCAGGCACGCTACCTCCCATATCATGATGTCAATATATTGATTGCGGTTCTTGGCAGGTTTTGATGAACCACATTCGTGATAAACTCCCAGACATGAAAGCCCGCCTAAACACCCTTATGGGTCAAGCTCAGCAAGAACTAAACTCTTTCGGTGATTCTGCCATATATGGTGATCAAAACCAGGTGAAGTACATTTCGTGATTCTACGCGTGTTCAGGTTCTGACGCTAGAACAGCAAGGGGCATTGATTCTACGCCTTATGACCCAATTCGCTCGTGACTTTGTTTCGTCAATTGAAGGCACCAAGGTCGACATTTCTACAAAAGAGCTGTCTGGTGGCGCGCGAATTTACTATATATTTAATGACATTTTTGGTCATGCTCTTGCATCAATCGACTCAACACAAAACCTAGAGAATCAAGATATTCGCACAGCTATCCGGAACTCGACTGGTCCACGACCGAGTCTATTCGTCCCCGAGATCGCCTTTGACCTTCTTGTAAAACCTCAAATAAAACTTCTAGAAGCACCCAGTTTGCGTTGTGTCGAGCTAGTGTATGAGGAACTAGTTAAAATTTGCCACAACTGCACAAGCGTGGTCAGTTATTTTCTCACCCGTGATCCATTTCCGAGACGTGTTCCTAACATCTTAATATCCGCGGTTCATAGGAGCTCCAACGATTTCCACGACTTCATGCCCAGCTGATTGAAGTTGTATCAGAATTGTTGCGGGAACGCCTGGGCCCCACATCAGACTATGCTCAAAGTTTGATCGAAATACAAGCAGCATACATCAACACAAACCATCCTGCCTTCATCTCCGGATCTGCGGCCGCCGCTCAACAAGCTAACACGCCACCCAAACCACAAGCCCCTCCCCGAGTAAGCAATGAGTTACCTTGCGCTGATGTATTAAATTCAATCAACTCATATTTAGCCATCCTCTGTCGAACCTATTAATGGACACGGACCATCTCCTGAAGATGACGAACAAACATCCGAAGAGGAAGGGATTTTTCCTCCCCGCGATGGACGCTCAGTCTCATCAACAGTCCATGATCGTTCCCGTTCCAGCGCGTCAACAGCCCCGGCTATAGCAATCGGAATGGGCGCTGCGAATAAACGATCATCTTCACGACATCGTTCCGCCCAACAGCTCCAATCCCAACATCAGCCGTCACACAGGCCCCACTCAGCCCTGGGAGGACCCGTGCCCAACGGAACCGGGTCGTCGCCTTCGTCTGCACGCGAAACCTTCTTGAACTATTTCTTTGGACAAAATGGGCCTGGCCCTATTGCTGGGTCAAGTGTTGACAGGAACCATAACCTGAGCCACGGGCACGGACACGGACACGGTTCCCAATCGATCATCCCTGTGGGACGTGACGTGTCCGGTACAGAGACATCAATGTCGTCTGGGCTAATGGCGGGCAAACGGGCCATAGACGGAAATAACGCGGCATATGACATGAAGAGTCTTGGCAAACACATCGAGGCTGTAAGTGATTTCCCCGCAGTTCGGCGCTTGTACCTGTTTGCTCATTTTCATCCCGGCGGTTCACCTTGACATCTTTTGATTAGATGCCGTCTGATGGGTCCAACCTGACACTTCGAGAAGAGATGGAGACTTCACTTATCCGGTCCCTAATCGCATCCTACTTTGGCATCGTACGGCAGAGTATTCAAGACCTCATTCCCAAAGCGATCATGCACTTCTTGGTTAATCATACCTCGCAACACGTGCAAAACCGACTAGTGGCCTCCTTGTATAAACCGGAACTATTCGCAGATATGCTGAACGAGGACGAGGCATTGGTTGCCGAACGTACGAGAGTCAAAGCTCTGTTGGATGCATACAAAGAGGCCTTCAAAACACTCTCAGACGTCAGCTTGAAGTCATCATAGACACTCATAGCAGGACATGGAGACATATCATAGATCACACTCAGTTACCCAGCATGATCCCACTCGACGTTTATACACGATCATATAATGCACTTAAAAGCCTGGACGATATTAGACATAACTGATGACACTAGAACATTTTACTACATGCGTGGTATCGAGGCAGCGAGTACGTATAACGGGATAGTCTTTGGAGCATTGGACGCGCTCCATAATGGTTCCTAAACCTCATTGATACTACAGACGTATTTCCAATCAAATATAAAAAAAGAAGGCTGACTGACAGGCTCACGGAAAATCATCAAGCAACGAATGCAATAGGTTCATTGAGTTTGATCAGGTTGTCGATCTTCACAACGTCCGTGAACTGGACCTTCGTTTCCGGGCGAAATATTAAGCAATGCGTTGATCCTCCGAAGTGAAACATCCCCAATTCGTTTCCTTGAACCACTTTTGTCCCTATCTCGACTGTGACTTCACAAGTCGAAACCTCCGCCATCCCAACAGCCATGAAACACATCAAGCCAATTTTTGGATTGTCCGCCTTGATGTAAACCATCGCCCGAGTTGCAACCGCTGTGAGGTAACCTTGGGAGGTGTTGGGTGCAGAAGGATCCATCCCTACAACAGGCGTCTCCGAATAATAAGTTCCAGGTACTATCTGTATGTCAACAATTGTTCCATTAACTGGGGTGTGCCAGCGATGATAATTCAGCGCGCTTAGAAATGCCTGGTAGACTGTTCCCCCTACGAACTGAGGCATATATGGGTGGTCAGCAAGCATATCTGCTAAAGAGTAGGAGGTCTCCTTGAGCCAGAAAAGGTCGTGATCCTTGACATTGGAAACAAAGTTGTAGACGGTGGATTAACATGAGCTAATGATCACTCGCTCATCGTATGGCGGTATTGGTCGCCTCCCTTCTTTGAAGGACCGTGTGAAGAAATCATCCCATGAGTTGAAGCCATAATACGGTGCATTAGGATCATGAACAAAGTCATGTTCGAAATCACCTAGCGCCTCTAAGGCCTCCTGGCTAAACCACCCACCAGGATCGGAGGTAAGGACATAGCGTGAATCGTGTGATTGAAGAAACTTCCCCCACTCATTCAACATTTTTCGGAATTGTGAATTGACAGTGGGGAGATAAAATGCAGCGAATCCACTCGGAGTGCCCATAGGCCAATCAGGATCGCATTGATTGGGAAGCCAACTAAATCATACTTGGTGAATTCAGGTGCTTGCGTCAAAATCTTGTTGAATAGTTTTAACATGGTTTCGTAGTCGCGAACCTATAAAACTATGTTAGCGTCAATACACCGGAAGCTAAGTCAAACAAACCTGTGGTTGTTGCGTTGGATCTTGGTCATAAGGGGGTTTATTTGGAACCTGCTTGAACATTTGTTGGAACAGAATACGTAAGGATTCGTCGCCTTCAATGAGATCCTTGAATTCCTGAATGACTTGAACAAGTGGGACGTCTTCTTCCTTGCTTTCAAGTGCTTATCCAACCACCCCGCAAGAACGGTATGGTCACGAAGCAACCATCCACCAATGTGGTGGGGCACATGCTTAATTGACATGAGACTGTGTTCATAAAATCAGTAACAGATAAACAGATAGCATTAACCCTACGCAGTGACGATCAGAGAGACTACAAAGAGGAGGGTGTTAGATAAGTAGCTGTTTCGGGGGAGTAGGATATTTTGACGTTGGGTGAAAAATGGAAGATCCAGCAGGTTATATGCTCAGGCAGACCGCTTGAACAGGATCTGAAGTAAGCAAGAATTTATCTACGTAATTGGGGTGTCAGAGGGGAAAAGGTCGAACTTTATTCTCCAAGCTCTATGTCATTAGCGTGGAGGAACTATGACGCCGATCTTTGTCCCTCGAGCCCTAGGAGGAATGTAGTACCGAAGAAGATTCGGAGAGAAAGCGCAAATGAAACTTCCGGCATCGGGATATATATGTGCTGTTATCTGACACAATAAAATTTGCGTTGGACCGAGAAATGATAAGGACAAGAGCGTCATCATACTCATTCAATGGATTTGGGGACGGTGGACACCGAGTGATACTGAAATTTGATAATGAGGTCATGGATGAGCATAGGGTGAAAATCTAGGGTAAACACAATAAACACCATGGCCTTTCTAATGCCCCACGGGGTCTTCTTGGATCATGAACGTTATTTGACGTCGAAGTTATATCGCGACCGTCTATGTTTGTATAACCCGAACAAGGTAGAGCATCTTGATTTTTTGTGTCAAGTAAGCTGAAAATTACTTATCAGATCAGGCTAAAATTTCCCAGGACCTTCTTGGGGTAGAGCAGGGCAAATTATAGCTCAGTCTAGGCCATCTGGAGGCTGGCTTATACTGGCCGGAAGTTATGTCACTTATATTACCAACTATTGTCGATATGTTCACTTTAATATCCTTGAGCTGTGATGAGGATAAAAGACTCAGGTGAATCGTACCTTGGCAACTGCCACAAATCTCTACTTGATCTAGAATAAATGACTTGCGTCGTGATTGTGGAAAGAGTATACTTGGGACATTGGGACCACCCGAAAATGAACCGCGTGGACCGGACCAGCCGCTCGTTAATTTCCAGACAGGCGCTTCCCACGACAATCACTGAATACGGGGTGCTTGATGATAATCCACGCCCAGCCAAATAGAGAGCACCACACATGCACATATATGCCTTCACTTAAGCTGCTTCCTGTTTATAGTTAGTGGAGGGAGTGAATGCGACCTACTAGTGGACCATCTTTTGCTTCTTACGATAGTACGTACCCTGAAACTCAAGATAGGCTGCAAATGACTTCGTTATCGAGATATAGTTCATCGTCACATCTTGGGTGCCCCCTTGGCAAACATATTGACTTTCACCCTGTCTGCTCTAAAGTAGTGCACTGCCAACGCCTTCCGTTATCTGAGAGTTGTTGGATCCTAGTTCAAGTTATATAACCAGGAGCAGTATCCTCATTTCATGTGTACCTACACCTTTTTCATGCATTGAGGTTTCTAATCACAATTGAGTTTGGCTTTATAGCACAAACAGATCCCACTATGTATACGAACTAGAATTTTTTGCTTGAGATGTCGGTCATGAGATGCCAGAAACTTTTCAAATCACACCTGGTCCCGGAACACGATTCATTTTAGTATAGATAAAGCCTGGACGAGATTAGACACGACAGACGATCCAGAACGTTTTCGACGCACGTGCACGGATACATGGACAATATGTGCGATGTGAGGTGGAACGGTCCACAAAGCGATATCATTCTTTGTCTATACTGTATGTAAGTATGAACACGCGGGCCCGATAAAAAACACCCAACCACGCAAACGACCAGAGAACGCAGGCAACCAAGGAACGCAGTCAAGATAGCAAACGGCGGAAAGCGGGAGCGATATCGAGCAGAATCCCGGATACGGGACAAATCAGCAAAGCCTTTAGCAGCATCGATGATGTGAAACCGCGCAGCGGTCCTTACGGCTCCACAGTCGCAGCCTCTATTGGCACGGGGGGTGTCTGTCCCTTGACCGCAACCCATTTTTCCTTCTTGCTCTCTTCTTTGACGACGACGGGCTCCTCCTGTTTGTCAGATTCGTCTTCCGACGTCACGCTCTCTTCGGTGTCAGCGTCAGCACCAGTGGTCTCTGACTCTGAACTTGAAGTGGGAGTTTCGCTAGTAGAGGTAGTGGCTTCTGCTGGGGGTAATTCAGTGGGGGTGGTTGGAGTGCTGGTCACAGAAGAATCACTCTTCGCCGCCGCATCCCGGAGAGCTTTTTTGGCCTTGGCTCGAGCTTCCTTTCTTTCTAATTTCTGAAAACGGGGGGTGTTACTTTGAGGCCAGAAATTTAGATAAGGGCCGACATACTTCTTTAGTTTCTTTTTCCTCCTTCTTGTGGAAATAAGATGGGAGATAATCAGACGAGGATAGGAGAACATGTCATAGAAAGTACCTCTTTCGCCTCCTTCTCTTCTTTCTGTGGGAAGCAAGGGTTGTTAGGCAATGTCAATAGGACTGATATAAATATATACCTCTTTCTTCTCCTTCTCCTCAGCCTCTTTTTTCTCTTTGGCTTCGCGCTATATGGGGAGAGGGCTGTAAGGAAGTGAAAAATGATCATAAGGAGATGGAGATAAACCTCTGCTTTTTCTTTCTTGAGTTTCTCACGGGTTTCACGCTCTTGAATGATCCACTCATCGACCTCATCAACACATTCTCGTGGACGGGTCTTATTCTTAAGCAGATAACCTTGAAGACTTGCTACCTAAATAACACCAATGTTTGAGTGTGTGCATGACGAGAGACACTAATGTCATAAACTTACACTTAATTCGTCTTCTGGGATCGCGGCACCAAATCGTTTTGCAAGCTCAGTAATCTCATCTTCACTCAAAAGGGGAATAGCGTGCGTAGATGACTTGCGCTTAGAACCTGGAAGGTTCTTCTGAGATGGATCTTTAGCCGCGGCTTGTGTTGCTGCCGTGGATGGTTTATAAGGGAAGAAACACTTGAAAATTCCCTCCGCTTGCCACTTAGTTGCGTGTGTGAAATTTACCCAGACGTCCATGCGGCCTGGTCGGCTAAGGGCGGGATCTAAACGCTCAATATGGTTTGTTGTGGCAAAGAGAAGCCTATGGCGTAGGAATTAAGCGGCAACAAACAACAATTGAGCGTGGGATCCAAACTTACCGGCCCTCCGCTGCAGCAACTCCATCGAGACTGTTAAGCAGACCACTCAAACTCAAAGTAGAACCGTCAGTAGTCTCAGCAGTAGTACTAGCAGTAGCTGTTGTAGAGGTAGATGTCGGAGCTCCAGTAGAGGAGGAATCACGGCTGACCGAACGCGTAAATGCAGCGTCCAAATCTTCCAAAAGCAGTATACATCTGTCCGGAATTAATGAGTATAAAGAGTTCAATCATATATTTTCCCGGACTAACCTCGTTGGTACATGTCCCATTAAAGTCGTCAATGTGTTATCACTCATCCTAAAATGGAACTGTAAGCGGGAGATATAAAAATAACGATGAGAAATCCTACCCCTTTGATGACAAGGACACAACGTAAATGTCAAGTCCTAGTTCTCCAGCCAGTGAATGAATGAGCGAGGTTTTGCCACTGTTAAATTTAGTCAGAAAATTCGATTACAAAAATAAATAGAACATGACAAACCTTCCAGGCACTCCATGTAATAAGTACCCTCTTCGGAATGGAATGCCTAAAGAGGATTGATATTAAAAACATTCAAAACTGAATATTCGGACCCTACCTCTCTCAGCATACCTAAAATAAATAGAATAAATACTGGAAAGTCAACGACGTAGAAAAAACATACCATTCTTCCGAACATAAGAAGTCTTTACAATCGGCTAGAAGCATATCTTTCACCCCGGGTTGGAGAACAATTGAACTCATAGGGCGCTTTTGCCTTGCTCCATTCCATCTCCAACATCCGTAAGTGCTACATGAATTGATAAAGATTCATCCTTTTTTTTTGTAGAATACCAAGTCACTTACGTGTCAGCCATAAAAATGTGCACACGATGCTCGGCGTCTTTCTCATATTCCCGCTTGGCTTCTAAAACAAGCTTCTTCAGAATATCATTATTTCGCGCGACCACGCTAATGAGGCGATCAATTTCCTTATTGCAATTACCGATGACTGCGGGGACATACCTAATCTTGAGCGCAGCTCCATGACCATAATCGGGGTAGCGCTTTGTTCGTGTTATCTAATAGATATTTATGTTATAATTATCTCCGGTTTGGCACTCTCCGCTTCAGCCGAACACTTACTCTTAGCCAGTGACCGCGGTAATAGATAGTGTGGGTAGTGTCTGGGGATATACATCAATAAGCTTCAAGGGTGCTGTTCAACAGCACTTACCGAGGCTAGGCATGAAAGCAACTTTCCGCTTTCCTCGGCCAGGCATAACCCCATCGTCCTCCTCCTCTTGCTCATCCTCTTCTAAATCACCCGTCGTAGTTTGGGTCAAACCGTTTCGACCAACAGAGCGAGTTGTTATCTCAAATTCTCTGCTACGCCCCCAAGCTGGTTGCTATTAAGTGCTGGCTGTCAGTGGAAGCCAGGTGATCTCAAATGTGCAGCATACCTTAGCGAGCCAATGCATTAACCTATCGAAACGACCATTAGTAGAACAAATATAAGAGTGTATAAAGACCCACCAATCATAAGGGTAGTCTTCTTGGCTGAAATGGGCGGTGAGGAAAAAGGCTAGAGCGTGTCAGATGAGGGTAGCAAAAATCTATAAAGGGTTGGGGCGCACAATCAACAAAACCATTCCACGCAGATACTGAAGCACGACGAGCTGTTTCTACGGTTCCACCAATCACGACAAGTTTCTGTGTAAAGTTCGTGAGTCATATGTCGTGGGTGAAAGTAACTGTTAGGAGACATACAAGAGTGTCTTGAATGGCTCCTGTGTTCATCCCAAGCGGAGAGAGAATATTCTTAAGAGCGTCCATGATAGGTAAAACGTTGAGGAAAAGTAGTGGGGCAAGAGGAAGAAAGAGTAGGTAACTACGCGTCGGCCTTAAATGGGTTTGATATGTGCCTCGTGTCTATACCGAAGCAGGGTAGCGCCTTCGAGGGGACCAATTCCGCGGCACCTATCCAGATTTCGGTGCAGGCCAGATTGATCAGGCCACCTGGGCGCCTGTCGCTCAATCGGCTGCGCAAGGACAATTTGACCCAGTCTGACTCCTCCGAGCACAGCAATCTCAACCTCCGTCCCCCCTACAACTTTCGAGCCTCCAAGTCGCCAACCCTAGTCGCCGTCGGCTTTACGTTTCTCCTCCACAATTTGTGTAAGTTGAACCTGAGGTGGCGTCGGGAAAGCTACCTCAATATGGACCCTGAATTTCCCGAGTTGATCAATACCCATTATAGGCGCTATAATCGCAGCTTTCTGCAAGGAAAAGAGTCATAAAATGATTGATCCATGTCACGATCTGTCTTACCAACTATAAATTTGGCCGGAAGTTGACTAGATGACAGGATTGTTCAGCACCAAACGTAGTTGTTTACGATCAGGCGGCGGCAAAAATATTTCCAATCCATTTTCCCAAATCAATTTTCGCTCATATAAGTAGCCGACCTTAACCTTCTTGGATCCGGATAACGAACAACTCAAGTTTAGAGCGAGAATACTTACGCTCAACAAGGTCCAATGATTGTGAATAGTGAATGATACTATCCATATCTGTCACTAACTACTGTTAATTCAATGACTACAGAACAACTGCGCCAAGCTCCTGGGAGCCGGTACTGTGGGGAAGTGAGATAGGATCTATACCCTCGCTACGGTTTCTCATATACCAAGCACAGGTGACGAAAATAAACGTCCACTTACCTCCCTCTGATCATCACTCAGGAGTCAATAGCGTACACCAACCCAGAGTCTGACGTGTCGCCAGCAATGCAGGCCCAAAAGTCTCAAATTTCAAAGCATCGGCCGAACCACTCATCACAACGTTGCTTTCGCAAAGCAGATGGGACTCTCCTTTACAAATAAATTTCGGACCGCTAGCCACCAGGCAGGATACGTTTACCTGTTGGGGGAGGAACTGCAGGGAAATGCAGCCTCATGCCCCGACCCGAGCCCTGAGGCGACATACCCGCTCTGCCTTGCTGTGTTCCATCTACTATTTAAGACCAAGGAGATAAATATGGATTTGCTGAAAATGTAGCGCCAAGAAATCGAAGTGTAGGGGTTGGCACACCGGAATCATTAACTAAGGGACAATGCGAGCTCTATGGAACAACAAGACATCCGGTATATGACCTCAGCAAACTTAACAGCTTTTATCTATAGTGATGCTGATGGTATACCTTTGACGCTCAGTCCACTTCAAGAAACCTAGACTATAAACATCGGGCTTCGAACAAATATAGAAGACCAGAACTTGCACGCGGCCAATTATGATCCAACTACACCGGTAGTTGGATGTCCCTGCTGATATCAGCTTCGCAGCCCATGATTCAATATAGGAGGTATGAAAGGATAAAACTTGTAATGGCCATGCGGTACCAGACGCCGCGAGCAATCCTTTGCATTGTTCTCAAAAGATAAGGATTTAGGGCGCACACCCTAGTTATGTTTCTAAACATACTTAGCACGACAAGAAGTCGCACTTGATCGAGATGCTTGTGGCTTTTCCGGAGGTTTGACTGCGTAGCACAAGAAGAACGGAACCGGGAAGGACGATCTCCAGGATCTGTGATATCGTTTCCAGGACAGGCAAGTGGACCTCGAATTTTTGGTGACCGAACCCTGAAAGATCGACCACCGCGATAATCTTGAGCGCTTAGTATTCAGAATCAGGGTGCATTTTTACTATTGTGTTCTTGGAGCAGAGCTTCTAATATCTGTGTTCCTGGGCCATTTCTCTGTTGATGTTGTGGGATATTCACGAATCCCAACGTATTGTCTTCTAAGATTCCATATTGATGGCTCCCTTGTCATGAGGTCAAAATTTGAACCCTATTGAGAAGTTTAAGCGGAAATGAGCTATGTAGTCGGCCAGGACGTCCCCGCTCATAGTTAACCGTGTTGACAAGGACCCAAGTTTATCTTGATTTGGTCCCGTTCATGAATGAAGACATCATAGAGATGTATCCACGTAATCGTCAAGGGGTTAAGCTCCTAGAGCTCAATGAAAAAAGCAAGTTTCAAGGGCTAACATCCTTCGTCATTTCGTGGGTGAATAAACGTGACCCTGTGGACAACGCCGCCCGCATCGGACCATACAAGTTTGAGGATATTATTGACTTCTAGACGTTCCTGAAGCGTTCCGTGACTTGAAAGGAGTTTTTCCTGATTCGAGGATGGAGGTAAAGCGGCCATGGATTATATGATTGAATTTCTGGTCGAGTGAAGTGTTGGAGTAGGCTCGGAATAGCATACTGTCCATGTTTCCAGGGTTGTCGTCGGAGTGCCAAAGATATTGGATTTTGTCGAGATTGTGCCGTAAAAATTCCCACTGATGGAACGGAAAGACTAGGCAGTGGCGTAGGGCACCCAGAGGTCTATGTATTCAACAGGGGTATTCCGTTATAATTGGACAGAGGGGTAGGATGGCACGACAGGGGCAAGGAGTATAATGTAGAGCGTTGTAAGGTAGCTGGCGACTGACGTTGTACAATTCGGCCCGGTGCACGCCTGGCGTCGAAATTTGCTCAAGGACTCGAGCGACAGCGTGTATTATTTTTCTGCAATGAGGCATTCAATCTAACGGCATGCACGGATCAAGAAAGGATTATTATAACGAGAGCGGCTCGCCCGAAAGCTGATAAAGTAAATAGTCTGGTTTTCGTTACTGCAAATCTTCATGGAGTAACTTTGTGCAAGGCGAATGAGCCAATCACCTCGAGGAGTATAGGGTACTTCAGGCCGATTTTTCCCGACGACGATAGTTATTTTTCGGAGAAGAAACTCAAAGAGGTATAGGGAACGCTTCCCTGTATGCTGGACGTAAATTGAGTATATCATCCGAAAACCTTTACCTTTGGCTGGCATGGATTGTTAGACATTCATGTAAGGAACGAAAAAGATTTTAACTTACCTAGGGTAGCAAATAATAATGGTTTCCCCAAATATCTGACATCCTAAACTTTATTAAATTGTTGAGATATTGTCCGAGGAAAGAAACATTTCTCATAAATACTGACCCAGATCGTGTCACGAGCAGACATAAGATCAACAAGGGACGGGAGAAGATGAGTTGTGAATTTCACTTTACCGGGGGAGGTCAGGAGGCTATAATTTTGAACCAAGAAAGAGGACCTCAGGCGGCCGTGGCGCCATGGCGGATATAAACGCTTGACCGATGGGAATGGATTTTGAAATGCGTGAAATGAGTTCAGTTGAAGAAATCTTGAGCTTAGGAGACGTAAAAACTTCATCCAGATACAATTGAGCGGCCCCCGCATGAAATGCTGTGGTCGTGAGGGCTCACATGGTTCAATATAGGGAAGAAAGGCAGGCGGAATTATCTGGCAGGCGGTGCGGAGTTCGTTATGGGGTGGGATTCTCGGTAGTTATATGACACAGTCGTTTTATACTCATCCCCCAGCCTAGAAATAGAAGTAGGAAGCACCTAAAGGCGAACCAAATTTAGAGCAGACTCGCTGGCAATGGCAGGTAATACCCAGCTCAATGTCCATTCAGTTTGACCGTTCGTCCCCAGAGAATGGGTGCATGTCAACCCAAACACCAAGATCCGATTCAGAAGCGAGGGGGAAAAGAATGGGTGCCCGGATCGCTCTATAATTATTCATATTGAAGGGAGATTAATGGTCGATTAACAGCAATACGAGAAAGCCCATGCATAGTGGCGTTCATAAATATAGGTCCTGTGACATTTTCCAAGAGAAAAGGCAGCCAGTAAGAAGGTTCCGTAGATGAGCGCGTGAAAGTTCCGAAATTGGGTTCATTTATCCACCCAGACCTCATTGCCCGAGGAGTAAGTCTTGTCTTGACCATAATCCGACGTATTTGGCATTAACGACAGCTAGTTATACTAGAAATACAAAAAGAGACTGTCAACATTAATTCTGTGGGAATAATGGTCATTCATGGGGGTAGATTGACGAGAGTAATGAAGAAAGCCCGCCTAATAGATCACAATCATGCTTTCATACTAATCTCTCCTAGGTAATAAGACACCCAGCTCCATATCGTCAACCGCTTCCTCATCAGGGTGCACAGGTGGGACGGTCAAGCCTTCATTCATCTCTCGTTTCACGCAGAGCTGCTCTGCAATGACAACTGTTAATACCGATCCTCCAATCATGACGAGCCAGAAGAAAAGGGACGTCGGAATGGATGCGGAATAATACGTCGTCAATACGAGATGGTTGAAGACTAATGTCAGTGCAAAGTCCAATATTAGCCGTGGTCGCCGAATGAGGGCGAATAGGTAATAGATGCTAGGATGTGGTGATATGAGTGGCGTGAATTGAAAGCAAGATCAAGAGCACAAACTCTGCAGAGCACGCGATAATCCAACAGAATGCGATAATCCAGCCACGCATAGGATCTGTTCTACCGTCCCACCGATCGTCATGCAGTCCATAACCAACGCGTTTTCCTCCTATCCATGCCCACGAGTACTGACTCCATCTATCCTCACCATGAATCCCCCTCACCGTCGCGCGCCCCGCCATTTCGCGCCAGTCCATTATCATACCTGTAAACGTGGTGAAAATGAGGACCTCGTCGGCCATTTTTATAACTTACCGACGTTGGCTGCACCACCTTCGTAATTCAATGATATTGGTTCTGCAAACATGCTAAGTAATGGTGGAATAAATAGTGATAGCGTTAGGTAGTGAAGACTTTGCATTGAGACGATCTGGTGAAGTGTTGAATATTCTCAATAAAATATTGCAAAATAGGCGAATTATCCGGGTTCGCACCTGAGATATGAGCAAAATAGGATCCCAATTGGAATTCCTTGTGCGTGCCATTGTTACAAACAGTGATCTTTGACAGTGATAGGATTTAAGCAGTGTTGTAGGCCATTCAAAGTAGCGGTTGATGAACAAGAAACATAGCCTATTTCTAAATTAGGGATTGACGTTTCGCATCGTTTGTTTCCGTTCAGCTATATTCCTCGGTTACTCTCAACCACCACTATCATTTAACACTTTCTCTAGGATGCCTCCGCCGTCTTACGAACGGCTCCCAAATAGAGAGGGAGGCAGAAGTATCACTGCCTCAACTTCAAGTCGAGGTGTAAGCCCAGTCTCACAAGCTCGTCCGCCCACATATTATGGAGAGGGCCCTTTCGATCCACCGAGTTCAGATGATGAGGACGATAGCGAGAGTGGTTCACTTCTAGAGAAGAAACGTGAGCCTTCTAGCCCCGGGCTAGCTGAGCTTGGAGATGGTTTCCCCTCTGGTTCGGGGCACAGAGATTCTGGTGACAAGAAGGTTCGTAACATTCGGTTCATTTACATTATCTGCCCAGCCTGCGCGTACAAGGGTTCTAGCTTATCTCACGCGACTACAGAGACCAGCATCATTGAGATACCTAGTTATTACACTCGTTTCACTCGTTGGACTCGCTGGTGTTATTGGCTTAATAGCTGCGCAAACGTACATCGAGTCTCCGCAACACCGACCAGGGTCGAGAAAGTTTGGCATGGACCATATCTTTAATGGGACGTTTGCGGCTGGCTCTAGGTCGATACACTGGGTTCCTGAAGGTGAGTTATGATCAACTAAGGGCGGAGTCGTCTAACAATCGGAACTACGTGAATATAGCGGGAGATGGTGTATTTTCCGTTTTCGAGGACAATGTCATCAAGTTGGTAGATCTCAAAACGAACACTTCGAAAACCCTTCTTGACCGAACTGACATTAAAGATGTGAGCGACTTTGACTGAACTTGTGATCGCCATTTATGACCACATCGGGGTTTAGGAGAATGGAGACCTGCTTTGGTGGTCTGACTGGCAAATCTCTCCTGACATGAAGTATCTCCTTGTGAAGGCTAACCATCGTAAGGTGCGTTGTAACGTCTAGCATATAGTCTCATGCTCACAGTCTCTCAGCAATGGCGGTGGTCAAGTTTCGGTAATTACTACGTCCACAGCATCGCAGAGAAACGCACATTCCCTATTACAACACCTACTAAACCTTCAGAGACTGCATATGCCACGTGGTCTCCAACAGGAAACTCGATTGCATATGTTGTTAACAACGATCTTTACGTTCTGGCGGATCTATCGTACGTAGTTCAATTGATGAGGCTTGAATATATACTGACACTGTATGCTATAGACCATCCGCAACTCCTATTCGAATTACAAGTTCAGGGAATGCTTCCCTCTTCCACGGGGTTCCTGATTGGGTTTATGAAGAAGAGATATTCTCCGGGCCCTCTGCTCTGTGGTGGTCCCCTGATTCCTCTAAGCTTGCTTTCCTCGCATTCGACGAGACATCCGTCGATGAATTTAACTTCCCCGTCTACAACCCCACAGAAGATTCTGATACCGTCGTACCATATACCACTGATGTTGTCATGAAGTATCCCAAACCAGGATACAATAACCCCTTGGTCTCAGTCCATGTCTTCGACCTCAAACGCCATCAAGAAAACCCAGGCTCTGGCTCATCTGGCAAAAACGCCACTTATGAATTATATTGGAATGACCGCCACCCCGCCGATAACAGTGTCATAATGGAGGTCGCTTGGGTTGCCAACTCATCGCTCCTTCTGAAAGAGGTCAACCGGAACGCGGACGATGGTAGTGTCGTGTTGTTTGATCTTGAAAACGAAAACGCCCAGCTTAGGTC
Source organism: Collybia sordida (assembly GCA_037014335.1). Lineage (NCBI taxonomy): Eukaryota > Fungi > Basidiomycota > Agaricomycetes > Agaricales > Clitocybaceae > Collybia > Collybia sordida. The sequence continues at coordinate 1,321,809 of JAYKXK010000011.1, read as the reverse complement.
ACGCGGAACCGTTGTTCGAAAATTGGGCAAGAAAGGTGAACATGGCGACGCTGGCTGGATTGATAACGTACATTTTTACTACCCCCTCTAGTGATATGAATATCTAATTCGGTTCCGATATAGGACCAAAACGTATACCCACTCCCTTCGACGTTAACAGTCGGCGGAGCGAGTGGATACCTTGATATAGTTCCCACTCCTGAGGGCTTCAATCATATCGCCCTATTCAGCCCTCCTAACTCTCGCACTCCTAAGTTCCTCACGTCCGGGAAATGGGAGGTAACAGGGGGTATCAAGGGAATCGATCCTAAGAATGGCACAGTGTAAGCCTCCTAACCCTCCATCACTACATCATGTTTACTCACCTCCTCTTCAAGTTATTTTGAAGCCGCTAATCCATCTTCAATCGAACGCCATATCTATTCTGTGTCCTTGCCGGCAAGCAACTCCGCCGCCGCAACTGAACCTTCAGCGTTGACCGACAGGACCAAAGCGTCCTATTATTCCTCGAGCTTCTCTCCCCAGGCGGGCTTCTATGTTCTACATTACCAAGGCCCGAACGTACCCTGGCAGAAAATCATCCAATCGGGAAATTCGAGTAAGATCACTAATTTGTCTAAAACGAGGACGTGGCTTACTCGGGGTAATCCAGGCTTCGACTATGTCTTGTCAACCAATGAACATCTCTTAAACATGACTATGGAATACGAGGCCCCGACGATCATTCGATCGACGGTTTTTAGCGAGGGTTACGGTATTCTTACCCCATTTTCATCGGGGTTCTTATTATAACTGCGGTCTTTCAGAGCTCAATGTCCAGGAGATTCGTCCACCCCGTATGGATGATTCTGGGCGCGTCAAGTATCCCGTCCTATTTCGGGTGTGAGTGACGTTTCTTCGGAGATGCCCCTACCGAACGCCTGTGCTGATGACACTTCTTAGATATGGCGGGCCCAACAGCCAATTGGTGGACCTGAAGTTTTCCCGAGGGTGGCATGATTATCTCGCGTGTGGCCTGAATTACATCGTCGTCATCGTTGATGGGCGGGGCACTGGCTTCAAGGGGCGTCCATTGCGCAATCCTGTCAAGGATAACCTCGGCTTTTACGAGACGATCGACCAAATTAACGCAGCCAAGTGAGTGGTTCCGATACGCAAGCCGGTGGGCCTAGACAATGCTAAACGCCACTCCGATTAGGATTTGGGCGGCGAAGGAATACGTAGACCGTAAGCGTATCGGAATATGGGGCTGGGTAATAACATCGCTTCTGCGCAGTTGGGTTATCATGGCTAATCGCGTTCGAGTCTAGTCGTACGGTGGCTTTATGGCGTCGAAGGTCGCAGAAGCAGATGCTGGGGTACACACGCTTTCCATGGCAGTCGCGGTTCGTGCCATGTTTACCTCCTTTTTAACAATCGGGACTTATCGCTGCTTTCTCCGGGCCGTTCATTAGCCTGTAACAAGCTGGCGTCTTTATGGTGAGCACATGGCGAAAATTTTTCGCAGTGGTGGGATCAGCAGGGTACTAATGCCAAGGCCTAGACTCAATATACACGGAACGATATATGAATTTGCCAAAGTTGAACCCAGGTGGGTACGTGAACGCGTCGATCTCAAATGTGGAAGGGTTCAAGAAAGTCGACTATCTATTGGCTCACGGGAGTGCCGATGACAACGTGCACTACGCAAATTCGGCGCATCTTTTGGATATGTTTACCAAGGCCCAGGTCCGAAATTTTAGGTTCCGAATGTTCACGGATAGGTGGGTTATTTGTTTTGGGTTGCTATCGTGTTTGCCGAGCGAAAAATTTGATTGGACGACGGCTCACTATTCGGTTTACAGCGATCACAGCATAAATCGGAGGGGGGCGCAGCGGGAGATCTATGAATATTTAACTGCGTTTTTAGTTGAGAAATGGGGTAAAGGAGGACGACAACGGGGCTGGTAAGGGTGTCGAGGTATGAAGAGAATGAGGAATAGACCGAGTTATTTTACTTGGTGTGATATGATAGAGTATAGAGAGGAAATTAATGGATTTGTGGGAAAAGATGGATTTGAGGTCTGGACCGCTGTCTGAGATGGGCCGAATGCCTAGACCACATGGAGTGTGATAAGTCCAGACACGGACCTGGTCAGATCTCAGCCTCGGTGAACGGCTCGAATAAATATCCTCCATGCCGTTCTAACATTTCGCGAATGTTTGAATGCCCTTCCCCGTCTCTTTTTACTATCATAACCCGATTATGCTGGCATCGTCGAGCATACCACTCAAACGGAATAGGCCAAGAGGTATTTGGAAAGCCCGTGTGACTGCTCCCCCACGTTTCTCGGCACGGAATATCCATCAAAGGCACTCCCCGCCCGACTCAATCTCAGAACCTGACAGCGATATTATCGAAGACTGCTCCTCCCCAACTACCGACAACGACGACGATTTTATCGAGGACGACAAAATCTATTATTGGGACTATTCTACTCGTTGTAGCCCTTATCCGGACCGCGTAAGCAGCTGGGCAACAAGAACTCGTATCATGGACACATCAAGCACTGCGACCGGTGGCTCACCAGACCGCGAGACCTGTAACTGGGAGGATTGGGAAGATCTGAAAGAATTGTTCGCTAAAGCTGCTGAGCAGTATGAAAGTGCGTGATCGCTGATGGATGTATCGGTGAAATTTTTTTGTTAAATTAAAAGGGTTAGGTGACGAGTCGCCTGAGGCCCTCCCTATCCTTCGTGGTGTGATACACGAGTGCCACCGTTTTCTTCTATACTATCAAGACCCTTCCGTTCTTTTTACAAATCCCACTCCCACAACTGCAACAATATCATCAACCACTGCCACCGCTGAATCTCCGCCCCCCACTGAATCCAAGCAAGACTGGAGCAGTGACAGACGCTGCGGCCCTATACCTTCTAGTTCTTCTATAGCAACCTCCTCACGTCCCCGTCAGAAAGAACGCAAGTGGTAAGCAACTGCAAATCTTTTCTTTCCCTGTATCATTCCAAAATGCTGAGATATTGATGCTCCAGTAAATGTATCGAACTGCCAACTGCATTCCATGCCATTCTTGGCACTGCACTATTCCTTTTTGGTAATCTTATCGCACAGGATGCCTCTTTGGCACTGAAGGGTGAACCCGACAGTCCTGTCCCCTACTGGCTGTCTGCCCTTGACGTTTTCGAAACTGGGGAAAATCTTCCCACCCGTACCAATGGTCTAGGCTGTGAACCCCCAGAAGATTGGCGCATGGCTATCGTCTGGGGTCGCACCCTCGTCTGTCTCGCCGACGAAACTGTTTCTCGCGCTTCCAAAGCAAAGGAGTCGGGCTCCATAGCTGACTTCCTCACCCCCACTGCCCAGTTCTCCGCAGAAGAACCGGACTGGCCGCCCGAATCCCCGTTCTACACCATCGCCGCCCGGCGACCGCCGGTCACTCGCCGAATGTCCCTATCCAGTGCATCAGCGCATGACCTGATGGTGCTTGCAATGGATCAGTTTTCCAGGGGCATCTTCCACATGCCCCATCCGCAACATATGCAGATCTACCAGAATGCACCGCCCAACTCTCAACCCGCCCAGGAATCATTCTCTCGTGCCAAGGAGCTCTTTACCATCGCGTCTGAGGTTTTGCTCCTCGCAGAGAAGCTTGACGTTCCCTCAGAAAGGCAATATTGGGCCTCGTGGGCGGACTCAGTTTTCAATCAGATGAAGATGGAGGCGGATACGGATGCGTGGCGTGGTCCTATTACGCGTGCACGGGGGAGGTGTTGGTTAATTGTTGGCTCAGCGCGGGTAGAGGACCTAGAAGCCGCTTTGGAGCGCGGAGAAATGGATATTCTCCAGTCGGAAGATGCTCAAGAAGCACGTGAAGGGCTTTCTACGGCGATATCCTTCTTCGAGCGGGCGAAAGGTTCTGCGACTGTTTCCGCTTTGAGCGATCCGGAGTCGCAGGAGCTCCAGACCCTCTTGGCCGAAGCGCTCCTGACCTTGGCAAACTTGACTGAAGATGAGCAGAGACGTGAGGAGTTGTACGCCCGGGCTCAGTTGGAGGGTGGCCAAGATTTTGGTTTGGAAGACGAGGATGAGGATGAGGATATGGACGAAAGTGTATAACGTGTTTTTTTCTTGGGTACAGGAAAGGATAGAAGGCTCAGCGGCGCACCCCGAGATCCTAGGTTCAAAAGTTTCCTCAAGTTCGTCGTCTAATTAATTTTTTTTCGCTTTCTCTGTCCATTTTTGCTGTGTTGTTTCTCTCGTTATCCATTATATTATCTTTTGTATATCCTATGCATAACCAGATACACGGAAAATTCCTAACCCAACTTAATGTTATTGCTATTTATCTACCTATTGATGTATGAATAAGTATTGTACTTCTGTAATAACGCTATCATCCTTGATATCCCCATCCTCTCAACTGCATCTGGATTTGCTCATCAAGAATCAGTCCGCGTTGCGGGAGGAAGAGGAGAGACAGGGGGCTGTGATTGGCTGATGGTCATCGCGAGGTCATAGGCCGTCATAGGTACGCCTGGACACGCTTGTTTCCCCGGACACGCGTAAGCTGTGCCTGCTCCTTCGGCTATTCCATATTTACCCTTCAAGCAGAAGCTGACAAGCACCAATCACAAGCCGGTTATTTCGGGACTGGGGTAGAGGCCAGACTGAGCGAGACCATTAACCTTGGGCTATGATAGTTATGAAGATGTATCATTTCTCATATAATATATATACATGATGTTGAGATACGCCGCTTCGAATCTTGAATCTATACGATTGGAGAAAGAGGTTACTGCGCGTTGCCAAAACGAAACGCGTTTGGACTGCGTCAAACTTCGATTCACGCCTAATGGCGACGCCGATGGCTTGCGTATGTAGGGTTGGGTTATATTCAGAGGGTCTAGACGCGGCGTCTTAACCAGTGGAAGCCGATTATACCCTTTGTACTATGCACAAATTGTTTTAAGGAGAGGCCAATCCAATAATATTCCAAATTGAAATTTCTGTATTGGGGCATAGGCTCCGTCACGGTCAAAGGGTGCTTGTACTAAAAATTTCGACCATATGGCGTTCTATTTGGTGCTATTATTATGTATCACTATGTACTTGATGATTGGAGATTACTTATCCACGAGGGGGGTCCAGTCGAATTCGAAGTGTATATAAATTTAATGGACTTCTATCTTACTTATCATGTATGTATCTGCCACAATGACAATATGTGCAAATATCAATTTGATCTGATAGGCGATCACTGATATAGGGGTTAGAATTAGGATGTTGGCCTTCAGCACACCCCTCCCAAGTATTGTCCATAGCAATGTCGCAGCTTACTAACATCAAGAAAGATCTCGATAATCTCGCCATAGACGATAAGAATATGTTGAAAAACAGATTGGAGAAATGGCTGGACGAGACCCATGACAGTCGTGAATTGCGAGACCGTTACACTTTTTACATGAAATCTCATTCATCTGATGGTAATATCATTGAGGGCTGGGCCATAAACAACCTCTTTATTTTTGGAGTACAAACAACCACCTCAAACTCCCACCGGATCTCTTTCAAGAATTATACGACTTTGACGCAGAGGGGGGGGGAACCAAAGAAAGTATTGTGCCCAGACGAAGAATTGGCCCTGCTGGCTCAGATAGGGTGCATTGATGTTCTCTTGGGTTCGTGGTCTTATCGTGAGTGTTTTATCAGATGTTGGTCACCCCGTTCAGTTCCTAAAGTCTCACTAGCGGAGACTCCACCGCAACCTATCACCGTGTATGTAGCTCCATGTCAAGCGTTCGTTGAAGTTATATGAGAAGATATATAACCTGCTTGAGCACCATGGAAAAATCATGCATCTTGCCTAAAGTCACGTCACTGGCAAATCACGCGTAGCGGCAGAGTGGGCTCGTGAAGTGAAGTTCGATACTATAAAATCCACATCCTGGTAACTGACCATTCTCAGCAACCGTTATTATCCATCTGCCTTAGGACAACAAAACACAAGAGTGAAATGAGATGGCCCCCCATAGATGAAGCGATATGCAATTTTCTTTACGACCCCCCTCGTCCTCAAGATCCAAGCCTGAATAGATATAGGGTATGACGATTTTTAATCGACATCGAAAAATATGCTCTGAATTCTATCAGGGCGAAGAAGTATTTGCTGCTTTTTTCGGAGCCTTGTTCTCAGTTGTTTCAGAGAAGATTTCACAAAGTGACAGTCTTGAAACCTTCAATCTCTCTTGGAGCTTTGGCAATGAGGGTAGCCTGGACTCGCTTCAAACATCGCCTAGGTATGTTGCTTTCGAGCAGGTTATTTCCAAAGCAAAGGCGATGTTATTGGAGGAAGAGGCAAGGATGATGACTCTTCGAAAAAAAATGACCTCTGTAGACATTGATAGTGAGTGTTTGTTATTTTGCATTCTTGGTCTAACTTCATCTATGAGCAGTCGAAGGGTGGGCCCAGAGACTTTACGATATCTTCATAGATAATCACGCGATGGCGTTACTGAAGTCTGACAAGCTGCAAAACAAAAAAGTTCGGGAGTGGAGGTTTTATTCTTGCCTTAGACGACTGTGTCCAACTTAATAAATGGGGGATGGGGTCCGACTATCAGACGCGGGGTGAGATGCTTATTGGACTATTGGATGTAGTCTCTATTCTTGCACTGAAGCGAGTGGTTAAAACCTTTGAACATTTGAACATTTGGACGTTTCTCATCGACGCTACCCCGGATCTGGTGGGTTTTTATCCTCCAACGCCAGAAATTACATCATCCTATGATTAGGATGTCGAGGAGGATATCAACGATAAAAGGCATCAAAGGCCGTGGCATGGCTACCTCGATCAGGAGCTCCATCGCTATGTACTTGAAATTCGTGGTGGAGATGAATATCCCGCTGTAAGACGATTCACCCTTAATGGTTGGCAAAGGTTATGGCGAGATGAGCGGAAGTTTCAACCAGCTGGATTCGAGACGCTTGCTGGGCAGATGGCGGCTGCATTAGAACCATTTTCTTCCTTAGATGACTTCGGGTCTCTGGTCGGGGGCGCCAACACCGAACAAAAATAAAAGCGCAAATTGTAGGTTCCTTGAATGTTTCCCGCTCCTGCATTACGACTTGTAGTTCCAAAAAATTACATCAAGGTTTGGCGTGAAGGCTGCACAAGACTCAAAGTGTTTACTGCGCATGAAAAATGTCCTATGTCAGACAATATTGCCGGAAGGCGTATGTTCGATCGTGGTTATGTGTTCATGTTTTTACAAATGGTGTCGGGGCTAGTGCAATTCCGCCCCTTGATCTTGATACCTAGTCGCGGAGCCAGGACGGATCAATTACATTCCTCTATGAAATTTGGGGCGTAGCACTTAAAAGATCGCGCTATTTATGGATAATGGTTATGGAGTGCATACGAAACAGCCAGGGGTTAATTCCGATGGGTCCAGACTCCAGGGTATATGATGAGAGTAGGCAACAACCAAGGGGTATCTCGATGCCACTCCGGTGGGTAAAGGAACTACTGGGGAACACTCCCGTGGGTTCCAGCCGAAAGACAGAAACTTGATACACATTTCCCTAGACCCGGGTTCATCATCACTACAGGGAGCACGACAGTGGCCCATCGGTTCAGGTTCCAGAGGGAGATGATAGGTGCGCTGCCGGCCAAGTTCAAATGATATTTTCAGATGAGCCTTCGGGAAATGTGGTTCAGGGAACGTTATATAGGATCCAACGGAATTAATCCTATGAAATATCGGGAGACGGTGATTTGTGTTTGGAATAATGTATTGGTGCCATGTAGTGACGAGTAGAAGTGAGTTCTCCAATGAAAATCCGAAAATGTCGGATATTGTGGTAACCATGTCTGTGTCCTGGCGATAAGGGTGAGTTCAACAATGAGGCAAAATGTAATAATGTAATGACTGGCATCTATATCCATCCGTCTGACTCCATCGAATGTGGGTGATGTTCGAGAACTCTTGGGTCTTGTGTACTACGGATGAATGAGAGTACAACTATGGACTGGGCTTGACAATGGCTTCGGAACTTGATATTAATTTTCGTCCAGCCAAATTCTATGACTTCTAGGTCATTTATATTTCAGCGGCAGGGAATCGAGGATGTTTGGTTATTTCTGTATTGTACACTTTTATCAAGCTGTGTTTGCGTGGAATATGGCGCAGTATATTCCAGATGAGGTGGACCCCACCACCGGGAAGACTCACGGAAAAGAATCGGTTGAGGAACAGGAAAAGGTTGAAGTTTCGAGAACGTGAGTACGGACTCGGCGAATGCCGTTTGCCGGTTTCCGATTCATCTTTGGTTGGGGCACGATGTGTACTGCTGCCCATTACTCATTCGCCGTTGTAAGTCGACTCACGTTGGATGTTTATAGGTTATTACAGATTCATTCTTTTGATAATGTATATTCCGTGGATATGAGCCGGAAATAATAACGTGGAAGCGGATAATGTATAAGGTATTAATTACACACTTCTGACTTCAAGGCCTTCGGATTGAACATTATGCTGCTTCCAAATGAAAGAAGACTGTATCGAAAAAATGGACCCGCAGGATATATGAGGACAAAGGCTACTCGAGGAATTGCCGACGGTGTCGGCATTGACCTTGCTTGCCACACAAACATGGAACATTTCTGGGATAAGATACTTTTTTGACAACGGGTACTAGCATGCTGAATCAATTGTACATACATGTAATATAATGGTTTCAATGTAAATTCTATATAAGCTCAAATATATCATCTACATCCGTATCCCCCAGGTTTCTGGACTAGCAGTGTTACTTGGGCCTTCAACTTGGATTGGTGAAAGTTGGGGTGTACGGTTGTGGAAGTTGGAGTTTGCCGTGGGGGCTATGGGTGAGCCTCTGCGCGCAGATGGATACAGGCGTTCAACGCGAAGTGACTTGGGAAAAAGAGATGAAGAGATGGCGAACATGGCAAACAACCATGTGACCATTGATGATGACGGAGTAATGATGACAAGATAGGTTGCCTAAAAAGGCACTGTTTGGTATTATTTGCGATATGAGACGAAAAGTGGCTTCATTTTTGGGTTTGAAGAACCTTGACAAGCAAGGTAATATTTGCTCAATTGTCGGACCTCATGATCATGGTTGGACGTTGTTCTCAAGTTAACACAGTTACACAGTCCATAAGCTATCAGAATTGTGCAGTAGGCCAAAGTGACCCACTCCATGCGTAACTCTTGGGTAAAGTTATGATTCAGGGAAAACATAACATTCCTTTATGGAGACCGTATGGTTAGTCAGGCATTCTATTGACTCTCCTTCCTGTTGATGTCTGCTTGATCAGTGTCGACAGAAGACAGTATGCGGACCGGGCGTGGTACCTCCATGTCCTCTCACGTCCCCGACAACGGATACCCGGAGCTATCTCTCCGGAATATTGCCCAATGTTCAAACTTATTTTCTACACATAAACCTATACTTAATTGTGAAACGAAGCTCCGAAGAAAAACATTCAAGTTATCGAATAGTTCAACGTTTCGTCTCTATATTCACTCTCCTCCAACACCTTTTTCAAAATATGCAAAGAACTTAGGAATGGAGGGCGCTCAATACCATCTAGGGCTGAGCTAGCCAAGCAACCGCCGAGCGCAACACGAGGCAGCATGTGATCGTGATATAAATCCCCATATTTCAACCATGCATTCTCCCCATCTTAAACGCACTATAGTCTCATATGACTTACATCAAGAAAAACGCGCTCAAGCCTCAACGCATCTATGGCCAAGCTGAAATATGGTTGTCACTGTGCGGAGCCGGTCGGACCGTCTACACACTGGTCACCCAATATTATTCTGCTTTCCCTTCGACAACGTTGCATAGAAAATAGAGTTGATGTAGGAATGACGAGGTGTTGGTCCCTTCGTAAATCTCCTCGTCGCGAGGGCCGGGCGGTCCCATCGGACCACTATGTATTGTAACAGACTTTTGTTGTAACTTGTTCATCGCTCAGTCCAAGTTGGCCCGGTGCTCGAGAGTTATTCGGAAGATGCATACCTAACGTATAAAAGCATGCTGTCTGTGGAGTAGGAAGGACAGAATTCATTTTCTTCCCATTGACATCCCGCAAATCAATCACGAAGTGGCTCCTTTCTGCTGTTGCTCTCACTGCTGTCCAGATTGCTTTGGTATGTCGGTTTTTGATCATAAAGGGTACTTTCTAATTTTAGTTTCTTAGGCTGCCCCGAGCGAATTGGTTAAAAGAGCTTCCGTCGGTGAAGTTGCCAACATTGGTTACGCTACCTTGAACGGAGGGTGAGTCCCGATTCTCCAATTTTCGCTGTTCCACTCACCGTTGTTATAGAACCTCTGGTGGATCTGGTGGAACGACTGCCCTCTCACCACCCTCGCTGCTCTCACCTCCGCCGTCTCTGGAACCGCATACTGCACCTTGGTGTGACCTTGTATAGGTACTATTTCCGGCAATGCGGTTGTGAGGGTCGGTTCTAACACTTCTATCATCGGCAACAGGGGTTCTGGTAAGTGAAGTATTTTTATTGTTTCTTTCATTTCTGACATCATTTTTCGGCTAGCCCTCGTTGGTATTGGACTTCGTGTCTTGAATGAGAAGAACGTCATCATTCGCAACGTCAGAATTTCCAAGGTTCTGGCGGCAACTGGTGATGCCATTGGAATTCAAGCTGCATCAGAGGTGTGGCTCGACCACCTTGATCTCTCCAGCGATATGAGCCACGATAAAGTACGGCTGCCTTCTTTGGCCTTCCGCCTTACTTCACTAGTTACTATCTTCCTCATAGGATTAATCAGTTTAAACCCCCCTTTATGTTCGCGAAGTACTCTTCTAACCCACACACTACACAGCCACGATGATCTCCCCGACACCACCCACGGCTGCACAGGAAATTCAGCCACCGCAAGAAAGCTCCACGATGACTGGAAGGGTTCCCTCGTTGGACACTCTGACAACAACAGCTCCGAGGACACCAAGATGACCGTCACCTACGCCAACAACTACTTCGTCAACATCAACTCCCGAACCCCGTCTTTCCGATTCGGCAGGGGCCACATCTACAACAACCTCTTCGATAACAATGGTGACGGAATTAACACCCGTGTTGGTATGTACCTTTTCTTCCTACACGATGCTGAACAATACTGAATCAGCATTGCAGGCGCTTAACTTCTTGTTGAAAACAATGTCTTCTCGGGCGAGCCATGAGTTTATTCAGATTATAACGACAGTTGGCTAACCTAGTAAATAGGCTGCAAGAAATCCCTCTACGCGACCGATGGCGGTTTTGCTGTCGCCCGTGGAAACGATTTCGGTGGTGTTGCCAACACTGCGCCCTCAGGCTCATTCATCTCCGCACCCTACTCCTACAGCTTGATTGGAGCTTCCAGCGTTAGATCTGATGTTTCGTCCAGCGCAGGGCAGACCTTGACCTTCTGAGTACACCTATATATCAAGAACATAGTTGTAGAAAAAATGTGAAAGTTATCGTTACTTTTGAAATATATATCCATTTCTACGTCGGTTCTCAGTTTCCAAAAATGTATTGCGAGATATGACAACACCCGCACGAGATGCTGATTGGGGTACGTCTTTTCAACCAACGACAATTTAATTACTGTTACATGCAGCTAATAACTCGTCCCCAGTCCCAACCATTGAATCGATATCTTTGTGAATCCGCGTAAGTCAAGCAAAAATGGGGACAGAAAATGCAAGACAACGTACAAGCGAAAAATGTATTTACAGGGACCATATCGAGAACCCCGAGTGGCGTTGACGTTTCCATGGGTTGTCCGCCCCACAACACTCGAACAAAAAACTCCGAATTACGTTGCTTGGTTTTCTCGTAAAGCTCAAAGGCGACCTAAGTGATATATCATCAACCGATTGCAGTTTCAGGGTGAAAATCTGACTTGCCTCAGAACCCATGCCCGGCCAGACCATCTTTGAAATTTGAAGGAACCCTAAAAGTGGGGACACGGACCCATCGTGGCCGATCTGATGCATAAAATATCAGGGTTTTGCAAATGAAGATACTATGTAACAAAGACCAAAAAGATCTCACGTTATGAACATATTTCATCTATGCGTATTCGTCAATGGGGCCAAATATAGAGGTATGGTATTAATACCTTCGATGATTTATTCATTTTTGCTTGTAAATGTCCTTTCAGTTCTAACATCCAGGCACCATATTTCAAGGCGGAATATTGGGCAGACTCTGGTGCATCGCGATATTGATGCGAGTATTCCCAATTTCCGAGGCGGAAGACAGTATCTGCCTAGTGGAGAGTCAATTGTGTAAATTGATTAACACAGGGATCGTCATTATCGCACTTACCATATCTTGTGTAACACAGGAGGAAGTGTCATTGAGATTGCAAGGTAGGGTTTTTCCATGACATTGTTTGGCACTCATATTATCGTAGTAGCTTTTGGTTATGATAAAAAAAATGATGTGAATGGCAAGGTAAAGTATAGCGTACTGGTCAAAGCTCGAATGCCACCCAGCTGTGTCCTGTGTTGCAATGCCTGAGATAGCATCAAGCTTAGCATACAGATCCGCGGAAGCGCTAAGATGGTTTGTCCAGTTCGCATTTCCCGAAGTGATGGCTATCTTGAGGCTGTTAGCTTTGTTGCATGGGTACGTTGGTTCGAGCGAATCAAATGCTGGGAGCTGAATGACAACTTCAACCCCCGTAGATTGAGGGAATAGCCCTTTGACGAGACCACTGGCAACCTGAGAGGTAATCACATTATTTGTTACACCTATATCAATTGGTCAACTGGTGGTAAATTATAAGAGAAAGATATGGCGGACGGATTTGGGAAGTTGACGGGTTGAAATGTGATTCGAGACCGAGGCGTTTGGCATACACATTACGTAGATCCTGATCTATGATATGAAAGGTGAATACGTTGGGGAAGAATAGGACATACAGTGCCATGGATAATAGAGTCCTCGAGGCCTTCACCTGTTATTTGAGGAAATTGGCACCTAGATCAGGCGTTAAGTATAATTTTAGAGTTGACATCACATCATCTTACGTGCTGCCGACGAAACCAGGTCCAACAGTGGTGCTCCAAGGATTGGCCGGGTTGACCGATGCTTGCCACTGAAATTCCCTTTGCTCAATGACATCGATAAACGGGCTACCCTATGCTTACTTGTATGTCTACCGCATCCGATCCGGGTCTCGTAGGTGTCTTGAGGCCATATAACGGACCTTCACCAACGCAACTCCACGTCACGCCCTCTTTGAAAAACGTATTACTTCCATAAGGTGTGCGTTTGTGGTGCCTCTGAATAACCTCAACGTATTGCAGAGTAAAATCTTTTGAGGGCGTTCTGTCCATTATCATGAGATATCTTTGCGAGTAGTCTTGGCGTGCTGATCTCACTTATATTCTCGGGTACGAACATGAGGCATGTTACACCAGTTATATTCGCCATAAATTTTATCGGGGGTCACTGACGAATTGAAAATCCCCGGGGATCCCGATCCATTAAGTGCAAAGGTGAAGTTGTTGATTGCATTAGGGGCGGGTGGATAGTGGACGATCGCAGCATGGGCTATAGTACCCAATAAAGGCGAGAGGAGGAGCACTACAAACATCATCAGGTCTTCAGAGAGAGAGATTCCGGATAGAAGGTTCATCGTGTGGCCAGATCACCACATAAGTACTGGACGCTGGTCGAGAAACGTGTGTGTCAGTCTTCGTGCTTCCTCGCGGTGTGGAGTCCATGTGACAACGACGTGGGTTTATTTGTTCTGATTGTAAGATGGTCTGCAAATAGGAGAAACGCAGTACTAAGTCGTAGAGTGGATTTCGCATTTGTCCTGGGAGAGACGACGAGCCTGCTATGTGTATCTTGAATACGCGAGATTATGGAGATCATTGTTCGGTGACAATCCTTATCCGGAGTGGCGGGTTGCGCTTATTTGAACATCCTCCACTACACTCTCGCACGTGTGCCATCGACGACCCTTTTCACCTCAAACTTCGTTTCCAATAATATCAACCAGCTACACGGTGCAATGGCCTTGCTATTTCCGCAACATTTTGGTCATCGTGAATAGCGCCGGGGGTGGAACCGGGCTGACCAGGAGTTGCTTCCCTGAAGCGCAGTCGCCCACGCGTTATTTCCTCTAAACCGAACTTGCCCATTCTCTACATGATGCTCTCACTTGGAAGGAGTTTCGTAATCATTTCGTTGGTTTCGTCCGCATGGATGGCCAACGCCCGACCTACAAACGATGTTCGGGACAGTAAACAGGCAGGGTTCCTTGCTGACAGTGCGCTGACAGAGATTTTGACTCGAGGAGCGCCCATCCTTGGTGAGCGCGAACTTTCTGCCCGAACTCTGGGAATACTAAACTATCATAGGTGTCGACAATGGATGCTCAAAACAATCAAAGACGTGTGACTGGATGAAGCATATCGCAGACAACACACCCCTGGTTCATATGAACTTGCCAGGGACACACGACACCGCTACATGTATGTTTGACGCAACGGTGTGACGATGCTTGGCATTGATGCTATGGATTAAAGGGAATTACTCGGATGCGACTCAAGCTGCTCTGTTACGATATACTGGCCCGTGAGTCTAGCCGATAGGTTTATCTGAAAATGCGCGTTTACTCTATACTAGAATCCCCCCTGCAAGCGTGTTTCGTTGCCAGCAGTCGTCTATACTACAGAGCCTGAATGACGGGATACGCGTCTTTGATTTCCGGTATGCTTATAATCCGGGGAACGATACTATCGGCTTCCATCATTGTATGTAACATCACTTTTCCCATAACAATTGGCATTAATACTCTTCATCCAGCCATGGCTCTACTTAGCCCTACCACAACTCTCGAAGACGTTCTTTTCGGCCTGTATAACTGGTTAGACAAGCACCCAACCGAGGCCGTCTTGGTTTCGATAAATCATGAGGGCGGAACGGGCACTCCAGATGACGCAGCCCTCCAAGAGCATATATACAACATTTTCAACGGAGATTTGGCCAAACGCTATTGGGTCCAGACCAATGGGACTGTAAGATTCTTCACTCGGCTCATTCTTCTATACTGACTGAATTTACGACAGCTTGGGACCCTTGGGCAAGCGCGCGGAAAGCTTACGCTACTTCAACGGTTTACATATTCTCTCCTCCCACCAACCTCTACCAAGAGAATTGGTATCCATCTCGATTCGAGCCAATGGACAGATAACAGTCCTGATATTACTCTTGTGTACAATAATGCCAAGAACCAGATTGCATATATAGAGGTAAAAGTGCTTGCTTTGATTGATTAGGATGGGCATCTTACATTTTTCAGGACTTCTATGAGATGAGCTTGCCAGTCGACGCCGGCGTAGCTGCAAATATCGAGATGAAATTCAATGCAACAATTACTCATCTTGACAGGGCGACAAAAGAGCATCCCGATCAACTGTTTATCAGTTTTGCCAGCGCGGAACACAATGTTGCATCCCCCACCGTTTCTCCTCGGGTAAACCTGACCGTTTTTTTTTGGTTTTTGTCAGTCTCACCTTCTAATTGATAGATTATGGCCCTTGGAGATGGGGATGTTCCCGGAGTCGATCAGAAGCTTTTGCCATGGCTTCAAGAGCGCAAGGGCAAAAGGTTCGGAATCATTAGTACGTACATCGGCCTTATCATGTCACCCCACGCCCTGAATTATGGACCGGAAATGCAGTGTTGGACTTCTATGATGGTGTTCCAGGTTTGGTGGAGGCTGTAATTGGATTGTAGTCGGGTAGTTCTAGAAATATTTTTATTGCGCAAATGGAAGTTATCCTAGTTGATGGTAATCCCAAGATCCTTCTGTCCCTCACCTCTTCGCTCCATCACCAATTATGGCACAAATCAAATACCGACTACATACGATTATTGGACTCTACCGCCTGGGCATGTCACTTCCCTTCGAATACCAAGTGCATTATCTGGAGGGTCTGCTCTCTCGTGCTGGTATCTATGCCTAATTCCGTTTTGTTGATATTCGTGTTGGGGTATGTGAATGGGAGGTTTTTTTGAAGGGTGGGCCCAGCATCGTGGAAACTTTGCTAGCTGAGCGTAGTTCATTCGAGGCATTCATAACTCACCGGGTACTTTCACCAGCTGCGCTTGCAGAAGTCGATTGGACATCACCAATTCTACATATAAAGGTCATCAACCCAAATACATTCAATAGTGCATGCCAGCAGATGCCCGCGACAGTCCTCCTATTTCCAACACTCCATGTAACGCTAGTTATATTCGCAGGCCCAACCAACGACTACTTGTCTCCAGTCAATAGAACGGCATATCTATCCTTTGTCCTTACCGACGAGACGTTTGGTGATTTAAACCTATGACCTACGAGTTGTGGTGTGGTAGTAGATTTCTAAGACGCTGTCCTGAACTTAGTGGAGGTTGTGATAGGTTTTAGAACTCCCAATTCTATAATCGCCTATACGGCGCCAATCGAAGAACACTAATAACCTATCCATATGTTTAGGTATACGAAGTTCTAGTGGTGTCAGTCAGCTAAAGGTATGGACAATCAGCTCGAAAGTGGCAAATGTCATCATATTGACAGGGATAGCGCTGATACAGGTAGGTCAATCATATATTCAGGTAACGTGTTATAACAATAAGGGAAACCACACCGGATGAGAGTTGGAGACAAGCCCCGATAAAAGACACTGATCCCTTCAGCACGGTACGAGTTGGTGATAGTGGATAGTGTTGATCGGTAGGGGTTTATATTACTCGTGGGCGAAGAATTTGGATTCAGAAAAGAGGCTGCACGAGGTGCGGGTTCCCAGTTGGCGGGGACAACCAATGTAGCATTTTTTTGGCTCCCCTGTATTCGGGTCTTAACTACATCGAGTGGAAAAGTAGCCAGCCATCCAACTAAGTCAAAGTACCTTAGCACCTCAATTTTTCTCCGGAAAAAAACAAATTACTTACTAACTCCAGCTACACCACCCGCTATCAGTAACGATGTCCAAGACAGGTTTTTGATATCCGTCGCATTGCCCTCGGGGTACGATGGTGGGTGTGGAGAAGGGGTAGCAAGGTAGCGGCTAGTTGCTTCGTACTGCGGTTTAAGGTGGGTAGAGTTAATTGAATTGCTGCATATTTTGGACTTTCTTGGGTCGTACAGCAGCAAAATAGGCTCCGTACCCACAGTCTCTCAAGGCCGTCGCAGTGACACCACGGTAGAGACCACACACGCCAGATTCCCTGAATATTCGGAATGCGACTTCCCGAGCTGAGGTCGGAGTGAGCAAAGATTGTTGGCGAATTTTAATCAATTCGGTAGGTGTGGTGACGATCCTAATATAAAATTCAGAAAGTAAAATATGAGTAATTTATGAAGCGTGATTACGATGATATTATCCCGCTTCCCGCTCCTGCGAGAGTAATCTGAGTGAGTGTTGGGGTTGCGTCAACGTGATCGAGCTGTGATTTCATAAAGAAGCGATATGAAGCGAAAACCAAGCCATTCATGAGGGCAACCGTTGCCTAATAATCCCATCAGTATGGCCGAGCGTACAATAAAGGGGATGGAGGTTTACCAAGGGCGAGGTGATCCCTTTATAAAGTCCCAGGAATTTCTCTTCCTTGATGATTGTTGCGATCGCATGGATCGTCGAGTGATATTTTTGGGCGATGTGTGGGCTTTGGAACCGTACCTTGACTAATTAACCAATCAGTACAAGGCATGTCTGGATGAGTTTGACTGAATGACACCCACCAGTATCAAATGGGAAGCCAATTGCTAGTCCTGTCATCCCCTAATTTGTTGTAAATCTGAACGATGTCCTTGACCAACGATATGCATCTTACCGCAACCGTTCCTGCAATGAAATCCACGGTTGGATCTAGTTCGACTGTGGGTAAAATCACCGCGAGCTCAGTGCCCATTCTCCGAATCAAATGCACCCTATTTTCTCACCCTGACTTTCTTGCAGTGGATCAGCCATGAATATCCTCTTCTAACGTGCGTCGTGGTGACGGATGTTTGTTGCATGCCTTTGGTAGGAGGCTCGGCTGCATTGTAAGTGGCTGTCCTATTTATTTGTTTATGCAAATTGATCCGCCCTCAAATTTTTCCGTTTAACTTATGCACTCATGTCCTTGTTGTGGCCTCCCCAATTTGGGTCGTCACTGGCAAGGAACCAGAGGAGCACCTTTTGACGGGAACCAGACAAAACTGTAAAAACGGCTACTAAAATTACACCAGCGTAATTGGGTTGTAAAAAATTATTGATTGTGGTGGAATTTCGTGCACAATGGAAGATTCGTGGCTTAATTTGGACTGATAAACTGGGGAAGGCTGACAACAAATTTGACAACGGATTCGGCAACAGCGGGAAAACAGTAGGAAAACAGTTTGAAATTCCCTATTCACATAAAATAAGAAATTTGGGCCATTCCAACGACCATATTTTACAGGTTTCACGAAGACAAATCATGACTGTGGTCCCAGCGGTGCAGATCAAAGGCAAGGCCCCCCATACTGTATTCCTACCAACTAATTCGAATTACTAGTTACATCCGTAGTCTGCTCGACTCTCGCAATAGGAGCGACAATCTGTAGGCTAATTATTCGTAGGCGTCGCCTGTGGCTCGACGATGTTTGTAAAATTTCCCCCCTTTTCTTCTCATGTTTAGTCTGTCATAACAGGCCTTGGCATTTTTCTCTATGGTTTCTCTCATTATTCAAGTTGTAGCAGTCTATTTAGATTTGCGAAGTGAGCTTCACCTCATACTCAAAATATTCATTCCTAATTCATCTCTCAGAGAACACATCGCAGGAATATAAAGTAGTCCGATACTATTTGATAGTAAACGCATTCTATTGTATAATATGGTTTGTTACATTCAGCCGTTATTTACCAAAACCCACATCTAATGCTTTCATATTAACTAGGTCTGCTCGCTTGTCCATCCTTGTTTCCATGATTCGAATTGACCCATCCCGCACGCGACAACGCCGTCTAGGATGTGTCGGCGTTATTTTTGTTGTTGTCTGGGTTCTGTTAATGGCTCAGCTTTTTTGGGTCTGTGAGCCTGACGCCTCGTGGAAAATATTGAAATCTCCACAATGCCGCCTTGATAAACAAGTCGCAATATTTCTGCTCGTATGTTAGTACTGCCAAATTAAACCTCCCGACTTCGTCGTCTTAGAAGCCTTTCACTCTAGCGGATATCATCGCAGATATTATCCTTTTGGTGGCTCCCTTGAGACTCCTCGCCGTGCTTCGCGACGATTGGCTGCGCTATCGTCTCATAATCATATTTTCCACCTGTATCATCACAACTATCGTATCTTTTGTTCATGCCGTGTATATCTTAACTGCCGGCGGGCCAAAAGTGGTTATCTCGGCGCTTGTGGAGGTAGGCATCTTATTTCTTATTTCCACATTATTTAACGGTCCTTTGTTTCAACTCCATAGGATTGTATATCCCTCATTGTTTGTAACATCCCTGTAATCATAACCGCATTTGTCAATTTGAACAGTGCATCCGAGTTGCGAAGGCAAGGTCGCTTACCCTCTTTCCTAAATATCTCGACATGCGTGGCACGACTCAACAATACGACAACCACACATGAGGTCTCCCAGACTATAACTATTTCCCCAAAGCCCACCGCGGATTATTCTCGGTCACATAATACAGGGAAAGCCACGGTGTCCACCGATAGTGTGGGGGTACTTCAAGTCTGCAGACAAACGGAAAACCTGCAATCTTCAAATTGTTGTAACTACACAATGTAAATATATTTTTATATTTTTGTACACGGTTCACCGCCAGCATCACGATAACCCGAGCCTGATACTGGGGTGATAATTGAAACACTATTTCAGATACATAGTGGTTACCTTTGTATATATCGGTGTTCCCTTAGGCCCTGCGTTAACTAAGTATATCGGATAGGGCTATGATTTTATCCCATTTGTTGTCGTTCACCCAAGCAATGGACTTATCTTGTTGCAATGCAAGCACACTGTTAATTTTCGGGAGCGCCTTGACCCCTTCCGCTATCTCCGCCATTTCCATAGACACTCGGTCTAACCATTGTCGCGCAATCCCTATTTGACTCGGTTCGAGAGTCGGGACCCTGAAAGCCCAGATGCACCGATCCGTTCCATGTGTAACATAACCTAAAAAAGGGCCTTCTAGTAATGAAATAGGATGATGCAGAGTGTTATTACGCACCTTCAGTACGATTTTGTTCCGGGGTCCAACGTATTTCGTAACGAAGAACGGGGAATCCTGCCGCCTGCAAGTCTTGGGCAAGGATCCGAACGGGCAGATGTACTTGTCCACAACTCAAAATCTCTCCGTAGAGCTTTTGAGCCTCTGCACTTCCCGCGTCGTCAGGGAGGGTCGGCCACTTTCCCATGAGCTTTTTTACTATATCTCCTGGAAAGTATCTTTCCAGGTTTGGGATAATATCACGAGGAGCTTGGATCGGGTGTGCAATAGAATAAAGGTACCACTCTTCTGTTAAATCCCCGAGAATGACACTACGCACGCCGTGTGCTTTGAGACCACGGGCTAGCCCACCCGTGCGCTGCCAGGTCATCGGAGTGGGGGACTCAGACAACCAATCGCTATTCAAACACCCGCGAAAGGTGCCGTGTACTCCAAGCTTATCCGTCTCAATAACGTGAGTGATCGACCTCCAAGGGACCTTCGCAGGATTCCGAAGAGTAGATAAGATATCAGGAGCACTCGGATCAAGATTCAACGCTCCACAAAGGGCCTCAAATTGTAAACGATACTCTGTTGGCGTTTTGGGGTCGGTCCTACATTGCCACCAAAGTCCTCTACGTGTTAAAATCCAGTTCCAAACCCTGAAGTTTGCGGTGCTTACAATATAGCATTAGACTGTAGAATTGCAGAAGTAAAGGGTGCTTTTTGGCCTTCGGGGAGTCGGGAGGCATGATGCAATAATTGATGGACAGAGTGAGCACCTATACCAAATATAATCAATTTAACGTATATGGAACGCCGAAAGCGCTGACCTGCGGAAAGTCCTGTAACTTGGATATCACCCGGATCACCTACAGATAATGAGGTGAGTGGGATGAATCTCAAAAATGAAAACTAATCGCGAACCTCCAAAGACCGATATGTTGGACTTGACCCATTCCAATGCCGTCCACTGATCCTTGAACCCATAATTTCCGCTTAGCATCGGCTTATCACAGGCCAAAAAACCAAAGGCGGAGAGTCGGTACCCGATATTGACCCAGACTTCCGAACGGTCAGCGGCAATGTATTGAGCTTGTGAACCCAAAGTATGCGGAGAGCCAAATTGGAGGAACCTTTCTTAACGTGTCAGGTGGCTCTACTAGAGCTTACTTTTCAACAGTAATTACCCCCCGTGGATATATACTTTGACTGGAAAACCGACGTTGGAGGGGAATGAAGGGGGACATACAATATTGAGAAATAATCTGTGGTTTTGAAACAATGAACAACGTATCAAAATCGTCCGTTATATTTCCCTGGCTCTGTAACTCACGGATTTTCGGAAGGCTCTCCAAACCCAACTTTATCTTCGAATGGGGTACCTTTCCCTGGCTATGTAGAACGAACCGGCGTTAATACAGTTGCGAAATCTCGCTCACCTTCTGCCTGACCGTCATTTGTTGGTTGCGCACCATCTATTCTCGCATATATATTGATATGAATTTGTTATCCCGTGGGTTTATGGAACGTACATCTTGTTTCCCGTATATATTCCCGGTTTTCGTATCGAAAGTCGTCGGGAAGCGGTTTCGGGTCCTCGAAACGCTCCGGAGGCAAAGCGTAGGGTATTTCTACCAGAGTTCGACTCTTAGATCGACAGGCTCCATGCGATCGACTGAAGCAAAAGGTTCACCTAGAAAAGCCACAGAGCCGTTGGAAGCCCGACCACCGATGATGGATCCATGGCGCGTCGTGACAGACACCCTGGCGGGAGTTCGCGCCAATTCATCATGCAGATGAATATTTTCCATGATTTCTATTAGGTAGATCGCAGGAAACGTTCAGGAGACTGAGTGGGAGTTCTCCTGAGAATGCTTCGGCTATACCGGGCCGGTGACGCACACAAGTTATGGGGCCAAATCTACCAAAATATGCAATCTTACAAAACTTTCAGAAATGTATAAGAATATTACAATGGAGGCACAGTTGCTTGAAATACGGCCTCCCGACAGATTACGGTAGCTAATAAACCGTCAATCTCCTTTAAATCCGCGAGGCATCCTCGCACCAGCAGTCGGCTTATTCTTTGCCCTAAATTCCCGTGCCATTTGGACCATAGGAACCCAATGAACGTTGTCGTGGGTGTTTACCCATTCTATAAAGCGTTCCTGGAAGGGGTCAGCCATTCTATCATGAATAGGTGAGAGATAAACGAACAAGCATTAGCAAAACTTGAGGTCGTCTAGCAGAACCAGAATTGATTAGATTAGGAAAGGGTGATGGGAGGTAGACATACCCGCTAACGTCAGGATGAACTGTAATTGGGAAAATAAATTCCTCTTCTTCTCTGTTATGAAAAGTTAGGAGAGACCGTATATATTGGAGGTTCACTGTACCTATAACAATATGTAAACATATCCTTCCAGAGCTGCTCGAGGTCTCTCGGGCTAACCTGGAGAAGGGGGGACGTGTTAGTGGGACGAAAGGTTAATTGCGTGTCATGTCGTACCCAACCATGAGAATTTGGGCTGTTCTTAATGAACCTACATGATGTTTGTTCAAAGGGCAGAATGGTGTGTGGGAATATAGAGGTTCACATCATAGGAGGGAGATCATCGAGATACCTGTCAATAAATTTAGTGGCTAGTAGTGACATAAGGAATATTGTTCAACCAATTTGCCGGAATACAGACCAAGCCTGTCTCCTTTCCACGCTGAAGAGGTTTCATCCAAGTAGAAGCGTCGGCTTTGTAGTTGATCTTAGTCCACGTATCCTCATCTCTTAAGTAATACGCTTGGAAACTGCAGGAAGGGATCACGTCAGACTCATCAGCGCTGACTCGAGCTAATTGATACATACTCGCGGGCCATGTTTGAATGATCTTGAGTGTATAGCGTGTAAAAGAGAAAAGGAAGGGGGGCAAACACAAAACTTGCCATACTCAATGCCCTTATCAAGTAGCAGCTCGGTGCCTTCTTTGCTTGTTTCCCACCAAGGAGCAACACTCCCCTATACAAGTTGGGGTCCATCGATTATACACAATGAGTTCTCAATTGAATTACCTTCGGGGGAATGCCGTGGTTGAATTCGGTCAGCAAATCGTATGTATAATTCAAGATGTCCCTCTGTTGCTCGAAAGTCATGGAAGTGGGATTCTAGTACCAGCTGTGAGAGCCATACATACTGCACGGCGTTTCTAGACATACCTCATGGGAGTATCCATGCAAACCACTGGAAGATATAAATCAATTAGAATTACATACGCTATAGGTTACCTGGTGTTCCGACTCACAGTTCGTGCCCAGCGTCTCTAACAGCCGCCATTTCCTTAGGAAATGTCTCGAGGCTATGGCCTGAGGGGGAAGTAAGAGATAAGTTATCACTTATTACTCGACTGAGGCCGACCTGGAATAAACCATGTAGTCTTCATGGAATACTTGTCGAACAGCTTCAGTAGTCGGGGGACGCCAACTTCTCCTGCAAATACTCCCTAAGAATGAAAGGGACGTTGATGATTAATAAGGGGTTTAGTTATGGGAATTACTCTTGAAATGTCCAAGGGTGAATCTTCGCCTCCGTATGAGCCAAGCCTCGACATATGGATAAGCTTTATGTCTTGTTGCTATTATCACGAGTCTACCTACCATCCAGCTACCGCGTCTACATCGACGCTGATATTAATTAACACTCGTTTTGTGGGCATGTTCTTAGTGGTCTGATGAGAAGAGGGTGCTCCTGAGAGCGAATTTATGACATTTGTGAATAATGGTGAGAGTCATGGTGGAAAGAGGCTGGGAAGAGCCGCCGCGGCCAAATTCAGCCGAGCCCCGAGCTGCTGACTAAGCATCTAATTTTGGGCAGCGAATTCGACACGTCGACCAAACGTGAGCTGTTCCAGTTTCTCACTCAAAATTCCACACAATTTTTTCTCTAATATTCCCTCCAACAACCTGAGTGGAGAATATTGGACAACTGCAATTGCCGGCCATGCCTGAGGCCTACCCACTCCCTACAAATCTATCTTCCGCCACAGTCGCGAACACTGCGTCGCTACTGCGCATCGTCACACTCGCACTCATATCTGGTGCTGCCATAGCATCACGTCTTTTTGCTGTAATCAACTTTGAGAGTATAATTCATGAGTTGTGCGTGCTTTGTATGCATTTTTGAATTGAGTTGTTGCTAATATCTTTCCAGTGACCCGTGGTTCAACTAGTGAGTGGTCTTGGCATTCTGAATTTAGCCCTCCGTTGAATTGTCGGCACAAGTCGCGCGACAAGAGTTTTGGCAACGAAAGGATTCTATGTGCGTGTCTTCAACTCTACATAGCTCCTCACCCCGCTGAGTCCTTGGGTTCAGGAATTCTGGAACTGGTTTGATCCTACAGCATGGTATCCTCTAGGACGTGTCGTTGGTGGTACTGTTTACCCTGGATTGATGGCGACGAGCGGTGTCATTTACAACTTCTTGCACGCTCTCAATCTTCCCGTTGACATTCGAAATGTTTGTGTGCTTCTAGCCCCAGGATTTAGCGCTCTAACAGCATGGGCGACTTACATGTATGTGATCCTGATTACCTGGGAATTATCCTAACTTTGCGCTCAGGTTCACAAAGGAGATGAAGGACTCGAGTGCCGGTCTCCTTGCAGCTGCATTTATTGGTATTGCGCCAGGTTATATCTCTCGTTCCGTTGCAGGCTCCTACGACAACGAAGCTATTGCTATATTCCTTCTAATGTTCACGTTCTATTGCTGGATTAAAGCTTTGAAGCAAGGGAGTGCTCTTTTCGGTACTATCGCCGCCGTGTTCTATTTCTATATGGTTGCCGCTTGGGGTACGAGATTCTGCTTTCAGCTTTCTGTTCCACGAACTAACATATGGCAGGTGGTTACGTGTTTATTACGAACATGATTCCTTTGCACGCTCTTGTCCTCATCCTTATGGGTCGCTTTAGTAACCGCCTTTACGTCGCCTACTCATCATGGTACGCAATTGGAACTTTGGCTAGCATGCAAGTGCCTTTCGTTGGATTCCAGCCAGTCAAGACTAGTGAGCATATGGCAGCGTTAGGTAATCTCATCAAACGAAGATTCATACGGCTTGACTGACATCCCTATTAGCTGTCTTCGGTCTCTTGCAAATTGTTGCTTTTGCCCAGCTCGCTCGATCACACGTCTCTTCTCAACAGTTCCAAAAGCTACTTTTCATGGGCGTGGTTGCAATTGGTATTTTAGGAGCTATGGCCTTTGGTGTTATGACTGTCAAAGGATGGATTGCGCCATGGACTGGCCGTTTCTACTCGTTGTGGGACACTGGATACGCAAAGAAGTTCGCCCCTCTCTATTTTCAAGTATAAAATCTGACGGGAAGATCTTAGATACATCCCCATCATTGCCTCGGTCTCCGAACATCAGCCTACCGCTTGGCCTTCATTTTTCATGGATCTTCAATTTATGATATTCTTATTTCCAGCTGGCGTTGTCGTCTGCTTCCGCCAACTTCGCGATGAACATCTGTTTGTCATTATCTATGCCGTTATGGCCAGTTACTTTGCCGGCGTCATGGTTCGGCTGATGCTCACGCTTACTCCTGTGGTTTGCATTGCCTCTGCTGTGGCACTTTCAACTCTGTTGGATACCTACATTGATCCAACAGAACCTGAAGTCATTGACGATACAGTGAGTGAGAGTGGGACCAGCATAGCAAGTGGTTCTGCCCCTGGAACCAATGGCTCGTCACAACCTATACCATCAAAGAAAACAAAGAAAGCTACTGCGCCACCGCAGTCTACTTCCGCTCTTGGACAAATAATCGCTGCTTCCCGAGCATCAGATGATAAACCTAGGCCGAAAGGTGTCTTTGGTATGGATACTCGTCTCATGGTGGTCTTCAATTGCATATGCCTCCTCTCTTTCTTCGTGATGCATTGCACATGGGTGACATCAAGTGCATACTCTTCCCCTTCCGTCGTACTGGCATCAACCAATCCCGATGGAAGCCAGCACATTATTGATGATTTCCGTGAGGCATATTACTGGCTCCGACAGAACACAAAGGAAGACTCGGTTGTTTTAAGCTGGTGGGATTATGGATATCAAATTGCTGGGATGGCTGACCGCCCAACTCTTGTTGATAATAATACTTGGAATAACAGTAGGTTATTTTAATCCTCATCCGAAAATAAACGACCCACATACCTCATTAGCACATATCGCTACTGTCGGAAAGGTTATGGCGAGTTCCGAGGAAGTCGCATATCCTATTCTCCGTAAACACGACGTGCAGTACATTCTGGTCATCTTTGGTGGCCTTCTCGGTTATTCCGGTGATGATATCAACAAATTCCTATGGATGGTTCGGATTGCACAGGGTATTTGGCCTGATGAAGTTCAGGAACCTAGTTTCTTTACACCTCAGGGCGAGTACAAGGTTGACGAAAACGCCTCACCAACAATGAGGAACAGCATGATGTACAAAATGTCGTACTATCGGTCAGTCCCCCCCGCTTTAAAACCCTGACCCACTCATTTAATATTGATGGATAGGTTCGCGGAGTTGTTCGGGGGAGGTGTTCCAACTGATCGCGTCCGTCAGCAACAACTTCCTAAAGTAGGCCCCACACTGGATTATGTTGATGAAGCATTCACATCCGAAAATTGGATCGTAAGTTTTCATTATAAGTTCCCTGTGATATCTTTACTAAGAAATTTTATTAGGTGCGTATCTATGAGGTGAAAAAGGAGGATCCATTAGGCCGTGATCACAAAAGCGCGAACGCATTTTCTCAGGGGAAGAAACGCAAGCGCACCAAACCCGCGCCGAGACGACGAGCTATCCTGTAATCTCAGTTTAGAATTTTTATTACCCCTCTTGCTCTTGTCGACTGGGAAAATCGCAAAAATTGTATTTACTAATCTAAGGCGATATTCGGACAGTCTACATTCAAACGCTATGTCATCAATCAAGGAATGGAAACCGGAGAGTGCTTAAGTGCTAGGCTGGATTCTACCCATGCGTCTAATTTCTAAAGAAGTCAGGTCTCACGGTATTCCCCCTAAATTGTTTAGCGCTCACAGGCCTAGCTGGCAGCACTCATAAGCTTCATTGGTATATGTACACCTAATGTCAGATAAGCCTCAGTAGGAGTCAAGGTTCAATAATTTAAGAATATCTCCGTGAACACGCTGTTCAGATGTTAATATGGTGGCGCTGCCTGTGGCTACTTCCCGTGATATTAATATGTAATATCTGACAATGTCCACCCTTCTTTACGCAACTTTAGTAATTACATATGGCTTGATTGCCATGGAACATATTCCAACTTGTGTCCGCGATGTCCTATCCAAACGCATCACTCTCAAACTGCGGTACGGGCTGGAATGGACCCGGGACACCGATGTCAAAGTCCGGCGAAAAGCTCCTCGCGCTTCCATGTCTGGTCAAACTTTCGCGACCTGCTGGTTGTCTACGTGCCTGGAAGGACAAGTTGTGCCATTACCTTAATGACCTATCCCCTTTTCGGCGATGTCTTGTGCCTCTTCCTGAAGAAACGCCACTTCCGCCCCTCCGAATGCAAATCAAAGTCCACTACCACTGCATCCGATGGAACCCTTAATAAAAATCGGACGTGGCGATGCCAGGTGGCCCCTCTTTGACAACCCCTGCTATCCGACATCATGGGTTTTGATCCTTCATAAGATTGAGTATGTGTTGGAACAATCTCTGCCTTCCGAATATGGAAGGAGGTCGCAATTTACGAAACTCCTTGTAGGTTGCCTTGAGACGAACTACCCCAGATCTCCTTCCATTTCCCTGCTGGGAAACTGCCAAGCCACGATTCCGCACAAATCTCACCTCCATGTAGATAGGAAAAGAGATCCCGACCATTCAAATCGATCGTTCCCCTCTCGTTCGGAATCTTTTTTCCTAATTACGGTTCTGGAACGACCAGGCCCCCTTTTTTTTGGCTCATTAATGATACACGCCGTTGTCAATTGAAGCCCTCGGAGGATCGTTCTTGCCAGTATGCGGGATTTAAAAATGACCTTATAAGAATTATCACCTCCCATCGCTAGAACGCCTCAAAAAGATCGCTCAGACCAACTTCAGCACACAGAATGTCGCACATAAACTCACAAAATTCAGACTCGCTACGAGTTCGCTTAATGGCTCTTCTAGCCATATACGATCTTCTTCCCCCTTCCTTGGATCAAACGACGTTCCCAGATTTCAATCCTCCTCCAGAATTTGACTCCTCTACCGACATCGATAGCATTATTCAGTCACTCGCCCTTATTGGACAAAGACTACAGATTTCACATCACAGTGACAACCAGAACCCATTACCAACAGACGGCTCCAACATGCCGCTAAATCTGGCAAAAATCATAGTTAGCTCCATGCTCCAATTCTTCGCACCATGTTTCTTACGTACCACATAGGAGAGCATCCTACGCGAAAGCAATTCACCTCGGTTCGAGGGCGCAGCAGTACACACATTCTCCGGACGTAGCGGGAATGGCAACGCTGCCATCTGGACCTCCGAGACGTAGTCCGAGACGTTGATATGATCGAGAATGGTCGGTATATAGCGTCCACCAACCTGATGGGGCTACCGAATAACTCACTTTAAGCAGAGGGATGCCATTCGCTTTTCGTCTGGTGCTTGAATCTTGGACGCGAGTTGGATATGAGATGTCGAATGCTGCTGAGGCTTAAACGCCCATTATGGTCTATTAATAGACAATACGCGCTCCACGCACAATAGTGTATATTTAATTTGCTTGATTTTTGATTATAATGATGATATTTAAGACGCATTTCGTATGCAACACTTGTGAAAGCAAAACCCCAACCAACTCTTATTATAGTCTAACATCGAGCACTCCCCTCTAATAGCGCGAAGCCATAATATAGGCGGGCGGACCGGTTTTAAAGTAATGATACCAGGCGTTCATCGTCACCAGCCCGAGATAAGTTAGTTCTCAATTCCTTTAGCCAAAGTCGACCACAGACGGTCCGTTGGTAAGGCAGCAGGTAACTTCTAATATACTCCGTAAATGATCCAAGGTGTTTCCCGTTGACTGAGGCTTGATGGAGACCAGGTGACAGAGATCATATTCAAGAAATGCGCTGGTGCGCATGTCGATGACGGATCTATTTTTAGCACTTCGTCGACGTCCAATAGTGGAATTCCACCTTGGTACCATTTACCGGAATTTTTCCCCCAGAATGACTCGCGGCCCGGGACAAAGAAATCTAGGGCCTTAAAGGAATTTGAGACTATGTCAGAACGAGCGCACCTTCGGAGCATGATGTCCTGAAGAAGCTAGTTTTATGGTGCGGCGGTTCTTGAGAGCACTGTTGCCTATATTCAAGGCGGGCCGGTCGGGATCGTCACCCCGTTGTCGACACCGCAACAAATAGAGTTTCGGGGAAGCCATCCAGAATGTAGTATATAAGTAGGGAGGAACAGTGGTGCGTGGTCACCGTTCTCCATCACCGACTAGCAACACGAAAGGTTTTTCCTCGCCATGTTCTCATCCAAATTTTTCGCTTTCGTTTTCCTCGCCACTGTCGCCATCGCCGAACCGTACGTGTCAACTCAGCGCGATTCTTTGATACGGCGTTGATTTTGTCAAATTAACCAGCATTGAACGTCGAACGGCAACAAATGTCTTCCCGAGTCCACCTACCACTAGTTCTTTGAGCAAACCTATCACTGTTGCGGCAGGTACAACCTTCACCCCCCCACAAGCATACACCCGATACGACCGAGGTTCCGGCGCTTGTAACGGACAAGCTGAGGGTGGAGATTCCGATGCTGTGTTCTTGCTACAAGAAGGCGCAACTTTGAGCAGAGTCGTCATCGGTGCTAACCAATCTGAAGGAGTTCACTGCCTCGGTAGGGATTTATGGCTGTAAAATGCTTAAATTACCATTTATAAGCCCTATGTCGCAGGTTCCTGCACATTGGATCACGTTTACTTCGAGGTACGTCATTACCACCAATTCAGGTACGCTTGTATGATGACCTGGTTGACCATAGGATGTCTGTGAAGATGCAATTACTATCAAGCAGACCAGTGGGACTTCTCGCATCAATTATGGTGGGGTAAGTGGGCCGTTTGTGATGCCTGTATGTAAACTAAAGCATGTCTGGTCGGTTTTAGGCCAAGGTAACTAGAAACGTGTATATGCCATTTGATCTTACTCACTGTCTTACAATAGCATGCCGATGACAAAGGTTCGTTGACACAATGGCATTATTAAATATCCGACCTAAATACCACATGAATGCGTAGTTGTCCAACACAATGGAGGGGGAACTGTGCGTTATCCTAGTAAATAACTGGGGGTACATGTTACTAACCTATTGGAATAGGTCATCATCAATTCTGTGAGTTTGAACCGGGTGCCCCTCTTACCCGTTTAGCCAACAATTTTCCCAGTTCTACGTTGAAGATTTTGGAAAATTATATCGCAGCGTACGTGATTCATTCTGACATGTTCCATAATATTGAAACATAAGTAGTGCGGAAACTGCGGTACTCAATATACTCGTCATGTTGAGGTGAGAGATTATGGTATAATCTTGGGGGAAACGCACTCACCGAGCATGTAGATCAATGATGTGTGGGCAGTTGACGGCTCTACACTAGCTGGAATCAACACGTCAGTCTCACACAACTTTGAAACGCAGCTTTAGGCCTTACTGATGAGATCTTGAACACGCAGCAACTACGGAGAGTAAGTATAACCAATGCTCAGCCGGACTGTTTAACTCCTTTTAACCTGATTTTCTGTCAGTACCGCTAAGATCAGAACAACAAAAGCAAGTGGCGTAAGCTCTATTTGTGACAGGTACACGGGTAACAACAGCGGTGCCGAGCCCGTCAAGACAGGCAGCGGACCTGACAGCAAGGTACGTGATTCCTATTATGCTTGATCCTGGGATATTTGGACATTAAATTATTTTATTATCAACAGTACTGTCTATACAGCACGTCAGACATCTCATCTTGATTGGGATTGAGAAAATGGGCTATCTTACTACACAACATGTCTTCATAAGCTTTCAAATGTTAGGTATTTTGTGTGTCAGAAAGACTGCCTGCGCCATTTGACTGTTCATCAACGCACTTCATTTGACCACGAGCCTTGGTTTATGTATGTTGAGTTTTGCCCAAATATTTCGACTCCTGGGTTTGTATGTGGCTACCTAATTTCCTGTGAATAAAGGAAGAGGAGTCATTGATGGTTCAGTCATAATGAGTGTTGTACTTCCAAGCTTGAAACGACGTTCCTCACATAGACTCTGGATGTTGCAGGAGGGAGGATTGAAGTTCATACATTTTAAACCGCTTGGAACAAATATCCACAAATAAGTCCAACCCCTTCGCCGCAGCGTCACCAAACTTTTTAAAGCTTGTCCCTCACCAAAGTACTCCTTCATCCAGAGAAATTCGCGTTCGTGTAGAGAGGTATGAGAAAGCATAAGTTCTTCGTGTCATGTCGATGTTTGATTGTAGTATTTCTTTATCAGATACGTGTTGGGGAGCTATGTCCCTTCAAATCAATCTCTCCAGCAAGGATATCAATGACGCCTACCAGGATGTTGTCAATGCCAACGGAATAGATTGGGCAATATTTACATATGAAGGAGGCACAAACGATCTCAAGGTCCAAGCAACAGGGAACGGTGGGCTAGAAGAATTGGAGGAGGAATTTTCGGATGGACGGTGTGTTTGTTCAAGGCATCGTCTGATTACTTGACGATATTAACAATCGACTTAGAATTCAATATGCATTTGCGAGGGTTCAAGATCCAAATGTAGGCCGCGATCCGATCTTCTCAAGTTTTCATGATCTTACCCACATTATAGAGCCAATTGCCCAAGTTCGTTCAGATTAACTGGTGTGGTGATGGTGTTCCAGAAGCAAAGAAAGGGTTGTTTCATACCCATTCAAGCGCGGTGGCTAGGTTTATGCGTGTAGCACATGTCGCTATTAATGCACGGAATGAGGTTTGTCCGACCAATCCTTTGTGATAACCTCCCCCCGTGATCATTTTCCGTCTTAGACTGATGTAACTCCGGCCCTTATCATGTCCCGCGTAGAATCTGCCTCCGGGGCGAAGTATTCGACCCACAAAGAGCCAGCGCGTAAATTCGAGCCGATCGCGCCAGTAGGAACAAACTATACCCCTATCGGAAAGGTCGACATTGGCGCTTTGAGGAAGGCTCCAACGCCTGTGGCGCCTACTCCACCAGCAGCCAGTTCTAGGCCCGCATTTAGCGCGAAGCCGCCTGTAGCGTCTGCAAGTTCCTTGTATGGACGGACGGTGATCGGTGGATCAGCTCCCCAAGACGCGTGGCCAGAAGATAAACCAACACAATCAGCAACACCACCACCACCACCACCGCCCGCTACCAGTAGGCCACCGGTGCTTCCAACCGCCCCCAGACCTGCCTTTAGTGCCCAGGTGAGTCTTACCATTGACTCTATTATGCTTAAAATGAGAGGAATACCCAATCACAGATTCCATCAGCCTCAGTTGCCTCCCCTCCTCCCCGGCTCCCCGCCTCAAATGTTCCCACTAAGCCCGTTGAGGAAGATCGTATCGGCCCGGTCGGAACTGCCTACAAACCTGTTTCCCTTCCGGCACCGAAAAAGCTGAAAAATCCCTTCGCAGCTTTCGAACAAGAACAATCTTCCGCTCCTCCGCCCCGCGCCCCTGTTGGGGGGCCGAAGAAGTTAACATGGAGTGAGAGACAAGCCCTTGCCAAAAAACAAGCAGAGGAGGACGAGGCAAAAAGCCGTAGCTCTGGGTTCGTTGCACCCACAGCTTCCCCTATCCCCAAGCCTGTTTTCACGTCGAGCGCGCCCGCGTTTGGGCGCGCCACAGGGACCCAAAGTACGCCTAAAAATTTTGGTGCCGTAGGTGCCGTTGGGGCAGCTGCTGGTGTAGGCATAGCGGCTGGTGCCATCGCTGCCAGTCAACATTCAGACAGTATTGCATCAGCCAAAGCGGCTGTTCAAGAGGCAGCTTGGGGAGCAGACGAGGAAGCCGAAGCGGACTACCCAGAGCAAGTACAAGAGGAGGAACCAGCGGCTCCTGTGAGTTTAATGAAGATTATCCCATATATTAACTCACTCTGTTTTTTAAAAGCCTACCCCCCCTCCCCCGCCGCCACCGCCACCACCACAGCGCCCTCAAGAAATCCATGCAGATGTTGAGGATCTGTCTCCTCCACCGCCCCCACCTCCACCTCCACCCCCTCCCGTTCCTCAGGTGCGTTGATTACATATCATAATCCTATTTGCCTACTTCAATGCTTACATTATAATCGAGATGGCTGCATTACACGTGCAAGATCCAGAGCCCGAACCAGAACCAGAACCAGAACCAGAACCAGAGCCAGTGCACCAAGGTGGAGGAGGAATAACAGCCGTGGTCCTTTACGAGTACGAGGTGAGCCTCAATAGTCTATACCTTCTTCGATGTCCGACCCATTTACTAATTCATCACAGGCTGCGGAGGACAATGAAATGAATCTTATCGAAGGAGAAGTCATTGAATCAATCGAAGAAGTTGCTGAGGGATGGTGGTCAGGTATAGGCCCTGGCGGAAAGACAGGTTTTTTCCCTTGTGTGTACTGATTACGCGAATCTCGAGTTGATGACTGACGAACGGACGTGTATTAGCAAACTATGTCGAACTTATCGATACGCAGCCCGAGGTGCCTGTTGAAGTCGAGGTCGAGGCAGTTGCTCCACCACCGCCATCCCCTCCACCACCGCCGCCCCCGCCTCCTCCTCCTCCTCCTCCACCCCCACCCCCGGTAGGTAATTAACAACATTGATAAAACACCACATTGATCGATACCCCACTAGCCGCCAGCCGCACCGGTAGCGCCCCCCGCGCCTCCCCGCCCACCTAGCCCACCACAAGCAATTGATGAAGGCATAACTGCCATCGCATTATACGAGTATGTGTCCTCATGTTTCCCCATTGCATATATTTACAGATTCTAGTTATGACGCAACTGAAGACAATGAATTATCATTCCGTGAAGGAGACAGGATTGTGGAGATTGAACCGGCATCCGAGGATTGGTGGAATGGTAAGGATGCGGCAGGAAATGTCGGTTTATTCCCTGGTACGTTTGTTTATGCCCTAGGTTCTGCATTTCGCTGATACTTTTTCTATAATCTTACGTAGCGAACTATGTTGAGGTTCAAGAATAAACTTTTTTTTCGGCAAGGACAATTTATATTGGACATGTTCAATTGGCTTTTCTCAACCTTTAACCAATACAATTCGACTTATTTTCATGCAAGACATTTTGTGGTCTGCAATCAGCAATTTAAAATCAACACAACAGATTCTTTTCGAATTTGTATATACATAAAACCTGACACAAGGGGACCCGGACGGTATAACTAACAAACAGTCATATTTCCAACCCTTATGCTGCTGGAGACTCATTTATTGAGGTACGAGCGGACTGCTTTCAATCAGGAAAAGCTGACCGGGAACGTCAGAAACGGTGGATATTAAAGAGAAATTGAATTCACCTCTCCACTCAATGTACTACTGACGTATAGTCGTCCATCCTTACCAAACACCAACCCATCAGGAGTGATGCATGATCCTGGGCAAGTATTCAGTAATTCCGCTTGAACGATAAACCTGTACCCCAGGGTACTAGTGGTGTTATTTGGAGGGATTGGGACGCTAGAACGGGTATTAGCTCGAATTTATGCTTTAACAACTGTTGGTCGTACTGGGCAACACCATAGCCAGTCGGCGGGGAGCGGTTGAACGAACCAAAGAGGGAAACGAATGCGTCATTATTTAAAGCGGCCGGGAAGGATATGGCACTAATGGTCGTAGGTGCTGTATAAATTTTAACATCGGCAGGTGCGGAATGAGCCTGTTTAGGACTATGGTCAGAAGTGATATGCGCCCTCGCAAAGCGATATTTTTACCTGGAAAGTCATAACGGGAGGCTGGTTAAGGTTCGTATTTGTTTGGCACCAAGCATCGTCAACGACGTCTGCCAAATGCAAACTTATCTGGTCTCCTCGGTGCATTCCTACGTATTGTGGGTCTCCATTTGGGTCGGCAGATGGATTCCAAAGTGTTGCGCAATCAGGGTAGCCGTACGAAAGAGGCTTTGGAGATGTGGTGGTCGGAGCGACCTCGAAAGTAACGTGATTAAATTCATCTGCAGGATTATCGTTTGCAAACTTTGGTGTGAACCCAGGTAAAATTTCGATGGAAGCACCGTTATCGGCGACAAACAAATCCTTTCGATTAACTGGTGTAGCAGATGGTCCGGAGAAGAAGTCAAACCCAGCTGGATTGCGAAGGCCCCACGCAACGATTTGACCATCAGCCCAATGTGCAGGGGGTGGCGGGAAAGGAATCTCGGGTTGGATTGTGGGGAAAATGAATCGTCGAATCTGCGAGTGACCACTGGCGGGATCACGAGCTGTCAAATCAATGTTTTGTTTCGGACCGGATCCTACAAGCATGCCTATTGCAGCACCGGATGCGTCCCTCTCAAGAAGAATTGTGTGTGAATCAAATTCTGTGATGATCATAAATAAAATATTCTCTTTTTGAAGTAGGATTGCAACAAACCTCCATCTGCGGGTAATCCATCAATTATAGGATACGGCGGCACGGTGTTGATTACGGATGTCGTCGCGGGTTCATATCCGTACACGAGTACATCTTTACCCGTACTCACGAAAAGACGCCTTCCATCGACCTGAATCCCTTGCGTGACGTTCGGATTTTTAAGGACAAGAGTACGGTCCCATCCTGGTACCGTGCCAGCAATATTTCTGGAAAAAGCACTGACTCCA
Organism: Collybia sordida; assembly: GCA_037014335.1. Taxonomy (NCBI): domain Eukaryota; kingdom Fungi; phylum Basidiomycota; class Agaricomycetes; order Agaricales; family Clitocybaceae; genus Collybia; species Collybia sordida. The sequence continues at coordinate 1,285,687 of JAYKXK010000011.1, read as the reverse complement.
GCGCCAATTTCTACTACAAGAAGGTTCTGGTTATCGTCAAAAGCGATACCACCAGGCGATGTGAGATTGGAGAAGATAACTCCAGCCCGAAATCCAGGAGCCACAACTACAGGAGATTTGAAGGCTGTTCCATCGGCTTGGAAGGTTGCGCTCGCCGCAATGGACGCGAATGCGAGAAGTGAGACGAAAACTTTCATGGTGAAGTGACAGTTAGGTCTCACCGTAACTCATGCCTTTTATACACCCTTAACCTAACGGAGGGGCAGGTGGGTCCGCATTACCGAGTTCCATGAGACAGCTCAGCTAAAGTTGAGATAATTTTGGAGATTCTGGAATTTGCTAGCCCTGAATACATACAATGTATTGGGACATATTCAGTACGACACATCTCTCGGACCATCTTACAAGATGACAGATCGGAATACTTGTTTCTTGTGCTATGCGATGTCTCTGTTTCCTTGCACATCAGCTCGGGTGAGACCGTCTTCGAACATATGCAACTGACCACACCCGTAGGGTCCAGGGGTGTTACTATGAAGGAGCGGGGTTAACCGAACCTTGCACTATTCGCTGGTCATAATTAGCCCGAACATTGGGGTATAAGATGTCGATGAGGGACCGCTTTTTTCCCGAGGACACATGTATGCGTCAAGACTCAATACGTGCCTTCGCTAAAAAAAGCAACAGCTCCAAATAAGCGATGTAAGATTTTCGCATTACAACTTCTATGTATGTACGTAGCTGTGATAGTTCTGGGGATCATCTAAATTTACGGTGCCGAGTCATTCATATGTAGACATGCGAAATTGTATCTCTATTTATTAAGTTGGTGGTGAGTAGTATGGACGACAGGCTCTTTTTATAGATTCAATCTACCCTTATTAGGTGGACATCGACACATGAGCCCCAGTGGATGGAGCGAATGTTCAGGAAGAAGCATAAATGAATTGAGATTACTTTTACCCGCTGAAACCAAAGCATTCGCGATTCCGAATTGACCTGGTGGTATGATGGTCGGGGAGGGCCGGGTGAGTTCTGGGCATAGGGTACCAAGCCATGACACGGTTGCCACTCCTTTGCTCATTTACGCGAGAACCTGGTACGACCAGCGACGCTGGTAGCCTCGTAAACATCCAGACCTGGCAAACTGTCGGTAAAATATTCCGACACGGAGGCAAGGTCTAATTTTGTAACACAGCCACCAGTTCTTCTGGAAATAAACCTTTCCGCATGAATCGGATTCGGTAAAAAGCCTCAATTCAGCCCGCACAATGGCAGAATTTCGGGGTACGGGCTTCGCATGAAAAAGGGGACTGTCACAGTACTGTGTATTTTTTCAAAAGATACAGGTGCTTTTAGCATGTAATCTTATAAATCATATCATCATGGACTACTATCGAATGTCAGATAACCAAAATTCTTTATAAGGTAGTTATAACTGAGCTTCGCTCGACGACAAAAAGCTAGTACAAAACGATAGTTGATCAGCATGTTAAAGATTGTAAGGCAATTTCGTCAAATGAAACACACCTCTCCACTCAATGTGCTGCTGGCGTAGAGCCTCCCGTCGGCACCGAAAGCCAGGCCTACAGGTGTTATACAAGATCCCGGGCAAGTATCGAGCTCTGCAGCTTGGATAAGGAATGAATAACCTAGTGTCGAGACATCGGAAACGCTGGGGGGGAATGGGACACTGTTTGGAAGGATTTATTATTATCCTAGATCAGTTATCGGTGTTGACGGGACGTACTGAACGATCCCATAACCTGTAGGGGGTGAACGGTTGAATGATCCGAAAAAGGAGACAAACGCGTCATCCTTGAGTGTAGAAGGGAAGGCTTTCAAGTTCGACACTGCTGGTGGGGTGTAGAACTTGATATCAGTGGGTGAAGAATGAGCCTTGTGGAAAAGAATGGGGAAATGAGTGGTTGACTAGCATATCTGGGAATGAGGCTCACTTGGAAGTTTAGTGTTGGTAGGTGAGTATTAGTTTTGTTTTTACACCAGGCGTCACCCCTAGTCCCATCCAGGTTTAAGCTGATTTGGGAGCCTCGTGGAAGGCTCGTATATTGTGGCACGCCGACAGGGTCCGCGGTAGGATTCCAAAGCGTAGCACAGTCGGGGAAACCATGATATTGGCCCGTCGAACCCGAGACAACAGTACCTGTAGAATAGTTCACAAATTCGAGATCATCCGCGGGGTTATCATTAGCGAATTTGGGCGTGATACCCTTAACACTATCGATGGATGCCCCGTTTTCAACGACATACAAGTCATTACTTCCAACAGGCGTGACCGAAGGTCCGGTGGGGAATGCAAAGCCCGCAGGGTTGCGGATACCATACGCAATCACAGCTCCACTATTCCAGGGAATTGGAGGGGGAGGGTAGACGTCAACAATATTGTTGAACACAAATCGGCGGATTTGAGAACGGCCTGAAGTAGGATCTCGAGCGGTCAAATCTATATTTGTCAATGGGCCTGAACCAACAAGGATTGCGCTCGCGATGCCATCCTTTCCTGGCTCAAGAAGCAAGGGGTGTGAAGCAAATTCTAAGAAAAGAGAGAGTCGTTATAAATAGAACTTGTGAACAATCAATCAATATTGTAATACATACCTCCATCTGCTGGAAGTCCGGTAACAATGGGGTAAGGCGCGAGAGTGCCAACAGACTTCGTTGAGGCGTCGTATTGGTATACGAGAACTTCTTTCCCTGTGCTTACGAACAACCTACTACCATCAACCTGGATCCCCTGGCTGAGTGCGGGGTTCTTCACAACAACAGTGCGTTCCCAGCCTGCAACGGGTGAAGTGCTACATGGGTTTTGGGAGAATGCTGTCACGCCAAGTCCAAGTTCAACAACGAGGAGATTTTGCTTCGCGTCAAACGCGATGCCAGAGGGTGCCGTGAGGTTAGAGAATAGAACATTAGCCGCGAATCCAGAGGCAACTTTCACTGGCGATTGGAACGGTACGCCAGGCGGTTGAATAGTTGCACTCGCGGTAGAGGCTATTGCCAAAGCTACTATGAGGAATTTCATGGCGATGGAGACGTAAGAACAGTCACAAATAATAGGCTATATGTATGTTTGCCAAGCTACCGCTGCGGAGAGAAAGTGGATCTAGAATATTAAGAAAAGTATATCAGAAAGGTCATTATGACCACGAAAGAAAGATAATGATCTTCCTGGTCGGAGATTGCAGGAAAGTTCTAGTCAGGTGAGAGTCTGTTCTATCGGCAATTTCGAAAGTATTGTCTGACGGATACTGTAGCTTGGCATGTGCGTGGCAACCATCGGGTGTAATGAAGTTGCACTCAGAGGTCAGGGTTCAGTGGTTGCATACATAGTGGGATCGGGTATGATTCCTCGGAGTGAGTTGACGAAGACACGTGTGTACTCGTCAAGTTCAGAGATCAGTAAGTCCGAAATAAGTTTACTTCACATCAGGGCCGTGCAGGATCTCATCCAATGTCAGAATTTGACAAAGTTGCGATCGGGTATCAAGAGATTGACGATTCGAATTCTAGTAGCCTGAACCATGGGCATGCATATCCAATAAGATACTTAAACAGGAGCGTGTGTCTCAAATGATATTCACAGTCACATTATTCAACTCGAGAATAGGACTCGGACCAGCCTGCGTGTAGATAGTGGGTTGAACAACGATGAAGATAGTTCTCAAGAATCGATGACTCACCCCGATCAAATGGAAGCGGCTGACGCTTAATTGGGCTCTCCCCACGAAATAATCGACGTCAGGAACCGTGACGGTAAAGTTTTGGTACGGTCTCCCTGGCATTTCGTGGAGCTGGGGATGATAACCGCCGTTGTATAGGATGGAGCCTACTTGCTCGTTTGGCGGGGGGCACAGGGATATGGATTAGTCACTGGACACGACTGGAGGCCGATGACGATCCCAACCTCGGTGGAACCTTGAATGCTGTTCTGTATACAAAGTCAAATTTTGAATTTTGGGATAGATAGGCAGAGAAACGCAAACTTACTGGACGAACAACCTGGACAACGAATTGTTTCCCTCTTTTCAGGGTAGCTCCTTCAGAAGGGCTCCATATAAAACTCCTTTGCGCATTGGCAGCTAAGAAACATATTGTTAAGGATAGCGTCGTGAATAACTTCATATCGGGCCACTTAGTTAGAGGTTAAAACGGGGGTTGGGTGAGCGAAGCACCAAGTCTATGGAACCAAGGTTTTTATGCCGCGAGCCCTTTGTGGCGGTGGCGAAATGAATGTGGAGCCGAGTCCCTGTATTGACGGGCAGACTTGACCGCGATGAAATTCCACAACCAGTTAAGTACATCATAATTACGGCCATTGGTATGAAACATAAGGGATATTCTGGGAGAGGAAACCTTAAGATTTAAGTTTTAGGAACGCCTCGCACACAAAATGGATGGATAAGGATCTTGCCCTGACTTGTGAGCTTTTACGAGAACGGGCGCTTGAATTGGTGATGGTCAAATGTTTGGGACAATCCATGATCTTGGGGAAATAAGAAGGCCAGTGACTCAACAGGAGAGTGAACGTGAATGTGTTCTAAGTTATGGACTGTTGATTCTTGAAGTGCTTGACTGAAATTTGAATACAGACAAAAAAGTCACCTGAATTGAGGTCACGTCTATCGTATTTGCGTTTATTTTCTCATAACGCTCCCGGCACCCTCCGGATACATTCCGTGCCTGGATCGTAATAAATCGTAACGATTACTTCAAGAGTCAAGGGCTCATCAAGGCGTCGTTTCCTTCAAAACTTAAATTACAGTTTGTTGGATATTTTACGTGACTCTTCGGTGATGAGATACATGAGGTGGGGGTATGTTGGGGTTGCGTGCCCCACACATTGGATTATATATCACGATCAATCTGTTGTAAACTGGGACCTCTCGATGACAAAGAGCTGGAAAAAATAGATTAATTATTCACACTGAGTGGATCAGTGAAGAACGTTAGAACTCGCCTCTCCGCTTGAGTCACTACTAACATATAACTTTCCGTCGGTGCTGAAACCAAGACCAACAGGACGGATACAGCTTCCTGGACAACTCTTGAGGTCTTTGGCCTGTACGATGAACGAATAACCCAAAGGGTTTGTAGAGGGTTTTTGAATGGGGAAGGGGATACTAGAATATGGTGAGTATTCGAAACCTCGGGATGAGGTGTCCAAGAACCTACTTAACGACACCGTATCCCGTCGGTGGTGAACGATTAAATGATCCGTGGAATGAAACGAAGGCACTGTTTGCAAGAGCATTAGGGAGGGTTGCAGGGCCAGAGACTGTTGGTGGAGTATAAAATTTTATGTCAAGAGGGACGGAGTGGGCCTGATAGTATGGGCCAAACGTTACTATAAATTGAATTGATCTCAAAAGACTGTAACTTGCCTGGAAGCTAAGGACGGGAGGCTGATTAAGCGCAGGTGTCTTTGCGCACCACGAATCATCCCTCGACTTATCTAAATTCAAACTGATCTGTGTGCCAGAAGGAAGCCCAACATATTTCGGTACACCGACAGGGTCTGCCGTACCATTCCAGAGGGTGGTACAATCAGGGAATCCATATGACTTCGGAACCGCTGTAGAAGCCACAGTCGGATAGTTTACAAATTCCAATTCGTCCGCCGGGTTGTCGTTGACAAACGCAGGAGTGAGCCCGGTCACTTCGTCTATCGAAGCTCCGTTTTCAACAACATATAAGTCTCGGGAGTAGACTGGTGTCGCTGAAGGTCCCGTGGGGAATGCAAATCCAGCGGGGTTGCGGATACCATATGCAATGACTTGTCCGTTTTCCCAAAGAGAAGGAATTGGCGGATAGACGGGGAGGGTAACGTTAGGCCATACAAAGCGACGTATTTGCGAGCGACCGGATGCTGGATCACGGGCAGTCAAATCTATATTTGTCAATGGGCCGGAACCAATTAGCATCCCGTTCGAGCGGGTGGCGCCAGGTTCAAGATATAATGTATGGGTTGTCAACTCTTAAGAATTGGTTGAGTGATACGGATTATGAGGTTTAAGAAACGACTGACCTCCGTCTGCAGGGAGCCCAGTCACGGTAGGGTAAGGTGGTGCTGTGCCGACGGTCCGTGTCGCCGGATCCCATGTATACACAAGCACATCCTTCGCCGTACTCACATACAGCCTATTCCCTTCAACCTGGATACCGTGCGTGAGGTCGGCATTTTTGATGACGACTTCGCGGTTCCAAGCTCCCACTGGCAAGGCGAGATCTTGGGAAAACACGCTAACGCCGAGTCCTCGTTCTACGACAAGAATATTATCCTTTGAATCAAAGGTAATGCCACGTGGCGCTGTAAGATTGGAGAAGATAACCCGAGCGGTGAATCCAGGGGCTACAACAACAGGTGATTTGAAAGGGGCTCCTGGAAGTTGGACAACCGCTTGTGCCACAGCAATAAGCGCCGCAAGGTATGCGAGACGGAATTTCATAGTTGGAAACGTGAAGGAAATCAAACGAGGGTTAGCAATGTGTCTTTATGCATTTCAATCCAGGATGTATGATTGAAGGATGGTTAGGTCACGGGTTGCCAAAGATAATCCTAGTCGGCTCTGCACCCCAAGAGAACCCTGTCAATCGACGAAAATTCGGCATTTCTCAAAGCCTGGAATTGATTTTGTGCGCTTGGCTCGCCGAGATTTTAGAGTTTTGAATATAGTATCAGGATAAATAGACCTGGAGGAGAGTCGCATGATGTAGTATTCCGTAAGGCTCTTGATGGTTTGGGCCATGCAATTGTTCTCCTACTCGATGCGATCGGGATTACTACTCCTTTCCGGATTTTTCCGCTTTGGTCGCACCCCCGCACATATACGATTATGTGGAAAGCAGGCGCTGTCACCTGCCGCCCACCCGAGAGAAGTATGGGGAGTAAGCAGGCGACGAGATGGACGTCGTTTCCAAGGAACCCTGCTGTCACTCCTGGGAATGGTTCATTTTATCCTGCCAGCACCCCTTCAAGTCTTTTGGCAGTCAAATAGTAGTTTCTAGACTTTATCTGCCAGAAGAAGATTTGCTACATGTTTGTATTAGGCATTTTCTTGGGGTCACGTAACTCACGTTAAGCCGTGGAATTCTACGCGTTATATATTCAAGTGAATACAATGTAAGTGTGGCGAGTCCTGACCTGGTGTTAAATGTTGATGCACCATATTGACCAGTGATCACTGGGGATGTCCGGTAAACAACGTTGACATACAGATTGTGTCAGAAGATGTCGGAGATAACCTTCCGTCCAGCTGTGATCAAAAACTGAACATATACTGCCCAGTGCTCACTGGGGTATTCCACCTATTGCGTTCACTTTCAGGGTATTTGGGCCTGATTAGCCTACCGTCTGTCGAGTTGGAAATTTGTGCCGTTAGCTTGATATGTATAGTGTCCGATGGTTTGCGTGCTCCAAAAGATACGCCACATATCCTGTAGCCCATTTAATGCAAGAGAAATGCAGCGCCCGTATGCGTAGTTCTCGTCGCCGGTTATGAAATTAGGCCCATATATCACCTAAATGTGTGGAAGATGAGTGATTACTGATGGGTAAAGTATTGGTTTTGAAGGTTGAAGACGTCCGAGTTCCGACTCCCTAGTCACCGAACGCATTCTTGTTGGGGCTCAAAAGTCACGGTATTCAACTTCAGTGATATTGTTTTGGTATATAACACGTAAACATGTACACAGTACAGAGGATCAATTCTGTGCTAGTAAGCATTACGGTACGGTACATAGTATTGATAGTCCGTATGATAGAATTACGACTATACACTAAACATTCATCGTAGGGGGTTGATTAGATTGTAAAATCACGCAAAGTATTTCAAAGTTCAGAAAAAAGGCGAATGCCTCCTAAACAACATTCACTGCAACACCGTAACTCTCAAGGAAAGCTGCCCGGCCAGCCTGTTGAGACCGCTTAGTACCGTTAACACTTCTTGGGTTAAGATGATCACTTACGCCGATCAAAGTCATATGAGATACACCCAATAGGGCTGATCCCTTCTGTGCTGAAGTTGGGATTGTAACAGTAAAGTTCTGGTGGGGTGGTTTTGAGGTAGCACCGGGTTGGAATTCAGGCTTGTAAGCTCCATTATAGAGGATGACCCCCAGGCCATCTGAAGGCGAGTGGCAGGGGGAGTTGGCGCATGATTGGAGCCCAATCACGACTGCAATTTCAGTCGAACCAGAAAGGGAGTTCTAACAGACAAACATTAGGAAAATCAACATGTATGAACTTCGAAATGAAAAACCCACTGGACGGTCAATCTCCATCACTATACTACTTCCTGCTTGAACAGAAGTTCCATTTGAGGGAGATCCAATTACGATACTTTGAGAAAAAGCAGTTGTGGCCAACAGAGCGGGCAATGCGAGAAAAGTGAAGAGCTTCATGACTTTTAAAGGTTACTGAGCTGGGATGGGATTTGAAGGATGGTCATGGAAGCCATACTCTCCACCCTTTTATACCCTTGGACACTGGCTATGACACAACAAAACTGGCGCCACTAGAAGCAAGAATAGACGAAACGCGGTGAACGTGATGCCGAAGTTGTGGAGCAAGTTGTGTGTTGAAATTTCAAACACCGCTTTCTGCCCTCAACGTTCAATGTTCAACTTCACCCCAGCATCCAAAACTTCCGACGTTCAATCACATCTACACACATGGTTAATTCAGGCTTTCGTGTCCAATATCTAAAGATGGGAAACTCATCTGACGAGCTATAGGCAGAATTGGTGTGCAGTCTTACGGGCTGGTGCGGCATAGTTAATCCCGACCTAATCGATATCGTTCGCGTCTATGGAATAAAAGAGCTCATCTCCGACATCTATCTCCAGATTATAGACGTCCATGCGACAGTAAAACGTGCGGCCCATGAAGACGAGGGCACAGCCTTGCTGTTTTTTTTGCTTTCATTTTACTGGTACGATTGTGATGCTATAGAATGAGCATGCCGTTATCTATTTTCATAGGATGGGCTTTTGTGCCCGGGTTTTATCTGAACGGGCACAACCCAATCTCTCATCATTTCCGGAGGCATGATACACGAGGTTGAGCAGAGCGCGTTCATAGACTAAATTGTTCGTTGACATTCCCACTCATATCGACTGATGGATATAATGTCATGTCCGATCAGCCCTATCCAAAGTCCTCCAAAGCCACTCGAATATTGATCAACGCGAGTGGTACACCTTTGTTGACGGATGACACTTTTCGATTCACGGGGAAGTTGCCAATTAAACACTCAACTTCTCGTTCAACCTAATCTAATCTGAACTATTATAGGGTATCATTGAGATTTTACCTCGTGTTTCGGTTAAGCACCTTTTTCACCCAAGTAATGCCTAACCCGAACAACTACATCATGCATGTTGTGACTTGCTGTCCCGGATCTCAAACAGTTTCAACTGAAAACTTCATTGACCGAGCGGAATTTCTGAACCAAACAACCTATCCAGTTTATAATATACTTGAGATTCGATTGTGTGGAATGGTTAGCTTCACTTCAATTGACTGGAAATTTTTACGCCGCTGCGACTTCTATTGAGCACGCTGACGCTTAATCGGACCGGCATCTCCGTTCATGCAGATGGCCCCCGAGAAGTCCTCGGTGACGTTGAGGCAAGAAGTATCAAACATAAACATTTCTCATGAGGCTTAACTGACTTGTGTTCTTCGAATACAGGGGTTTGAGGGCATATCTTTTCACTAGCACCCCTTTAGTTGAGGTGTTAGTTGTTATTGAGCGATGATGCGATGGTTTGGTTGAGAAGCTCGATAATTCGGTAACTGTGCTCTCATGACTTGTACTACACGCGTTTTTTTAATGAATCCAAGATACGAAGACCAAGAAAGATCTCGTTAAACCCACATTTTTACCACATCAAAGCCACCCTAAAAATACTTATAATTTGATTTCAACAACGAGGTTTCCCAACAAGCCACAATGAAATGGGTATACAGAAGTTTCCTTGCTTTTTCTTTCATATATTCACTTGGGGCTCTTGCAAACCCTCCGTCCAAATTTCTAACACGTCAATCAACTACGGACCAACGTTCTAAATATATTTTGCCTGTTGGTTCTCGTAAGTCTTTGTAGGACACCTGGGTGAAGCATGTTTGATTTCATCATTCTGGACAGCAAATTTCTACGGCCAATCGAATGCTTCTGTAGTCTTCGATCAGCATTCTGTTCTTCTTGACGGGAAGGTTAGCCCTTTCCTATGGTTTCGCTGCATGTGGCTTGGACTCATTTATTTTTTTGTGGTAGCGCGTCATGTTCTTCTCCGGAGAGTTCCACCCTTTTCGACTCCCAGCTCCTGAGTTTTGGCGTGAGGTCCTCGAGAAGTGCCTTAATTTCCGTCTTCATCAATAGGATCTGAACTTTCTCCGTTTAGGTTTAAGGTAACCTTTTTAGAGCTTGACATCATATGACTTCTCACATCTGTGGGCCGCTGTATTCAATGGAGTATCAGTTTATTGTATGCACGGCCTGGACCACCCATTCCCATCCGCTAACTAAATTCCAGGGCATGGGGGTCTCACTACCCCAAATCCGAGAGAGGTCCGATTTACTGAATACAATGATCTTCAAAATCTTTACCAAATGGCCAAAGACGTTGGGATCCTTGTCAGTGTTCGCCCAAGGTATGCAAATGCTAATGTGTCTTGGAAATATTTTGATATGAAGATGTACAGACCGTATAATAATGCTGAAACTGCAGGAGGTAAGTATTATGGTCATAATATCTCACGAGAACGATTGAAGAAAATTAGGCGGAATTCCCGGGTGGGCCAACAACGCCGCTGGTCTTGCAAGATCAAATGCAACCGATTATAAAGATGCCTGGCACCCATAGTGTGTAATGTCACCAACACTCCATGGAACACATCTCACTCAGTTTATCCCAAGTATACTCGAATTTGTGAAATAGACGGCACCTTATCAAGCATGCGTCTCTTTAGTTTTACATTAACTCAACTCTGATGTATTTGTACAGCACCCTTTAGGCCGTGTTATTGGTACGCATTATAACGTTTTATGTATTGAGCGTATGCTAATCAGCACATAGCCGTACAAGCCGAAAATGAGTATTGGAAAAGGTGGAATTAATTGGGGAAATATGCACACCCACACAATTTATTCTAGTTATGAGCGAGTCGCTACCTTTTTTTAGATGGCTTTAATATCTTATGTATTGCTCAATTATAGCGCAGTAAGTTGTAGTGATTGGTTCCAGTATTTTTTCTAAAAATTCATGTTCCAGGCTATTCGAGAGGATCGAACTCTCGGTCCCAAACTCGACGAGATTAAACTTCAAGCATACTTTTTGCACGCATCCCCTGATTACCTCCTGGTCGGTCGCATCGGGAATGGTACCATCGGCCAAGGCTCAGCCTGCATTGATTCAGACGATATATACATCACGCACCTTAATTCGCTTTCGTCTGGAGCAAACACTTATATTGTTCGATAAGTAATCAACGCAAAGCTTACAAATACGGATTTTAGTTTTCGCGTGAATACCCCACCAGACGGCACGATTACCATTCCAAAAAAGAAGTCATTAACTCTCGCGGGAAGGGAATCCAAAATTATTGTGACTAACTACGATTCCCCCCGCTCTCGGCGTGGCCCGTATTCCAGTGCTGTCGAAACTTGACTGGAAATGTGTTGACTCATTACCGGACCTGACATCTGGATTTGATGATACCAAGTGGGTCCTGGCGAACAAGACCTCGACATTAAGGTCACATAAACCAACAGCTGGCAAGGTTTAAATTGTACCACATCACTTCGATAATGTTTTGCTAACTTTCCGTTATTTCAGCATGTGTTGTAGTTGTATACATCGGAGTGTGCTACCTGAATATAAAGTTTTGCTAAACACATTGCTAACATATGGTATAGATATGGTTTCCATGCAGGTAGGACAATCAATAGTTTCATGATTTCGCGTTGAGACCAACTTTTTACTAGGGCAACGGGTTTGGCGCGGACACTTCACAGGTAAGTCTTGTGACGTCCAGCTCTCGATTCAAGGGTAACGTTTATACTTTTACGATTATGGGTGATATAATAACTTCGAAATCAGCGGTTCTCCTCCTTTGGATCTACGGCCTTTATCAATGGTCTATTTCTGGGTTCCGGACAGGGGTCATCGTACTCTCAACAAGGAGTTGACATACTGTCTCCCGTCTTTACCTTCGCGAGCGATAATGGTGAGTACCCTTGCATACTCAATGAAATTCCAAAGCTAATTTACTTCACCGGTTCTCATTGTTATTCATGATTCAACCGGAATGAACTCAAATCGTTAGTACACTGGTGTATTGTGACGGCTTCTTTCTTTCTTTCTTTTCTTGGGATGTTCTCTACAGCCCAAATCGACGATGAAGTCAAAACTCCGAGGGGTATAAGAGGCTACCAACTTGTGTCCGACGATGGCAAAGATTTCACGCACTGGAGATTGGCAGGAAGTATGTCCTTTTCACCTCCTTGAGTTATACATAAGATAACTTCAGACATAGGAGGCGAGAATGCTCCAGATAATGTTGGAGGACCCTATAACGAAGGTGGTTGGTGGTTCGAGCGCGTTGGTCAGTATTATGCCAATCGCGATCAGGTATCCAATCTATTAATTACCCTTATTTACCGTGCTCATCTCCCTGGATATTACGCATCTGCATGGAAAGTATGTTCACCCTACCAGGAAGTTACAAAACCAGGCTGACTGTATACCGCACTACCTTTGACCTCAACTTTCCAACTGGCTCGGATATTCCACTTGCCTTTGATTTTACCCTGGACAATATTACCCGTCATCATATCTTGATTTACGTCGACGGCTGGCAATTTGGAAGGTAGTCAAGTAACACTCATATACATAGTACGTAACTCATTTTTGGCAGGTTCCTATCATCTTGGGATCTCAGACAAGCTACCCAATCCCCGAGGGAATTCTTAATCATCATGGAAAGAACGAAATTATCATATCTGTGTGGGCCTTAGGTTTGTCAGGTAATCTTGAGTTGAATGATCGAGTGCTAATCTATCTTGCATTAGGGGGAAGAAGGCGCCAAACTGATTAAACTTGATTTGAATAAACTGGCAACCCTTTCTTCTAGTAAGGCAGCGACCGTGAAGATTGTTCCAGCACCTGGGTGGCAGGAGCTACGGGGAAATCTCGGAGAAACGTGAAGATACTCAATAAAGTATGTTGTGGGGCTGATCCCCAATTGAGTGTTTTTCGACTTGCCCAAAACCGTGATCGAGAGTACTGACGGATTTAACGGTATTTTCAAGTGACGAAGGCTCTTGGATCAAATGACGTTGGAATTTAGATTGCTGAGGTGCTGGCACTATAGACAGCGATTCCTATTCAATTCATTTTATTCGTCTTTCGGCTTGAAATTTATTCCGGGCCGGTAGCCCGATCTCTATCAACTGTTCTGGTCTTGATGGATGCCATGTACGAACGCCTTTACATCTCTGTGCTACACCATTATCTGAAGATTTTTCAGGATGATTTTAATAACCCAAACACCCTATCCATTAGTCGATCCTGTTCTACATAAATTGTACTTGTTTCCTGACGAACCTGGCGACGGTCCGGCCGAGAACTCAGAAGCCTCAGAAGCCAACATCCCGAAGAAACTTCGCACTCATGACCACCTCACATGCGTTCATTGACGATTAGAAGAATAAATTTCACAGTGAATCCACTTTTCTCCCCGCATCAAATCCGCACGACAGGTGTACTTATACTCTGTTTTTTGTTGACCAACGTAGCAGACTGCCGATTCTCAATGAAGGGGTTAGCCCGTATTCTCGTTTCTCTTGCGCCCCTTCTTGGGGCGTTAGCAGGTCCTTCCCAACGTTTGAAAATCCGACAATCAACTACAGATCAGAGCTCAAAATATGTCTTACCGGTTGGGTCGCGTGAGTATCAATAGCCATAATCGCCTCCGAGCATGTCTAATTCATCCGGTAGCGGATTTCTACAATGGACATTCGCAGGCTTCTGTTACTTTCGATCAACATTCATTACTTCTCGACGGAAAGGTCGGTTTACCTTCGACTTAGGCTCACACATGGACTAAAACGGTCCAGAGAGTAATGTTTTTCTCTGGAGAGTTCCACCCATTCAGGCTGCCTGCACCTGAACTTTGGAGAGATGTTCTTGAAAAGTAAGAGATATAAGTCGTAGAAGTTTTCTGTATCGTTGACGGTTTTCTAGGTTCAAGGTGATATCATCCGTGTAAAACACGCGAGACATCCTCACATCCATCCAATATAGGCTGCTGGGTTCAATGGAGTCTCAGTTTACTGTATGTACATCCAAACTACCTTCTACCAGTGTATCGACAATCGCTATTTATAGGGCACTGGGGGCTGTCGGCTCCAAACTCAACTGTTGTTAGCTTTACACAACACAACGATCTGGCAAGGTTTTATCAAACCGCGAAGGATGTTGGGGTTCTGGTAGTAGTACGCCCCGGGTGAGTTGACCCAAGCTCTGTCACAATCTTGCATCTCAAACTGGCGTAAAGCCCTTATGTCAACGCTGAAACTGCGGGAGGTGAGCTCATCTGAGCCTATAATTAAAGTAAAACGTAATTCAGGGAACGTTAGGTGGTATCCCCGGATGGGTTACTAATATCGCGGGTCTCGCGAGAACCAATGCCACTGACTACAGAGCTGCATGGCACCCATAGTAGGTGGAAATTAAGAGCGAGCAATTTCACGCTAACCACTTTTTAGTATCCTTGAATTTGCGAGACAGACTGCCCCGTTCCAGGTATGAACTCTATTAAGATCTTTTTTTTTACCGTGATTGAGCAGCTTTCTCGCGTTTACAGTATCCAGATGGCCCTGTCATAGGTAAGACTTTGAGTTCTGGCAGAAACAATGTTTCAATGTTCGATATCTAGCCATACAAAGTGAAAACGAATATTCAACAACTGCCCAAGCTCGGATCTCAGGATTGAACGAACACATGCAAGACATTATTCAAACTTTGCGCGATGGAGGCATCACAAAGGTCCCCACGATCCATAACGACAAAAACCCGAGTGGCCAATACGCAACGAAAGGACTTGGTAAAGTTGACCTGTGAGCGCTTTTTACAAAAGAACACATATGATTGACTGAGCAACCTTTGAACACCAGTTACGGTTGGGATGGGTAATAAACAATCATTAAATTATATCGCGATAGAGGCTGATGTATTCCAGTTACCCTTTGGGGTTTGATTGTGACAATCCATCCCAATGGCAGGAACTTTCTACTCGTGAGTTTATCATGTTCAAGTCTCTTCGAAGATGTTGACATACCTCACAGAATTCGACACCAGCCACCAAAAATGGAATCCTGCCGAACCTCTAGCGCTATTCGAATGGCAAGGTATGTCTAAGTACAATGTTGATATACAACCGTCTCTTACGGCTCGCCTACCTTTAGGAGGAGCATTTTCGTATTGGTCAGGGCCCGGGTACTCAGAATGCTACAAATTAATCAACGAACAGTTTGCAAATGTACGTTTCCAGGATTAAATTGAGACGTGAATGATAAATTTTCTTGATCTTTCCAGGTCTTCTATAAAGTTTGTACTGCTTTCAGTCGAAGTCAAATACCTTTTATATCTTCTTGTCAGAATAATTATGCTTCTGGTGCCAGCCTTCAAAACCTCTATATGACTTATGGTATGTCAGATTCTTTATTCGAAGATTAAAATCGCTCAAGCCTGACAGGTGGCACAAATTGGGGAAATATGCACACCCATACCATCTACTCGAGTTATGAGTGAGCCATCTCTTTACTATACCCATCACTATCTTGCTTATGCTTTACTTAGTTACGGCGCAGTGAGTATCCAATTTGGGACTTCCTTCCTATCTAAATATCCCGTAGGCCATTCGTGAAGATCGGACCTTAACCCCTAAGCTGGATGAGATCAAACTTCAAGCTTACTTCTTACATGCATCCCTGGACTACCTTCTTGTAGGACGTATCGGTAATGGAACCGTCGGTCAAGGCACTGCATATAGCACTTCAGGGGACATATACACAACTCAATTAAATTCGGCTTCTTCTGGGGCAAATTTCTATTTTGTTCGGCAAGTCACAAACACAAAAACCTCAGATACTAGCTTTACTCTGCGTGTCAATACTACATTGGAAGGCTCAATCACCATTCCAAAGGCGGGAACATTAACGCTCGCAGGTAGAGAGTCCAAAATTATTGTGACAAACTATCCTTTTGGTAGTTCTAGGGTACAGTATTCAACTGCCGAGGTGAGTAACAGATCATAAATTTATCACATGCGTTGCTAGATATTTGACATTCCAACCTAAGGTCATGACATGGGCAACGTATGACAAGGTAACGCGCCATCCGATAAGTTTTGATCCCGAGGCAAACTAAAGATATTTGTTATTAGATCGACATACTTGTAGTATATGCACTTGCTGGGCAGTCTGTTGAGATCTCCATAGAGACTATGACGCCTACCACCCCAGTCAAATTTACGGGATCCTCCGGGTTTAAAGCAGTGGCCGGAACCAAGGTCGGGCACTCACAATATCCATTGGTACCCAACTCAAATCTAGATATCAAGGCTATCACACTCTCTGGTTCGCCATCAGGTCTTACGGTCGCTGATTTAGGAAGCAAGCGTATTATTATTGTTGACAAAAAGACCGCTGGTTCTCTTTGGGCGCCACGCCTGGCCGATGGCTCAACAGGTCATAATCATTACGACCTCGCAGCAGATATCCCGTCCGTCCTTGTCAAAGGTCCTTACCTTGTCCGCAGTGCGACAGCCAATGGCTCCGTTCTTGCTTTGACAGGTGACTTGAACAGCACGACCATTATTGATGTGTTTGCGCCCGCCCAATTTACTGGGCTGACTTGGAACGGTGCGACTGTCAGCGTTTCCCGCAGTGATATCGGCAGTTTGAGGGGAACTGTGACTTTCCCGGCGGCTCTTAACTCGGCCGTCGTCCCAGTGTTATCCCAGCTTTCTTGGAGTTGTGCTGACTCCTTGCCTGAACTTACTTCCGGCTTCAATGATAGTAAATGGGTTCTTGCAAACAAGACGTCTACCTTGCGGCCTCAAAAGCCAACAGCTGGGAAGGTAGGATGCTAAAAATAACCTTTTGACACACGTTGAGTCGTTGACGCTGTGGCCTCCCAAATTTAGAACGTGCTGTATTCGTCCGAGTACGTATTTTGTTTCCAGAGGATATATCAAAATTGATATACCTAATTTAGGTACGGGTTCCATGCAGGTAGATAGTAATAACCCTCGCTTGACACCAGGTAACTGACATGGTAAAGGTCAATGGGTATGGCGTGGACACTTTACAGGTACAGCAACTGGAGTTCAGCTTTCCATCCAAGGGTAAAAAGAAATTTCGAGTTTCAGATTTAGGCTACATTATTTACACCTTTTAATCAGCGGCTTCTCATTTGGATACTCTGCATTTATCAACGGCCACTTCCTGGGTTCTGGCCAAGGCTCCTCCCACAGCCAATCGGGAGTCGATATTCTATCACCAGTGTTCAATTTCACGGCTAGCCAACTCGTATCCGGTGATAATGGTAGGAGATCTCCCACCGATGGAGAAGTATTTTGACAGCATCTCCACAGTATTGACGGTAATCCACGATTCGACCGGGATGAACCAAGATTGTCAGCACAAACCCAATTAATCTCTCCCTTTCTGACCATCATTTACAGACGATATCGATGACGAGTTCAAAACCCCACGTGGAATCCGCGGCTACAAATTGGTGTCTACGAACAACAAAGACTTCACACAATGGCGAGTAGCTGGCAGTAAGTAATTTAAGCCCCGGTGCGCCTTGTCGGAATTAGTTTTGAAGGTTGTATCCATAGACATCGGAGGCGAGAATGCTCCAGATAAGGTCAGGGGACCTTACAACGAGGGTGGTTGGTGGTTCGAGCGTGTTGGTCAGTACCAAATTAGATTTCAGAGATATTCATGGCTCAGACGTTAGTAACCCCGAAGGTGCGCATCTCCCCGGGTACGACGCATCCTCGTGGCAAACGGGCTGCACGCCATATCAGGGTATCACCAAACCAGGGGTTACCGTATACCGTACCAGTTTCGACCTCAACTTCCCCGCTGGGTCAGACATCCCACTTGCCTTTGATTTCACACTGGACAGTGCGGCGCCCCATCGTGTTTTGATATATGTGAATGGCTGGCAGTTCGGAAGGTAGGACGGGGTATAGATGCATCAAAATTATTGCTTACACACATCACAGATTCTTGTCGTCATTGGGGCCTCAGATAAGTTACCCTGTCCCAGAGGGTATTCTTAACCACCATGGCAAGAACGAGATCCTGATTTCGCTAT
Organism: Collybia sordida; assembly: GCA_037014335.1. Lineage (NCBI taxonomy): Eukaryota > Fungi > Basidiomycota > Agaricomycetes > Agaricales > Clitocybaceae > Collybia > Collybia sordida. Next base: position 1,267,270 of record JAYKXK010000011.1, on the reverse strand, counting down.
GGGCGCTTGGTTCGTGCCAGTATATCTATTGAAGTAAATGCGAGCTTAATAAATTCGTTACCAGGTGCCCAAGGTGCAAAATTGACCAAGCTTGAACTGAATAAACGGGCAACTCTTTCATCGAGCAAGGCAGCGACAGTACAAATCGTTCCCGCTCCAGGCTGGAAGGAGCTACGTGCCAATGTTATTACGACATAAATTAAGAACTTAGCGTCGAGTTGATTCATTGAATCAGAATGGCTTGTGAATATAATCATAGCGTGACTCTCTTGTTTAAAATACATGACTTGGTGGCGGTGGGCCCACGCAAGCTTAAGGTTCGGCACAATTGGATTTTAGTACGATCACCATCAGGTCTTCGGTCTCAAGGGTTCAACGACATGCAAAATTCTTTCCCTGATAGCTGTCGTTGGGCGTAAATATCGCTGCTTTTATACCTGTTTGTACTTGTAGAATCTTGGATATGTCGATCGTGATAGGGCCTGAACCAGTGTAAGATTCGCGTACTTTTTCCCAGAGCATGGTATGTGTGAGTTCGAGGTTTGCGTCGCTATAGCAATTAGCAACTAGCATAAGTTTTCTGAGCCAAAGGAGCGGGCGAGATGGAACGTGCGTTCGGGAAATCGACCCAATAGGTCGGAATTCGGGCGAAGGAGGATCAAATTTGTTCGTGTCAGGTTTAGGGGCTTGCGAGAGTTCTTGTAGCGTAAATTTGAGGTCTCGAGGTCGGTGGCCGCTCTCTACTTTGAGAATACTAGTCATTTTGCATGGTTGATGATCAAAAGCAAATCGGAGATTCTTCATTGGAAACGGTTTAAGTGTTCTCTCGAGAGGTCCGGGTGAAATTGACTTGACAAGCTGCTGCGTGATGTTGAGGTGACTCTGCTCTTGATTATCTAGTTTAGGAATAGCTTCGGTCACCACAGGGTGCACAAAAGTCCGATCGGGATCAAGACTAGTATTATGTATGCGGGCTTTCTTAGCAGGACGCGTAACCATATCAGTTTGAGAGTTGTCTTCATTTGTAAAGCGGCGCTTGCGAAGATTATGGAGTTCGGTGTGTTCACGGGCAACGTCCATCTCTTGGAGTCCAGAGATCGTCTTCCTCAAAACAGGTGCACATGGATGTTTCACTGGCTTCCGAGTCTGGTACTCTGAGCTACTAGATGGTGCAGTTGTTATTCGAGATGGATCGAAACCATCTGGCGGTGAGTTAGTCCAATGGGGGTGTGATAGATTCTTTACGAAATCAAACCATCAAGTGTATACGGAGCAATAGGCATAAGAAATTTCTCGGAGACGCAGACCGAAACCCACTCTGCGTGACGGACCTACAAAAACAAAAAATTTTACGGGTCAAGGATGGGGTAAACTACATACTATAAGAGACAACGATAACAGCCTTTGGGATATTCAGATCATTTCGAAGTAATCACAGATGGTTTAGATACTTACTTATTTAATGATGGGTCATCAAGCCCATTACAGAAAAGATACTGTGCTTGACGAAAATCGGCTATAGAACGAGTCAAAGTTCCGCCGTTCTTCGCTACATCAAAACATAGCATATGAACAAGTTATCTCTTGAGACCTATTAGACGTACCCCACAATTTCTTGATGGCTGCTGGGACACACGAACTAAAGCATGCTTAAACGGTAACGAGTTTGAGTAAGCAGCTCAGATGAGGCCTGGGCTTTGGCGCCTAAAAGGTTTGAGTATGCGAGTGTTTTTAACTTACCTATACCTGAGAAAAGCATCTGAGCACCAAGTGATAGGTAGTTCGGAGGTGAATGGCGAAGCACTGGAAGGGGAAGCTAGAGTATCAAAGCAAGGCGCGAATACAGTCACAAATGGATTGCATGATTAGGTAGGCACGTGATTGAGGCATAAACTCCTCAGGCTTTTGCTCAGAAATTCAGAATCAGAATTAGAACCATGCTACCAAAGAAGCTCACACCACTAGAGCTTCACAACTTCACGTTATCACTAATAGAAACCGTACTCCAAACCTTTTCTTTTCTTTTGTATTCCTAGAAACCACACCAAAAGAGAATGCAAAGATTGAAAACTTATTGCTTGAAAATATACATGAGCATTGAGCATTTAGGTTTGGTAGAGATGTTACACACGAAGACAAAACAAAACGGGAAAAAAAAAAGGGGGGGAGGGTGTGGGTGTGGGTGTGGGTGGGGTAAAATGAGTACGGAGCACGAGGACGAATAAACAACGAGAAACCAAACAGAGGATCAAATGACAAGCAAGCAGAAAGCGAGGTAAAAGAACAAAAAAAGTCTGCAAAAAAAAAACAAAAAAAAAGGAAAGAGGTGGGAAAGGAGCGTATGGCGTACAACGCGCAACGTGCGCGTGCTCGCCGGGTGAAACGACAGGAGGGTGAATGGGGGGGGGGGGATGAAAGCGAGCTATACAGACGACACACACAAACGAAAAAAAAAGGAGGGGGTGGGGGGTGAGAAAGGAAAGAAAAGAAAAAAAATAGTTAAACAAAAAGAAGACAGGTTTTTTGGAATTTAGCTATTTTATTCCATCGCGCACACGTCTAAAGGTGTTGCGCACGGTGGGAGGGGACCCAGGACACAGAGGCACCGGGACTGGGGGTGTGTATAAGAATGTAAGGGATGTAGACAGGGAACGAAGATGGGAGTGTGGTCAGGGCTTGATGTTAGGTTCGAGCGGTAGGGTCCGGACGATGGAAACCTCGCTGTGCGAGGTGCGTGTGTATTCGTACAATATGTACAGACGCCCGAGGGCGGGCGAGCGGCAAACTGTGGTTAGGATAGGGTGTGAGCGGGTGTGTGGGCGAGGACGGGCAAGGAGGGAGGGAGGGGAGGATGGAGTAAACCGCTTTAGCGTTACAATTGCAAGAACCTTTTTTTTGTGTTTCTTTTTCGTATGATGTGTATGGGTATGTGCCGGAAGGGAGAGGATGGATAGTGATGGCGGTGTGTGGGTTGGGTTAAGTGGGGGCGGGTGAGGGGAGGACAAAGGATGAAGGAGGGGGGGAAATGAGAAATTGTATCGTTATATCCACAGAAAAAGCGATCAAGAAGTTCGTATCCGTATCCATGTCCGTATCCATGTCCGAGTCCGAGTTCATGTCCGTGTCTGTCCATGTTCCGGAAAGATGTGATGTGTATTGGGTGTGTGAGTGTATGCGTATATGGATGGGATGGATTGTGAGGATGTAAGGCGCCAGGATCCGGATCCGATTTTTTTTTGATCAAAGCGTTGAACAAAAAAACAAAAGTGGTGGAACTGGAACAGGGGACAAACAACGACGAAGGGTGGGGACGGGAAAAAGAAAGAAAGAAAAAAAAAAAGAAAAAAAAGAAAAAAAGCATACACACAAAAAACACCATCTAGCCCATCCAAAAACGAAGCAAAAAAAAACCCCCCCGCAAGGTCTCCCCACCTCCCCAAACCAAACCAAAAAAAAAACCTATCGATTCACACCTCCACCAGGCACAGTCGAGATCGACAATAACGGCGTCCCATTAACGCCCCCAACGCCTCCAGCTCTCGTCATTCCCCCAATATTCGGCACCCCCCTACCCGCAAGCCCACTCCCACTCCTCGGTCGTCCCGCAGGACCCCCCTGCCACCCCGTCAACCCCCCAAACCCATACCCAAGCGGCGCACTATCACTCCTCGCCCTACTCAACTTCTTCCCCTGCCCATGCCCCGCATGCCCCGCATGCGCATGCAACCCCCCCAACCCCGGTCCCGTAGCAGTCCCCGGCGAAGAGAGCGAAGACGCCCCACCACTCCCACCACTATTATCCCCCCCATTCGAAGGATCATCCGACATCCGTTGACGTTTAGAGCTTATCCGACCTGCAGGCTCGCACGCCGCGTCGTCGAATAAATCCATAGTGACGCTTCCAGGGGATGCAGGGAGCGGTGTCGAGGAGGTGCTATCCCCTCGCACGTATGCGACGTGCTGGAAGCTGTGTTGGCGCGAGAGGGAGTGCGGGGGGTGGTTTTGGTGGGCGTGTGGGTGTGAGTGTGGGTGTGGAGGGAATTCAGTTGTGGTTGGGCTGGAGTTGGGGCTGCTTATGGAATGCATGGTGTGTAGAGAGTTCATGGAAAGTGGGGGTGGGAACCGTGATGAAGGTGTTGGGCCTGAAGCTCCTGGTGAGGTAATGTATATTCCTGGACTTTCGTTTTCTAGTAGTTCTGAAGGGAACTGTGGTACTGCATCCAGTCATAATGAGTCCCAATCTAATGTTTTTTTTTGGAAAAAAAACCAAAAAAAGGGTGTACTTACAACTCCCAGGTATCCTCGTACCCACAACCTCCCAAAGCCTACCCAACACTCCAACGACCTTCTCAGCCCTCTTCCTCTCCGCAAGCAACTGTTCCCAAAGCCGTCTATTCTCATCACGCATAGCGCCCAACTGAGCCGCCACCTACGTCAACAAGAGAAAAAAAAAAGGTAACCATCTTAGCATGTTTAATTATCAACCAGAATAAAAATAAAAAAACACAGCAACGGAGACAAGACGCGAAACAGACGCGGATGGGAGCAAAAAAAATTAAAAAAAGGGGTAGGTTCGAGATGTGGGGTTTTGGAGCAGATCCGATCCGGGATCCGGAGATAAGGGGCGGATTTCTTCCTGGTGTTGGGGTTGAACAGGGGGAAGAGGGGAGGGGGGAGGAGTGGGTGCGTCAAGACGCGCGTACGCGGGCAGGCAAATAAAAGAGCAACCCGGTAACCTCGCGATTCGCGAATCGCAAAGCGACAATGGCATCCCCACGCGAGGGAATCACAAGAACCATCCCATGACGCAACACGCAACACGAAAAACACAAAACACGAAACCCAAACCCGAACCCAAAGTCTTTGAAATCTGATCAGAAAGAAAGGAAGAGATCCACACAATTCCAATCACATGACTTTAGGTTCACTCCTCTAAGCGACGAAGCAACGTCCTTAGACGAGAAGTCAACCATCCGAAGCCCTATGACGCAACGTACATCCACACCCCCACAAAAGAACCCAAACCCAAAAAAGAAAAAAAGAAAAGGAAGATAATAGAAAAGAACAGAAAGAGCCCAAGAAAGAAACGTACACTCACCTCCCCAGGTAACTCCACACGATGCTTCATCGCCGGGTCAGGCTCAAGCGCCTTTCTCTTAATCTCATCCAACAAATCCGGTCGGCCGCGTAGGAACTTTATATGTGAAAATTCCCAGGTCTGCGCGTCCGTGGACGTGCGTTGGGCGCGTGGGGTCTGGTTGAGAGTCGTTAGCCGAGTAGTCATGGATAAGGGAAAGAAGAGGGGGGGGGGACATACCCTATTGATTTTATGGAACCCATACATATTCAATTGACGCACAAAACTTGAAAACTATATATATGCGCTCAAGTTAGCTATGTAGTCTCAAAAAAGAGAAGGGAAACAACCCACGTTATTATGCTTAAAATGCGAGCCCAAAATGCTCCTACTAAACTCTCCAACATTCGACACCACAAACGACGTCCCCAACTCCGTCCACGCAATAAAATGCGTCGATTTAGGATCGTTGATCATCCTATGTAGAAGGTACAAGAATAGTCGTTAGCGATGTTTCCGGAGTGATAGGAACCGAGAGTGGGATAAGATTAGAATAGAATCGAAAAAAAAAAAGTAAAAAATAGGGGTAAAGTGGGAAGTGAAAAGTGAAACTCCGTGGGTGTAGGAAATACGCCTGGAGACACGCGCGCGCGTCCAACAACTTTCGAGCACGTCGGAAGTTGTGGAGTGTCTCGGAGGTTAGAGTATCCTCCGTGATGTAGATCGAAATCAAGGGATCAAGGGAAATGATGGGACAGGATGAAAGGCAAGGGAAAGGAAGGGGGACCAAGAGCGGGATTTGGGGAGAGGGGAGCATATCGGTGGGATGGAAAGGGATGCCAATTCAACTCATCAAGGGATGAGCAGGGATCGTAGTATATAAAAAATACCCAAACGAATCCAAAAAAAAAAAAACTCCATTCACCCAAAAACCCAGCCCGAGCTCAAGAAAGCCCAAAAAGAAAGAAAAGAAGGAGAGCGAGAGAAAGAAAGAAAGAGGAAGGTCTACTCACTGATACAACTTTGTCACGAAATTGTTCGTCGCCATCGGTTTCCCAAGAATCCCCATACTCCCTCCCGCGCCCAATCCCATCCCTCCCAAATGCCCTCCACCTCCAAGTACGTCCTCCCCACCACTCGTACTCCCACTCCCTTCTACGGGACTACCCCCTCCCCCACCCGTCCCAGCACCATACGCAGCCCGCATCTCCAAATCTTCATACCCTCCCTGCGAGGCAAGTTCCATTGCCGCGTCCCTCGCCTCGTCATACATCGCTTCCTCAACGAGGACCGACGTAGACGGACCAGCCGTGAAGCTCCGTTTACGAGGCATTTGCGAGGAAGAAGAGCTTGAAGAGGATCGCGAAGGCCCCGGAGTGCGTCGGGTATGCGTGGAATCATACCCTCCTCCTCCTCCTCCAGCTGCAGAAGTCCCATTACTATGCTGTTGCTGCTGCTGTTGAGCTTGCGGCTGACCATGCTCGTCATAATGCACAGGCGAACCCTGCCCTTGACCACCGGCTTCTCCAAACTGGAACGACGACTGCAGATGGTGAGGGTGTTGTTGGTGTTGAGCGTGCTGGGGATGCACCTGTCCTTGTGCGTGTGCGCCGAAGGGGTTCGCGGAAGGACTTATAGGTGTTGCAGGGGAGAGCCCGGGTCCGGAGGGAGGTCCGATCGGGGAAAGGTTAGTCGGGGAGGTGACGGAGAGTGAAGATAGGTTCAAGGAGAGGGATGAGGAGGATGCACGCGTGAGGTGATGCTCTCCTTGTGCTCCTTGCCCTTGGCCTCCCTGTTGTCCTTGCACTTGTCCCGGTGGACCTTGACCTTGCCCTTGACCGGGACCCGGTGGACCGATACGGTCTGGTTGTTGGTGTGGGGCGGGGTGGTAAAATGGCGGATAATGTTGCTGTTGCTGTTGTTGTTGTTGAGAGGGATCGGGTTGAGTGGACGAAGTGAATGGAGGTTGTTGAGGGTGAGATGGGGTTAGGAGGTGAGGTGCCCATTGCTGTTGACGTTGTTGTTGTGACGGATAATGGCCCTCTGGTGGATTGACTGAGTAATTGTTGTCCATGACGGGAGAACTTGGATTGAGTTGGAATTTGTTTCGTCAATTGAAAGTTATTTGAGTTGAGATGAGAGAACACGTGTAAAAAGGTTCAAAAGTTTGGGTGAAACAAGTGTTGAGCAAGTCAAGCTGAGTGAAGAGGGGGGAAAGTGTTTGAAAAGGAGAAAAGAATCCTCGTATCCGATTTTATGTAGTTATTTGACCGGAAACGAAGAAAAAATAACAAAGAAGGGGGGGTTGGAGGATATGGATGGATGTGTATAAGAGAGAGAGAGGATTAAATCACAGGGTTGGATCGAGTCGGGTCGGTTTCAAACTTCCCTTCCTTGGAAAAAAAAAAGGAAATTGGCCTGGGCTTGGGTTGGTTGGTTGGTTGGGGGTGTATGCCGCTTTTCAGTTTCCGGAAATTTTTTCTTTTTTTTCCCCTCTTTACATATATTCATTAGACTAATACCCGAATCTCAGATCCAAGCGCCAATTTACCGGGTTTCTTCAAAAACACAGATCCCTAAATCCAAGATTTCGTTTCTTGGGGGAACCTAACCTAACCTAACCTGACCTGACTTGACCTGAACTGACGTTATTATCTTTTACTTTGCAGAAAAAAGGGTCCAGCCCAATCTCCTTCACTACCTGTTATACATATCCCTATACATAACATACCTGTGTTTGCGATTCAAAAGTCACTATTACTTATCTCAACTCACACCCTGAGCGCTGTGCCCCTTTTCACACGTAAATCAACACAAACTCATCTCGAGACTTGTCCACATGTCAATTCATCATGACAAGCCTCATGCCCCCGTACTCTCCGCTGCCCCCGCTCGCTAACACCTAACTGATCCTCACCCAGCCCCACATTACACACACCACTCCACACCACTCGCCCCTCCTCCAGAA